>OY970829.1:72068900-73292650 GCA_963853835.1 Calendula officinalis | reverse complement strand
TTAAAACTATGGCGGAGGAAGCTCACAAGGTACGGTGTTGTTGGCCACAACCATGTTCTTAGTATATACTTCCTCCTTATCACAATAAGTGATAAACTTTTCATTTATGGGTGTTTCATAATAAGTGATACACTTTAAAAGTTATCTTATTTGGTAAAAATATGAGACATTTCCTCCACTAACTATCCACTTTAATAAAGTGCAATTACTCCTATACCCTTACTTTTACTTTTAAAACTCATTAATATCACTTTATTCAAAAAAAGTTGGACCCAACCTCCACTAACTATGTACTTTAATATATTTAAACCTCTACTTTAATCTTTTGCCTCAAAAACCGTGAAACTCCAAACGTATCACTTATTATGATACGTAGGAAGTATTAATAGTCTAGCAGTAAGGTCGCCTATAATGACTTTTAAAGATTACGAGTTTGATTTCTTCATTAGATAAATAATGGAAGCTCATAAATAGTTTCTAAAAAAAAGAATTACGTGGTAGTATTTATTACTAGAGAAACGTTCAAGGAGGTCCATTATTTTTACGAAGTCCCGAGGGACAAATCTCAATCATTGATCAATAAGATCTAATGCTCAAGGTTAATCACATACTTTATACATGAGGGGTGTTTTGGTCATTTGGCACTTAAATTTTTTTTGATTTTTTTGATTTTATATATTTTTTGATTTTTTATTATTTTTTTCGTTAAAAATAATATTTATTTGATAATTACGTGTAATGCTTAATCACATGTGATTTTAGTGTAAAATCACATGTGATTGTATATTTAATCACACTTGATGTTTTAGTACCATCACATGTGATTCAGTATGCAATCACATGTTATTCAGTATGCAATCACATTATGAGTTATTAATGAAAATATTATTTTTTTTAAATAAAATATAATAATAATTCTAAAATAAAAAATGAAAAACTTCTAAATGACCAAAATACCCCTCCATGTATATAATATGTGATTAATCTTGTCCATTGCTATAATTAATCAATGGTTGAGATTTATCCCTTGAGACTTCATAAAAATCAAGAACTTCCTTAAATACAACACTTAATTACTATTATAAACTAGTTAAATTATTCGAATTATATATTATATATAATTTTCTTCCCCTTAAGTTGTTGAATGTTTTCATTTTTGTGACAGGGACACTACGTTTTGCATCGGGGAGCCTGCAAAGAAATGACATATATCGGGGGCGTAGTTAACTAGTTTTTAAACTTTATAATATCGATAGGTTCTTTGGGATTGTTATTTGGGTTTTAAAACAGAAATAAGTGTTCATATTCTACTGAGACATCAGGTTTGAATAAAGTTATATTTATACGAATAATTGTGAATAATTTATACCTCGTGTTTTAACTTTTAACATATGGTGCAATATTTTACTTGAGACATCAAGTTAGACGACTACTTTTTTCTTAGACTATCTGAATTGGATAATATATACACAAAATAATAATAATAAAACAGATAAAACTTAAATTATCTTCATCGCCCCTTTTAACCTTTTTGTACAAGATATGTTTTAAGGATTATTTAATTATTTTCTAATAGTAAATGATTAGGATCACCAATAAAATATTATAGTGTTTTGTACTAGTCTACTACATGGACAACCTATAGTACAGTGGTACCAAGTTACCAACAAATATAGTATAGAAGTACTAGTAAGTTTGATGATGTACGAATTAAAGTATAGTAGGTGATTAGGCTAATAGCCTAATAGTAATGGTTACAATGTTGTCATATCAATGTTATCTCATTTTGTTTCTCTCAAGACAAAATATATAACTAAATGCCTGTAATATTAATAAACTCTTAACTCGCAAAACTTGCAAAAGTCAACCATCTCTTTTGCAAAGTTTCGTCGGTAGCCCGGCCAAACCAATCAACAAAACGGGGGAGGGATGTGTTCCTTGTGCATCTCGTAGAGGGAATGGACCCGTCTTTGAGGGTGATCATATGGTTTGGTCACCATTACAAGTGGTCTTAACGATTACAAGCCGAAAGAGATTTTGAGTTTTAAACCGTATAAATAACAAAAATATTTGAAGTATGTAATATTTCACATAAAAGTCAGCACATATCGATGATTTAAAGGGGTTTGATCACTTATATTCAATGGGGCTTGTTCACTTACTTTTGTTTTCTCTGGAATACTACGTGTATTTTTTACATTTTTTTGAAAAGTTTGTGTATTATTATTGGTGGTTGTTTTTGCAAAAGACCACTAGTTTCTAAAAATAAACATGGATCTTTGATTGGTTCAATTATATAAAACATAAAGTACTACTCTCCAAATCATACATCTTTATTATGTCATGACATGAGTATTCAAGTTTATCATTTAAACGCAAGCAATTGTTATCTTTGTGTAAAGATTAGGGTTTACAAGTAATATTGCTTTCTGAGTCATCTTTTAATATACATTATATCCTTGTCAAAAATATTAACTAATAGACAATAGAAAAAAGACAGAACATAACAAACACATGGTTAGTATCAACCTATTTCTTGCCGCAAAGAAAAATCAACTGATTTTTTTTCTTTTTCTTTTTCTCTTTTAATCTGAATTTAACTTATTTTGCAAGACGATTAATCTTATCAATGTGTTAATAATCTACCCGTTTTGTGCTAAAAATCAACCAATCAAATATTTCAAAAAAATCAAGATCAATGTTCCTAAACGTATTAAGTTGCAAAATATGTTGTTACTTTATAACGAATCAATAAACTTAAAGACATATCAATATGAAAGAATATTAATTTGAATAATCAAAAAATCAGAAGACTGAGATTAAATATGTTCAAATATGAATTGTACATTGTATATAAACTAGCTGGTACCCGCGCGGCAGGTACCCTATTAACTATGTTTTGTAGTAGTAGCGATAGTGATGACAAGAGGAGTGTTGGCGCTGGCAATAGATGAGAGTATTAAGAGCAACAACAAAGATAAATGACATCAGTTTTGAACCACTTTCCATAATCTAATTACAATTGTATTAATTGAAGGATGAGTTTTTATTTAAAAGGCATGATATTAGAAGCATTGAATAAGCTAAAAAAAAAAATCCTATTATAATGAATAATCAGGACTTGTACAACGTAGTCCTTCAGCCTCCACTCTCCGTAACGACTGAAGTGTACCATCTTCACCTTTACCACCAAAATACCATGACCTGTTTCTCCACCTACGAGTCAAGTATAGTAGTAGCACAAATATGGCAAGATCCATATTCCATACTTCCAATCCAAGTTAATTATCCATCATACATACCTCCTTTAACATTAACACCATTCGTATGGCAAACTGGGCAAATTTTAAATTTAACTCTTGAGCAGCTTCTTGAATCTGAGTAGAATCTTCACGAGTACTGAAAATTAATTGTAAATCCATCAAGTTCTTTATGGTGATAACAAAGAAGTTTAACTAACTTTGTACCCTTTAATCCACACCTTATCCCAATAACCTTTATTAAAAGCAATGGTTCCATGATTTTGTTCTTTGATTTTATCATCCCAATTCAAGAAACTTAGGGTTTACACAATCAACGTTGCAAATAACAGATCTCGGGAGTTCTTTAGTTGCACCAGATAACCGTATTGCCTGCCAAAATATATATCAACCATGAAAATTGAAACATCAAGTAACTATATTTATAAGTTAAGAAAGTGATTTTGGGAACGAACCCTGTGGCAATATCAAGTAACCGTGAATTTATGTAAGATTATATGTATTATATACATCATACCATATCAATATTGAATTATATATAACCTTACTAACTATCGCACAAGTTAGATTGCATTGTCTCTAGTGGTTAAAGATTCTTTTGTAGCGTCCGACTTGTTGGTTGAAATTTCCACAAATGCATTTTCCTCAACTACCTTGCACATCTGCAAATGACAATAAAAAATGACAAATTACAGCCGAAAGAAATAATCGGGATTTATAAACTACCGTTCCTTCGAGAACTGCAAATTACATAATTCATAAAATTGAAATACTAAACGAATTGAAGCATAAAATTAAAACCTTCAATCTCTAAATTGCTCAGCATTTTAAAATTACCTTGATCTGTGTAAAAAACCAAAAATCGCTTTAAAAAGCAAACATAAAGAAATGAACATTATGCCTAAAAAACCCTAAATCTGTAATGAGTTGTGAGTTCCAACAAAACTTGCTTTTCCACTGCCCGATTTGCAAAACGGTTGATTATCCAATTCCTCAATCTGTACCAGAAGGACTTCATTACAGCATCTCAATACTTGCAAGAAAAAGAGCTGCAAATAAGTTGTGAATCGGTTCAACCTAAAACAAAATCACCTTTAAATTTAAAAAAAATGTTACATAATTTTTAATGGTCAAACAAGGGTCAGGTAGAGTTGAAGGTAACACTGGAATTGAAACTACCAGTTCATAATCTTATTTGTTCAAGAATATGTTGGGCAAGATCAATAGTTGATTTCATTACCGTGTATGCATTAAGCTAATTTTCAAGCCTCTTCCTTCCTCTGATCAACCCTACACACACCTCTATAATTTTGGCAATTGTGTAACCACAAGAAATATACATAGTTGACAACATTTATGTTCCGCACTTCTGCTAGTATACTATCTGCACTAATTTAAATATTTCTAAACAACCTGGACATAAGTAAACTCCAAACACCAAAATGAAAGTAAAATTTTGTTAATGAAAAAAACAAGTGAAAAGATACTACAAAAAAGAGAAAATAATAAACCAAATATTACATGCCCTTGATTTCACAATTTATGTGCTACTCGATGTGGTGTAAATAATGGTAACTTGAATTGAGTTTTGATTTCTTAAACACCTCACTCATTTGCATCCTTGGATTCTTCGATCAAATCTGCTGCAATATTAAATCTAGTAGGAGAAGAAAAACCAATTGATTAATAATAATAATAATCTGACTTCTTAAACCTCTAGTCCATGTATATGTAAGAAGTTTTAAGTGCAGAACCATGCATAAAAGACTTCTCTTCTTCACTTTCTAGTGATGCTATTTTGCCTAACAAGTCCTTGGTCGTACCCTTCTCGTCACCAGCATTCTTTACGAACAAAAGATAAAAATTGGGAAACAAATCAAGTGTCGTAAATAACTCGTAAGTTTTAAAATAAGCTAGAGAGGTACCTTTCATGACAGATTGGGTCCACTAAACTCGACATAAATATCTGAATCGTTGTTATTCTTAACCCAATTTTTACCATGAAGAATGGACGGCAAAACTACCTTCTGTAATTTCTAATTCAAATTTCTAAATTTTAAGGTTTCTTGGATGTAGTTTCACAAACTTCCGAGCAAAGCAACTTCAGTTGGGGATTTAAGACCTCATCATCGGGATACTTCATACTTGCCGGAAACTACATCCAAATACGGCTCCAGATCGAGTGGGGTTAAGTGTACGCTGGTCGGGGACTGGATTGGGCGGAGGGTTTCAGAGTACATTTACAGTGAAGAGAATGCAAAGGGGAAAAGAGAATATGCCCAAAAATGGTTCAATCTAAAGAACCCGTTTAATACCCTTTCGAATGCCCAATACAGTTCAAGACCCAAGAAACCTTTCAATGCCCAATTCAGTTCAATACCCAAGAAACCTTTCAATGCCAATATAGTTCAATACCCAAGAAATCTTTCAATGCCCAAGAAAGCATCGAGGGAAAAGGTTGACATTCAGTAGCATTTAAGTATTTTCATGTTCATATTAAAATTGTGATGCGTTGTAGCTTAGCTGGTAAGTTCACAGTGTCCACAACCTGCAGGTCTCGTGCTTGATTCTAGGCAATTGCATATTTTTTTAATAAAGGCGCATAATTCTAAATATGGCAAGTGTGTTGGCTGAATTTTCAGCCTTTCTAATTTGAGAAGGGGTAAACTCTTTATAATATAATAGAGATATTAAGTTCGTATGTGAAAATTTTGTTCTTAAGTTATGTTTTGAGTTCTCCGATGAACGTATATTTGAATTGTTTTATAACCCGATAAATATTTTTGAACATAATTTATCTAAAGAAACCCTTGTAATTAGTATGCCAGATAAAATTAGTCAAACCGTATGAAATATTTTCCGAATTAAAAATCATAACTATTTAATAAACTGAAAATAAAATTAATTATTGGGTTTATTTGTTAATTAAACCGGTTGAACAAGAAGCTGTCGGTTTTTTTAACACAATCAATGGGCTAATATTCTAGCAAAGTGTATATATTTAGTTAAAATATTTAATTTTCTTAGACATTGGTTGAGTGTAAAATAAAGATACATACCTAAAAACTATCGACATAGTTATCAAATTCAAAATAGTTTTTCTTCTATCTTATCTTCCTAAAAAGTGACATGTTAAATTTATATTATTTTCCTTTTTTATTTTAGAATCAATTAATTTGATATTTTAGCTATTAAAATTCTGTGTCGTTGGAGATGGATTCAATTCTTTAGTGTGACTGTTTCTTAGTAAGATTTATTACATCGAACAAATGAGTCGTAATTATACTTGACGTGCTAATCAAATATGGCCGCTTTCAATCGATAACTACGAGGTTTAAATTACCCACTATTCGAGCTGGGATAAAATTAGGAGACGATAATGGTGGTTGCAGACGGGTCAGGGTCAGGGATGGCAACGGGCAGTGGCGGAAGGTGGTTGGGAAGACAAGCAGGGATAAGGTGGTGGTGGATGGTGATCTTGCAAGATTTCAAATGTAATTCTTAAAATACAGGAATTGATTATTAATTAATTTACAAATTCTTAATACTACATGTTTTAATATTTTAACCATAACACTTAATATTGTCATTATTATTTTTCTTTTTTAAATTTAATTGTACATGTTGTGACAAGAGAGGTTGAAAAGAGCATCTTTTAGGCTATTAGGTATGGGTACCACATGTGGTACCCATTTTGCTTGCCACATTATTGCCACCTAAGCAACCACACCACCACCACACCACATCATTTGGTGGAAATACACACCACACCACACCATTTTATTTTTTATCTCATCATTTCATTTCCATTTATTTTACACACAACTAATATTTTATATAATTTAAAATTACATTACATTAAATAAAATTAAAATGACAATACTTTAAATTAAAATGAAAATACTAGAAATTAAACATTAAATTAAAAATTACAATAATTAAAATAAATTATTACTCTTCATCGTCGGCATGTGCGTATATTGTTAGCATAAACGCATCATCGTCGTCAGATGATGAGCCAAGATAATTCATTATTTGTGAGTTGGGGTATTTTGGTAGAGTTGTGGTGTGTTTTCGTAGTGTTTTGGTTGTGTTTATATAGGAAATAATTAAATTAAATTAATTAATTGAGTAAATTACAATTTTTGTCCCTGTGGTTTGCCCGATTCTGCGTTTTTGTCCCTATACTTTTTTTTTCTGTTTTTTTGTCCCTGAGGTATGCAAAATTCTGTTTTTTTGTCCTTCCGTCCATCCTCCGTTTCTTTTTAGCCGTTAAGACCCTCACATGACATGCACGTGAGGGTACTTCTGTATTTTTCCTCAAATCACTTATACCTTGTGCTTTATAATTTGTACATTCATATTCATATTTATTATTAATTTTCTTTAAAAAAAAAATCAAAGTCTTCAAGGCTATTCTCCAAGCACATGTACAGCTGATGAAGACGAAGATTCACCTCCCAAACTCAAATTCAAATTGACCTCCGATGTACTACCTTCACCGGAGCTTTTAGATTTGCCCTCCCTGAGCTGCGATAGAAGCTTTGCTCCATCATTTTCATGATTTTCAAACCCTAATTCTTGATCGTTTCCTACTTCTTCCGACTTTACCTGATCACAATCAATTTCCCCCAAAATGCCCTTTCTCTCCCTCATCGTTTCTCTCTTCTTGTATTCTTCTTCCTCTTCTTCTTCGCCGAAGCATAAACAATACCAAATCCTCATACACAACCGAAGAAGCCCCAATTCAAACCCTAGGTTATAAGATCTCACACACGTTTATAAAACAATTCAAACAATTTCACTGCTTTTATCAACCTAAACCCTACAAGAAGCGTAGAACTCGCATTGCAGAAGCTGATCGAATTTATTTGAAAAATTCACTCGTTTGAAATGAACAAATTGGAACAGAAATCGAGAAATGCAT
This sequence comes from Calendula officinalis, assembly GCA_963853835.1. Classification (NCBI taxonomy): domain Eukaryota; kingdom Viridiplantae; phylum Streptophyta; class Magnoliopsida; order Asterales; family Asteraceae; genus Calendula; species Calendula officinalis. The sequence continues at coordinate 73,284,463 of OY970829.1, read as the reverse complement.
TCAAACACGAAGGAGATATGTAAAAAGGAGGCAACTTTTAGGTGAGAAGAGATCGGATTGGAGTGGATGTTCCTCCGGTAGCTGATAGGCGTCGTCGACAGTCTTCGCCATTTTTTTCACATAATACTCTCTCGCTCTTTGTGTTTGATTGAGGAGATGTGGGTTTCAAATGAAATAAAAGAAAGTAAGGTAGGAGATGTATTCGTATTTGGGTTTCAAATATTTTACTCTGTAAATTATTCACATGATGGTTTAGATAAAAGAAAGTAACCTCAGATGATGGTTTCAAATATATTCACAGATGATGGTTTTGATTTTTAGGGGATTTTTTGATTTTTAGGTTTCTACTGATTTTGATTTTTGAGTTTTAGTTTGAAGGAAATTAAGTTCTTAGAATTTGGAAGAAGATGAAGAATTTGGAAGAAGAAGATGAAGATGAAGATGAAAGAAAAAAAAGTGAAAAAAATAGAAAATGATAAAAGACCAAAATGCCCTCACGTTTTCAGCGTGTGAGGGGGTTAACGGCAAAAAACAAACGGAGGGTGGACGGAAGGACAAAAAAACGGAATTTTACATACCTCAGGGACAAAAAAACAGAAAAAAAAGTAAAGGGACAAAAACACAGAATCGGGCAAACCACAGGGACAAAAACTGTAATTTACTCTAATTATTTTTTTTTTAAATCTGCAACGGCTAAAAGAGTCGTTCAACGGCTCTATTTTTATCCAAATCGATCAAACAACCGGCGTGGAGGGGCGTTGCCCGTTGCGTGGACCCGTACCTTGCCGCTTAATCCTTAGAAACAGATTGTACTCACACTTGAATTACATCTGATGTGGCACTCATTTTCAATTCACAACCACATCCATTGCCAATTTTGCCAAGGGCTACGTCACTTCAGTGACCGGAGGAAAGTGGAGAGAAAGATGTTTTTTTGAGGTATTTATTGAGTGATTGATATTTTAATAGGTCTTAAAAGAGATTTTTAACTTAAGTTATGAGTGAACCAATATCTAAATGTGTAAATATGAAATGCTATATAACGATGATATGTTATTGAGTTGATTGGAATGACATGAGCCACTTCCTAGCGCTCTTATATTCCACACATGACCTGATTTAGCGTTTATAAACGGTCGTCTAAATTTAAAATAGGAATATGAAATAACGAATTAGGGAGTATCTTTATAATTTCAAAATAACTAAATTACATATATGATTTTTGTAATTAAATATTCGAAGAAAATCCACTTACTACCACACATAAGCAAAAGTAATAGGATATAGCATTGAAAAGAAGAATAAAACAAGTCAAAATTGTTCAAATGGTACAATTGGTCAAGATTTTGGGCTCCAAATCTCCAGTAGCTACATGCATAGAATGTTTGAGTGTTCAATTAATAGCAAACCTAAATAAAACAATTTTCAAATCTTCGAACTATCTGATAATCATCAACATATTACATGTATGAAATAGTCAAATAGAAAATCGTGTATAACATTTAAGTGTTGTTTGTTTGCAGTTTAATGGAATCATTCAATGCTAAATGCTTAATTATGCAGTATTCAGTGGATTTGTTTAGCGCACCTGAATGAAGTATATGCTGAATGATACAATAAGAAACTGTTGAATCATTTTACCTTATAAGATACACTAAATCATTAAACAGTCAGAATACTTATCAAAAAGTTTTTCTGTTCAAAACAAGTTTTATACAAAGTCTCTTAATTATTCAGACCGTCAAATCATTAAACGATTCATCATATTGTTCGTATCAAACTACACCTTAGTAGATGATAAACAAATGAATTTTATCTGTTAGTGAAATTTCTTTTATTATATAAGTATTATTAAGGTGCCTAATGGATCAAATATGTCATGTAACCTACTGATAAAATCTTGGCATTTGAAGCTTTGTGTTAGGACTAGTTTTGTAATAGTTTTGATCTTTAAAGTCCGTTAGTTAACTTGTCCTTTGTTAAGTGGTAGGAGTATATAAGGTTGTATCTTTGACTTTCAAGTCAAGCTTTCCACACAATTACTGAATACACATTTTTGGGAAAGTTTCATTCATCTCATTCTCTCTCAACTTCACACACTTACACCAAGAACACACACTCACTCAAATCTTCTATTTCTCACTTGAATCTTCATGGATTAGCTTGATTATAGTTTCTATAGGTCCTACAAGTGGTATCAGAGCAAAATCTCTCTTAGAGAAGATCCAAAATCGAGCTAGAATGATCAAGATCTGAGAAAAAGTGAAAAAAAAGTTGATGTTCGTTCATGAGAAATTTAATGTTGTAAATTTTTTGTCCAAATTGAAGATTTGATCATGGATTAGTGTTTCTCCAGTGTTTCTAAGCAGAATAGAATCAAATTCAGATTCATTCCATCAACAATCGACCTTCAATTTGATGATTTTGGTGAAAAAGTGAAAAAGTAGAAAAGTTACTGTAAATCGAAGATTCGAAGATTTTGTGTAATGGATTGAAGAAATTGATCGGATCAAAGTGTTAGCAATTTGATTTCTATCGTTTAGCAAGAAGAATCATTGAAATCGGTGAAGAAATGAGCAAAATTGAATTGAAAAAGTGATGAAAATGGCGACTGTGTTGCGTACGTAAGTATTTCGGCTTCATGAAGATCATGAACAACTTCGGCCTTCCTAGTTCGGCCCGAACTACATAGCTCGGCCCAATATCGAAGTAAGTTGTTCGGCCCGAGGTTCTGTACAAAAGACGTTCGGCCCATATCGAACATTAACCTAGTTCGGCCCAATCCTTGAAACACCTAGTTCGACACAAAATCACCTAGTTCGGCAGAGTAGTTCGGCCCAGATTTCACATAGTTCGATCACCAGATTTCACGTAGTTCGATCAACAAGTTTCACAAAGTTCGATCAACAGATTTCACCCAAGTTCGGCTTCTTTCATAGTTCGTCTTCTTCATAATCGTTTTCAGAAATTCAGTTTCAACAAATAAACAATTCAATCATCAAATCAACAATTGAAACAATTCATATTCAAACAATTCGTTCAATTTACACTTCGATTTCATTCAATCTCTCAAAATTATCGATCTCAGATTCTTGTACGAACTATCAATTCGTCAATTAAAACGGTGTCAATCACTGTTCGGAAAACAATTTCTCTCAATTCGTCAATCTCGCTTTGTTTTATTCCTTCAATCGATCGACAATTAACAATTTCAATTTCGATTATCAATTTCAATTTTTGATTTGGAAAACGATACAGTGTTCGTTCAATAAAGTGCTCGATCGGCAGTTTTGTATCAGATTTGATTTCAGTCCAAAAACAGCTTAAGCCCAAAACAATTAAAAGCCCATCGTCAAACCAAAACTTAAACAATCTGTTTTAAAGCAATCCTTTTTTTTAAAAAAAAAAGCCCAAATTTATGTTTGGCCCTATATCAATTTTTTTTCGTCCAAATCAAAGAACACATTATTTTGTTTTACTTTAATTTTTTTTTACCCATCTCTTACATTTTTTTTACTGTTTAAATTTTTTTTCTTTCCACATTTTTTACATTTCCAAATACATCTAGTATACATCAAACCCAAACTCGATCAAATTCTCAACTTGTTAAAACTTTTTAAACACTTTTAACTTCTACATTTTTTTTTAAAATTTTTAAAAGGTTTTAAAAGAAAATTTTCACATTTTAAACACACAAGAACCTTTGCCCAAATTCCTAATTGCAAATATGGATAAAGACCTTGCCAATGCGAGAAAAGCTGCCGAATATTATAAACAAATGGAAAAACCTACACCAGCTATCAATGATGATTTGGATAAAGAACGTCAAGACGTACTACGAGTTATTGCAAAAATTTCAGACTATGAGAAGAAATATAATTCAAAGCCTACAAACAATAATCTGAGATCTTCATTCGACATTAAGCCTGATATATCTGCTACAATCTCAACTAAAAAGCCAACCGTCACACCTTTGGATGCTACAAAGAAATTAATCGTTCGTGATTCCGAGTATTATAAACGTAAAATGTCGAGGGCTAAACAAATTGAGTATGAACAAGTGTTCTTAGTTGAAGATAGTAAATGGATGGAAGATTCAGATCCTAAGGATGAAAAGCATATGGAGGTTACTGATCGATTTAATGAAGAGGCCAACAAAGAACTTGAGGTAATCAGTTCCCTCTTTTCAAATTCTGATAATCTTATTGGTCCGGATACTTGTTTTGTTACAACTCAGATTTCTGAAATTGATTCTCTAAAACAAAACATTTTAGATGAAAAAGATTTAAATAATCAATTTCAAGAACGTTTAAATAATTTGCAAAATGAAAATGAACAACTTGTTCAACAGATTAAACAAATTAAAAATGTCAAACTTGAGAATCTGGATTTACAAAATCAAGTATCAGAATTGAATGCCAAATATGATAATCTTCATGAACAAAACATTATTTCATCAAATGAAATGCTAAACAAACAAAATATCATAAATACACTCAAGCATGAAACAATTAAATTGAATTCACATATCAAACATCTTGAGGAATTGATTGTTAAACGAGGACACACTGATCAAACCATTCATCTTAACAAGCCTAAAGATTTCAAATATTTCAACTCTCGAGAAGGGCTAGGAGCTGACAATCCTGAATATCTTAAGACCGCGTGCAAAATGGCTCCTACATTATATGATTCAAGATATCTACTCAATGGAATCTCGCAGCGTTTCATTCGGATGACTGACGAGGAAGAAGAAATTGAGACCTTCAACAGAGCTAAAAAGGAGAATGCTCAAATTAGTTTCAATTACACTGAATTAAATAAAACATATGAAACTAAAAGGGCTCAATTTGAAAATGATGATTATTTTCCCATTATAAAACCAGAAGAATTTGAAATTAAGGGAAATGATGTTATTCAAAAAAAGGTTACACCAAAGATTTATGTACCAAATCTAATTCTTGAAAAGAAAATTGTCAATTGGAAACTGAAATAGATGAAACACATAAGGCATTTGACAAAGAAAAATCAGTTCTACAAACAAAAATTCATGAATTAGAAAATAAAATTGATGAAACACATAAATCTTATGAGAAAGAGAAACTAAAGTTGCAAGCACAAATTCAAAATTTAGAATCTAAATCATCTAATCTTCAGAAACTTAAGAAGCCTAGTGCATCTATGAACTTAGATTCTCCTTTAACTGCAACGAATAAAAGTAAAACCTCAAGAATGTTTTCTCCTGTCATGGCATATCGTGATTTTTATAAAATCAAGCAAACTGAGGTTCATAGAGGAAATTCTACACCTAAACCGAAATCACAAGTCAGATCCTCTACCAAGCCTAAGCCTAGGAGATCCACGGTCCCGCCACACTCTGATAAGAAACTGAATGCTCTTAAACAAGTTATTAGAGGAAATTCCGCACCTAAAACTCCAAATAAATTAGGTTCCTCTTATAGACTTAAGCATTCTCAAGTGGATAAACCTACACCATCAACCGTGTTGAAACATTCGAGTGCTTCAAAGAAAATCTTTTCCAAAACTAAATCGTTAAAATACTCAAGAAATGATTTACTTTCATTGGCACCTAATATGACTTTTACACAAGTGCCAAAAACATCTCCTGTTTATGTTTACAAAACATCCTCAATCTTAAAAGCAAAATGGGTTCCGAAAACTCCAACATCTCAAATAATTCCCCGGAAATTATTTGAAAGTGAAACATCAAGTTTCAGTTTTTCTTGGAACTCTCATTCTTTAAATCAAATCGATACAACTTATCGGTGGTTTCATTCCCACGCTAACATTGTCGGACCCAAACAAAAATGGGTACCAAAAGTTGTTTGATTTGTTTTGCAGGATAATGACTTATACACGCCTCAGTGTATAGCTCGCGTTTCAAAATAATGGCTTTCAAGTAACTCAGCTTGAAACTCGTTTCTCAATGATTTCATTGGTTGAGGGGGAGCAAATAGCTCTTAATTAGTTGAGGGGGAGAAAATCAATATTCACTTGTTAAGGGGGAGAAAATTGACATTCATTTGTCAAGGGGGAGCATTTTTATGAAACTTCATCGATAAAGGGGGAGCATACTTCTTGTTAACCCATTCGTTATTCATTACTCACATTTTTCAGAAGCTCAATCTTAATATTTTCAAAATTTATTCAATTGAGTTTCATTGTTTTAGTTCAAAAATGTTTTCCTCACTTATATGTTGTCTACGTAGGATACAAATTTTTGTCATATTCGTCGATCTCTCTACTAGTTTCGATTAGTATTGATTGCATCTGTATATGACATACTTTTGTCTCTTGCGTTGATGACATCATCTCCTCAGTTTTGTTTTCAAACTTAAACTCAATATTTTTCAAAACCTATTTGAGTTTCGTTGTTGTCATACCATTGGCACAACTTTACACTATATTCAAAATATTTACTTAAACTCAAATGTTACCAATGTAGGATACAAACTGTTGTCAAATTCGTCGATCTCTTTACTACTTTCGTTAGTAAAGATTGCATCTGTTTATGACACTTTTTTGTCTCTTGCATTGCTGACATCACATTCTGATTTTTCATATTCTTGTGAAACTCAAATTTTTCTACAAACTTCAACATTTTGAGTTTCGTTGTTGCTACAACCTTAGCACAACTCAATCTTAACTGTTACATTTTTTTTTACTCAACTCATGTGTTAGTTACGTAGGATATAAGTTTTTGACAAATTCGTCGATCTCTTTACTAATCTAATTAGTAAAGATTGCATCTGTTTATGTCAAACTCTTTTCTCTTGCGTTATTGACCTCACTTTCTCATACAGAGTTGACATTCTATGCTCAACATCTGTATCTTCCTCACAAAATTTTTACTCATACTTTGTGCTCACAATGATGTGTTCACAACGTAAGATATAAATTTTGGTCAAATTCGTCGATCTCTTTACTAATCTCATTAGTAAAGATTGCATCTGTTTATGACCAACTTGTTTCTCTTGCGTTGCTGACATAATTTTTCAAATCATTTTTCTGATTTTGCACAATTTTTAAAATTTTCAAATATCTGTTTGTAACACTCAACACAAGCTGTTGTTAAATTCGTCGATCTCTTTACTAATTTCGATTAGTACTGATTGCATCTGTTTATAACAATTTATTGGATTGATTGTTCTTACCACTTTTCAAACAATTTTTACAAACATATATCAGTGGAGAATGTATTGTATGTTTTCTCCAAATTGTTCAGATTAAATTCTGAATTATTCATATGCTCTCACACACAAAATCGTTTTTGTGCAATGATCTTTGATCCACTTCAAATTGATTTCTTTTAAACCTCAAATCTTTGCTTAACAATGTCTTCAATCATCCTGTCTGTCAAATTCGTCGATCTCTTTCCTGAAGTTCTTCAGTAAAGATTGCATCTGTTTATGACCTCCGGTGATTCTTGACACTGTTATTCTCTATTTTTCAAATATTTTTCTCAAAGATTCTGGAAAATCAATTTTAGCTGGATACTTCATGAATACTACATGTTACTGGTTCTTGATTCCAAACTGCACCGTACAACTATCATCTCTCCGTTTTCACAAAGCATTTATTCATCATTAACATGAGGCTCGTTTTTTATGATCCTCATGAGGGGGAGAAATGAGCAAGAAATAAATGAGCAAGAAATGTACAACTTTAAGAAGAACCACAAACATCTCATCAACGAAGAAAATTCATGTCTAAAGTACTCAACTTATCAGTAAAATCAGAGATAGTATATTTCAAGAAATTCAGAGGAAGAGAAAGTGATTAACAAAGTTTAAAAAGAAAGACAAGTGAAGAAGAAGAAGAAATCAACATATCTACAGAAATCTCTCTCAAAAATCTCAACCATTACATTAAAAAACTCAACCATTTCAACCAGAAACTTAATCGAATAAATCTTTCTATCCAAACCACAAATCCACATCCATTTCCATCCGAATCTTAACCGTTTAAATTTTTCTTTTCAAATTCCGTAACGATCACATACATTCAAAAGCTTAACCGTTTAAACCATTCTTTCCAAAATTCCATAACATTCATTATCCGTACAAAAGCTTAACTGTACAAACCTTTTGTTCCATATCAAATACAAATTATCCACATTCACCCAAATCCTAAATCTACATATCATTTTTCCATACATACTAAACAATCATCATACACATCCAAAACTTTAACTGACAAATCATTCAAAAACACTATCATTATATCCTTATCCTCCTCTACCACAAAATCCAAAAACAACCTCTCCATTATCTGAAAACCCAGTCAAATCCTTACTTAACTGATATTCTCTTTCCTAAAATTTTCAAATCTTTAGTAAATCAGTTATAGGATTTCCTCACTCAAACAGTATCAACGTAAAACATATCCACTTTGAGTATCTTAAACTTCCAGATTTCTGAAATGTTTTAATCTTGAAATTCAGAAAAACATTTTCTTGCCAAAGACAGATAATGAGAAGAATCTGAAGTTTGAAGACTGGGATGTCGTGTTAAAGATCAAAAAGGGGGAGATTGTTAGGACTAGTTTTGTAATAGTTTTGATCTTTAAAGTCCGTTAGTTAACTTGTCCTTTGTTAAGTGGTAGGAGTATATAAGGTTGTATCTTTGACTTTCAAGTCAAGCTTTCCACACAATTACTGAATACACATTTTTGGGAAAGTTTCATTCATCTCATTCTCTCTCTTTTACACACACTAAATACACCAAGAACACACACACTAGTTCTTCAATTTCTCATCATTTCTTCATGGATTAGCTTGATTATAGTTTCATTAGGTCCTACATTTTGGTCTCTGGTTCATACCCCTTTGATTATTATTATTATTATTATTATTATTATTATTATTATTATTATTATTATTATTATTATTATTATTATTATTATTATTTTTCTTCATTTTTAATCTTTTCAATAATGACGCAATGACTAATTACCACCTCCCATCGCCATTTTTTAATCGCCTCACTCGTTAGCCCCACCATGTAAGCTTTTTAGTCTTTAGAACCTTTGTAATGAATGCATAATTATAATAATTAATTAATACATAAATAAAGGTAATTAAGTACTTCATTACCTTTATTTATGTATTAATTAATTATTATAATTATACAAGTATTAATTCAGAGCCGTTGGTTGTGATATTTTGTAGTAAAAACAAATACAGTAGTTAAATTTAAGTCAAAATATTCCCTTGTGGACCAACTAATGTACGTGCAACTAAATTTTATTTTATCTTATTTTATAGTTATAATATGTATTCGATGTTTAATCATGTAGGTGTATCGGGTTTATTCCTATGGAAGTAGCTTTCGTATTTGACCATGTTTATTTTTGTACAATTCAAATGGTAGATAACATAAAAATACATTATTGTATAATGAAATTTACATTTAAATTACAAGAAGGATTTCTGTAAGAATCATTTATATTATTGCATAAGCTAACATGTATAAATTCTTAAAATCTTTTAAACATCTAACATGAACTTATTATACTGGCAAGATACTTGTACAAATTTTTTTTTTTTTTTTTTTTTTTGCTTTTTTTTAACAGCAAAAGGGAACCACGATGGAAGAGCAAGGTACTCGTACAATACATCAGCGTTATCGTGTAATATATTTTGTGGTGACGATAACTATGGTCGTACTGACAGCAGTAATGGTGGACTGATGGTGCGTGGTATAATGGGTGATGATGGTACTAAATGACTAAAAATTAAATTTTATTAATTTAAAAAGGTTCAAAATATATTCTAATAATAATGATAAAAATTAGATAAGTTATAATTGAATAGGTTAAAGTAGTAATCTTCGCTTCCAGTGATTATCATGTATTTTTCTTTTTTCTAACTATTTACTAGTACTTCCTCCGATTTAAAATAAGTGATACACTTTCCTTATATGGATGATTCAAAATAAGTATTACACTTTGAAAAATTACCTTATTTAGCAAAAAATAGTAGGACCCACACTCACTAACTATCTACTTTAACAAAGTGAAATGATCCATTTACCATTTGGGAGCGTTGCATTAGTGTAATTTAACTCATAACTCACACGAACACATATGGGGAATTTTCCTTGGAAATCCCTTTGGGAGCTAGGTTTACCCGCTTATACGGAGCTCGAACTCGGGATGCTCGCTGAAAAATTACGAGTTAGCTTCCGTTATTTCATTTGTCGTTTCAAAAAAAATAAAGGCTCAAACACTTTGCTAGGAGTATTTTATTGTACCACCTATATAGTACTCCCTCCGTCCCACAAAAAACTTCTCATTTCACCCTAAATTTTTGTCCCACAAAAAACTTCCCATTTGCTACATATGATGGGCTCCACATAATAAAATACTATTATTACTAAGGACCCCACCACTTATCATCCACTAACTATCCTTCTCTCTCCAAATCAATCTTATATTTTAATCAAATATATTACCAATACCCCAACATTAACTATTACCTTAAAACTTGTGCATAAGTGAAATGAGAAGTTTTTTGTGGGACGGAGGGAGTATAGTAATATAGTATATCCAATTAAATATGGAAATAATGTAGCCAATTTTGTTTTTTCCGCAAAGTCATCAACAACACGTGAACTCATACAACCGTCGGATCAATATCGCCTAAATCGAATGGCCAAAAGCATATTTCATCTTTATGAAACCAGCCTATATAAACGTACAATCCTACCATTGTTTCAAAAAAATTCAGGTAACTGAATCCTGCCGGTATATCCATTCCAAAACCCTAACACTGCCATATATATACAGTTTCTGAGACTGATTCCGGTTAGGGAATGCAGAGAGATGAGAAGAGATGCGCGGCTGTCTAATGGTGGGCGGGATAAAAAATCCGTCGCCGGCAGAAACTGCCACCGGAAACACGTAGAAGACGGGTAAAACTATTCAATCCTGTCGGTGGTGTTGATTTTGGTATTTATTGATTTCTAGAGCTGCACAAGTGATTCATGGTACAGATGGCGGTGGCGGAGAACAGAAACAACGGGGTACTTCACGGGAAGTACGAGCTAGGGCGGCAATTAGGGCACGGAACGTTCGCCAAAGTGTACCACGCGCGGAACCTGCATACCGGAAAACACGTGGCGATGAAGGTTGTTGGGAAGGATAAGGTGATAAAAGCTGGGATGATGGAGCAAATTAAACGAGAAATTTGTGTGATGAAGATGGTACGGCATCCAAACATCGTCGAGCTTCACGAGGTCATGGCTAGTAAATCCAAGGTTTATTTCGCTATGGAGCTCGTTAAAGGCGGTGAATTGTTTTCGAAAATTGAGAAAGGGAAGCTACGGGAGGATGTTGCTCGGAGTTACTTTCAGCAGTTGATCTCCGCCGTTGATTTTTGTCACAGCCGAGGCGTGTACCACCGGGATCTGAAGCCAGAGAATCTGCTCTTAGACGAGGATGGTAATTTGAAGGTGACTGATTTCGGTCTTAGTGCTTTTTCCGATCATCTCCGGCAGGATGGACTGTTACACACAACTTGTGGAACTCCAGCTTACGTGGCACCGGAAGTAATCGGAAAAAAAGGATACGACGGTGCGAAAGCTGATATCTGGTCCTGTGGAGTCATCCTCTACGTCCTTCTCGCCGGATTCTTACCTTTTCAGGACGAAAACGTCGTCGCGATGTACCGGAAAATTTACCGAGGTGATTTTAGGTGCCCACCGTGGTTCTCATCGGACGCACGTCGATTAATCACGAAATTACTAGATCCAAATCCTGATTGCCGATTAACAATATCTAAAATCATGGAATCGCCGTGGTTCAAAAAGCAAGCGCCAAAAAACCCAAAGTTCTTACCTGAAGACGACGTCGTAAATCTAAAAGTGAAGGAAACTGAAACTTTGAACGCGTTTCACATAATTTCATTATCGGAAGGGTTCGATCTGACGCCGTTGTTTGAGGAGAAGAAACGAGAAGAGAAAAAAGAGATCAGATTCGCGACGACGAAAACGGCGGCGATGATGGTGGCGAAACTGGAAGCGGTGGCGAAAGCGATGAAGTTCACCGTGAAAAAGAGCGGAGATGAAAGCAGTTTGAGGTTACAGGGGGATGAGATCGGAAGGAAAGGTAAATTAGGAATTGCAGCCGATATTTGGGCGGTGGCGCCGTCGTTGCTGGTGGTGGAGGTGACGAAATCAAGCGGTGACACTTTGGAGTATAACCAGTTCTGTAGCAAGGAGCTCCGGCCGGCTCTAAAAGGTATCGTGTGGACGTCGCCGGCCGATCAGTTAGCTCCGGTGTAGTAACTTTGTAAAGTAGTTTGTTTTTTTATTGGTTATTTGGTGTTTTCTTCGTGATTTCCAGATTATTAAATTGGATCATGAAATTATTGTGGTAGTAAATCATTTCTATGGTCCCATTTTTGTTTTAGTGGAAACGTCGTTCGATATTCTGATTTTGCAGTGTTTTGTGAATCTTTTATTATTTTTAAATCATCAGTAATGCTTTTATACTTTCTTTTGTTGGTTAAAGAAACCATCGAATTGTAATCTAGAAAATAGGTGGGAAATGCGGTGTAATTTGCCTAATTCTTGTTTTTAAACTTTGTATGTTTTCTTTAGCTTCTCGCTAGTTTAATGAATTTTTGTGCTTGAGGCGGGTTGGGTGATGACAGTGCTAAAGCTCAATCTGTCTTAAGTTTATTGTTGCCGTTCAAAAAAAAATGTTTATAAAATAGAAAACGCAACTTTAGAGATTAGGAATATATTTTTTTTAATATATTTTTTTTAAGAGAAAATAATATCGATAACTATTTTATTCTTCTTTTATTTTGCTACCCAACTATAAGTTGACATATGTAATTCATTAATTCACCTTTTTAATATTATTACTTGATTTTGATATATTTTTTATTAAGTGGATAAACACATAACTATCCATATAAGATATACACCAATATTATTACTAGTCTTTTTAATATCTTCATCATACCTAGTGCTCTTTAAAAAAAAAAATATTTCGTAAATCAAATTTTTTTATTAAATTCTTTATCTATTACATGTTATAAACCTAATTTTGTATTCATAGACATATAGGGTTATATTCATAGTTAAATAGGAGTAGTACAGTATTAAATAATTGATTCAAAAGTCTTTGGCCTAATAATATAGTATGTTATTTTTTATAGTTAAGAATTCAATTTTCAGTGTAAATATATATAGTACTGAAGAATAGTTTAATATTTACCGTTTAGAAAAAAATAAAAATATAATCGAACATTATTTTTTTTCTCTTTCTTCTGTTTTGTTATGGGCATGTCTAAATGAACCCTTTAGTAATTTTAATGATTGGAGAGATGATAATTTTCTACCATGATTATTAGTGATTTTGGTAAGGGCATGTCTAAATGAACCCTTTAGTAATTTTAATGATTGGAGAGATGATAATTTTCTACCATGATTATTAGTGATTTTGGTAATTGGATAGACATGTTACTTTTTCTAGAGACATTTATTTTATTTTATTTTGTTTTTATTTTTCATTTTATATTAATTCTTTTTATTTTATATTCAGAATTATTATAATATTTATAAAACTTTTCCTAACGACTAACACATGCGTCTTCTCATCTAAATAAAATGTTAATTTTTTTATATGCACTCCAAAGTGGATGTGTTATCGCTAAAAGACAACATTCGTATATTTCCGCTTTAGTCATTAGTTTCTTTTTCATTTTAATTTTTGTTATTTTTACTTATTTAATTATATATATATATTATTAATAAACAAAAGTTACATATGATTAAACTAATTTAATTTTATATAGATATATAATTAAAGTAAGCAATTTAAAGTTATTTCTAATCATTAGCTTGTTTATTTTAATTTTTTTGTACACTAATTTTTATTACATGGATTAATATGATGCGATTTTTTTAATCAAATAATTTGTAATGTAAATAGTTACTTGTTTTACAATAAAAAAAATGTAACTAATATTGTTTAAGAATTATATTGCGTTTTCAACGCTTACATCTTGAAATATTATATACATTTATTATTTAAATGAGAAAAATTAAATATTAAACATTAATTTTTAAATTTTTATTTAATCTTGAAAGAAAAATTAAACATTATTTTTATTAATGCATTTACATTTAAAATTGATATACCCCTAAAATATAAAAAAAATGATAATATGATGTTTAATATGTCATTATTCATTTCGTATGGTAGAGTACATGTTAATATCTACTATTATAATAAAATAAAACATTTTTTACCACATGTCACTTTTTTAGCATCTCTTAATTTTATTTAATTAATCAATTAAATTAATTATTACCTCCTCAAAATTATCGCCTACTCAAAATCAAATTTACAATTAGCGTCTATTAGTTAATTTGAATTAGTTATGTATATCTTTAAATTTACCATTAGTTTTAAATACATATCCAAAAATCAAAACAAATTAGTCAAACAAATTTACGCTTAGTTTTTTTTTTTACTTAACAAGATTTATGGTTAGTTTTAAATACATAAGGAAAATCAAAACAAATTTATGAAATCATTCTATTAGTAAAAAATTAGTACGATCATATCTAATAAAAAAACGGATGTTTTATAAAGACCTTCCTCATTACATACTATTTTTTGTATTTTATATATATTTGTGCTCTATAAAATTACAAATATCAAAATATATGACTATATAAACTTTTATGATTATTAGTGATACATGCACACAAATTTAACTCGTAGAATATTTCACTTTATATTATAAATTTTGATGTTTTACTTTAAAGAAATTTCCTCTATTAGGTTTTCTTAATCGCTTATATATAGTGGAGTAAGTTAAGTTGATACTACATTAACTAATAATAAATTCTTATTGTTACTTTATTTTCGTTTATAAGTATGGAATTTGAGATTTAATAATGAAATTTGAGTTCAATTTGGGTGCTAGACTTGTAGTGCAACTTGTGCTATTATGACTTATGGCCTCTTTTGCTAAAGAGATTTTTTGTTCATATTATATAACGCTTCTAGATCTGCCATACGGTATCCAACTGATATAGGGTTTAAATATTTAAAACCGAATTTGATTAATAACGATATATATTTCTACTCTATAAAATTTACCATCAATAAAATATTTTATTTTCAGCCTGTGATTTTTCACGGGTTATAAACTAGTACAGATTATGTATGAATCATACTAACAGAAAACAAAAATCATTTACTAAGATAAAATAAATAAAATTTAAAACATAAACATTATCTAAAAAGGAAGAATGGAAAAAAGAAATTACTGAGCTTATGTTTTGAGGTGTGGGTCCCTTAATGATGTTTCCTTTTCCCTATTTAAATATTACATTTTCCAACATTCTAGTTTGACTTTCAAAATTTTAAGGGGTTCTTTTAGTAGCACCCTTTGTTATTAGGCTTTTGGTTTACCCTATGAAGATCACCAATAGGCAATAGACCAACTGCCCCTCACTTCACTGCTATGGTGACCATAAAAAAGAGGAAAATGATAATGACAGCCCTTAGGGCTGTATTAAGAAAGCAAAATATCAAAGACAACCCCCTGAATTTTAGGAATATTATTTTTATAATCAATGTACAAGTTTTTTATGCATGTTAGTGACAGCCCTAAGGGCTGTCATTAACAAGACCCTAAAAAAGATAATGTTTTTGTTTTCTAGGGGCTGCATAATTTATTATTCGTACTATTTAAAAAAAATTAAACACCTCGTTTTGTTTTTTAGTGCTATTTTATGAAACTACCATATATATTAATATAGAATTAGGATCCGATGAGGACTAAAAAAACTGTGAGGACTTCCGAGTACACCTCAAAAAATTTCAAAAAATTATGAAAAAAATATATATAACTCCCATGATTATTACTACATTTGACAAAAAAAAATTGAAAAAAAATTATGATCCATTTTTTTTGGATCATAATAATGATCCATAATTTTTTTATGGATCATTATTATGTCCATATTATTTTTTTTTGATCATTTTTCAAAAATTTTTATTTTTTTTTAATCTTATAGGCTGCGATTTTTATGTTTAAAAAAGATTTTTTTTTGAAAAAAGTTTGTTTTAGATCATTTTCGGAGTTTTTTTTTTGAGTCATCACCGTTTTTTAAGTCATCACCGGATCCGGACCCTATTAATATAAATACAAAATGACAATTAAATTGTTAAGATATATTAGTGCTTATTAAAATATATTTCAAGACACAAGTGGTTGAATCGTGTATAGTTTAAAAAGCAGATTATTAAATCTTGAAATCGTATTTGCTAGATAAAACGTTAACATTAATACTTTACAATTTTAACTTAAATTTTTCGAATGTAAATTTGATGCAAGGCATATATAACACCGGTGACGATTTTACAATTTCAACTTAAATATTTCACATTTAAATTTGATGTAAAACAGATTATATATATCCAAACATATAAACATAATTTTCAAAGAGAACTTTGAGATTTATTATATGGGATGGTTTAATATTGGCTTTGAATCTTGCTTTTATATGACAAAAGAACAATTATATTTCTTCCTACATTTTTCTTCTTACTCATATGTCTAGTTACTTTTAAGTTTAATATGTGTAATTCACTAATAGTCTTTCTCATATCATCTCTTGTTTTTGACATTTACATGATTATATGAGTAGGAAGAAAAGATAAGAATCAATACAATTTCTCATGATAAAAAAATGATTTGATTAAAGGAATATTTAAACAACCTAATATTTAGTCATTTCATATTTGTATTTAGTAACGTTGGAACTTTTAGGTGGAAAATCAGGATGTTCACAATAATTAAGCTACCTTGATGGTGATTTAAAGAAGTTTTATGTCACTTCCTTTAATTAGTTAAGAAAGTGTTAGGTACTGTATCAATTGTGTTAAACCACTCGTTAGAAAATTAAATAACACATGTACATGTAAAGAAAATGCAGATGCCTTACTATAATCATGTAAAGTATTTTAAAAATAAAAAATAATAATCGACATATAATATTATACTTCAAAGAATAATCGTTATAAAAAATAACGAGCACATGGCTCTATGGAGTTGCAAACATTTGAACGAACCAATTTTAGGTCATACATAAGGTTAGATTAAGACTAGTCATGTTGGTTGTTGAGTCTGGTTTTGTTTTATTAGGAAACAAATTTAAGTTTTTTAGGTCTTGGGATGTAAATATTCAACATAGAAGTGTTAGAGGGCTGGGTGTGGGGGCGTTAAAGCCCCCGTTATTAGCCAATAACGGCGCCAAACAGCAAAAAACCATACTGTAGAACCTAATGAAACTATAATCAAGCTAATCCATGAAGAAATGATGAGAAATTGAAGAACTAGTGTGTGTTCTTGGTGTATTTAGTGTGTGTAATTGAGAGAGAATGAGATGAATGAAACTTTCCCAAAATGTGTATTCAGTAATTGTGTGGAAAGCTTAACTTGAAAGTCAAAGATACAACCTTATATACTCCTACCACTTAACAAAGGACAAGTTAACTAACGGACTTTAAAGATCAAAACTATTACAAAACTAGTCCTAACAATCTCCCCCTTTTTGATATTTAACACGTCATCCCAGTCTTCAAACTTCAGATTCTTCTCATTATCTGTCTTTGGCAAGAAAATGTTTTTCTGAATTTCAAGATTAAAACATTTCAGAAATCTGGAAGTTTAAGATACTCAAAGTGGATATGTTTTTCGTTGATACTGTTTGAGTGAAGAAATCCTATAACTGATTTACTAAAGATTTGAAAATTTTAGGAAAGAGAATATCAGTTAAGTAAGGATTTGACTGGGTTTTCAGATAATGAAGAGGTTATTTTTGGATTTTGTGGTAGAGGAGGATAAGGATATAATGATAGTGTTTTTGAATGATTTGTCAGTTAAAGTTTTGGATGTGTATGTATGATTGTTTAGTATGTATGGAAAAATGATATGTAGATTTAGGATCTGGGTGAATGTGGATAATTTGTATTTGATATGGAACAAAAGGTTTGTACAGTTAAGCTTTTGTACGGATAATGAATGTTATGAAATTTTGGAAAGAATGGTTTAAACGGTTAAGCTTTTGAATGTATGTGATCGTTACGGAATTTGAAAAGAAAAATTTTAACGGTTAAGATTCGGATGGAAATGGATGTGGATTTGTGGTTTGGATAGAAAGATTTATTCGATTAAGTTTCTGGTTGAAATGATTGAGTTTTTAATGTAATAGTTGAGATTTTTGAGAGAGATTTCTGTAGATATGTCGATTTCTTCTTCTTCTTCACTTGTCTTTCTTTTTAAACTTTGTTAATCACTTTCTCTTCCTCTGAATTTCTTGAAATATACTATCTCTGATTTTACTGATAAGTTGAGTACTTTAGACATGAATTTTCTTCGTTGATGAGATGTTTGTGGTTCTTCTTAAAGTTGTACATTTCTTGCTCATTTATTTCTTGCTCATTTCTCCCCCTCATGAGGATCATAAAAAAGGAGCCTCATGTTAATGATGAATAAATGCTTTGTGAAAACGGAGAGAGGATAGTTGTACGGTGCAGTTTGGAATCAAGAACCAGTAACATGTAGTATTCATGAAGTATCCTGCTAAAATTGATTTTCCAGAATCTTTGAGAAAAATATTTGAAAAATAGAGAATAACAGTGTCAAGAATCACCTGAAGTCATAAACAGATGCAATCTTTACTGAAGAATCTTCAGTAACGAGATCGACGAATTTGACAGACATGATGATTGAAGACATTGTTAAGCAAAGATTCGAGGTTTAAAAGAAATCAATTTGAAGTGGATCAAAGATCAGTGCACAAAAACGATTTTGTGTGTGAGAGCGTATGAATAATTCAGAATTTAATCTGAACAATTTGGAGAAAACGTAAAATACATTCTCCACTGATATATGTTTGTAAAAATTGTTTGAAAAGTGGTAAGAACAATCAATCCAAGAAATTGTTATAAACAGATGCAATCAGTACTAATCGAAATTAGTAAAGAGATCAACGAATTTAACAACAGCTTGTGTTGAGTGTTACAAACAGATATTTGAAAATTTTAAAAATTGTGCAAAATCAGAAAAATGATTTGAAAAATTATGTCAGCAACGCAAGAGAAAAAAGTTGGTCATAAACAGATGCAATCTTTACTAATGAGATTAGTAAAGAGATCGACGAATTTGACCAAAATTTATATCTTACGTTGTGAACACATCATTGTGAGCACAAAGTATGAGTAAAAATTTTGTGAGGAAGATACAGATGTTGAGCATAGAATGTCAACTCTGTATGAGAAAGTGAGGTCAATAACGCAAGAGAAAAGAGTTTGACATAAACAGATGCAATCTTTACTAATTAGATTAGTAAAGAGATCGATGAATTTGTCAAAAACTTATATCCTACGTAACTAACACGTGAGTTGAGTAAAAAAAATGTAACAGTTAAGATTGAGTTGTGCTAAGGTTGTAGCAACAACGAAACTCAAAATGTTGAAGTTTGTAGAAAAATTTGAGTTTCACAAGAATATGAAAAATCAGAATGTGATGTTAACAATGCAAGAGACAAAAAGGTGTCATAAACAGATGCAATCTTTACTAATGAAAGTAGTAAAGAGATCGACGAATTTGACAACAGTTTGTATCCTACATTGGTAACATATGAGTTTAAGTAAAAATTTTGAATATAGTGTGAAGTTGTGCCAACGGTATGACAACAACGAAACTCAAATAGGTTTTGAAAGATATTGAGTTTAAGTTTGTAAACAAAACTGAGGAGATGATGTCATCAACGCAAGAGACAAAAGTATGTCATATACAGATGCAATCAATACTAATCGAAACAAGTAGAGAGATCGACGAATTTGACAAAAATTTGTATCCTACGTAGACAACATATAAGTGAAGAAAACATTTTTGAACTAAAACAATGAAACTCAATTGAATAAATTTTGAAAATATTGAGATTGAGCTTCTGAAAAATGTGAGTAATGAATAACGAATGGGTTAACAAGAAGTATGCTCCCCCTTTATCGATGAAGGTTCATAAAAATGTTCCCCCTTGACCAATGAATGTCAATTTTCTTCCCCTTAACAAGTGAATATTGATTTTCTCCCCCTCAACCAATTAAGAGCTATTTGCTCCCCCTCAATCAATTAAGAGCTATTTGCGAAACGGGTTTCAAGCTGAGTTACTTGAAAGCCATTATTTTGAAACGCGAGTTATACACTGAAGTGTGTATAAGTCATCTTCCTGCAAAACAAATCAAACAACTTTTGGTACCCATTTGTGTTTGGGTCCGACAATGTTAGCGTGGGAATTAAACCACCGATAAGCTGTATCGATTTGATTTAAAGAATGAGAGTTCCAAGAAAAACTGAAACTTAATGTTTCACTTTCAAATAATTTCCGGGGAATTATTTGAGATGTTGGAGTTTTGGGAACCCATTTTGCTTTTAAGATTGAGGATGTTTTGTAAACATAAACAGGAGATGTTTTTGGCACTTGTGTAAAAGTTTTATTAGGTGCCAATGAAAGTAAATCATTTCTTGAGTATTTTAACGATTTAGTTTTGGAAAAGATTTTCTTTGAAGCACTCGAATGTTTCAACACGGTTGATGGTGTAGGTTTATCCACTTGAGAATGCTTAAGTCTATAAGAGGAACCTAATTTATTTGGAGTTTTAGGTGCGGAATTTCCTCTAATAACTTGTTTAAGAGCATTTAGTTTCTTATCAGAGTGTGGCGGGACCGTGGATCTCCTAGGCTTAGGCTTGGTAGAGGATCTGACTTGTGAATACGGTTTAGGTGTAGAATTTCCTCTATGAACCTCAGTTTGCTTGATTTTATAAAAATCACGATATGCCATGACAGGAGAAAACATTCTTGAGTTTTTACTTTTATTCGTTGCAGTTAAAGGAGAATCTAAGTTCATAGATGCACTAGGCTTCTTAAGTTTCTGAAGATTAGATGATTTAGATTCTAAATTTTGAATTTGTGCTTGCAACTTTAGTTTCTCTTTCTCATAAGATTTATGTGATTCATCAGTTTTATTTTCTAATCCATGAATTTTTGTTTGTAGAACTGATTTTTCTTTGTCAAACGCCTTATGTGTTTCATCTATTTCAGCTTCCAATTGACAAATTTTCTTTTCAAGAATTAGATTTGGTACATAAATCTTTGGTGTAACCTTTTGTTGAATAACATCATTTCCCTTAATTTCAAATTCTTCTGGTTTTATAATGGGAAAATAATCATCATTTTCAAATTGAGCCTTTTTAGTTTCATATGTATTATTTAATTCAGTGTAATTGAAACTAATTTGAGCATTCTCCTTTTTAGCTCTGTTGAAGGTCTCAATTTCTTCTTCCTCGTCAGTCATCCGAATGAATCGCTGCGAGATTCCATTGAGTAGATATCTTGAATCATATAATGTAGGAGCCATTTTGCACGCGGTCTTAAGATATTCAGGATTGTCAGCTCCTAGCCCTTCTCGAGAGTTGAAATATTTGAAATCTTTAGGCTTGTTAAGATGAATGGTTTGATCAGTGTGTCCTTGTTTAACAATCAATTCCTCAAGATGTTTGATATGTGAATTCAATTTAATTGTGTCATGCTTGAGTGTGTTTAATGATTTAAACTGTTGTTCATTTTCATCAAACTCTTGTTGTTTACGTTCCAAATAATTTTTGGTTATTTGATATTCATGCCATGTGTCAATGTACAATTTGTAATATTTGTCATTTCGATCGTTTGAAATTGTATTTTGGGCATTTTTAAGATTTGTTATTTCCATTTCTTTTTCAGAAATTGTATGAGACAAATTCTTAACATCATTATCATATTTGACATTCAATTCTGATACTTGATTTTGTAACTCCAGATTCTCAAGTTTGACATTTTTAATTTGTTTAATCTGTTGAACAAGTTGTTCATTTTCATTTTGCAAATTATTTAAACGTTCTTGAAATTGATTATTTAAATCTTTTTCATCTAAAATGTTTTGTTTTAAAGAATCAATTTCAGAAATTTGAGTTGTAACAAAACAAGTATCCGGACCAATAAGATTATCAGAATTTGAAAAAAGGGAACTGATTACCTCGAGTTCTTTGTTGGCCTCTTCATTAAATCGATCAGTAACCTCCATATGCTTTTCATCCTTAGGATCTGAATCTTCCATCCATTTACTATCTTCAACTAAGAACACTTGTTCATACTCAATTTGTTTAGCCCTCGACATTTTACGTTTATAATACTCAGAATCCCGAACGATTAATTTCTTTGTAGCATCCAAAGGTGTGACGGTTGGCTTTTTAGTTGAGATTGTAGCAGATATATCAGGCTTAATGTCGAATGAAGATCTCAGATTATTGTTTGTAAGCTTTGAATTATATTTCTTCTCATAGTCTGAAATTTTTGCCATAACTAGTAGTACGTCGTGACGTCCTGTATCCAAATCATCATTGATAGCTGGTGTAGGTTTTTCCATTTGTTTATAATATTCGGCAGCTTTTCTCGCATTGGCAAGGTCTTTATCCATATTTTTCAATTAGGGGTGAAATTCCTTTTGGGCCGAGCAGATCTTGCCGAACGTTAAAAGTGACTGGGCTTAAAACGTGATTGAGCTTATGATTTAATCTTGAGCCGAACACTTTATTTTGATTAGCTGAACGCTGATCTGATCGAAGCAAATTGAGGTCGGAGACGGGATCGATCAATAAGTAGAGATAAATAGAATTTGATTTTGTTTTTGAAAAATATTTAAAAATTCATTACAAATTTTAAGTTTCAAAATTTTAAAAAAATTTGATTTTGATTTTGTTTTTAAAAAAAAATTCATCACGAATTTTGATTTTGTTAAAAAAAAAAAATTCTTTTTGGGCCTTTTTCTAATGGTTTGATGGACCGAACAAAAAAATGATTTTGAAAAACAAATTTATCTTTGGTTTGGGATGATTTAGATTTGGACTAATAATGTATGACCCAAAAAAAAAATCAAATGTCTGAACTACAAGTCGAATTCTTAAAAAAAAAAAAAATCAAATATCTGAACTTTTATGTTTATATGGGCCTTTTATCAAATGAGATCTTTTAAACACCTAACATGATTTGGGCCTTTTAAACAGAATGATATTTGGGCCTTTTAAACTGAATTTCAATGAAGCAAATAGGGCTGTCACGAGTAGAATCACGGTCGAATTGAATTCCAAATTGAAGCAAATGTTACAACGTCTGTATTTGCCGAACAAGTAGAATCAAAGTCGATTTGGAGTATGATTTTAATTACGAGTCTGGATTACGAGTCTGGAGTTAACAAGATGAATATGAATGTTGAAGCCGAACTATTACTGAAGAATGATGAACGATTTCTGATTTTCGATTTCTTGTTTATGATTAAGTAATCTGAGAATGAATTGAATTGGTTGCCGAACTATGTTGATTGAAGGAATTTGTTTATTGATGAATTATAGCAGAATCGAACAGTGTATAAACTGAAGATCGAACTATGTGTAGAACTAGGTGAAGCCGAACTGTGTGTAGAACTGAAGAGGTGATGGTCGACCTCTGTTGATGATCGAACTATGTGTAAACTGAAGGCCGAACTATGTGTGTAGGATATTGGCCGAACTACTGCTGGATCGAAGTTCGGGCCGAACTACAAGATAGACTTGGGCCGAACTTCTTTATAGACTAACTTCGGGCCGAACTTGGGCTTTTCACTTCGGGCCGAACTTGTATGAAATTCAATATGGGCCGAACTACAATAGAACTTGGACCGAAGTACTTACTTGTTCGGGCCGAACTTGTTCATCTTCTTGAAGCCGAACTTGTACGTATGAACACAGACACGAACATACTTTCTCTTCACTTTTTCGATTCGATTTTGCTCATTTCTTCACCGATTTCAATGATTCTTTTTGCTAAACGTTCGAAATCCAATTGCTAACACTTTGATCGGATCAATTTCTTCAATCCATTACACAAAAGCTTCGAATCTTCGATTTACAGTAACTTTTCAACTTTTTTACTTTTTCTCTAAAATCATCAAATTGAAGATCGTTTGTTGATGGAATTGATCTGAATTCGATTCTATTCTTCTTAGAAACAATGGAGACACACTATTCTGCACTCAATCCATCGATTTGGAACAAAAAATTACAACATTTAATTTTCATGACGAACATCAACTTTTCTTCACTTTTTCTCAGATCTTGATCATTCTAGCTCGATTTTGGATCTTCTCTAAGAGAGATTATGCTCTGATACCACTTGTAGGACCTAATCAAACTATAATCAAGCTAATCCATGAAAAAATGATGAGAAATTGAAGAACTAGTGTGTGTGTTCTTGGTGTATTTAGTGTGTGTAATTGAGAGAGAATGAGATGAATGAAACTTTCCCAAAATGTGTATTCAGTAATTGTGTGGAAAGCTTAACTTGAAAGTCAAAGATACAACCTTATATACTCCTACCACTTAACAAAGGACAAGTTAACTAACGGACTTTAAAGATCAAAACTATTACAAAACTAGTCCTAACACACACCCTTATGTTCGTCATTTGGTCGCCAAAAGGGATTCGTCGTGGCAATGGCGGTAGCCAAAAGGGAGGGGGGCTGGGGAAGGGGGGTGGGGGAGGGGTTTCCAACCAATTAAAATACACCAAATAACAAATGTGGGACCCCTATAACACCACTTTAGCTATAACACCAGGGAGCCACTTTTTCCTCCCCAAGTTATAGCCAAGTTATAGGACAAAAAATACTATAACATGCCAATAACTACCCTTCCACACCTTGTGCTCTTATGATTTTGTTTGAAAGACCTTTAATGTATTTGTTCAAATAAGATAACATTTCAGAAGACGTTTAAAAAATGTGTCTTTAAATTCGTAAATCCAACTTTATTGAATTTTATTTATTTTTTTAAATGAATTCTATATCTATAATAATTTTGTTTATAGTGGAATTTGAACTTTTTGCTACATGTCTTGGGTTCATTGATTACTATGTACTTCCTCCATCCTAAATTAATTATTCACTGGAGAATAATATGCGGTTTAAGAAAAGTACATTAATTATATTATGTCACTAATTAATTTTTTTTTTCCAACTTAAATATTCTTTAATTAGTTGAAACTTAGAAGCAGACAGTCATTTAGGGACAACCAATATAGAAATATAGATAATAAAAATGGTACGGATGGAATAACTTATTTTATTTGTATACTATAAGAAGTGTGTAACATTTATTGTAACCGTTGTCCACGTGAACTCGTTTTGGTTTTCTTACAAACTTAATCGATACTCTGTATTGCTACATATAATTTATAAAGAGATCTAATTTGCAGTTAAATTATTGAACTAACATAGCTAACCCGTTTGCGAAAGATGTCACCTCTTGGATCTTCAGATGGTGTGGCATCCCTCCGCCTATGTTCAACTCGGTGACGGATTACATTGAATTCGGTGTTGGTTGGGGGAATTGCCTTAAGAAAAGGAAGATATTAAACATGATTATTCAATGCACGATATGGTTTATTTGGAAGGCTAGAAATAACAAGGTGTTCAAAAACGTTCATAAACCATATGAGATCATTGCGGGAGACATCATCTCTACTTCTTATATTTGGTTAAAAAATAGGAGCAAATTTCATTGTAACTGGGTGGATTGGAGTATAGCTCCTTTCATGTTTCTCTTGTAATTTGTTTTTGTACTTTGTCTTTGTTTGTTCCTCTTAGCTTCTTGCTAAGTTGGTCCGTTTTTAATTTATTTACCGTTTCTAAAAGAAAAACATAGCTAACCCGTTTATCAAATATATTAAATTCTTAATAATGTTCCTAATTAATTACTCGTAATATGTTACTAACCCACATGACCGTTAAAAATTTTAAAAATAATTAAAAACTTAGATATTAAAAATCACGAGTTAAATTCATTTCTAAAACAAAATCCCAAGGTAGAAATTTTAACCACGGGATAAAAAAGTCAAATAGTCAAGATCAATCCCTTAGCCACCACCATCATTAAATCACATATGATTAAATACACAACCACCACCACCACCAGCCACCACCACCATCATCAGCCAATGTCGCCGCCGACCATCGACGCCGAACGCTCCCGGCTGTCGCCGCAATTACAATGTGACTTGATACATAATCACATGTGATTGAAAGCGGCTGGCGGTGGAGACGGTGGCCGGCAGAGGTTGGCGGTGATGGTGATCGGCGGTGTGCAATAACATGTGATTTAATACACAATCACATGTGACTGAAAGAGGCCGGTGGTGGCGGGAGGTTGCCAGTGGTGGTGATGGTGGCCGACAGTGACAGTGGGTGGTGGGCAGCGGTAGTGGGGTGGGGGTGGTGATGTTGATGTATTCAATCACATGTAATGGTTGTGGTGGTGGTAGTTTTATAATTGATCTTGACCATTTGATTTTTTTATTTATCCCTCAAAAATTCACAAAAAAAGATAGACTACTTTAAATATTTCACTAAAAGTCATTAATATTCAACTATTATTATTTTTTAACTCTCGCATATCTTATACTTGTTTATATTCATGTCACTTTATAGAAGCACTTTCATCGTATTATACGATTGAAGAATTTCCGTTATTACCCTTAACTGAATTACTAACTGTAACACTACCTTCAACAAATCATTCAATCCTTCAACCACGTTATCAACAATCAAAGCTACTTCCATATAACTATATTTTACATTGATGGATTGGTGGGTGGTGATGGTAATAGTTGCGGACAAGGTTCTAAAAAACGCGCCTTGGTGGCGCCAACACGTGAGGCGCGACTCCGCCGTTACCAAACAGTCCATGGCGGCAGTATAAGGCGTGGCGGAAAAAAACACGATAAGGCGGCGTAAGGCGCACCTTATGGCGAGTTTTTTTATAAATTCTTGTAAAAATTTGAAATTGTTATTGAAAAAATGATATTTTTTTTTGAAAAAAATGATGGCATGTAATTATAAATTTAGATTTAACATTTTTATTATAAACTTCACATATGAAAATCAAGTAAATCAATAGGGATATAATTATTTTTGAATTTAATATACATATATATATATAATATATAATATATTAAAAAATTTGTCGCCTTAAGTCACGCCTTGAAAAACGACATGGCTCGCCACGACTTGCCATGCTCAAGGTTTGATGGTGTCGTCACGCCGCGCCTTACGTCTTTTAGCATAAAATGATTATTTCAGTGTATTAGCATATATCTTTTGAATCTAATCAATAAAGATGAAGATATTAGCAACAAAATGACCAATTTGCCGTTTCCTCCTATACTGACCTTGATAACATAAACAACCGAAACCTCAATTATCTTTGTCTGGATGCAAATGCAGCCAGAAAAGTGATCATGTCCACTCAAAAACTTAATTATTCCACCCACGTGTGAAAACATAAATCCGACTACTTTGCCAGTAACTATATCTAAATTCCATTTTCCCATTGACTGATCATAAAAAGTCAACTCAACTAACTCTGCAATTTGACCCTTTTCACCCGATTGGAAGGGGAGGGAAAAGCATTTGAAAGTTATTAAGGGTCTGAACAGTCTCTAATCATGTTTAACATGACTTCTTTGGTGAATTATTTTTGGAAATATTAGCTCATGAATTGTTAAATTAATCCATGGAAAATTTTACAGTCAAAATTGCAATTCCCATTTCAATTCCAGGGCTGCGGAATCATATGCCATTCCGGCCTCTTTTTCTGATTTGAAAGTCCCAAGCTGGCCAAATTAATCCCCAATTCTTGTTTTGTCGCAGGATGACTCCTAGGGTTGACTTTGTGCTTGGAAGTTTGACTTTTGGTGTGGGCCCCGCCAGCTTCGCTTCTTCCGCCTGTTTGATTACGCGAGTAATGATATTAGCATTTGAACTTGAACTCATTGTTCTTTAACCACAACTGGAAAACCCGATAAAAGATTAAAAGTTAGTTTGACAACAAGAACATGAGAAAAAATAGCAATGGGTAATCTACAAGGCAAAAGAGGACTTGCAAATTTCAAAGGAATTTACATGAGGTTTCAAGTCTGGCACCAAACCCTAATACCAGGATCCAACATTATACTTTTACTTCCACCAAATTTCAAATGATCATATTAACATCCTTATAATTAAACGCCACTTTCTTGGTTCTTTTCAAATTTAAAAGGATTGTAAATATACTAGACGATAAATTGGAATACCAAAAGTAGAGGTCACAATTTTGACCTTTTAATTTGTTAAAGGGTCAATTTGGGTCATGTATTCTCTAAAAATTAGAAAATCAAAAATATTAGCTAAAAGTACAGGTCGACCGGGTTGAAAGTTATTTTAAGATGAAGAGAAATGGAATAAATGCCTACTATTTGTGCTTACTTCATCTTACCACAAGATGACATGTGTAATCCACTAATTCTTTTTACTCATATCATCCTTTGATTTTGTAAAACAAGTAGGTAGACACAAGACACATAATTAGGCATAAATAGTAAGCACCAAACACCATTTCTCAAAATTGCAATATATATAGTTCTCTATAAAAAGTAACTATGAACAAAAAGGATTTGTGGGTCAACCCGGCCCATTTTGACCGGCACAAGTTCACATGCCCATCTAGGACCACAAGAGTATAAGAAAAGTTCTATCAATTTCCACAAATAAGGAATTAAACAAACGTTCTTTTTCCAGTTTAAAGTCCTTTAAATAAATTATTCCTACATAAATGTTGGAATTTCCAAATCTCAACTTTCATATGCAAGACTCTTGGGGAAAACTTCTTCAATGATTGGTTGATCGATTTGAACACCAATTATATCCTAGAAAATTAAACTACTATATTAAAATTTAAAGAAATCCTAGAAAATTAAACTACTATATAAAAATTTAAAGAATGTCCGGTCCCGCCCCTTTTGTCATGCCCTTTCCTGGATAGTTACATATATGTAGATCATGCTCTCAATATTTCAATTTAACACCATTAAATACTCCAACTTATATCCTTTAGGAAAATAGTAAATATAGGGCAACAGACCATGTCAAAATATATCCCCTAATTGGATACGAATTCTTGCATGAAATCATCATGTCAAAACTCAAAACCCTCTTACTTATTGTGTCCAAAAGGTAATTAAGGTAGTGATCATGGGGAAATTATAGTATGATGATGCTTTTGATCCCTGTAATTATTGTTTTCGGGTCTAATCTTCAAAATTTTCTTTGCTAACAACTTAATCTATTTAACTAATACCAAATTGGTGGTGCCCGGCCTCACATTTTTCAAATGTGGATCAATGTTGCAAATTCAATCCGCTAGGCGCTAGTCGGTCTATTATAAATAATATGTATAAGTGTATAAGATAATACTTCAAATTTCAAATAGTTCAAAGTTTACATAGTTTTATGTTGCAGCATAGACAATTAAATATAGCAGTTCAAGTACTTAAATAACATAGCAATTTATTTAAAATAGACAATTAAACATTAAAATTTAGTTAATGAAGTGTTGAGTTTTTTGTTGACTTTCGTTCACTTCGTTGACCGCCTTTTGACCTTGCTACCTAATTTGGCCGCGTAGCTCTAAATCGCAGCGGAAAATGCTCACCTAGGCTGCTTTTTACTACACTGATGTGGATGAAGATAATTTTTTTAATTTATTTGTTCATATGATTAACCTTTACTATTGTTGTCTACAAAACAGACCATTTTTCTAATTTTGTTTTTTGAAAGAGGTTTGTTATTTCCATTAATACAGATCAAGAAAGTTAGCCAAAGATGTTATTAGTTGCACATCAACTTATGATTTAGGTCTTTTCTTAGAAAATATGAGTATTTTTAAAAGGTCGTTATACACATGTTCAAATGCCAAAATTTCGGGTTAGTGTAAAATAGAGCAATTAGTGTGTGACTGTGTGAGGTATAAGCATTATTAGCAGCCAAGTTGCACCCCAACACCTAATTATGAAGTGGGAAAATCTAGAATAGGTTAATACTTTGAATTTATTTCCACTCATGGATTTATGCTTGATGCACACAAATGATGTGTGACTATAAATGTTAATTACTCCAAACTTGAGGGAATTAAAAAAAGTGGAAATTATTAAATAAAATGTATATACTAACCTGCCCTGAAAAAATCTCTTTGATTTGGTACCTCCTTATAATATACAAAGCCAAAAACTTTCCAAGATTTGGTTACATGCATTGCATCTTTCTGCAGTCCTGTTGCTTTCCAACTTAAAAATCAAAAGTAATTAAAAAAAAAAGATTTTTTTTATTTACAAAGAAACCCTTCTTGTGATCCATACCATGCTTAAATTAGATGTTTTTTTATAAAAAAAAAAATCCAGAAACTTTTCTTATCTTCTCTATCTCTGAAAACCTAAAATCAAGCAGACCCAGTTTGATTTTGGATTTTAAATCAGTAAAGAATCGATATATTAGGTCAAATAGATGGAATAATTAGGTTTGGAATTTGGTAGAAATGAACAGTGGTTAGAAGTATTGCAGTACCTTGTTAATGATTTCAAGAAAAAACCTCCTCCTTAATTGCCCCTTCATCAAGAACAAGTACATATTCAAACTCCAAAGTTTAATAATAAAATAATGAAACAAATTGCATAAAGAGGGGTAAAGTTTGGATAAGGAGAAACCCCTTAAAAAAATTAAATAAAAAAAAATCATCATATATAGATAAATAGTACAAAATTAATTACAAGGTACACAAATCCCTATTCTTTACCTGTTGTATCCAAGATGTTCATCTCCTTCATCTTCATAATCTGATCAAGTTTCAACTGTATACATTTCAAGACAATGAAAAGGCAATACTTTATTATACCCTTTTTATATATTATATTAAAAAAATCAAACAGCAGGTGTAATTGGAGGTCAACAAAATTTTGCAGCTTTTTTCTGCAAATAGAGTGGCGGTGTGGTTTCTGTATCGATAACTTATCGTACACGTGTCACTCCTTGTTCCCTGCACCTTCATACTTATCCAATAACACAGAGAATCAGAAAATACATTGAATTTGTTCCAAAAAACACATAAAATTACAAAAAAAAAAAAAGTAAATAAAAACATTACTTTACTGTATTAGGTTTGGTGAGTGAGCTGACAGCAAGAGTAGTGAGCACATGCATAATTCTGTATATAACTGTGTATACAAATAACTTGCATATGCTCACTCTCTTCTGTCAACTTTCTTTCTCTTCCACAAACTCAACATCATATCCTTCCTGCCATCATAAAAACAAGATTAAAAAAACTCAGATCTGAAACCATAAAAACCCCATTTTTCAACCATTTAAAAAAAAACATACCCAGTCAACAACAGTGTATGTATAACTATGTGTAACTGTAGAGTGTTTGAGTTGACTTTTTTTCTAAAGAAAAACAAGCATATGAAGCACTAGTATTATCATCATTCTCATAATTTAAGCATTTTATGAATTTATCATACAGTTGGTGGGGGTGGGGTGGGAGACAAGAGCATTTAAACACCATGATGGTCTCTTTTCACTCACACACACTGTGTGTAGAATGTGAATTCATCAAATAAACGTGATCAGATTAAATAGCTGAGATAATTACAAGAAATAAAAAAAATGTATTTATTTAATTAATTAGGAAGTGATTGGGGAAATGTGATTTGGTTGTCGTAAGGGGATTGGTGGAATGAGAAGAATAATCATATTTGTTGTTTAACAAGTGGATTATACCCGCGCGTTGCGGCGGGATATTAAACACTACAGTCTATATATATGTTGAGATAAATTTATATTTCAACAATTTTTAATATATTTAAATTGTGTGTATCGTTATATAATACGTAGTTTTGCATCCATTAGTTATACTTATTGTGATGTAATATTATGTGAATCCTATTGTAAATTCGAGATCATTTAGTTTATTATTTTGGAAAACTTGAGCTTTGGTGAAACAAAAATTGTATATAAAAAAATACTTAAGTGTTATGTATCCTTATTTTAGCGGTAAGTTAGATTTTTAATACAGACTTGAAATATAATTTAAATATGAGAGGTGATTTGTCGGTCTATAAAACGTACATAAAATTAGAATTATCATAAGGTTTGACAATTTAAATGATAAAAAAAGTAACTCGATTAAATTATTTTGCAATTTTAAAATAAATACATTATAATTATAAAAGTTAGAAATCAATCAAGCTTGTAATAAGGAAAAGGGAAAAAGAAAAATAAAAGAAATAAGCAAGTGGCAGCTTCAATTTGATGAGCTGGCAAAAAAAAATTAGGATATACGATAAAGAGATTCGAAAGTGGGACGTATGCTTTAATATTATGACCCCTTACCCAGTGGCTGTTAACAAAATATTGGTTAAAATTCCATTCCGTTGATATATAAAGAGAGAGAATTTTGATGTGTTGGCAGATTCCAACAGGCTGAGCTACTGTTCAGTCCACCTTAAATGTTATATATAGAATTTCGGGTGTGTCTTAAAAAACTCCTTAGTAAATAAATGATGATTACTTGATGATTATAATGATAAGTAATAAATGTGACATAATGATAAGTAATAAATGTTTTCCTTTTTTTACTAATTAAATGTGATACTTTTTAATCTTTTCTTTTACATTTTCTATAAAAAATATAAATCTTAAAATATTCATAGATTAACACTCGTAGAATATTGAAAAGCACAATATCACTATTCAATCCATTAGGTGGTGTTAGATGATGATTTTGGTGAGAACGATGAAGAACAAATTAGGGTTTTAGAGAGAGAAGTTAGAGAGAACAAATGCTGAATGTGTGAATTGATTAGTGAGCAAAAGTTAAAGATTTAAGCCTTACATGTTGGTATTTATACCATGGCTTAAAACTTGGTTAGTTAGGACTAATTCCTAAACAAAACTTAACATCTATACAATGTTTCACTTTTACCCCCTAGACTATCTATTACAACTTTCTAGTACCTAACAATCTCCCCCTTTGTAATAGTAGACTAGGTTGCATATCTTTGAAGACTTCTGTGTTTGTAAGGCTGGAGCTGAGATTTGAACCGTTGAGCAGTTATGTTGATAAAACAGCATCAGCCTTTGATCATCGTTGACAGACATACTTTTAAATGGCTTTTCAACCAATATAAAGTATTCCAGAAGACATCATGCACATCGACTGAATGTAGACCCATAGATAGAGCGGTTAGCAGCGGAAGTCCTTTCTTGAAGTTGTGGCATTTGTCGATTTGCTGCAGATCCTTGGTTCCTGATGTTTGTTGAAGTTGAAGCAGTGCGGAATGTTGATATGTTGTGGATTTTCTGACCGTTGTTGATAATGTTGGAGTACGGTCATAGAATCCTTTATCTGATTTATTGACTGTTGTTGATAAGATTGAAGTACAGTCATCAGATTTTCTATCAGACATAGAGACCGTTGTTGATAAGAATGGAGTACGGTCGTCTGATCTTCGCACATGAATGTATCAGGGTAACCCAGGATCACATAGATTGCCTGTTAGCACAACAGTTACAGAAAGTGTGTGACCTACGTTCAGTGTTGGCATTGATGTTAGCACTGGTAGGATTTCCATTCAATCATCGTGGAATACCAATAATTTTGGTATCACTATGAATGTTCCGGCAATATCTCAAAGATATGCTTGGTAGAGTGCCTGTGTCCTAGAGAAATTTAATTCGGTTCTAGACTCTATATGTGGACAAACGAAGGCGAGGACTAGAGGTGGGTCCTCTTTTTCAATATCAACAATCTCCAAATGAGATGTCGATAGTGGATGTGGTTATCTCCGTGATTTTGAAACAAGTACTTTTTGTACTTGAGTGGTCAGTGGGGGTTGTGCATTGCATCACTGGGTCCATGATGTCTTAATCAGAAAGCAACATATGCAATCTGATATAGATGAGGTTACCCGGTCATTTGTTCGGTTTAGGGAGGGTTTTCCGTTTTCTTTTAACCCTTTCACACACGCTCCTCACTCAACTCACTTTTTCATTTTTCAACCACACCCTCGTTTTTGTTTTTACCATGTGATAAGCTGATCTGCACCCCATACTTCATACCTCCTCTCAATTTTTACCTCAGCGCACCCCAATCAAGATCCCATGATACTTGATTCTGCTCACCTAGACCTAGGGACCCTCACTTTTTAGTTCCTATATTGTCGGTGGCTCCGGGGAAGATCATGCTGGGTTTAGCAGATCATAGGAGTAATTTAAGAGTGGTCTAATACGCTCATGTGCACTTTGATCGGCTCTTTAAAAGATGTTGCATTTTGGTTGGTTCACATGGATTTTTTGGTAACACCGGACTCACATAGAGTATCCGTTAGCACACGGTATGAATCTGTAGTCATTTGCACAACCGTTGATTCAAATGTGTGACCTGCGTTTAGAGTTGGCGTGATTTTAGCTCTAGCAGGATTTCCACTCGATCTTCGTGAAACATCAGATTGTGATGCCACAACAAGTGTTCCGATGGATTCACGGAGATCCATGTTTGTAGTGCAGGTGTCCTATATTGGAAATATTCTTGGGGGTGAGAACTAGACACACTGTGCATACAAAGAGACTTAACCCGGGGCAGGAGGTTATTATTATTCAATACCGACATACTCCGAATGAGTATTCAGTAGCTTTTGTGCTACGTCCCCTGATGAAATGAAACAAGTCCCTGTTGAGAGGAATTTGAGTAGTTGGTGGTGGCGTGCATTTGCTTTACTGGGCCAGTAAAGTCTAGTGAAACATTCAACGAATGAATGATCACCTATTTAATTGGTTGCCCGGTTTGTTTTCGGTTTGGATGCACTCATAAGGTGTGTTTTCTTTGATTTATCATGTTTTCACATCACCTTGCACTCACCTATTACTATACCCTAGACCTAAACCCTCACATTTACCAGTTGGCTGAAATATTTCCCTGGGAAGGTGTGGCCGGATCTGGCAAACCATGGGAAGGTATGTCTTTTGAAGTAGTAAGTAACGAGAGTTAAAAGAATTTGTAATAAACAGATGCAATCTTTACTAGAGAACTAGTAAAGAGATCGTTTACGGATATTACAACAACTTATGATTAACGTTACAAACATAAAACTTTTTATTTGGGTATTTTGTTTTTATTTTTCTGAATTTTCTCCCCCTAGAAATAATAATTCTCCCCCTAGAATTAATATTTCTCCCCCTCGACAAAACAAAAGTAATTGACAAGTTTTGAGATCGAAGGACGTACCTTATACCTCGTCGGAGGGTTGAAGGAGAGGTTTTGCGGTTAAGCTTGATTGTGATTTGTGGTTAAGCTCTGATACCAATTGAAAAGCACAATATCACTGATTCAATCCATTAGGTGGTGTTAGATGATGATTTTGGTGAGAAAGATGAAGAACAAATTAGGGTTTTAGAGAGAGAAAGGTAGAGAGAAGTTAGAGAGAACAAATGTTGAATGTGTGAATTGATTAGTGAGCAAAAGTTAAAGATTTAAGCCTTACATGTTGGTATTTATACCATGGCTTAAAACTTGGTTAGTTAGGACTAATTCCTAAACAAAACTTAACATATATACAATGTTTCACTTTTACCCCTAGACTATCTATTACAACTTTCTAGTACCTAACAAATATAATAAAAATAAAAATAATATTACATAAAAATAGGTTCATTATTATAATATTTGCAAAACTCACGACTAACACATGAGTTTTTTCATCAAAATGCAATGTTACTTTTTTTATATGCCCTACAAAGTGAACGTACAACTCTATTGTATGTAGAAACAATAATCAATTTTGTGTCTAACATTGTCATCTATTTTCTAGATGATCGTACAATTTTTTATACTTTTATATTATTTTTGGTTATATAAAATGTAAACAAGTTAACAGTTTAAGGGGGCGTTTGGTTCAAAGTGGGTAATGGGAAAGGAAAAGGTAATAGAAATACTAAGGAATACAATGGGTATTCCTTAGTATTCCCTAAATCATTAATGTTGCTTGTTTATCAAGGCTATAATATATATTTAATATCATAATATATAATAAATAAATATATAATATCATAATATTATATTAATATTATAATACCATAATATTATATTAATATTATAATATTAATAATATTAAAATATTAATAATATATTTTTAATATTATAATATTAATATTATTATATTATTTTAATATTATATTATATTATATTAATATAATATATTAATAATTATAATTATTAAAATATATATTAATATTAATATTATTTTTAATATTATAATATTAATAGAATATTATAATATTAAAATAATATAATAATATTAATATTATTAAATTACCAACATTACAAAGGTTATACTTTACGAAATTCTGGCATAAGATGTTACAAATAGATCCAGAAACAAAAATATGGAGTGCACAACAAAGATAAGATTTTTAGGTCATAATACTGAAAAAGGTCAAATTATTCCTATACAAAGAAGTATGGAATTCGCTGATAAATTTCCAGATGAAATTAAAGATAAAACTCAATTACAGAGATTTTTAGGAAGTCTAAATTATATTTCACATTTTTATAAAGATTTATCCGTGGACAGTGCTATTCTTTATGACAGATTGAAAAAGAATCCTTGTGCATGGACAAATAATCATACACAAGCAGTCAAAACAATAAAAAATAAAGTAAAACTTACCATGTTTATCTTTAGCTAATCCAAATTGGGAAAAAATAGTAGAGTTTGATGCTTCTGAAATAGGATTTGGAGGAATCTTAAAACAAATTCATCCAAACAATAAAAAAGAATTTCTAGTTAGATTTTATTCGGGAAAATGGACTCATAGTTAGAAAAATTATTCTACTACTGCTAAAGAAATATTAGCACTAGTAAAATGTATGCTTAAGTTTCAGGATGATTTATATAACCAACATTTTATAATAAAAACAGATTGCCAAGCAGCTAAATTTACGTTTAACAAAGATTTTAAACATGATATTTCTAAACAAATGTTTATGAGATGGCAGGCAACATTAGCATGTTTTGATTTTGATATACAATATAAAAAAGGATGTGATAATAGTCTTCCTGACTTTCTAACAAGAGAATATTTAAAAGAAAATTGACATTTTATTTGCAGGATGAGTTTTTCCAGTCGAGGAAGAGGCTACTCATCATATAGGGGTAATTATGGAAGAGGTCGAAGAAATTCCATGACTCAAAATAGTTTTTATAGAGCAGATTCATCTTCACAAAGTCATAACTTACCTATTCCAGGAGATCCATTATATGAAGAATTTAAAATTTTCTTAAAAACAAAGGAGAATGATCCTAGTTTCTCAAAAATAGTAACAGAAGGTGATATTGTAGAAGATAATTATAAATAATTATCTTATAAAGATGAAATACTTATTTTAGAAAATAAAGACATAATGTTTTATTTTGAAAATAATAGTGACCCATGGTTTATAATGACTAGATATTTGGATACGGCATCATATGCTGGATGTTCTTATAAACAAAGAACATATTATGAAAACATTTTAAAAACAACAGGATCTGTGGAATTTTCTCATTTTACATCAGGAAATCCAAATGTTTATAACTTTAGCAAAGCAATAATAAAAAAGATCGTATCAGCAGAAAAATGGGGACTTAGTACCCTAAAAGAAAAAGAATTTATAATTCCACTATCAAGAAATCCTCTTAAATT
This sequence comes from Calendula officinalis, assembly GCA_963853835.1. Lineage (NCBI taxonomy): Eukaryota > Viridiplantae > Streptophyta > Magnoliopsida > Asterales > Asteraceae > Calendula > Calendula officinalis. The sequence continues at coordinate 73,246,727 of OY970829.1, read as the reverse complement.
TACTTATTGGGATTATATTGAAAGCTTTCATAAAGCATTTTTATATGAAAATCCACAAAGAAAACACACTTGGTTTTTTAAAATTTGCGAAACTATTTATAAAAAGAATAAAGATATCCCAAATTGGTTTATTAATTGGTGGTCTTCATATGGACCTAGTATTGATATATTACCAGAAGAACCATTCAGAAAATTATATGGAGAATGGTTACCAATTTCTCCAAGATATTTAAAACACTCAAATGAGAAATTAAATAATTTAGAAGTTATATCTTCTTTACACTTTTTTATGGAATTTTCAATTCCCTGGATTTGGAAATGGGAACCATATGTGGATTATACTCCATCTAAATTACCAACATTACAAAGGTTATACTTTACGAAATTCTGGCCTAAGATGTTACAAAAAGATCCAGAAACAAAAATATGGAGTGCACAACAAACTGTTGATCATATCAATCAACAAATTAAAATTTATACAGACCAGAAAAAAAATTCAGATTCAGCAAACTTAATCCCTTCAGAATTGCCAAATTTAAATTCAAATAAAGAATAAATGATCAAAGCATTCAGGACATATTGTTCTCAGATTAAGGAAAATCTCCAGAGATTTCAAAATGAAGAAAACGAAGAAGAAGAAGCTTCAAATGAAGATACAATGTCAACTGATAATAATCAGTTTCAATGTCTAGCAGGAGCATCTCAAACTAATGAAGAAATTATCCCAGTTGATTGTATGATAGACATGATTGAAGAATCTTTACTTCAAAAGAAAAAGAATGACAGAAGTAAAGCTCTAGTGATATAATAATACAGGTGTCAAGTTAAAAGACAGATGTCAAAAAGAAAGTACCATATGGTCATCAATATCAGATAAATGCCTCATATCTGCATGAATACGACAGATGGTTTTATAGTAGCCAGGTGTCAAATAAAGATGCTACGTGTCTTGAGAGTTAGCCAGCTTAGTGTTAACTTTTTAATATTTTATATTTTGTTTGTATCTGTATTCAGACTATTTATATATAGTCTTAGTTTTATTCTAAGGAGGGCACCGAAAAATCTTGAACTTTGCTCTCTTGTACTGTAACCCTCCCCCAGTTGTAAAAATTTCAGTTTGTATAATAAAACTTTGAAGTTCTTTGTACTTTCTGTTAATCACATCATCCTTACTGGTACGTTTTGTTTATATTTTATTACTTTATTTTATACTTAGCCTAATGACAGGCTAATCTGTTTGTTAAATATCACATAATACTTTCATGGAGGCAGTATCTTTAGAAGATAATCTGTGTTAATATTTCAAATGTAACCAGGTTTAATAAATAAAAAAAAGTATTTTAGGTTTCGGGAAAAAATTTCAAGTCTAGGTTGATGTAACAACATCTTATTAGAAATTTAACAATGGCATTAGTCATGTCTTAGCCCGTCTCAGCCATAATTTGGCATAATTAGGGCAACTTATTCATTGACTCGCCATGTTACAAATTCTTAATAAGATGTGGGTACTTCGTAAAGATACCTATGACTACAAGGAAATTCTTTCTGAAACCTTTTAATATTTAATCTTAGCAAACTCCTGGTTATATTTAAAAGCTTGACAATGTCCTGTCTTAAATTGGTATCAGAGCCATGTGAAGTAGTATGTGGTATTTAACTTTTTATTTCATTATGAAGTTGTTTAGCAAATTTAAAAGTCAGAAAAAACAATTAATAAAGAATCAATTAATAGAAGAATATGAAATACCAAAAAATTTAGATCTTTTAAATAAATGGACTATACCTAATATTAATCCTAAATTAATATATGAATTAAGAACTTTTGAAGAATTAGGCTTTATACAAACAATAAAAACTACAGAAGAAAATTTAACAATGATTGAAGATGATATGAATATTCAATTAATAACCCAACATGACATAAATAAATATAAAAATATGTATAATTACTTACATATTGGTTTAGTACAAATTGCTTTTAAACCTTTAACTTTACAAGGTTTACCTGAAAGCTTTTTAGCTGTTCTTAGAGATGCTAGGAATAGAAATTGGAAACAATCCTTAATGGGTATAATAGAATCAAGTTTATCTCATGGACCAGTTTATTTTAACGTATATCCAAATTTACAACTATCTTTATCAGATAAAAATATTTTCCAAGCTTTAACACTAAATGTTAAAACTCATGGTTATAATTATTTATCTGGATCAGAAGTAATATGTATATGTTATCGCATATATTTTAAACCTTTAAAAACAATGAACCCTAGATGTAAAAGAATAAATAAACCTATTAATGAAACTATTTTAATAGAAAGTAATTTTAATATGTCAAAAATTACTACTAGAAGAGCCATTAAATGGGATGAAATTATATTTCCAGAAAATTGGATATTAGAAAATAATACTCCCCCTAAGCCTCTAATAAATAACAATATAGAAAATATTACATAAACATCTGATGGAATAGTTACAATTGAATTTAATAAAGAAAAAGAATTAGAAGATGAGAATCCTTTAATAAGAAGAACTAGATCAATAAGATCTTCACACTCTTATATCTCACCAGTAGATTATAAAGTAGAAATTCCTTCGTCACATGCTTCTGTTTCACATAATTCAAAAAAAATTAATAATTTAAATATATATGATAATATTGTTTATCAAACAGAGGAGGTTACTCCCTCTAAAATGAATTTTACACTTTAATGGATTTTACAGAAAAAATTGATTTTAGTCCTGGTTCACAGGCAAGGAAATTAATATGTGATGAATTTTATTTATCCAAATGGAAAACTTTTAGAAGTTGGCTATTTGAGCAATATTCTAAAAATCAATTAAAAGAAATTCAAGAAAATTTTTATGATAATTTATCCTCTATAAATAGAATAATACATTTTATTCCTTGGTTTATATATACTTTTCTACAAAGCATTCAAATTATTGAAAGAGAATATACTTTACTAAATAACCATATAATAAAAGGTATATTTCCTCCTCAAATACCTTTTACAATTACAAGTAGTGATATTACTTGGAAATTTTGTGCTTATCAAATTTTTTTTGATAAAAACTCTACAATTGATACAGAACAATTAAATAATATAATACAACAACTAAATTATCATAATCTTTACTCAATGATATTAGGAGAACATTTAACGGATTTACAGAAAAAAGTAGATAAAATAACAAATATTTTAATAGAAGATAATAAATTACAATTTTTATTATCAAAAGAAAATAAAGGAAAGGAAAAACAAATTATTGCTACTATTCAACCTCCACCTAATATTTCAGGTTATAAACTAAAAAATTATGATTTTATGGTAGAATTAGTTCAAAGCCAAATGAAAAAACTACAAATTAATACTTTAAACAAAGATTCGGATAATGAAACAGAGGAAGTTAATATAAATAAAATTAATTATGACAATAGATATGCTACTACACCTGCTCAAAGACAATATTATTATCCTAGACCAACACCTCAAGATGTTTTACATGAAGAAATAGAATATGGTAATAATAGCTATAGTGGAAGGAATATATATGAATGGAATCTAGATGGTTTTACTGAAAGACAAATATATAATATGGTACATAGAATGCTTATGTATAGTACTATTGCTAAAAATGCAGGAAATAATGATAAGGCAGTAGCAACTATGTTAATAGCTGGATTTACATGTCAATTAAAAGGATGGTGGGATAATTATCTTACCTCAGAAAATCAACAATCAATACTTAATACTGTAAAAATAGAGAATAATATATCTGAATCAAACGTAGTTTATACACTTACGTTAACTATAATAGAACATTTTACTGGTAGATGGTCAGATAATTCTGAAAACATTAGAACATTATTAAATGGATTATTTTGTAAAACTCTAACTTCATTTAGATGGTATAAAGATACTTTTTTAAGTAGAGTTATGGAATTGGATGATTGCAACAGTATATATTGGAAATCCAAATTTATTGATGGATTACCAAATTTATTTGCAGAAAGAGTAAAAAAATAATTAAAAGTTGATAGTACTATTCCTTATGAATATTATACTTATGGAAAATTAATAGGAACTTGTATTCAAGAAGGTTTAACTTTATGTAGTGAAATAAAATTAAATCATCAAATAAAAACTCAACGTCTAAATGAACAAAAACAATTAGGAGAATTTTGTGACCAATTTGGTATGGGGGCAACTCAAATAAAGAAAAGACATAAAAAAGAATCTGATAATAGAAAAAAATCTTATAGAAAGAAGAATTTCAATCGTAATAGAAAAGAAAATAAAATCCAAAAGAAAAATCAAAGAAAGGGAAATTCAGATAAAAAAAACCCCCAATTTATTTTAAATGTGGTAAAGCTGGTCATTATGCTAATAAATGTAAGAATAAACAAATAAAAAAGCAAATTAACAATTTAGATATTGAGGATGAAGTAAAAGCTAAACTCATTAATCTCATAGACAATTCTTCTAGTGAAGAAGATAGATCACAAAGTGATTCTGATGATGAATATGAATCAAGTAGTTCAAATGATTCTTCAAATTCAAAAGAATTAGATTGTAAATGTGATGATAAAGATCAATGTTCTTGTGAAATGGAACACCAATTATATCAAATTAGGAGTCAATTTCAAGAGGATCTTTCCATAAATGTTATTAGTAATGATATGGCAAAATTACTAAAAGACATTGAAGATCCTGAAATTAGAAATAAAATAATTGATAATATAAATCTTAAAGAAGATGTAATGGAAAATAAGGAACACTATTCTATGAAACATTTACAAGATATGTTAAAAGAAAGAAGAAATAAGGCTTCTTCTAGTTTTAGTTCCAATATTACCATTAATGATTTACAGAATGAAATACAAATATTAAAAACATATATACATAATATTAAAAATAATCAGATTATTTATGATCAACGTATTAATGAATTAGAAAAATTGAAAGAAAAATATCAGGATAATTCAAAGACAAATGATGAGACTAATAATACATTTCTTCAATCTATGGAATTAATAATCTCTAGAAAATGGCATGTAAAGATAAAGTTATTTATAACATATAATTATCAAAAAGAATTTATAGCTTTAATTGATAGTGGAGCAGATTTAAATTGTATACAAGAAGGATTAATTCCAACAAAATATTTTCAAAAATCCACCCATACTTTTAGAGAAGTATCAGGTAGAAAACTTGATATTCAATATAAATTAACAAATGCAAAAATTTGTAAAAATGATATATGTATACCTGTTAATTTTACAATTACTAAAAATATGTCTAGTTATGAAATGATTTTAGGTAATCCCTTTTTAGAAATGATTTTACCGATCTCGGTAGAAAAAAATAAAATTACTGGTTATTACCAAGATCAAAAAATATGTTTTGAATTTATTTCGGACCCATACTCGATATGGGTAAATCAAGTAAAAAATTCCTTAAATTTTAAAAGGAATCAAATAAATTTCCTTAAAGAATAAATTCTTACAACTCAAATAGATGAACAACTTAAGAATAACAAATTACAAGAAAAAATTAAATTGATGACAAATAGATTTTCTTTAAATATTTGTGACGACCATCCTAATGCATTTTGGGAAAGAAAAAAACACGTTGTTACTCTTCCATATGAAGAAGATTTCAATGAAAGACAGATTCCTACTAAAGCAAGGCCCTGTCAAATGAATCATAATTATCTAGATTTATGTAAAAATGAAATAAATTCATTATTAAACAAGAAGTTAATACAACCATCAAAATCCCCATGGTCCTGTACAGCTTTCTATGTTAATAAACATGCAGAGCAAGAAAGAGGTGTACCCAGGTTAGTTATAAATTATAAACCATTAAATAAAGTTTTAAAATGGATTAGGTACCCTATACCAAATAAAAAAGATTTATTAGATAGATTACATGATTCAATAATATTTTCAAAATTCGACTTAAAATCAGGATATTGACAAATTCAGATGAAAAGGACAGATATAAAACTGCCTTTAATGTTCCTTTTGGTCAATATGAATGGAATGTAATGCCATTTGGTCTAAAAAATGCTCCATCAGAATTTCAAAATATTATGAATGATATATTTTATCCATATAGTGACTTTATAATCGTTTATATAGATGATATTTTAGTATTTTCAAAAAATATTGAAGCTCATTTTAAACACTTATATTTATTTGAAAAAATAATTAATAATAATAATAATAATAATAATAATAATAATAATAATAATAATAATAATAATAAATAGTGGTGGTAGAGTTAAGCATTATATAGTCCATTCCCCCCAATTTGGTGGGTAATGATGTATTACCTAGAAGTGGGTAATGATTGATTATCTTGAAACAAACCAAACATCTTCAATGATAATCAATCTCATTACCCACCCCTCAATACCTCCAACCAAGCATGCCCTAAAACTATATTTCAACGTCCAATGTTTTTATGTTTTTTTATTATTTTAAATTAATAATTCATTTATATTATATATAAAAAAATATAAGAGTGTAAGAAACATTTTTTTAAAAAGCAAAAAAATTAAATTCAATTATTAAATAAAGAGTAAATTACACAAATGGTCCTTTAGGTTTATAGCAAATTTCACCAATGGTCCTTTACTTTCAAAAATTACACTGATTGTCCTTATTTTTGAAAGGTTTTACCCCCATGTGCATTACATGTGATGTTAGTTAACTTAAAAAATAGACGGACTTTTTCGTAAAGGACCATCGGTGAAAAACTTTTCAAAAATAAGGACCATCGGTGTAATTTTTGAAACTAAAGGACCATTAGTGAAATTTGCTATAAACCTAAAGGACCATTTATATAATTTACTCTTAAATAAAATATTTTTTTTCTCTCTCTCTATTTGAATCTCTCTATCGATCCTCACACCAGTCACACCCCTGACCCCTTACTTTTTCTCTCTCCATCTCTTTTTCTTCTTTAATGAAAAAGCACTGCATTAATATCTCATTATCTCTAATCCCAATATAACTTAATTTATTATAAATATATAAAAGAGTTCATTTAGTAGGACCCTTAATTTCTTGAATTGAGGAATTTGATTGGTTGGAGTTAAGTGAAAATGACAGTAAAGGAATCCGGCGGGTAAGATGGGTTCTAAGGCCCCGGACGGTGAGGTGTCGGCTGGAAGTTGGTCGGAAGCCACTATTTGCATCATTCGATGAACAACACATTTGCTTTTTCGTACGCAAATTAGGAAACGTGATAACACTTTTTAAAGTCTTGTACCATTGCATCTATAATACTAGGAATCATGTCCTAAACTAGGGGTGAGTATTTGAACCGAAAAAACCGAACTGAAAACCGACAGAAATCGAACCGAACCGAAACCGATAACATGTTATCGGTTCGGTTTTGGTTTTGAAAATTCATCGTTATCGGTTATCGGTCCGGTTTGGTTTTCGGAAAATGATGAACATTTGGCCTAAAATAACCGAATCGAAACCGAACCGAAACCGATAACATGGTATCGGTTCGGTTTCGGTTTTGAAAATTCATCGTTTCGGTTATCGGTTCTATCGGTTCGGTTCGGTTTTCGACCGATTATCACCCCTATCCTAAACTCGTGTTTTTTAATTGATTCGTTAAGTCTTCCAACCGACGTACATCTGTCAATGATACTTTATCGCTTCAGTTTTTTTGAACCTTATTTTTATCAAATATACAAACACAAAATATTAAATATCATGTTAAAACAATACTTCTTCCCTCGTATGTGCTCTTTTGCTAGAAGAAGAAAAAAAACGACGCCCAAGAAGTGACGATCATGCCAACGGTGGGAGTGACCATCAGCCGTTGGCTGGGAAATCGATGTGCCGGTGGCACCGTTTTAAGAGAGACTAAAGTGAGTAATTAGTATATGACGAGTCTCACTCGTTTTAACAAGTGATGGGTAAAATAATTATTTCATTATGTTAAAGTATATAGTTAGTGAAAGATAAGTTATATATCTTTAACTAAATAAAATAATTTTAATATGTATTACTTATTTGGAAAACTACCGAAAAATGAAAAAAAGTACCCCTCCGTCCCTAAATAAAGTTCTCATTTCCCTTGGGCACAACTTTTTAGGAGATAGTTAGTGGTGGGGTATTTGGTATTACTTTTGATTAATATATAAGATTTGATTGAAGAGAGAAAGTGTTTTAGGAGATAGTTAATGGTGAAAGTATTGGTAATAATATTATTATATTAAGTGGGGCCCTTAAGTTTGAGAATTGGGAACTTTATTTAGGGACGAAATTTGGAGGAGGAATGAGAACTTTATTTAGGGATGGATGAGTATAACTCATGGTGATACGGAGATAGTACTCCTTATCATGTACTCACTCCGGCCCTCAAAAACTTCTCAAATGTTATATAAATACCCTCACTTATTTAATTTAATAATTTTTATAGCATTACAAAACTTAACATTTCTTTAAAATGTCTTTTTACAAAACTATTATAATGCTAGACCTTAAAAATTATTGAAATATGATAAAGTTATAATTTATAGTTATATTGAACCGTATGCGTCAAAAGGCGCCTGTACGGTTCCAGGGGGGATACAATTTGACCCTAATCAACCGACTTTATCGAGAAAGATTAAAATAATCAAACATTGAAAGATGTTCAAGTGGTTGGGGAAGATCAAGTGGTTGGAGTGACTTCTTAAAAAAGTCATTCATTCCAATGGTAAAAAGTCATTTTAGAGGTTATTTAAATAGTATCAACTCTTCTTCATCCTCCCATTGGAGATGCTCTTAGTGGTGAGGTCATTGATAATACTTTTGATTAAAATATAAGGTTGGGTTGGAGAGAAAATGATAGTTAGTGGATATTAGTGGTGGGGTCTTTAGTAATAATAGTTTTTTATTGTGTGGAGCTCACCAAATATGGGAAATAGGAAGTTTTTTGTGGGACAAAAATTTAGAGTGAAATAAGATGTCTTTTCTGGGACGGAGGGAGTAATATACATTCATTCTTTGTTTATTTATTTTCACTATTTTAAATTAATAAAATATACTTCATCCGATTCAAAATAAGTGATACACTTTCTTTTTTGGGGTGATTCAAAATAAGTGATACAATTTAAAAATTACCTTATTTGACAAAAAAAAAAAAAAGAGGGACCCTCACCACTAACTATCTACTTTAACAAAGTGAAATTACCACTTTACCCTTACTTTTTACTTTTAAACATTATTAACTTCATTTTATTCAAAGGTGTGGGACCCATTCCCCACTAACCATCAAATTAACATAATTTAACCATCATTATAATCTTTTACATCAAAAACCGTGAAACAAAAAGTGTATCACTTATTTTGAATCGGAGGAAGTAATATGATGTTAAGATCTACTTTTCACATTATAACAAAAAAAATAGAAATTGTACTTCTTCCGATTCAAAATAAGTGATACATTTTCCTCTTTGGGTGATTCAAAATAAGTGATACGCTTTGAAAATTTATCTTATTTGACAAAAAATAGTAAGACCTATACTTACTAATTTAACAAAATGAAATAACTTATTTACCCTTACTTTTATTTTAAATATTATTAACTCTACTTTATTCAAAATATGTGAGACTCATTCCTCATAATCATTCAATTTATCTAATTTAGGTACCATTATAATCTTATGCTTCAAAAGGAAAATGTATCACTTATTTTGAATGAGATGAATTATATCAAAATATACTTTGTCTAATACTGTAAAAACTCAGCTGTAAATATAACCTTCCCACAAGGAATTTGTACGGCCATGGCGATGGAAGCTTACACATCAAAATACCCCGAGAAAATCCACACAGACGTTCTCTCTGAAGCACGGCAAGCTTGCTACAAGGTAAATCATTCACCACTGATCAAATAACGATATAATTACATTTGTTATACCTAATTGAATTCGAATAATATCCCTAATTATCAGGCTCGCGATGCATTCTACGCATGTTTAGAGACACATTCGAACAAAAAACCCACTGAAATTGCATCCGTAGGTCTTCTATATCCCGTTGATTGCAAGAAATCTAGACAAAATTATGACAATGTCTGTCGTCGCACTTGGGTAATTTACTAATTTTACTAAACTCCCAATTCAGAATTGGTTTTGGTAACCTAATTACAATTAACTGTTGATGTTAATTAGAATTGATTGATGGTGTAGGTGAAGCATTTTGATAGGCAGTATTGTGCAAAGAAGAGGATTCAAAGGCTTTTAGATGATAATGAATCAAGAAGTGGTCCTATTACGCTTCCACAAGGTTCTAACCCTAAATCCCCAAATTGATGGTGTGATAGGTCATGTTTGGATTTTGATTATGATGAATTGTGGTATAAACCGTATAATGAATTTGTGTAGTGATTGGTTTTTTACTCTTTAACTGATGCTAATGGTTAATTGAAACCCAAGAACAAGCATTGAATAGCATTTAGTTTGAACTTTGAGGTTTATAATTGTTCATTGTTTTTTTTTCTTTTTAACGGCACCTAATCTACTTCATTTTGCCCCGACCGAGGCTTGAATAGGCAACATCATATACACCAACTAGCTTCATAACCCGCCCGATGGACGGGGATGCTTCAAGATTTATTAGTTAGATCTAACTGTGGTTTTGTAATTGAGAGTACAAACAATTAGCCTGACTTCATTCTTTACCACTTCATGCATAAAAGTAACATTTCCTATAAATCTACTATTTCTTGATAAAATGCAAGTTTTATTCTGTTTATTTTTTAGAATTTTGAATGAGAGAAATAATCAGTAGCTCAAATGATAAAACATTAAGGAAAATAAAATTATTTAAAAAATCAAAAATAATACTCACTAATAACAAAGTCCCTCTTTCCCCTTAAATTTTTATCTCAAACAAAATTCTCATTTCTCAAACTTAATAGGGTGTACTCAATAAAATAGTTTTTTTTATACCAAAGCAGCCACTAACTATCTTTGTCACTTTAAACTAACCTTAAATTTTAATCAAAATTATTAGCAAAGATCGACCACTAACTATATCTAAACTAAAATGAAAACAGTGATATGGTACATAATATGTTACCATTTTTGTCAAAAATAAACCAAAAAATATATTTAGAATATTTTTTTTAAATTTTTTTATAATATCAGTTTAAAACAAAGTAAATATCAGTTTGAAACAATGATTTCCACAAAAAATTTAAAATGCCAATTTAAAACAAAGTAAATATCAATAGTGATTTCCACGAGTTATGATTACTGAAGGCTGTACATGTGAAAATCTGTTTAAAACACACAAAAAAAATCATATCAGTTTTAAACAATTTTTTTCTAAATAATGTTGATTACAGAAGTCTGTAATCGGCAGACAATAAACAATAATCGACACATGCAATAAAATTAAATGATAAAAGGATGCATAAATAAGGCGTGTACCTGTGAATAAAATTTAAGCTCAGAGAAATCTGAGGTGCTCAATACAATAGGGAAGCAATTATGTGTTGTCTATATATACTATAAGAATTTTTTAGAGAAGAAATTAAATTGTTAAAAATAAGAACAATATTAACGGAAACTTCAGTGGAATAATATATTATAGATTGGTGATTGAATGTTTGTTAGGAAAGTAATGCTATCAATCCAAAAATAAATTCAAATTCGAATTTTTGTAGTTATAAAGTCGATATACTTGTAAAACTTATTGTGGAGATAAATAAGGAGGTTTAAAAAGAAATTTATATGAATTAAAAAAGAATTAAATATGTATAAAGGATGTGTTTAGCGGAGCAAATTAGTAACTGATTATCTTAGAAAACCAAACGGATTTGTTCATGAGATGCATGGGCCAATCGGAGAATTACACGTGGCAAAACCGGCCAATGAGAGAGGTCTGAATTGCCTAGTTGTCAAACCCAAGCTAAATTAGGCCTCATATATAGGAGAAGATACCACTAGGCTACAATGTCTTGGGTAATTGTTCATTGTATTAGTTTTGACTTTTGAGTGATGCATTCAAATTAGGGTTTGGGTTGAATTGTTGCATTTCAAGAGTGATCGTGCAATTAGACAAGTAGTGTTAGGTAACTTAACGTCCTAATTTAGACGGAGTTGAACGGATAGAAATTGGACGGAGTTGGACGGATGGATAGATTTCTAAGAAATAAAAAACTATAGGGATAAAAGTCACGAAAAAACCAGGGATAAAAGCACAGAATTCCAAGGTTGTAAAAATCGCTCGGCGGTACCTAATCGGTCGACCACCTTCAAGCGATTAATCGGTCTCGGCGGTGATTAATCGGTTTCTAGGCGGATACCCTAAATTATAAAGGAATTTAATTTAAAAAATAAATATTAGTAATATTTTAACAAAATAAGAAAATTAGTCAATAATTACACAGAAGTTCAAGTACTTAGCAATGCTTACAACGTTTTCTGGTAGGATATTTCATTTATTAACCTTTAAAATCTTTAAATGTGCCATTAAAATGTTGTTGCCCAAACATGAGAATTAAAGAAAAGTCATTGGGCCATTAAAATACCGATCCATTTTCCTCTTTTTTATCAAACGGTCCAAGTCGTTCTTAATTCTAAATAAACCTAGGCGATCCGTCTTCTCCTTCTACATTCGTTTATGCATAATTGAATACTTAGTTCAAACTTCAAAGAGAAATTGCCGTTCAATACAGTCTTCTTTTTTGTAAACCTTTCGCTCAATCCGTTCAATATTGTTCAAAGAGGAATCGTCGTTTCAAAAACAGAATCTCCGTTTGAAACGCCATCCCAAATCATCATTCCAGGAACGTGATTTTGACGACTTTTTGACCGATTAGGGCCGCTTAGGACCGAGTTTGACCAAAACCTTCAAGCACCTCCGATTAGCTAATTTCTCACTCGGTGGCCGGCCGACTAGCGCCTAAGCGGCCGCCTAGACCGATTTTTACAACACTGCACAGAAGATCAAAGGACAAATTTTTGTAATTTACATTAAAAATAGAGTAAATTACACGGATAGTCCTTGTGGTTTGCCGGAATTTTTGGATTTGGTCCCTAAGTTCTAGAAATTACACGGATACTCACTAACATTCATACCTTGTCACGCTTTTAGTCCCTAAATGTAACAAGCGTTAAAATAGTTTGTTAAATCAGGTCATGTGCAGCACGCATGAGGGTAATTCAGTCAGAGGAAGAGAACCCACAATTGGTGACGGGTTCGTCTTCAATACATGAGAGGGTGGTCTGCGTCAGAGGTGTGGTGGTCTGATGATGGTTCCGGTGATACTGAAGAAGGAGGTGATAATGATTTTGAGTTTCATTTTTTTTTGTTAATTATTGAATTAACTGCTCATCTTTTAAAGGTTAATTCTTCTTGAGCTTTGAATATTGCAACTTCAAGTTCCATTATTGTGATCAAAAGTGACCCCGTTAATTCCTCAATATGGTTGCCTGCAAACTGCTAACAAAATTGTACATGGGGTTTGTAAAAGGGAAAATGGTAAAAGGGAAAATGAAAAATGGTAAAAGGAAAATGGTAAAGGGGTGAGAGAAGAGAGTGAGAGAAGAGAAAGAGAGAAGATGGTGAGAGGGATGATTTATTAGCTGCGCACAGAGACAGATAGAGAGAGACGAAGATAAAAAATAAAAATAAAAAGTAAATACGTAATTGACTAAATTACCCTCATGTGCGCTGCACATGACCTGATTTAACGGACAATTTTAACGCCTGTTACGCTTAGGGACTAAAAGCGTGACAATGTATGAATGTTACTATGTTAGTGACTATCCGTGTAATTTCTAGAACTTAAGGACCAACTCCAAAACTTCCGGCAAACCACAGGGACTATTCGTGTAATTTACTCTTAAAAATAAGTTTATCAATATTTTTGAAATTCAATAATTTATAAACCATAAAAAAGGTAAAACAACAATGATATTTAGGGGGTGTTTGGGATTGCTTATTAAAAATAGATTATGCGTTTTGAAAACGAATAATCAGATAATCAGCGATTAGAAAACGTGATTATGAAAAATAGTATTTGGATTTGATTATGCTGTTTGAAATCGTGATAATCAGATAATCATTTTTTTAGTGTTTGGCAAATCTAATTAATGTTTGGCTAAAGAGGTAAAATGACCAAAATAGACATTTTACAAAACAAGTTTATAAAGGTGTAAAAGAAGTCAAAATTAAAAACACAAGAACTTAGTAAAGTCAACAAACATAAATATATAAATGATCAACAATGATGAGCAACAACATATCTTCAAATAACTAAAACATAGTGTCAAGTACATCACGAAATTAAAACAAACAACATCAAATAACCAAAACATAGTTTCAACTGTCAAGTACATCAAATTTAAAACAAACAACTCATGAAGATAGTGGGAAATTAATCACGAAGATGGCGGGAAATTAATCATGAAATAATTGCCCGTAATACATGTGATGCATCTCAAGATTTTTATTCCTCAATATTGCAAGTTCTCTATCATCCTATAAAACAAACAAATAAAACATGGTTAATAATGTTTCTTTAAAAAAACCAAAGTGTCAAATGCAAAAGTTCAGTACCTGTATTTTTTCATCCCACCATTCAGGTGTTACACCAATAGTCTTTTTCACGGGATCCCACCCAAGCCCAGTTTCAATTCTTATTAAATGTGTTATGGGTACTATTACGCCAAACGATAACCACCTTATTAGATGTATGGTTAACACTTGTATTATCCATGTCCTAAAACGCAATAATATCACATAATTCGAATTGATTAAAAAAAGAACATACAATTATCTAATTAGCAGTAAGTACTTCAAGAATTATCTAATTTTTCTTAATAATTAGTATCCCTCTCGTTCAATTATCACCTGCACTAAGTGCTTCAAGAATTAGTATTCCACTACATTTTCAAAGTTCAAATCTAAATCATCAAAAATCAAAAGTTGAACAAAACCTCATAACCATATATAATCACAGCAGCATCAAAGGTATCTACTTAAACTTGGAATTAATCTTTATTTTGATTTATAATTTGATCTATTGAAAGGGGTCAAATGAGAGCTAGCTGCTTATAAAAGAATTGATTAAAAATTGGGAATCTAATTTTTTTTTCTTCTAAGTTTTGTGTATGTAATTTATGTTTCTGAGTTTTATATATACAAAAATTGGGATCAAACAATATTGGGTTTTGATATTGAGATCCATTATTGGGAGCAAAAATTGTATATGCGTTTTGAAATTGGGATCAATATGAGAACTAAGGAAGAATCAAAGTCTTAGAATTCTATAATCAATATCAAAGGAGGATCAATTTCTTGACTATCAAACGGTATTAATAATCTATAATCGACAATTCCTTACAGGAAAGAAAAGTTACATACCTGGAGAGAGGCAAGACACCTGTGAAGTGTGGTGGCAGAGTGGCCGGCAGCTGCGTGGCGGGGGGAAGTCAGGTGGAGGCGAAGCGGTGCTCCGTTCTTTCGTCGATCAACTGTGGAAGAGACGATTAATTGTGGAAGAGAAGGGTAGGTTAGGGCATTTTCATTTGAGGGTAATGTTTTTGAAACGGCCGTTTTTAAAAAGCAGGGGGTTATCACTTTTTCAAAACCACGTTTTGAAGGATCAAAAACGCAGAAAATCAATTATTTCACTTTCTTACCCAAACACTCAAAAGTAGATTATTACGTTTTGTAACTGAAATAAGCAGATGGCAAACGCAAATCCAAACACCCACTTAATCTCATCGAATGCAAGATATAAAATCTTTATCTGGAATAATTCTTTGAAATTTTTTGACAAAAATATGTTGTGAAAAAAATAAAATAAAAATAAGTTAAAACAAAAACTCGGGATTTTGTTTCAGAAGAGTATCGGGCCATAAAAAGTAACCCATGTGAATATATAAATAACATGCGTTGAAACATAAATCCCTACAGAAACCCGCAGTCGGCCGTGACTGCCTTCTTCCTCGTAACCAGTTTTCAAAGTTTCTTTAATCTTTATTACGGTATGTTTTTTTTTGAACGGCTAGTTAGTAAGTTAGTGGTTCGAGCCTAGACAGTGACATCAACAAGGGGCAGTATGCCTTCCCTCGAACCTTCCACCTTTATTACGGTATGTAATGTGATTTATTAATGCTTGGTTTGATACCTATTATAGCTTATGTACTTTTATTGCTTCTTGTAATTCATATACGTTTTTAAGAATTTTCCAATTATTTTTGTTAAAAATTACGTATATGTTTATATATTGTACTTAAACCCTATACTAATATCGTTTGTTTCTGATTGATGAATAGCCATTCTACCAATATTGAATTATACAATGTCATATTTTGTACCCGATGATATGATTTTCAAGATCTTCACGAGACTACCACCCAAATCCCTCCTTCGATTTAGATCACTTTCTAAATCATTACATGGTTGTATTTCTAGCCGTGATTTTCTCCGTGCACACAATTCCCGTTCTCCGCAAAAATTTCTTTTCATACACCGGTCTTTGAAGGGTCCTATAAAGCATGCGTACACATTACATTCAGAAGACCAATTGCCATTGTGTACTTCAGATGTCGTGTTTCCTCACGACGATTATCATGGTATACAAATTGTTGGTTCATGTAACGGAATTGTTTGTGTTGTCGATCATTTTAGAAAATATATTAGTCTATGGAATCCATCGATTAGACACAAACTAACCTTAACCCCTCCTCTTTGTTGGGAACCTAAAGATCATCACTATATTGTCTTGGGGTTTGGTTTCGACCCGAAATCCCATGATTACAAGATTTTGTGGTTAGCATACAAGAAAGTTGGAAAGTGTAGAAAATGTGCATTAGTTTACAGTACTAAATCACGTGTTTGGAGTGAGGTTGCTCCCCCTTCTAGTCCAATTCGTCAAGTGGTGTGTGTTTTGTCAATGGACCATTACATTGGTTGGTAAACGAAATAGACAAACGTTATATAATAAGATTTGATATAAACACTCATGTTTTTGACTCGATTGCATTGCGTGAATCTCATTGGGGAGTCAAACGACTAACAATCATCAAAGGTTCTCTAGGTAAGATTTATGAAGAGCCATATAATAGTTGGATTTTGTTTAGAGCAGAGTACGATACTCCCAACAATAATGTTTCTTGGTCTGTGGTTTATAAAATGCAAATGGATCGATACAGAGTTGTAAATAAATATTTTGAAACAACCAACAATGGCAATTTCTTCTTCAACAATTGTTTAAGTTCGCGGTCGCAAGAAGCTGGGCATGAAGTTTATTTTTTTGAGACAGGGGTACGGTCAAGACTCGTGCAATTGAATAATTATGACATAGATGTGGTGGTAAAGTGTCTGGAAACACTTGATTTGTTAGACCAAGGGACAACTTATGATGGAAATAAACCCATGTGATTATGTTATGATGTGGTACGTTTACAAATATTCATACTTTTGGTTGTGTTTTCTCTATAACATGTTTACGTTACTGTGGGCTTGTTTCAAGTTGTGCCCGATTAATATGTACGTTCTGCATTGGTTTACATTAGCAAAACATATGTGACCGAGCCTCTTCCAAAGTTTTTGGTATTAAAGACCCAACTTAGATGAATGTTATGTTTATGTAAAATGATCTTTGAAAATTTGTGGTGCTTACTTTAGTACTTACCATCTCATATATTTTTCACCATCCATCAAATTAAACTAAACCGGGATGTTTGTAATTGTGATTTGGAATAAATTATCTGTTTATTGTGTTTTGAAAATATAAATAATCTAAATAAGTATTCAGCAAAAAGTCTGGAAAAATTAATGGGTGATTCCCAAATTTGGACCAAATGAAATAAAATTTCCCCAAAAATAAGCTTAAGTTTCAATTCTTCTCAAAATAGACCGTGCGCCCGTGCAACTCCACTAGAACGCTGCCACGTGTCCGAGTTAGTGTTGCTCAACCTTGTTACTAGTGCTCGTTAGTACTGCTCAACCTTGTTACTACTGCTCTAATCCTTGTTACTACTGCTCGTTAATACTGCTCAGCCTAGTTACTACTGCTCACCACTTAGTGCTGCTCCGTTAGTGCTGCTCCCAGTTAGTGCTGCTCAAGTCTCCCAGTCGCACGGGGTATTTTGGGAATATTGAATTCTATCAGTCTTAAATGGAAGTCTCTCACTAAAATTTGTCTAAATTGGTAATTAATTCAAAATTAATTATTTACGTTTTGGGGCATTTGAGTTTTGGAAAAACCAATGAGGAGGTGCTCATTACGTTTTGAAAATTAATTATTTGCATATTACTTATCAACTAAACAAATACAAAACTGTTTATGTGATTATTGTTATTTCAAACATCATCATCAAATCTAAATATTATTATTATTATAATCATGTTTTTTAATCGCTGATTATCTGATTATCAAAACGCATAATCTATTTTCAACAAGTAATCTCAACACATCGGGGATTTCATCATAGGCGTACAATTGAGTCATGGCATGGCGATATATCCCAAATAATATTTTGTGAATTATGATAATCGTGCTTGTGCATTAAATTACGACATTTTTATGTAAATTCGATTTTTACAATAGTGTGGATAAAAATGATAAATACTTTGGAATATAACACTTCACTGTTACAAGCTATTAACATATTTTCATAATGTTGTACTTCATAACTCAAACAATCAAACATTATCTAGTTTAGAGAAAACGTTAATCTATTCTTTTTGTAAAGATCATGTGGGATAAATCTTATTTTTTGGATCAATCAACTGTTATAAATTTTGGTTAGATTTCAATTATTTGGAAAACTGTGAAGTCATGAAACACTTTCAGATCAAAGTATTTTGTCGGTACTACGAAATCTTCGATCGGATAAAATCACAATTGCAAGAACAAAGAATTTTCGAGAGTGTTGTGAGATTTTTCGTACCAGTTTTTTCAATAAATGACCAAACACGATGCTAAATTCAAGCAGACTCTAAACCACCGAAAACTGCCAAAAAACAGTTTCGAAACTGCAAAAAACCGCCCAAATATGGGTCGGATCCGGGTCTGATTCGACGGGTCGGAAAACCGAGTTTTGAATCCGAATTTGAATTTTCCATGCATTTTTTATAAAGCAATATTAACCTTAATAAAAACCGGATCGGAAAACCGGGTTCTGCCCCTTCGACCCCGCCAGGGGCGCTGCCCCTTGGACCCCGTTCCTTGGGGCGCTGCCCCCGGACCCTCGTCCAGTCGGTATATTTTAATCATAATAAATTCAAACAAGCGCGCACTCCGCATCATCCTTACTTGTTCAATATTTATTAAGATTACATTTGGTCAACAAGTTTATCCCATTACATTTAAATAATATTGGTGATACAAATCACCAACATCAGCCACGAAATCACCGCCACCATCACATGTGATTCAATACATCAAAACTACCACCTTATGTGTATTAAATCACATGTGATTGCACACCGCCAACCACCACCACCATCATGTGCATTAAATCACATGTGATTACGACCGCCGACCACCACCACCACCAACCTCTGTCGGCCAGCGTCTCCATCACCGGCAACCCCTCGCCACTGTCTGCTGCATTCAATCACATATGGCCGACGATCGACAGCGACGGCGGGCGGGCGGCGGTGGCGGCATTGGCCGATAGAGGTAGTGGCCGGCAGTGATGTTTGTGTATTCAATTACACAACTTTATGTTATTATCATAACTACTTATAAGGGCAGGTTAATGATACTGATAATGGAGTCCATTATCTATCCGTGCAACGAAGACAAGTTTTTTCTTTCTTTTTTTCTGAAAATGAAAACTACATTTATAGTCTAACTGTCTAAATAAGCATAACTACCATTCCATTTCCATATGTTCTCAAGAATGATTTTCGTGTATCATAATAAACTAATTAATAAGGTGTTTTATACTCCCTACGTCCCTAAATAAAGTTTCCATTTGTGTTGGGCATAATATTTTAGGAGATAGTTAGTGGTGGGGTATTTGGTATTACTTTTAATTAAAATATAAAGTTTGATTGGAGAGAGAAAGTGTTTTAGGAGATAGTTAGTGATGAAAATATTGGTAATAATATTATTATATTAAGTGGGCCCCTTAAGTTTGAGAAATAAGAACTTTATTTAGGGACAAAACTTAAAGGTGAAATGAGAACTTTATTTAGGGACGGAGGGAGTATAAGCTAATCCAAACAACCCATAACACCCAATTTCAACTTTATACATGCGAGACTTGCAAGTTGCAAAGGCAAAAGTCAAAAGTTAAAAATAAAGGCTAAAATACATTTTAGTACCTTGAACTTGGATAATTAGAATTTCTACTACCCTGAACTATTAAAGGTGCACCATTGTACCCTAAACTTGAAAAAATTGTCGATTTAGTACCCTGACTCATTAATTTGATCGCGTTTTCTTACTTGATTTAATTTTGTTGGAGCTTTAAACGGATTAAAAAAAATACGTTCATCTCAATATATTTGATATTAGAAGTAAATCACATGAGAAAACAAGACCAAATTAGTAAGACAGAGTACTAAATTGACCATTTTGTCAAGTTCAAGGTATCATAATACACCTTTAATAGTCCAGAGAAGTAAAAATTTCAGTTAACCAAATTCAAGATACTAAAATACATTTTGGTCAAATAAATCACTGTGATAGGAGGAAGTATATAAGTATTAAAATAAAATCCTAAAACGATGGTTTTGAAATAACCCTAAAAGATCAAACCCTAACCACACTGCTGCTGCAAGAAGGCCATCTCTCTCGTCTCCTTTCTCCTGCGCCTACAAACCCTAACGATGATTCAATTCCTTAAATTTCAATGAATTAAAACAGGAATTTAATTTCATCAAACAATTGCAACATAAAACTTCACGATCTTCTTCAAACCCTTGCACGATCTCATGGAAGATGATGATGAGTTCGGAGATCTATACACCGATGTACTCCAGCCTCTTCAGATGTCATCTGCACCTCCACAACCTCCGATACAATTGATTAGCCGTTCGATCGATCTCAACGATAGAATTCCCAGCGATGATGAGGAGATTCTGTTTGGTTCTAAGAGTTCAGGTAATTCAAAGTTTGATCAACCTGATCCAAATCTGAATTTGAATAAAATCGATGGAGCTGCAACGATAGATTCTACGCCGGTGCTGGTGCCGGTTCCGGATTCAGGAGGTAGGGTTTTGGGGAGTAGTAGTGGATTGGTGAAAGTAGAAGCTAAGGGTTTTGAACAAGACCTAAATCTTACCGATGACAATAAAGGTGAATTTTCACATACTAAGGATGAGATGATGGAGGAAAATTTTGGAATTGAAGATGCTGGAGAGGAGGATGAGTTTTTGATTCCAGGTTTATCATCATCTGGATCTAGGGTTTTGGAACAACAAGGTGGTAATTTAGGCGATGGTGGTGATGATTGGGATGATAGTGACAGTGAGGACGATTTACAGATTGTGTTGAATGATAATACCGGATTAGGGATGATGGGGATGGATGGTGGTGTTGGTTTAGATGAAGAAGATGATGAAGATGGAGATAATTTAGTGATTGTTACTGGTAATTCTGATCCAAATCGTCATCATCATCATCATCCACCAATGGATGAACTGCAAGATTGGGGAGAAGATGGTAATTTAGCTGCTGAAGGTGCAGGAGAACGAAAAGATTCATTGGGTGGTGATGCTGGAAAAGCTGATGGTGGTGCAGTTTCACAGAAGATTGGATATGGCAGTCATGGGTATCATCCGTTTCATTCTCAGTTTAAGGTCAGTGATAAATGTAATACATGTAGTAAGGTGATAAACACATGTAAATTGTTGTACTATAGATTGGTATTTAGTTAGAAAAAGATGGTAAATGTACTTACTTTTGATATAAGGATTATTAAATCAAAGTGACCACTAACAGTGGCTATGTTGTACCGACTCCTTACTTTGATCAATGAAAATATAAATTTCTTTATGCATTTTAATTCCCACTCTATATGGTGAAGTTTCTTTCTTTTCGAGGGGTATTAAGTATTAACTATTAAACGATTAATATTAAGCTCTTGATGTATATTATCTTTTTTGTTTTATTTTATTTTTTGGTAAAAAATGTGTAGTATGTGAGACTTGGTGCTGCACCTATACCTGGAGGAGGTCCTGTGGGTCAAGGGCAAATTCGTCCACCTGGCAGTATGTTACCTTTTGCGGGCCGAGGTAGAGGTGAATGGCGGGCCCCAGGAGTTAAAAATGGTCCACCTGTGCAGAAAAATTTTCAACCCGGTTTTGGAGCAGGACGTGGATTTGGCAGTGGGCTCGATTTCACACTTCCTTCACATAAGTAATGATCATATCCTAAAATCTAATGTTTTTCTTTTTAAATAATATTAAATTTTTAATAAATTTATGTGAATTTGATATCTGACTGCGAGATGTAAAAAGACATAGTCAAGAATAGATGTTTGTGGTTGTCGAATGTCGACTAGTTCAGGGATGATTAATTTAAGATAACTATTATATAAAATTATAAAAAATAAAAAATATCTGCCTTTTGGAAAATTTTAAGACAGTAAACAATTTATTAAGGCTGACATTCGATTTTGACATCCTATCATGTTAAATAACTAAAATTACAAGTTTTATGTTTAATTTTGTTTAAATCATCTGATGTCTTTTCATCTTTTTAGGACTATATTTGAAGTGGACATTGATGGTTTTGAGGAAAAACCATGGAGACTTCAAGGTATCGATGTATCAGATTTTTTCAATTTTGGTATGAATGAGGAAAGCTGGAAAGAGTATTGCAAACAGCTGGTGAGTGCTACAAAATTGTTATGATTTCTTGTTTATTTTATGGGCACATCCACTTGAAAAAAGGTGAGATATAAGTCTATAACCGTATAAATATCGTATATATAATTATATATTTGTTTGTAGGAACAACATCGCATGGAGGCTACAATGCAAAGCAAGATTCGTGTGTATGAAAGTGGGAGGACTGAACAGGTATCCAGTCATAACTTGTGGATAAATAATCATTTTTTTTTTAAATTTTATTATTTTAATTTAATTATTGTTTTGTATTTTAGGAGTATGATCCAGATCTCCCACCTGAGCTGGCAGCAGCAGCAGCAGGACATGAGATCTCATCTGATAATCGAAACATGGGAAAAACTGGTATGCAAAATGACTTAGTAAAGGCATCCGCACATGCTCGCTTGCAACTGGTATGAACTAATATTTATAAATTTTAATTTTTTAATGGTTATGTTGTGTCAGCTTAATGAAAGAAAAATTATTAATCTAATTAATTGATATTTTGGAAAATACAATACAGCCAACTGGAAAAGCAATACAAGTGGAATCTGGTTTTGGTGAACGACTTCCATCCATTGATACACGGCCCCCACGAATGCGTGATTCTGATGCTATTATTGAGGTTAGTGATGGAATCTCAGATGGGTCAATTTGGGTTATTTTTAGTCTCAAATGGGTCAATTTGGGTTATGTTAGTCTCAAATTTTATCAAGAATTTACCTTTTTTTTTAAACAAAAAGTGTTTTGGGTCAACCCAACTGACCCGTTTCTATCTGTACTAAAAAGTACCCGTTTTGACGCATTACCCGACCCACCCTTTTTGACACCTGTAATTAGCCTTAATCAAGTAACCATTTTTTAAAAAATTTTTTTGGAATCAGATTGTTTTGCAGAGATCTCCAGATCATGAATCTATTCAAGAAGATGATGTTGCTGAGAATCTTGAAGATATTCCCTCAAAAGAAAATCATAGAGAAGGCCTTGAGATGGAGGATGTTGATATTTTATCAGAAAATGATCGTTTTGATAAACCACAAAACTTTAATGGTAGGAAACGAGAAGCTTCCGGAAGAAGAGGACATTTTGTTGGTTCAGTTGATGAGGTGGCAGTTACCAGAGACAGGTCAGCACATTACTCGGAAACAGAAATGGATATCATCTTGATTTTTTGTTAAATGCAGAGAAAACTAGAAAAATATTATATAAATTTTAATGAACCCTTTAAATTATTGTAGGAAAATGAAAAGACCAACTGTTGACACATCACCCCGTTTGGACAATCGAAAAGAAGAGTCAACCGAAAGTGTTGACCATAAACACAGTCCATCTTCATCTCCTTTGACCATCGGGAGTCCTGAAAATCAAAGTTTTGACCAAAACGATGCTGTGAAAGAAGACATTACAGTTACTGATAGAAATACAAACACAAACACAAACACAAATGATACCTTAAAAGACGAAAAATCAAAACGTACAACAAAAAAACAAAAACTTACCACTCGTGCTGAATGTTATTCTGTTGAGAGAAGTAGTGAAAACAGCAAACCAAGATCTGGAAGCATTGAGCAAGAAGTTTTTCAAGCCCGGGCTGCTTCCGGAAGCTTCCGGAAACCCATAAGAGCCCGTGATGAAAAACAAGACCGAGAAAGAGAAAGAGAAAGAGACCAAATGGCAGTTAAGGGAATGGAAGACCCGTATTCCCATTCCCATAGAAAATGGGAGTCAAATCAAGGGTATCGATCACATATGAAACCCGAGAATTTTGATAGAAAAAAGGCGAGAGAGCCCGATGGAGTATGGATTGAAGATATGAGAAAAAGAAATCATGATAAAAACGAAAGAATTGATAAAAGCGAACACCGATCAAGAAAATCTTTAGAAAACGGTTTGAAAACCCGTAACATTATTCCCGAACATAAACAACGAGAAACGGGCCTAAGAGAGAGCACAAGCAGACGAAAACGAGAACGAGACGATAATTTAGAACAATTCAAGCGAGAAGATGAACAACAAAACCCGTTTAGGTACAAAGGAGAGGCCCGTTTACAGAGAGAGAAAGTAGAAAGACAGCGTGAACGAGACGGGCCTAGAGCAGCCCATTCTAGACCAAAAGAAGATTATAGAAAATCTGAAAAAGATTACCCGTTTAAAGAACCCGTAAGCAGAAGGGAACAGCCCGAAACTGAAAATGTTTCAAGAAACCGGGCCCGTGAAGATGCATATGCACATGCACATGGAAATAAAGTTAATAATGAGGAAAGAATATCATCAAGGCATGAAAGGGGACATAATCCTGGTGCTAAAGATGTGCACGGGGGACAGGATAAGAAGCATAAAGAAACCCTAAAAAAGGGTAAGGAAGTCGATCATACTTCTTCAAGGAGGAATAAAGAAGATCAGAGAAGTGAGCGGGTACGTAAATAATTGGATAATGTTTTATAAACGTATTTTTAAGGGAAAAAATACAAGGTGAATCGTTGTTTGATACTTTAGAAAACACAAGAGTTAGTTATGTTAGTTACTACTTGGTTGTCTCGAACTGTGGGAAGCCAACAAATCTGTGGTCGGATTTTTGTGACAAAATTTGGTTATAAAAGATAAAGGTAAGTTTTTATTTTTATATTTTATTTTAATTATATTAGGCAAGCTCAAGAGGCATGCATGAACAACGAACAAGTGATCAAAACCCGAAAAGATCTTCCAAAAAGCACAAAGAAAACGGTTCATCAGAAGACGAACAACACGAATCTAAAAAAGGGCGATCAAAACTCGAAAGATGGACCAGTCACAAGGAGAGAGATTTCAATCCAGGAATTAAAGCATCAACAGCCTCCCTTGATCTTAAAGAAACACAAAGATATAAAGACGATAATACCCCCCTTACAAAGCTTCCGGAAGAATCCTCAAAGCCTCAAGAAAACCTCGATAATTCCAAACCGTTAGTCGAAGAAAAAGAGGATGCAAAACCCGCAGAAGATAAACATTTGGATACAGTTGAGAAGTTGAAGAAACGAAGCGAGCGGTTTAAGCTTCCTATGCCGAGTGAAAAGGAAGCTTTGACTGTAAAAAAGATTGAAAACGAGCCATTGCCAGCTGTCCAGCCCGAAACGCGACCTGAATCTGAGGTCAAACCCGAGCGGCCCGCTCGGAAACGACGGTGGACCAGTGGCTAGGGTTTCATTTATGAAAACCGAGTGAGTTTCGGGCTGGGTCGATTATGAACTT
Source organism: Calendula officinalis (assembly GCA_963853835.1). Taxonomy (NCBI): domain Eukaryota; kingdom Viridiplantae; phylum Streptophyta; class Magnoliopsida; order Asterales; family Asteraceae; genus Calendula; species Calendula officinalis. The sequence continues at coordinate 73,220,671 of OY970829.1, read as the reverse complement.
TGTAACAATGTAGCTGTTTATGGTTTATTTTTCACTTTCATCTTTTATTAAAAAAGGTGTAATGTATATTTCGTGCGGAAATTGTAACGATATAGTGACCAAAAGTTGGCACAGAACATGTTATACCAAGCGATAGTTATTATAGTTGGGTTTTAGGAATGTTTTAGAACTCAGGTTGGACTGGTAACTGTGCTAATAGGTTGTTTTGATAGAACAGTTTGAGAAGTTTATAGTGGACTGAATCGAGCAATATTTTCAATGGGTGACAATTTTTGCATGCCCTTTATTGACCGAGTCATAGAAGTCAATAAATGTTTGCGACCTTTCCTGACTGAAGAGTGAAAATAGACTTTTAGTGACAGCTCTGCTAATGACTTGTTTTCAGAAGGAGTAGACAATGAAGGCTTTAGCGACAGATATTACACTTTCACTTGCAGTTTTAGAAGTCACTTAATTAGCCACTTATAGTACTAAACACGTAACACACATAATTACGTCAAATACACAGATAACTTCATTATAAAAGACACTTAACAAAGAGAACAAGAAGATCAAAGGTACTTGTCCTCTTATTTATAAAATACAACAATCATAAAACCAAATCGACAACAAACGTATTAATTTGTTTTAGTAAAATTAATTCAAGCAGCAGCCTTTGTTGGTTTGATTTCTTCACGGCCGTTTTCTTTCTCCATAATATCAATAATCTTAGACTGCTTCCTTTCCTCAGCTAATTTCGGAATCTTGATCTTCAACACACCATCTTCAAGCGCCGCCATTATCTTATCCACGTCAGCATTACCCGGCAACCTGAACTGCCTCCAGAACTTCCCACTCGTCCTCTCCGCCCGGTGCCACTTCTCTCCGGCAGCTTCCTCCTCCGCCTTCCGTTCTCCGCTCACCTTCAGCACCCTGTTCTCTTCCACTTCGATCTTTATCTCTTCCCTCTTCATCCCGGGGACGTCGAGGGAGATCACGTGATGTCCAGAAGTCTCCTTCCAATCGGCACGTGCCAGGTTGATCATAGAGTCGAGGTTTTTGGGGAGATTGAGCGGGTTTTGTTCGAGGATCTTGAACGGGTCTTCGGAAACAGGGATCATCATGTCCCATAAAGGTCTGGTGTAAGGGATCAAAGCTTCAGTTTTTGGAATCATGTTCATGGACGCCATTGCTAGTAGCACCATGTAAGCGATCATGTATGGCTTCTTCAAGATCATCATTTTTCCTGCTTCAGAATCAAAAAAGCTAGCAAATAAGATAATGTTTGTATGCAAGATATTGTTTGAATTTGAATGTGAGTATTCGGTTGTTATATAAGCGTTGTAGGAGTGAGTTTCTGGAGTATTCGACGTGATAATTAAGGGACGTATATGAAACTTTCAAAGAACCCAAAGGTATAACCTGGAAGTTTCGAGACATGGAAATATGACAACATCACTGTTAAAACAATATCCAATCAACTTATGCCACGTAATCATAATGACTAAAAATTTGACATTTTTAACTAGGGTTTTGTAAATATTCTAAATTTGTTAAAATTTAAATCACCTATGTATGATATCTTCATTTAATTGTTCTTTTTTTTTTTTACCTTGTACATTTTTATTTGGAGTAAATTACACGAGATAGTTCATTTATTACAGTGGGATCCTAACTTATGACATGATGTTTGTTATATTGGTTGTCTCTACCTACCGATTTAAATAGATGAATTTATCTTTTGTAATAAGCTAGATAAATGATTGTACATATAATAAATGACAAGCTATATGAAATATTTATGAAATTTACTCTATTAATTAATTTTTTTTTCAATATGCATAAACTTTACAAAAACTTTAAAATATATATATATACATTCAATTTGAAGGACAAAAAAAATTAATTTGAAGCACCATCATCTTGGATCTTTTCATGCTGCTACGTAAGTGTAAAATAGAAACTCAGGATGCTACACAAAATTATGAATCTCATTTATCATTATTAAAACTATTTCTAAAACTACCGCTAATCGGAGATATCCTTAAAACCAAATAAAATTATTTTCTATTAAACAAAAAAATAAATAGTCATCATCATCCAAATAATATATATCTTGTTTATAAGTGTTGAGAAAGTAATCAAGTATGTATTATAATCTGAACTAGAAAATAACGTAACATGTAACCTGAGTTGAGTATAATAAATTTGAAGTTAAATAATATCCGCTACTTTGTGTAGATACAATGCTAGCAATTAATATTAAAATAAACGTATTTAGTTTTTGATTTGTTGCGAGTTAACTGGGTGGTGGGGATAAGAGTGCAAATAAGTATAGCTTCTATTAATAATGTTATTAGCTTATAAATAATTTTCTAGTCATTTTATTATAAGTTTATATAATTCCTTCAAAATACTTTTTTAATAAAAACTTATTAATTTAAATAATCTAATCTAATAACCTGCTAATAAATACAATCTTTTTAAATAATCTTTCCCAAACGCCTCTAAAATCATTAAGTTAACTCAGCTTAACTCTTGTAGCCCATACAATATCGGCTTTGAGTTTCTAATTTCCTTAATGCGAGTTTTATTTGTGTTTCCCTAATATGATCATTTAATATCATGTTTATTAACTTATCAATTATCATTATACAAATTCAACACACATTATTATTATCTTATTATCTTAGATAAAATATATTCCTTTGACATTAGACATCCCACGTTGTTTTCGCAAGCTAATCAATCCCGGTATATCGTTGTTTGTATGAATATAACATAACTAGTTTATGACCCGTGAAAAATCACGGAGTGTCAATAATTTTACTGGATATAACATTATAGTGTAGTAATATAGACATTAAAGTGCCATTAAAAAATAACCAATAAAATAAAATAAAAATATCTTCTAGTTAGACAATTTGGATTGTTGAAAAATTAAAAAGGAATAGAATAAAATTTTGTTAGTAGCTTTCTCTAAGGAAAATATGCACACTTGAATGTAATCATTACTTTTATTGAAAGAAAGTATGTCAAGAAGATTCAAGACATTCTTCAATACTAAATTTGTAGCTTATTGCACGGTTAATTTCAAGTTTACCAATATTAATCCGCTCTACTTGATCAATCAAATAAAATTTCAACTATAGCCTTGTGTGTATCCATGTTTCGCGACGTACATCCAAACATCCCACTTACTTCTTATGCTACAACAATTGCACGATCTCCACACATATAAGAGTGCATACTTGAATTCTACATGATGGTAAGATGTAACTATTACCAACGCCACTTATCCAATACAAATAAATGTATCAATCAACACACCAATAAAATGATTCCCGACTTCCAAAACTACAATCTTATTGTTTATTTCGGTCAGCTACATGACAAGCATAAACTTGAATCATAATGAACAATAACAAAGCATAAACTTATAATTATAATTACAAGAGATGATATTGTGTAGATAATGTGATAATTAAATTACTTAAATCATTATCACGAATATGTAATTATAATTCAAATTTTGTGTAGATAATGTGATAATTTGATTATTTAAATCATTATTACAAATGTGATAATCATTAATGAATTAACACGTAATTATATTTCAAATTATTTACGTCAAAGATTATGGTCTAATATTTAATTTATATTTGTGTAATTTTTAAAATTTTAAATTGTAAATTCGGTGGCTCTATGGCTGCCATGTGGCAGTGGAGGGCTTATATTATGCCACATGTCTTTCTAATTTTTTTTTAATATTATAATAGATAGATAGATATATAGGTTATAGGTTATGACCTGTGAAAAATCACGGATTGTCATAATTTTTTTGAACGTAACTTTTATACAATAGAAATATATTTTGTTATACATAAGTATATAAAATATGTAAGTATATAATATATTAAATAAGAAATTATATAATATTTTTATAAGGTAATTATTTTATTGAATAATTGATAATGTTATAGACTGATTATATGCTATATTGGAGTAATAATACTAAAAACATATGATATCAAACGTGAAAATTATAACATTAAACAAATGATTATAATTGTAAATTGTTTAAATAAAATACAGTATAACTGAATAAAAATAAGAAATGCGAAAACAATTTTTAAATACTTTTTAGAAAACAACGTTTGATGTTTTATTTAATAGACTATCATTTTTATCTTCTATTAAATTTACTTAAAAAATCTTAGTTTTATTCACTAATCCAAAAAATCAAAAAACTAAAAAAAAAAATATATGCAATTAAAATATTAAATTATGTTTTGACTACTAATCAAGTCAAACATAATACTATTTAAAGTTAAATATTAATAAAGTCTTAATTTTATTCGTTGATATAAAAAGTCAACTTAAAAAAATATAGAGAATTGTGTTTTGACTACTACTCAAGTCAAACACATAAATATTATTTAAAGTAGAGGTAATAATATTTAAATAATTTTAAAAGATGCCATATGGTATTAGAGGCTTTAGAACATGCCATGTGTTAAAAAGGATTTGTTTTATTATAATAGTAGATTTTCCTGCAAAAAGTTTCATTCTTTAACTCCTTCAATCGCCCATTTTACATCTCACAAACTCATCAAAAATGGCGAAACTTTTAGAATCCTACGCCTGCGTACCATCAACGGAACGTGGCCGGGGAATACTGATCTCCGGCGACCCGAAAACGAACGCATTTATGTACTGCAACGGCCGATCGGTGATTATAAGGTACCTCGATAGACCGCTAGATGTCGAGGTGTACGCCGAACATGCTTATCAGACCACCGTTGCAAGGTTCTCACCTAACGGAGAATGGATCGCATCTGCTGACGTGTCAGGGACGGTAAGGATCTACGGAACACATAACGGATTTGTGTTGAAGAATGAGTTTCGGGTGTTGTCGGGTCGGATTGATGATCTGCAATGGTCTGCTGATGGGCAGAGGATTGTGGCTTCTGGCGATGGAAAAGGGAAGTCGTTCCTTCGAGCTTTCATGTGGGTTTGTTTTTCTTGATCACCACATGTTTGATGAAATGCGTCAATGAAATTTTATGTTTTTTATAGTAATTTGTTATTTACATTGTTGATATATATTGTCGACATTGTTCTGAAATTATGTCCAAATTTAAGAACAGCTTTTGATTTTAACGATCCTAATCATTTTCCAATGCAAAATTGTCACATATTTTATTTGGGTATAAAAGTTAGATTCAACCATTAAATAATCATGTAAAAGACTGATTTAAACAGTAATAAACAGGTGGGATTCTGGAAGCAATGTTGGAGAATTCGATGGGCATTCAAGGAGAGTTTTAAGTTGTGCATTTAAGCCAACAAGGCCCTTTCGTATAGTCTCATGTGGTGAAGACTTTTTGGTCAACTTTTATGAAGGACCGCCATTTAAGTTTAAACAATCACATAGGTTTGTAATTTCTGTATCATATATTATCTCAATTTAATATCTAGATGATGAATTATTCCATCTAATTACAGTCATTGGAGTGTTAATTTGCAGGGATCACTCGAATTTTGTGAATTGTGTAAGGTTTTCGCCAGATGGCAACAAATTCATCACTGTTAGTTCTGACAAACGAGGTTTGTTATATGATGGAAAAACCGCAGAAAAAATGGGTGAGCTGTCTTCAGAGGATTGCCATACAGGTAGTATATATGCTGTTGAATGGAGTCCCGATAGTAAACAGGTAACAGAATTTATGTTGGTTATAATTTTATATTTAAAAAAACATACTTTTTATGTTTTCTTTTATGGTTATGTTTTTTCTCCAACGTTTACAATAAAAGAAGAGTAAATTACATAAATCGTCCCTCTGCTTTGTATGAAATATTGGATTTCGTCCTTTGACTTTATTTAGTACACGGATAGTCCCTAATCTTATATTATATACTATTGCGAGATTAATAACATTTCATATTTGTTTGGTTGTATATATATTCCAATATTGTAGGTACTAACTGTATCGGCTGATAAAACTGCAAAAATATGGACAATAACAGACGATTTCAAAGGGACCGTTGCAAAAACCTTAACTTGTCCAGGTTCTGGTGGTGTTGAAGACATGTTAGTTGGTTGTTTATGGCAAAATGATTATATTGTAACTGTTTCTCTTGGTGGGACCATATATTTATATTCTGCTAGTGATCTTGATAAAGAACCATTGATTTTATGTGGACATATGAAGAATATTACTTCATTAGTTGTGCTTAAAAGCAGCCCTGAAACTATTTTATCAAGCAGTTATGACGGGTTGATTTTTAAGTGGATCCGCGGGTTGGGTTTTAGTGGTAAGATGGAAAGAAATGATAAAAATCAAATTAAATGCCTTGCTGCTGTTGATGCGGAACTTATGTCGTCTGGATTTGACAATAAGGTAAATTAAATTGTGAGTCGGTCGGGTAACGGGGTTGGGTTTTAGTGGTAAGATGGAAAGAAATGATAAAAATCAAATTAAATGCCTTGCTGCTGTTGATGCGGAACTTATGTCGTCTGGATTTGACAATAAGGTAAATTAAATTGTGAGTCGGTCGGGTAACGGGTCAAATGGGCACGGGCCAGATTGAGTTGACCCACAATAATTCTTGTCCATTATTTAAAGTTTTTAAATAGTTAGATTGTTAAGCATGTCTACAAAATCTATATTATTATTTTCATAATCTAGTTATTTTAAATATAGTGAATTTAGGAGGATGTATGCATAAAAAGTAGGCTTGACAATCCATGTTGGGTTGATGGACTCAAGTTGACTTGCTGACTCAGAGTCAACCCAATTAAATTTCATGTTTCTTGTCGACCCATTTTCCGACATAAAGTATCCACAGCAAATACGTATTTAAAAGGTCAAAATACATTCCAGTACCCTAAACTTGGCTGACTAGGTTTTCTACTACCCTGAAATATCAAAGGTGCAGCATGGTACCTCGAACTTGACAAAATTTTCGATTTAGTACTCTGACTCTTTATTTGATGGCGTTTTTTTACTTGACTTACTTTTGTTGTAGCTTTTGACGAACAAAAAATATACGAATATATTGATATTAGAAGAAAACCATGTGAGAAAACATGACCAATTAGTGAGTCAAGGTACTAAATCAACCATTTTGTCAAGTTCAGGGTATCATGTTGCACCTTTAATAGTTCAGCTAAGTTCAGGGTATTAAAATGCATTTTGGCCTATTTAAAATGTTATAATATTTCATTTTATAAATGGGTCAAACGGTTCAGTTTTGGGTTAAGCGGGTTGACACTAACCCGACCCAAATCATTTATATTCGGGTCCATGTTCCTATCACTTTTTTTGTTGGATTCGGGTCATGTTTTCCATTCTAGGGTTTAATGTTTAGTTTTTTTTTGTCTAACAATCATTAATACACAGATTTGGAGGATTCCACTAAATGGAGATCAATGTATGGAAGCAAATGTAGTTGACATTGGAAGTCAACCAAAAGACTTAAGTCTGGCAATTAACAATCACGAGCTTGCACTAATCGCAATCGAGACAGGTGTCGTTCTGTTACGAGGCACACAAGTTTTGTCAACTGTTGAATTAGGGTTTACTGTGACTGCATGTTCACTTGCACCTGATGGAACTGAAGCAATTGTTGGAGGGCAAGATGGTAAATTACACATATATTCAGTTAATGGTGATTCTTTGAATAAAGAATGTGTTCTTGAAAAACATCGAGGTGCAATTACCGTTATTCGCCATTCTCCTGATGTTTCTATGTTTGCTTCTGCTGATGCTAATAGGGAAGCTGTTGTTTGGGATCGGGCTACTAGAGAGGTACTTTTATTATGAGAGCTGATTCTTACAGAGCAATTTCATGCTAAATGACAATTATACCCTTACTTTCCTTTTACCATACTTTGCATATGAAATTGTTTTCTAAGAATCAACTCCCTTTAGCTTTGGTCCATTTGACCTTTTTGGGATAAGCTATAACCCAAATCGACCCATTTATAGGTAAACAGGTTCAAATTGCCCATATTTGAAATCCATTTCCTAATTATGATGAATTATTTGGTTTTATTTATTAACTGACAGGTGAAACTTAAGAACATGTTATACCACACGGCCCGTATAAACAGTCTGGCATGGTCTCCTGATAACACCATGGTTGCAACCGGGTCACTTGACACATGTGTCATTGTTTATGACATCAGCAAGCCCGTTTCGAGCCGTATAACCGTAAAAGGGGCCAATTTGGGCGGGGTTTATGCGGTCTCATTTGTTGATAACAATACTGTTGTCAGTTCTGGTGAAGATGCTTGCATTCGTTTATGGGAAATCACTCCACAATAAATAAATAAAAGTACAAAAACACGTCTTGAAATGTTATAATTTGTTTTTCCCGTTTTGTAAATTTAGTTTGCAATCGTGAATCGCGTGTGGATAATGCAGTTTGTGGTAGTTGATAGTGATGTTTTCTTATGTTGGGCCGGGTCGGGTCGGGTCAACCCGATGTCAAAGAGATGGTGGGATCACTGGAGAATTAAATTATATGATGTGTTTCGAGAGACGGTCGATCTTGTTGGTTTTGGTTTTGCCTGTTTACTTTTATGTTATGTAATAAACGTATTTATTGATGTGTTTTTATAATTATTTTCATAACTTATGAAGTTGCAGTTGTTATATTTATTTGCTGATATACATGTATCGCATGATTTTAAGATAATAATTCTCTATATTCTCCCATATATACAATTGTGGTAGTGAATTACTGTTCACTCCCATATATATAATTGTGGTAGTGAATTATTGTTCACACTTTTGTGATTGGTTGAACTTATTTTTCTAATAGATATATACAAGTGGGTAAGAAAAGTGGTGTTAATTTTAGCCATAGTTCATTTGGTAAGTTGATTTCCTTTTCTACAAAATGCCCAAGTTCAAACCCAAGCAACGGTGTTTTTTTTTCACTTTCTGTCTTTACGAACTTTTTCATTTTTTAATGTCAGGCATTGTTGAATTTATTTTACTTAAAAAGGTATTTGCTCATAGAATAGCTTTTGACTGTACATTTTTTAGAATAAATAATTTAAATTTAGGCTAAATGATAGCCCTCCTTTGTAATTTATTTTCCATAATTTCTTTACCGTACATTTTAAATAGAATATTTTATATTAATTGTGAATTCATAAAATTATAACTTATCATAATTTGGAAACACATGTTTTAAGATATTAAATATAATTCCTTATATTTAAATTATATATATTAAGTGATATATTGTTCACCTTACATTTTTTAATGCAAAAAATTATGATGAATGTTAGATTAAATTAATTTAGATAGTTAGTGAAAAACAAATTCGTATATCTTTTGAAAAAAATGAAGTTAATAATATTTAAAAGTAAAAGTAAGGATAAAAAATCATTTTACTATGATAAAGGAACAATTAGTAGATGTAGACCCGTTAACTTTTACCAAACTATATAAAAATTTCAAAGTGTACATCTTATATTTTGATAAATCAAAAAATAGAAAATGTATCACTTACTTTGAATAAGAGGAAATATATAATTATTAGAAGTGATAATAACATGACATTAATCATTAAATAAATATACATAATATCGAGTTTATATGTTTGTAACGTAGAAACTACGTGAGTGAAGAATAAGAGCCTCTTGTTAATTAGTTCAACTCAATATACAAACAAAAATATATCTATCCTAAATTCTATAACTAAATGACTGGATCATAAAACTGCAGCGGAGCGCGGATCTTATAATACTCGTTAACATTTATCAGGGGAAATATACTGTGCATTATTAGTATTTATTATTTTAAAATATGACGTATATCTTTGTAAATCTATCCCGAATTCGAGTAGGTGGTATTAAAAATCTACAAAGTTATTTTAGAAATTATTGATAATATGAAATGATCTATTCAGTTAACTGTATAGATTTTGGGTGCAACAACATAGTTGGATAACTGTATGAATCATTTTCCTAATATTATAATTTATAATTAATTACCAACAATTCCAACCAATCTAATTTGGGTCAAACATTTCAAATTTTGGACTCTAATTACAGCAAATGGAACTTGCAGACTAAATTTGTAATATATTAGAATAACAAGGACGAAAATTGTAAAAATTAATCAAGAATAAAGAAATACTTGAAAGTAGACGATGGTACAGATGTTAACCTCAAACGTAAATTCTCCATCGGAATTCTTGCTGCCCCGATCCGTTCCCGTTGCTGCTGTCGGATTTCTTCCGGCGGAATGCTATTGAAGCCACCGGAATATTATCCGTTTCAGATTCCGTACAGTAAGGTTTGCTTACCTTTCTATATTTCACGAGTTCAATGTCATTATCTGTTCGCAGCTCACGACTTAGTATCTATATACTTGATTAACTGATTGATTGATCGACTGAATTTGCACAATCAGTGAGATGTAACCATATTGGGAACCTGTGTGTTTATTATGTTAGATTTACTAACGAAAATGGGACTGCACTCTTTATGTGGGGAAATCATGCACTCTAAGTGTTTGATCAAATACCTGCTCTAAGGTTTTTGATGCTAAACCTTAGAATATTCATAAAAATCACATGAAAATTAGTTGGATTTTTAGTACCAGGTTTTGCAACCAACGTTTGTGTATGTTATTGAGTTTAACAAGTCATAAACTACTCCTAGAAGGTTAAGATAAATGTTGTTTCAAAGTTCAAAATAGCCATTTTGACCACCATAAGTATTATTTTAGTCTCATTATGTGTTTATTTTAGCTTTATTTTAGGTTTAACGATTAAGATAGATGTTTAAAATTCGTTATTACCATTATTTTAGCTTGGTCTATCTTGATACAACTGTTACAAATTGCAGCACATTAATTATGATTCTTTCATGATAGATTATACTTTCATTGCATGATCCACAATAAGACCAATTTCAATTTCTTCAAAAACCATCAATGCCATCACGCGGGCCCCCACTTCCCCGTTTACTTCTCAACAACGTTTCCTGCATGAGAAATGCCCAACAAATCCTCCGCCACACAAACATCTCCATCCACGATGGCGGGGCCCTCGTGCTCACGGGTGCAAACGGGTCGGGCAAATCCACATTCCTACGCATGCTAGCGGGCTTCTCAAAACCATCAGCTGGTGAAATCCTCTGGAACGGGCACGACATAACCGAATCTGGAGTTTTCCACCAATACAAACTCCAACTCAATTGGCTATCCTTAAAAGAAGCCATAAAAAGCAATTTTACAGTTCTTGACAATGTTCAATGGTTTGAAGTTCTTGAATATAAACAGGGGAAATCTTTACCTGCTCTTGAGTTTATGGGCCTCGGGCGGTTGGCCAATGAGAAGGCCCGAATGCTGTCAATGGGCCAGAGAAAAAGGCTGCAACTTGCACGTGTGATTGCTATGGATAGACCGATTTGGTTGCTTGATGAACCTTCGGTTGCTTTAGATGATGAAGGTGTGAAACTTTTGGAGCAAATGATTGCAGATCATAGGAGTCAGGGTGGAATAGTAATTGTAGCTACACATTTACCCATTGATATACAAGATGCTATGATTTTAAGGTTGCCTCCTAGGTTTCCTAGAAGGATTACTTTAGTTGACATGCTTCCGCATTGAGGTGAAATGACGAATTTACCCTTTTGAACTTTATCTTATTCATTGTTTTTGTAATATTTAAGGCTCAATTTAGAAGCTCAAACTTAATTTGTTCTTAGTAAGTCATAATTAGAAGCATTGCTTGCTTTTGAATCTCGTGAATTAGTTGTTTGTAATATTTATAAGCTCAATTTATAATAATTGGGACATGATATCTACACCATAAAAACTTATTCATAAACATCAATCTATTTTTTGGTATACTTATACAGTCTACTTTAAAACTTATACGTTGTGGTGTGTGAATAAGTTTTTGTGGTGTATATATCACCTCCCATAATAATTAGAAGCATTGCTGCTTTCGAATATCATGAATTAGTTGTTTTTTTTTTCTTTATGATACTTATTGTATCGTATTACAATCCTAACCTAAAAACTTGTCTGTCTAAATTTTTACATGACAATCACAAAGGCTAATAAATATGAAAGAGATATGGTACTGAATTTATAAGCTTAAATTATTCAGGGTTGGAACCTATAATTATATTTGAACCAGACATCTAAGCTCGAAAACCCATTTATTATATTCATGGTGTGAATGATTAAAGTTGCAACTTTTAAATCAAAATTGTCTAACAAAGAAGACTCTGAGCAAGTTTAACTTAAAAACTGACATAATATAACTATATTAAGATATAATCTAGAATCATCAAATTTATATCTATCTCCGAATGTCAAGACCATATCAATTACCTATAAATATGTTTAATTTGTGGGTACAATTAACTGGCCATGACCTCCCTCCCCATTTTTTCATTTTCTTTCTTAATTTTCTTTACGGGAGAGTTTCTAATTTTCTGAAACTCCAAAGGGGAAATCATCTTTTAAATCAAAATTTTCCTATAATCTTTGTAATTAATCCTTGTTTAAATCTTAATTACATTTTATTCAATTCTCCAAAATCTTGTTCTAAAATCTCGAAGAATCTAATGTTTTACCTCTTTCATATCCAATGTTTTAAGAATTGAATGAGATGAGACCCATAAAATGAATCTTTATTTCTTGATGTACACATGTTTTTTTATTGCGAAATTAAACAAGATATGATTAGGGAATTACTCCTTGGTTTCATGATAATTCATTCATGTCTTGCAAAACACAATCTTCACGGCAATAACAAACATTTGAGACGGGCTCGCTTGCAAGTGATCCCGACCCCATCCCCAACCCTAAACCCGTCCCGAGCAAGAAATGGCTAACTTTGAATGGTAACATCTTCATTTCCCTTCTTATATTATTATTAAAAAAAACTTTAAAAATAATAAATTATATGTGTTTAGGTGGAGAGCCATTGGTGATATCTCAAGGTGGGTTTCCGGATTCTTCTGGAGCGAGTTATGCTGAATGGGTGTACCCGGAACCCTAAAGTATTGTAACTTGCAACTAACAAAACAAAAGATAATCTTGGAGTATGTCTTCCGGATATGAAGCTTGATAATTGCAGCTACCAAATTCCCAAAGCTACAACGTTAATGGACAAGATATTCCTATTGATCTTACTATCGACGAGTTTATGAAGGATGTACGTTGTAAGTAATAATAGTTTATTCGTTTTCAGTATTTCATTTGGTATTTTTGTTTTAAGGATCGTCACTAAATAAAGTTAGATATAGTGACATTATTCATGGCGTCACTAGAACCTCTCTATTACACTTTCCTTGTAGTGTTTGTTTCTTGCTAATGTTTTGTAACAGTGATGCAGAATATTTACTCAAGAGCAAATGTATTCGATTCGGTATACCCTCCCCGATAGTGTTTTCGGCATGGAGACAATAGGAAGACTATGGTTAAATACATTGGGTCCCACAACAATAAGACATTACAATATAGAAAAAAATGTATTTTAGTACCCTAAACTTAGCTAACCAGGTCTTCTACGAAACTTGACAAAATTGTCGATTTAGTATCCTCGTTCACCAATTTGGTCTTGTTTTCTCATGTGATTTGCTTCTAAACTCAATAATTGAGATGAACGTATATTTTTATCCCGTTAAAAGCTCCAACTGAAATAAGTCAAGAAAGAAAACACGGTCAAATTAATAAGTTGAGTGCAGTCGAGGAATCAAAAGACTTCTTCGTAGCCGACTACATCTCGTCACCCGAGATCGGTTTCTTGAAAGCCATGGGAGCAAGCAGAACATTTGACAAGACAAAGACAAAACTTGTTTTCAGATTCTTGACACCCGATGAGGTTGAGCCGACTTACAAAGAACCATATGGATCACTAACAAAGAAGCTTGCAATGATTAAGACATTTGCATCGGGAATTTTAAGACTATGTATGGCCCGTCGGTAAAGACGGATACTTGCAATCTGCAACGACTCTTGTAGCTGATGCTCATAAAGAAGGGATTGCAGTTTATGCGTCGGGTTTTGCATCTGATATATTTGCAAGTTACAATTATAGTTATGATCCTGCAGCTGAGTACTTGCAGTTTGTGGACAATTTGCTGTCGATGGGGTTGTTACAGAATTTCCGGCATCTGCTTCAAATGCCATTGGTAAGAATTAAATGTGGTAAATTTGTGAGTTGGTTAACCCAAAATACTTTTTTAACAGCTATAACTGATTCTGTTAACATCTAACACAGACACCCGTAAATTACACCATTTTTGTCCACAACCAGACTTGAATTCACAACCTTATGTGATATTTAAACACCAGATATCACTAGGCTATAAACCCTTTGGTAACTAATATAACTACAGTCGAAACACTTTAAATTAATACTTGGTAAATTAATAAACTCTCTCAAATAATAAATTTGCCCGGTCTCGACTTGGGCCAATGTAAAAAAATGAAAAACTCGATAAAATAATAAGATAATAATTTTTTGGGAAATCCCTTTATAATTATTAGTCCCAAGAAAATCATAAATTAATAATTTATAGAATATGGTAGTTACTAACTTATGTTGACTCCCAAGGTTTTTGCTCAAACGTATAAGAGGCGTAGACTAATTGCTTTTTTGTTTGGTGTGTATATTATATTACTTAAAAACTCTTTAAATTAATAATTTATAATTTATCGATAAATTAATAATTTTCTAAATCTAAATTAATAAATTTCTACAGTCCTAACTTTATTAATTTAAAGAGTTAATTAGTTTATTGACAGTTTTTCAAAAGAGTAATAAAAACCTGGATTTCTTACACATTATTTTTGTCATTCTTTAACTTCTAAACCAATGAAGCAATCAATGCCCTAATAAATTCTCATAATTCTTAGCTCAAAATCCAAATCAAACCCCAAAGATGATAAACGCTTTAGTGATATCTCACAAGTATGGATTACCCTGGGTGCACCGATCAAGGCTATAGACGATGGTGCAGATATAATCGATTGCAATGTCCAGATGGTGTCGCATTTTGTCTGGATTCAGCAGGAAATACAAATGCAGCAACGGATTTTATGGATCGGTCTACTACAATACCAGAAATTCAACCAAAAAGTGGTGTTTTCACGTTTGATTTAACGTGGACTGAGATCAAATCCGTTAAGCGTGAGTAGTTTTCTCTTGTAAGATCGAATCAAATGATCAAAAACTTTTACTTATTTTCACTTGGTTGTAGCGTTGATTCAAACCCCGTTTCAGTCTGCCGGAACCCTAAATCAAAACACGCCGGAAAGTTTCTAACGTTTCCTGAGTTCTTGGACCTTGCTAAGACTAATGTATCGATTGGCATTCTCATCGGAGTCCAAGTAAGTATTGAATATCGGTCCCAAAATTTGTACTTTCGCATCGTATATTTGTCAAAAATTGAACTTTCACTCATTTTCATGAGCGAGAAACTTTCATTTACCGGAAGAGATAATTGTATAATTGCACAAAAAAAAAACATAAAACTTATTTTGGAAAAAGAGGTCTATTTTGGTAATTATCTCTTGCGAACAACTACACAATCAGAAGTGAATTCTTTAATAATTCGCTACGAGATATTTGCAGTAGTGACTCCAAGCACTTGCCCGAAAACTAAATTCTTCCGATCATATTCCAGCACGCTGCACACCTAGCAATAAAAAAAGGTCTTCAGCACGGTGCACTCAAGAACGCCACTTTGGACCCAAAACAACAAGTTTTAATCCAATCAGACGGTGCTAGCAAAGTTTAAGGAATCATCACCGAGAGTTTTGTTGTTCAGTAAACCGATCACTGATGCACCAAAACCGGTAGTTGATGATATCAAGAAGTACGCGGATGCAGTGAATGTGGTTAAGAAATCAGTTGTTCAAGAAAGTAAGATTTATTTTTCAAGTAAAAGTTATTGATGCGGCAAACATCTCGGTTTATGCTTCGGGATTCTCGACAGAGACGTTAAGTATGATGCTCGATTTCTATAGTGATCCGTACTTGTTTCGTTTATTGCCGAAGGTATTGATGGTGTCATCACAGATAACCCGAAAACCGCAAGTGCATTTATGAGTAAGTTAAGCTAAAGTTAAAGTTATTTTAAATATGGGTTATCTTGTATGTTTCTAAAGTTTTTCCTGCTAAGAATTCTAATCACTATAAAGAAAGTCTCATTTAGTGACACACTTGAAAGCATTGTTTTAAAAAACCGGATAGAACCGGCCTGTTGAACCGGGAAATGGTAAGGTAGCGGGTCAGAATGAGCCGGTTAGATCTAACTCGGTTGGAACCGGCCGGTTTGATATAAAAATCTGGTTGAATCGATTGGTCGGACCGGAAAAATCAGTTTTTCTAAAAAATTAGGCAAATAAAATAAAAATATGATTTTTTTTACATAGGTTTTGAAATGTAAAAGTATCAAATTTAATTGAAAAATATGTTTTGTGTTTTTTTTTATTATTTAATTTGTATTTTTCTAGTCCACTATTTACATATTAATTGCATCATAAATACTCAATATTGTCCCGCATTTAATCTGAAACTTGTCTTGTATATAATTGGACTCCGCTTTTGATTTCATTTCTCAATATCTTTGTAGACCTACTTTTAGGCATATTTAGTTAGGAACATATTAACCTTTTTTTAAAGATATTCTGACCAACAGGGAGTCCATGTGTCGACCCGAAGAGTACAGCACCATATATTTTCCTACCAATTAAACCCGGTGATTACCTCGCTCAAGTTGAACCGGCGGTTTTGCCACCAGAAGCAGCACCACCACCGCCACTTGAGGTGACGGATGTTGTAGATCCACCGCTACCTCCGGTCAATACTGCCGCTCACTCAGTTTTTGGTGATGATGATGAATCAGAATCTGGCCAACGGAGAATTGGTGTTAATTTTATGTTAATGATCTTATTGTTGATTGGGTTGATCTCTGTAATTGGGGGTTGATTTTTGGTTAGGGGTGAAATAGAGTTGTGTTTGTAAGTATTGTAATATGAACTAGATAGGGTTAGTTGTCATTTTTGGTAGACATAATGTAGTTTTAGTTTAATTTCTACTAACTTGTCGTGATAGTTAATTAAATATTTTTTGACCACTTCTTATATAACATTAATGTCTTTTATAGTTCTTGCAGTTATTGTAGTTCTTTTTGTAGTTATTGCAGCTGTGTTCCCTGCTTTTTGTAGTTACGGGCGAAATTATTGTAAAATAAGGTAATAATGTAACAAGAATCGGAATTATTGTACATATCGGACTTCATTCGGGTTTTTTTTAACCAACTCGCTTTGCGGGCCGACTAATTTTAGGGCGACCGCCCGTATTGCGGGTAGCCTAGAGTCAGCATGGGTGAAACTCCGTGATCATAAGAGGATTTTTTTTGCTCCTAGGAACTGAACGCGGGACCTGCTGGGAATTTGATTAATTCTAAATCACCAGAGAAGGTACATATCATCACAAATCTTGAACAATGAAGCAAATGTATCAACATTATGACATGATGTTTGATTAATTCTTTTTGTTGTGTGTGATAAATCTTGTTCCATTATCTCATAATTACAAAATAACATTCTAAATTAACAAATAAATTAAATTAGATACATAAGAACAAAAAACATGAGCACGAGAACGTGCCTTGTTGTCGAAAATTCAATAACCATGGAAGGGGAAAACCGAACATGTACCCGGTTTTCACAAAATAGTACAGCATTGGTTTGATTTCTTTGCCTGCTTGTAGAACATCTGTTTCACAATCAAACAATAATTTAAATTGTTAAATTCATGTTATTTCTTCTATTTTGGAAACATATATGAAAAGAAGCTTCTAGAACGAAAAATGATATAGAATAAGATGCACCTGTGAAGCTGCACTGAGATCTGAACTCTTCTCGACTAAACTGTCCAGCTTTTCGCCTCTTTCAAGGACACTATCGATGGTTTTGTGCTATAAACAAAAATTAGTTATGACTTATGACAGTTAACATCACCCAGTAAGAAGCATTTTTCTGAAACATATTATTAATTTTCAAGTTGAGAAGTAACCACAAAAACTTATTCACACCACATTATACAAGTTTTAAAGTACATTGTAAAGCATATCAAAACATATGTTGTGGTGTGTAAATAAGTTCTTGTGGTGTAGATATCACCTCCCTTTGAAATTGATTATTGCAACTTAAAGTCATAATTATCAGTAATAATTTCAGAAATCAGAATATTTAAAACGCATTGATGCTTACAAGGATAATTTTAGTTTCATCTAACTCCCTCTGAATTTTCAACAGCTTGTCTGCTTCACCAGGATCCTGTATCATTTTTTATAATGAGTTTAATATTATACGATCAATTGCATAATTTAAAAATGGTGATACTAAAAAGTACCTGAAACCTGTTTAAAGCATCATTAAGATACGGCCATTGATCAGTCTTATCTGCTTGTACACTCTTCCATGAATCACCATGTTTCTTCTGATATTCATCTATTACCTAATCAATATTAATCACCATTAAATTAATTTTACAGTAATATTAAATTGATCGTGATTATTTTTAACGTTTTTTATAATATGAATAAATAATTACCTGGTTTAGCACAGAGAATGCACTTCTAACTGGATAGTGATCGTCCATAAATCCCACAACGCATAGACCATTTCTGTTATATGAATGCACCTTATACTCTATAAACCGAAAAGGATAAATGCAATTAGTTGAAAGATAAATTCAAATCCTTCCCAATGTACTTTATTTTCCAAATTCATTATTGAAGATCCGAAATTGGTGATGCGATATGGGGAAAATGATAAATAAATTGTTAGAAAACATGAAATTGAATAAACAGAGGTAGAAAACCTTCGTGTTGGACGGTGTGGCGTTGATCCGGTGGCGTTCGTTTGGCGACGGTCCTACCAACAAACACGATGAATTGCCGGACGGTAACCCTCTGGAAATACCCAAAATGACTCACGTCCGTCGAGTTCGCTAGGATCACTGGATCCGACCCATCGGGAAGCGGGTGACATTTCAGCACAACTAAAGCCGTGATCTTCATTCTCTTCTATTCAATTTCACAAAGTTAAGAATTTAGAAATCTGAAATTAGGGTAAAAACAGAGAATAAAAATGGACGGATTTCAGGTACAAACGTTGATTGATAGAATTATATACTGGTACACAATGAGTGTAGTAGTGCATTACCCTTGCGATCGAAGAAATTTCTTACCTTTTTGCTTAATGAACAATCAAATGGCGTTTTGAGATTGAATTTCACCGACCTATACTTGTTAATATTCCGTCGCAAGAAACTTCCAGCTGTCACTAAATACGTTACAAATCAAAGATTATGGTTAAGAATAAAAGTAGCAAGAACCTTGTATCCTTTTTTTACTTGCCCTTTTAAATTTTACTAAAACAAGATATTGTTATTTCTCTTCTATTCATACCCTACCAAATAAAATGATTCACTCGCTTTCGTGCTAGGAGGTGATCGTCAAATAAATTGGACAAATTTTTATTCATATTATATAAAATATATAAAAGGAAATTGAAAAGTATGATTTCATTACATATGTTAAAAAAACATCTATAAATTACATTCTAAAGTTGATCTTTTCGTTCTTTCATTTTCTGAAAACGATGGATTAAACTTTTAATTGTAACATCTAAAAGCGTTATTTCTACTACACAAATCAACGCTTGATTCAAAAAATCATCACTCATTTTAGTGCGCAAATCGATCTTTAGAAGCTTCATTGCGGAAAAGTATCTTTCAACTGTTACAGTTGAAACCAACAAACCCAAAATCAACTTTAATAACCCATATAGCAAAGGGAAAAATCATGTTCTCTTGTTTCGAAATTAGTAAAAAATAGAAACTTAATAAATAAGGAGTAATGGACTTTACTTAAATTTTTTTACTTTAATTATATTTTTTAGCTATCTTTTTAATAAATATTTAAATATAACATATATTATTTTTTTCTACTAGATAAGAATATTCGTTGCATTTTTTTTTCCGCATGGGTGTCGCCCATATTAAAAAGAAAAAAAAAATAATACTAATTCAAAAACTTTGAGGGGTTGCTCGGGCAACCCCGTGTACCGTACTAGATCCACCAATGTTGTCAAGAGATTAGTCGGTTTATAAAAGCGAGGTAGTTATTTAGAGATTAGTCGACTCGCAAAGCGAATCTATTTTACAAGTTAAAAAGAAAAGTGACTAAATGAGTTTTCTAGTAATTAATCTTAGTTGTAATATGTTTGCAAACCAATTATTATATTTAGGGATTTGCTAACCATTGCCCTAAGGGCAATGGATAAGAGATAGTTAAGTGGTTAATGTACATATATTAAAGCATAACCACTTATGAGTGGTTAGTGAAATGCAAGGGGTGGTTTTTTTATGGTTAATGTACATCAATTTTAAGCTTCTTTTTTTTTCTTAACCATTGCCCTAAGGGCAGTATTTATATTTTATGATATATATAAATCCACTAATTAAATAGTGTTAGATAAGCATATGATCTCATAAGTCATAACAACCAAAAAGCAACCTCTTCACATTTTTTTCACACACTCGCTCACTCACATCATCCTTTGATATAGAATTGAGATGAGATGAGATGAGTACTCGAATTTTATTGAGCATCCTTTGATATAGAATTGATATGAGATGAGTATTCGAATTTTATTGAGTATTGTATGGACAAAATTTAGATTATTATTATCAGAAAATTTAGATGATTGTAAAGAAATTTTTCTTAAAAAAATCTAAAATTTCTAATAATGATCTAATTTTTTTAAAATAATTGGTTGATAATTGTCTGCACAATCTTAATCAATTTTTTAGTCATCACCGGATCATGAACATGCACACAATGCATATAACTACAATACATCATATCCACCGCGTGAATTTTTGTCAAATCGTATATGACATATTTGGATCACATGGGAAACTTTAAGGTTCGTACTTTTCACTTTTCAGTCTATGTATGTGCACATATTCACATGAGTTGCAAAGTCATCTGGTTGCAAGGAATTATTAATAATATTTTAGAAGTCTAGTTTTAATCACTTCCTTTGTAAATATTTACCAGATAGCTATCATGTGAAGGTTTGGAAGCGGCCACATCAACGTTATATCGCATATATCACGAGCAAAGTCCGGCCACCCCGAGGGAGTCCATTATAACAGGAATACCTTTTAAAGAAAAATCATCAATAACTCAAATTGTGTCTCCACACCCAATAAAATTATTAGCAAGTTAACTAAATGTTACACATGAGATTAAAATGTTAGTTAACCAAACATCGTAGCATAAAATACAAAAAATATTTATTTGTTTCGCTTTAGTCGTTGTATTTTATAGATTTAAGTCACTAAAACATTGACTTTATATCCCGTTTGAATAATTTCGTATGTAAACTATTGCTTATAACTAATAACACACGACAATAAACAAGAATAACTCTCTTATTTAACTTAGGGTTTATAACTCAAACCATAAACATCTATTCCAATGATACACAACTCGTACCATTAGTATATATAACCAGAATACAATACGAATCCTAAACCAATATAAACTAATATTAGATAACTCCTAATACTTATAGATAACTCCTAATAAATATAACCTAATATTTATCCTTTTATTTCAAGCTTATCACAACATTCTCCCCCTTAAGCTTGAACTTGTCTTCTCTTACGTCTTGTACTCCAATGAGATCCCTCATCTCCTTGAATTTGATTCTTCCTAGTGACTTGGTCAATATGTCAGCCTTTTGTTCACTTCCCGGTACATGCTGAACTTCTACTTGTTCATTCCCAACACATTCTCTAATGAAATGATATTTCCTGTGTATATGTTTGCTTCGACCATGGAAGACCGGATTTTTGGTCAGAGCAATAGCAGATTTATTGTCAACTCTTATTATAACTTTATCACAATCTTTCTCAACAATTTCACCCAAGAGTTCTTGAAGCCATATAGCTTGCTTTGCTGCCTCAGTAGCTGCCATAAACTCAGCTTCACAAGAGGATAATGCAATTGTCTCCTGTTTCTGTGAGCACCAAGTAATTGGGCAGTCTGCTAGATAGAAAATATGACATGCAGTACTTTTGCCATCATCTTCGTCGACATTGTGTGAGCTATCGCTGTACCCTACCAGTTTAATCCTTTCGCTGCGTGTAAACATCAGACCAAGTGAGCAAGTGCCTCGTAGGTACCTCAGAACTTGCTTCAAGGCGGCTCCGTGAGACTCTTTCGGTTGTTGCATATACCGACTCAATACTCCAACACTGTATGACAAATCTGGTCGTGTATGAAGCAGATATCGAAGACATCCTATGCTTCTTCGATAACTCTTCTCATCAATACCTCTTTCACTTTCTGATTTGGACAGTTTTAAGTTTAACTCCATAGGCACATGGCACGCATTGCATTCACTCATTCCGGTTTCCTCCAATATTTTCTGAGCATACCTTTCTTGTTTTAACACAATAATGCCTTGGTTTTGAATTACCTCAATCCCGAGATAGTATGTCAGCCTTCCAAGGTTGCTCATCTCAAACTTAGTTGCCATTGCCTTCTTAAACTCGAGTATTGGTGTTAGGGATGATCCAGTAACAAGCAAATCGTCTACATATACCACAACGATAAGAAGATATCCTTTTTCTTCTTTGCGATACAAGGATGGTTCTTTTGAACACTTCACGAACTTCAAGTCTAAGAGAATCTTGTTCAACTTCGTGTTCCACGCTCTAGGTGCCTGCTTCAAGCCATAAAGGGCTTTATTTAACTTGAACACCTTATCTTTTTTCCCCGGAATCACAAAACCTTCCGGTTGTTTGACATACACTTCTTCTCTTAGATCACCATGTAGGAATGCGGTTTTAACATCAAGATGATGTATTTCCCAACCATTTATGGCTGCTAGTGCGATTATAAAGCGGATGGTTTCAATACGAGCCACCGGAGCAAACACTTCGTCATAATCAATTCCGTGTTTTTGAACATATCCCTTTGCTACTAACCGGGCTTTGTACTTGTTAATGCTTCCATCAGAATTTCGTTTCACTTTAAACACCCACTTCAACCCAATTGGTTTTACCCCAACAGGAAGATCAACAAGATTCCATGTTTGATTCTTTTCTATTGAACAAAGTTCTTCTTTGCATGCCTCAATCCACACTTTTGATTCTTTTGCTTCATTGAAATCCCATGGCTCTTCATTTATTACGACCAAGAGACGCTCACACTCTTCTTGATTAAGTAGTACATAATCGTTGAGGTATTCTGGTAACACACTTGTTCTCGTTGATCTTCTCAACGGAGGCTGAGTTTGTTCTTGCTCTTCGTTACTAGTCACTTTATCTTCCTCCTCTTCATCTATCTCTTCATTAATCACATCTTCACTCATAGCTCGAGTGGTGTTATTTACATCGCTTGGGTTAATAACTAGTGCTTCAACATCTTCACTAGCTTTCTTACCCTTGTTATTCCAGTTCCACCCCTTCGTTTCATCAAAAACTACGTCTCGACTTACTATGATCCGTTTACTTGTAGGATCAAGAAGTCGATATGCCTTTGAACCGGGTTCTGTTCCCAAGTGAACCAGAATCTTAGATCTGTTATCTAACTTCTTCCGTCCGGGTGTTTCTGTCCTAGTATACCCAATACACCCAAAAACTCTAAGATGAGCTAGATTTGGTTTCTTCTTTCTTAGCACTTCGTAAGGGGTTGTTATTATGCTTAACGATCTTGACACAACCCTATTAATGAGATATGTAGCATGTCTCACCGCTTCACCCCACAAATAGTTGGGCATATTCATATGCTTCAAGATACTCCTTGTCATCTCCAACAGGGTTCTATTTCTCCTCTCAACAACTCCGTTTTGTTGAGGAGAATAAGGCGCAGTTAAGTGCCTTTTTATACCATGTTTATCACAATAGCAATTGAATTCGTGTGATACAAACTCCCCTCCTCTATCTGTACGAAAGGTTTTAAGCGTAGCTTTTGTTTCTTGTTCGGCAAGTTCTTTGAATTTTCGAAATTTCTCAAAGGCTTCGCTTTTCTCCATTAGCAAAACGGTCCACATATATCGTGAGTAATCATCAACTAGAACAAATACATACCTCTTTTGCCCTGGAGTGGCGGGTGTTATCGGTCCACATAGATCTCCATGGACGAGCTCGAGGGTTTGTGTGGCACGGTACTTTGTTGCTTGTGGAAAAGATTGTCTAGACTGTTTTCCCAATAAGCAGGATGCACATGTTTCTTTTTCGACCTGAATGCTAGGTATACCATCAACAACTTCTTTGTTGATCATCGACTTTATCGTGTCAAAGTTAATGTGACCTAAACGTGCATGCCACTTTGATGACTCCGTGCATGCTATTGAGACTTTCAGGCACTTGATATTCTCAACTTCTAAGACAACTTTGTATAGCCGGTTTTTAGACCTTGTGGTTCTCATCATCACGTGCCCTAATCGGTCATAAAGGATAAGAAAGTCTCTATCCATGAGTACTTTGCAGCCTGCTTCTGTGGCTTGACCCAGACTAACAACATTGCTTTTCAAGTTCGGGATGTAATAAACATTGTTTAAGACCTTTTTCTCACCATTCAACATGAAACAGATGGATCCTTTTCCTTTTATATCAATGCGGGAATCATCACCAAATCTTACCTTTCCCGTGACTCCTTCATTAAGACTCACGAAGAACTTAAGATTCCCACTCATGTGATTACTGGCGCCATTATCAAGGTACCACATATTCTTTGCATCCGAGTCAGCTTCGAACATGCTAGGTTTTACCTTCTGTTCGTTGAGATAAACTACTTCATGCATCATTAATTCATCGGCTTCTTGAGTCTCATCCTCCTTCTTCTCTACAGCTTCTTGGAGTTTCAACAACCTATCGAGACAGTTTGATGCATAGTGACCAAATTTGTCACAACGATAACATTGGACAGTGGAGAGATCTCTTGGTCCGTTTTGAGATCTGCCGCGTCCTCTTCCTCTCCAGTTTGAGCGACCTCCCCGTCCTCTTCCTCTGTTTGATCCATAACTCTCTTGTTGTGGATCGGTGTTGGAAAACATTAATTTTCCTTGATCATCAGCTTGTTCTTCTTCTTCTTCTCTAACACGTTCTTCATAAGCTTTTAGTCTTCCAACAATATCCTCAAAACTCGTTGAGTTTAGATCAAGGACTTGTTCTAGAGAGGCAACGATGTGTATATACTTCTTTCTTGGCAGACTTTTCAAGAATTTCTTAACAATATTCGATTCTTTTATAGTCTGCCCAAGAGAGGCTGCTTTGGAAGAGATTTCTGAAAGTTTTCCCACAAAATCATCAATCGAATCACTCTCCGCCATCTTGATTCGATCAAAGTCTGCCATTAGAGTTTGTAGTCTTGCCTCTCTTACTCTATCTGCCCCAACATGTCTCGTTTTTATGGCATCCCATACTTCTTTCGCTAATTCGAGATCTCCAACTTGTAGTATTAAGGCTTCGGGTATGGATTGGAACAATAGTGCAATTGCCATGTTGTTCTTCTCTTCAGAATCATTACCCGGATCAATAGCTTCCCATACCTTATTAACCTTTAGCGCGACCTTCATTCTCATGGCCCAAACAGTATAGTTTGTGGAGTTTAACATAGGAAACTTGATGGAGGAAGATCCAATTTCTTTGGGTGTTGCATCAGAGTCGTTGGATGCTTCACCCTTCTTGTCGCCCATGATGTTTTGTTGCTCTGATACCAATTATTGCTTATAACTAATAACACACGACAATAAACAAGAATAACTCTCTTATTTAACTTAGGGTTTATAACTCAAACCATAAGCATCTATTCCAATGATACATAACTCGTACCATTAGTATATATAACCAGAATACAATACGAATCCTAAACCAATATAAACTAATATTAGATAACTCCTAATACTTATAGATAACTCCTAATAAATATAACCTAATATTTATCCTTTTATTTCAAGCTTATCACAACATAAACATCATGTATGAAAAATGACAGCTAACGATTAATAAAGTCATTGAATTAACCAAAAAAACATGCATTAAAGCAAAAGTGGAAATATGTGGTTATATATACATGTATGAATTTCATGTTTATGTATATTTATAGTGGAGAGAGAGAGAGAGAGAGAGATAGAGAGAGAGAGAGAGAGAGAATGGGTCCATTTTTGTTGTTGATGCTTATGTTTCTATTAAGAAGTGGTGTGGAATCAAGAATGAGTGCAAGACCAATTAGTGTTGCATTGTTGAAGCAAAAAGATAGACCAAAAACACATCCAAGCTATAAAGCTCTCTACTTCCCTCAAGTCATAGACCACTTCAATTTTGAACCACAAAGCTCGAATGTGTTCTTTCAAAAGTACCTAATGAACCAGGACTATTGGCATAAAGGTGCACAAATCTTTGTCTATACCGGAAATGAAGGAGACATTGGTTGGTTTGCACAAAACACCGGCTTCTTACTTGACATTGCTCCAAAGTTTCATGCTCTCCTTGTCTTCATTGAAGTAATTACTCCAATCCCTCTCTCCATATATGTACATGTATATATGTATATGTATCCTTATACTTATTCGTATTCTTGTATTTATATACACAGAAAAAGTGTCACTAAAATTTTAAAAAAAAATCGATCATAAAAGTGTCGATGTGTTTTACATACACATATGAAAAAGTTGGTAAAGTGTCATTGCCAAAAGTGACACAAAAAGAGCGTGAAAATATATTTTTGACAGTTTTTTCCATAAAAATAGTGACGTTTTAGTAACTTTTGATCATGACCACATTGATATTTTCAAGTATTGATGATATTTTTCAGTACCTAAAATAAGTCAGTTATCCATAAAACAAAATCAGAACAAAGTTGGTTACCTTTTTTTACAATAACCAATTAATACAAGCTAAAGTTTATAAGTTTGAAAATTACAATTAGCATATATTTCTTGTTTCGCAAGTAAAGATGTGCAAGATCATTGACAAATATGCCCCGGGGGCCTCCAAACTTACCCGGGCTATCGCAGCCGCCGGTTTGTACTACAATTATTCGGGATGCTTTGACTTAGAAGATGAGACCGATATCCAGGGTCTTCGTGGTTGGGACTGGCAGGTACTTAATTGATGTCATATTTTTCGGTCAAAAATAAACATTATTTATTTTTCTAGTAGTGAAATAGTGTTGTGTCTTTTTTCCAGTCGTGTACGGAAATGGTACAGCCGATGAGCTATTCGAATCAAAGCATGTTTCCACCGTATCAATACAACTACACGGCGTTTAAAGAATTATGTAAAACCCTATACGGTGTTACACCTAGACCTCATCAAATTACTACCCAATATGGTGGCATTGTAAGTTTTATTCTACTTTTTGCCTTTGTATGAATGTACATCTAGTCAGGGCCAAGGGCAGCTGCACAAAGCCCACAAAAAGAAAAAAACACATATAAATTAGGGATTCAAAAAAAAAAATATATATATTACTTATTTGTAAGAAAAAATATTTACCTTTGGGTGCCCTTCTTAAGGTTCTGTTGTGACCCGAAAATTATTTGGACCGGCCTTGCATCTGGTTTTGATGGTATTTAAAAACGTTCTAGTAGTTTAGTATATTTTGTGATAGGGAATCGACAAGGTGTTGAAAAGATCAGGGAGCAATATTATATTTTCTAACGGAATGCAAGATCCATGGAGCAGGGGCAGGTCAGCATTCTTTGATTATATATCATGTTATGGTCACCAAATCTTAGGGGTGGCAATTCTCGACAAGATACGAAATCCGACATAAAAATTAACGGGTTAGGGTTTGGGTCTAAATAGGTCAGGTCGTGAACGAGCTAATTAGAGATGGCACTCGTGGGCGATGGGCACGGATCCCCATTACCCATGACCCACAACTTTTTTTGACCCGCCGGATCACGGGTACCATCAACGGGTTAATTTTTTTGCCAATACCCGTGACTTGAGGGTACCCATGACCCAAAGGTAAACTTCCGAATTATAAAAATATACAATTTAATTGATCAAAACAACTAAACAAGCTAATATAACAACAATACTATGAAACATAATAATCAACATTATGTATGGGTCCATTTCCTCGCCCATTTCCATACCTAAGGCCAGCCCGCCTATCCATTTAATAAATGATTGTGTGTGGGTTGGGTTGCATATAAATGGTCAACCCGTTTAATTAATAAAATATATAAAAATTGTAAATTCAACCCATTTACAACACACTTAACCCATCAACCAGTTTGACTATATAAATTAATGGGCCACACAGGTCGTGTTTAAGTTAGATGATACCAACCCATTAACCTGAACCTGCCAAACCCAGCTAGTTAAAAGGGTTTTGTGTTCATGTTCCAACCTGTCAACCCAAAACCGACATCATTTGCCAGCCCTGCAAAATCTTGTAACATGCTTCCTTTTTTTTTTTTCTCTTCCAGTGTGTTGAAGAATATATCTGCTAGCATTGTGGCACTCGTGACTGAGAAAGGTAAGTCACATTTTTTTATTATTCAGAAAGTAATTCTTGGTGTGTAACCTTATTCGTATATTTGATTGTTTCGGCATATTACAGGAGCTCATCATCTCGACTTTAGACATGAAACAAAGCAAGACCCAGGATGGCTGATTAAGCAGAGGAAACAAGAAGTAGAAATCATAAAGAAATGGATAGATGAATACTATTTGGATTATAAACAAGAATGAAATAAGAAAAAATGGTTGACTTCTTTCGAGTTGCCTTAATTAATATTAATAAGATTAGTAGTATAAGCCCGATATGTGGAACCCGTAAAATAAACCATACTGAGTGGCGTTTGCGACAAGTTCAGTCCTTTACGTTATCAAAATTACATGGTGTGAAATGTTGAAGTTGTCATTCTTGAAACAAGATTTTCAACAAAGATGGCTCTCCAAGTTTGACTTGATAACTCACACTCTGATCATTAGCAAAATTCTTAAAATATATATTTTTTTTTGTATTCTAATTATTGTTATACATAACAATCTAATAATTAAACTAGTTGTAAAGTTATTTGCATAATTTAAACAGAAAAACAAAATTATAAGTCGAACAAAATCTGAATTACATTACTATTTTAAGTAGGAAACCAGTAAAATTTTAGGTTTTCTGAACTACAATCTTTAGATCGTTTTAAAAAATTATTATACAATAAAATTTTTATTTTTATTAATGTACAAATACCTAATTATTTTCTTGAATCTTACCCATAATTTTTTTTTGGCATAAATTACATGCATCTAATTTCTGTGGGTCATGAACGGGTCGGGTCCCTTGTCGGTGATAACCCAGATCTTCTCAAAAGAAAATAAAATTATTGACTTTAACTCGCGAATGCCGAACTCCCAAATCTTCAACAAACCACTAAAAATCCCCATAAACACTGTCGATTTCACATCAAGCTGTTACTCCATTAGATCTCACAAACCAATTCAACCCATTAATCACTCACTCCAATTCAATTACCGAATATTAGGGTTCGGAAGATGACAAGGAGATCTGGATCATGTTTAAAGACCTGTTTGGTGATTTTTGCAGTAATTTCAGCACTCTGTGTATCTGGGCCAGCTCTTTATTGGAAGATCAGAAAGGGGTTTAATTTAAAAGGGGCTTCTTCAATTTCTTGTAATCCTTGTATCTGTGATTGCCCTCCTCCACTTTCACTTTTAAAGCTTGCTCCTGGTAATCTAACCCTTTTAAATTTCTTAAATTTTGATCTGATTCAAGTGTATTTGATCTGGGTTTTTAGTTTTTAGACGAATTACTGCATACCCAATTCGTAATTTTTGTAGTTCTTCATGTTATTAGATCATTAGGGTTGCAATTTGCTAAAATTTCCAATTTTATGTTTGATTAGACTGTATTTGATCTGGGATCTCTTCAAATTTTGATTTATAGTGGAATCAAAGTAAGATCTATGTTTCGTGTGTGTGTGTGTGTGTGGATTCTTTGTTTCTTGTTGAATCTAGTTAGATTATGGATTTGATTATTTTGTAATTAATATCATTTTTCTCTTCCTGCCATTATAGGAAGCTATATAATTAGTAAATTGATAAATATTGCAAAAATTGATTTGGATGATTGTACTATTAGTATTTGGTTTCTATAAATGTGTAAAATTGGATTCAGTTATTAATCACTGTTATTCTTTTTTTTTATATTGCAGGCTTGGCCAATCTTTCAGTTACAGGTAAGTGTTCATCCTTTACGAGCACATAATACGCTTCTTGTTTGTAGTTCATCACCAAAAAGTTTAAGTTTTTTCCAACTTTAATCAATCTTTTTTACAAGAAAGCTTCTAGTTTTATAGTTGCAAAGTAACCGATCTGATTTGAAATGTCAAAACTGTATATACTTATCACTATGAGTCTATGATGATCATGAAGTTCGTGATATAAGATATTATAATAGTTCTTGATTATTGTATATAAAACAAAACATGGTCAATTAGATGTTGAAAAACCTATTGACTACTATTTGACTTTCAAAGTCAAACTTTTGACTTCCATCATTTGAAATAACCCAGGGTCTATAGAAACCGAACTCTTTTTATATAGGTTAAAAATTCAGTTAACCACAGAATTGAATATTTGGGAAGCAAGGACCATTTGGTATCATAGGCTTGCTATCCCAACTTGTACATCATGCATCAAGACTTGTACAATTGCTCCCGATCTGGGAAATTAAGTTCTAAACACCTTTTTCAGATTGTGGGAAGGATGATCCGGATCTGAAAGAAGAAATGGAGAAACAATTTGTGGATTTACTATCAGAAGAACTAAAACTTCAAGAAATGGTTAGTGAAGAACACATACGTCATATGAACATAACATTTGGTGAAGCAAGAAGAGTAGCAGCCCAATACCAAAAAGAAGCTGAAAAATGCAACACTGCAACTGAAACATGTGAACAAGCAAGAGAACAAGCAGAAGCTTTGATGAGACAAGAAAAAAAGATTACTTCTTTATGGGAACGAAGAGCTCGGCAACTCGGTTGGGAAGGAGAATAATTTTGTTATTAATTATTGTTTTTATCGGATTATTTATATTATTATTCTTTCTTGCATTTGGGTTTTTGATCTTTATTAATGTTGTACTTTGTGAAATTAAATAGTTACTTATGGTATGGATACTTCTTGAATTCGTGTTGTTGTGCATACCCCTTTGCGACCAATCTAGCTTTAAATTTAGCTTAATGTAGCTTTAAATTTAGCTTAATGATAGAAAATCCCGATCGAGGGTTAGGTTAAAAACCGAGCAATCTTTTGTGTTTCCATTTATTTTGATTCGTGTGGAATTTTACTGAGATTATTCCATTTGCTTAATAAGATGATACTTTCCAGAAAGTTATGATAGGAGTATTTGTGTTTCATTAAAAAAGATAGCAAATTTAAGATACATCTAATTATGGGGGCGTTTGGATGTCGTGGCTAAAAGATTTAGTACTATATCATAAACATAATGTGACTACATTACTTGATTATTTTGCTGTTAAAAAAATATTTGTATTAATTAACGATTATAAAACTAAAACGGACAGATAGGGATCCTGTTCACTGTTGAGGCTACCCTGGAAAAGTCAGGTCTTTAACTTTATGTGTGTGGCCTAATTTGTATATCCATGACCATTTCCAGACTTATTTTCCTAATCATCCTAAGATATTACTCAATGAGATTTGAACCCTGAATTTGGATTATGTGAAAGCTAAGTTTGCGTACGATCTACAAATCAAAGTACCAAAAACAAGTAACTAGTCTCCGCGTCCAAACTATTGATCTATTTCTGTATTGCATGAAAAATCCTAAAAGGGTAAATTCGTAAAATCAGATCACTAAACATAAGGGTAGTTCTGTAAATTGGCAACTCAAAGTTGACTTTAAAATTACCAGTTGCGATTTACGAACACAAAACAATAACTTTCATGAATTCAATGTATAATGTAAATCCACCGACTAAGCTCACCTGTTTTCTCTCTCTTATTAGAATAATAATCCACAGATCTATTAACCAAACAGAACACATCCAGCAAAAGATTCTTATTCTGTTTTTTTTTTCCCTTTCTTTTTCATCGATACTTTCGGATCATATTGCTGTCTGATTCACGATTCAATTGATTTGAACTGAATTTGAGCTGGGTATTCAAGATTCTTGCAACTGTTTGATCGCTGTATTTATAAGTTCGTTAGAAGTTTCGAAATTTAGCGTTGTTTAGTTAAGATATGGATAGGAGAGTTGAAAAAAGAGGGTATGGTGATGATGATGATGATGGTATGCATCAATCGAAGAAACCGAAAATACCTGCTTTAGCAAGGTTTGTTTAATTGTTTATGTATTGTTTGTAAATGATTAATGCTTGTTTTTGCATAATGATCACCACCTGTTTGTTGAAATGCCTGAAAGGACCAATACTGTAATCTTTTAAACTTTTGATGACCAGAAATAATTAGGGTGGTCAGGTTTGGGTTGGTAGGTTGGCACATTGGAATCATTCAACCCAGACCCGACCCGTTTAAAATACCGGGTCTGAAAAACCAACCCTAACCCAGACATATTTAAATCGTGTTAACCCCAGACCCAACTCATATAACTTAACAGTTGATGGGGTCAAAAATGGGTTATTGGGTCAGAACCAGATTGTAATTACTAGATATATTTACCAGTAGAGTATAATATGCTAAATATCACAGATCTTATGACTATTGATTTTGAAGTATAAACTTTAATATTTTATTTTCAGTGTAATTGTGGAAGCTCTCAAAGTTGATAGCTTGCAAAGACTTAGCTCATCTTTAGAGCCTCTTTTTCGCAGAATCGTAAGTTGTAATAAATACATATTTTCGACACATTAATCTTTAATTAAACGATCGTTAAAGAGTCGTAATCATTATTCATTAGTATCCAGTATTATCAGTGAATTATTTTTATTATAGAATTATAGTCAAACATGTTAAAGGAATTACTTTATATATGACTGGTTCCAAATATGAAAACTGATGTGAACTCTTTTGCTTATAATAAGGTAAAAATGTTTATTTGTATATTTTATGGAAAATAGGTAAGCGAAGAAGTGGAGCGTGCTTTGACTAGATTTGGGCATGGTCAAATTGCTGGAAGGTAACAAAAAATAATTCTAACTAATTTCTGATTTTTGTGATGACTGGTGATATTAAGATATTAGTAAATTGCCATCACATACTAATTTCTGATTTTTGTGATGACTGATGTGAACTCTTTTGCTTATAATAAGGTAACAATGCATTTTTATATATGTTCATGTTTAGTGACTTAGTGGGTGTTTGGGGTTGCGTTTGCAACCTGCTTATTTGATTATCACGACTTCAAAACGTAGATAATCAAGTTATGGTGTTTGGGTAAAATAACTAAATAATTGATTTTCTGCGTTTTGCCCTCTTCAAAACGTGGTTTTAGAAAAGTAGCTACATACCTACTTTTTGATAACTCCGTTTCCAAACCATACCCTCAAATTAAAAAAACCCCAATCTACCCTCTTCCTCACCATATACCATCTCCCTATCAGACGCAAGACTGCAACTCATTTTGAAGGGAATTTCAAAACCACTGTTTGATATTAAACAGTTGTGTAAAATTATTTGTTTGATGTGCATAGAAGTCTAGGGTTAGGGTAATTTACACATACAAAGCTCATAAACAAATTAGGTTCCCAATCGTTGCTCTGTTCTTCACAATAGTTTTCAAGCTTATGCTTGATTGAAATTTCATTAGGTGTTTTTTTTTTATAATTTATCAAACGCAAGTTAAGATTGTTTTATATAAATGAATTTGAAGTAATATAATTTAATTTGAAAATAACTTTTTACAAAATCTTATATTATATGTTAAAATTAAGTAATTAATCAAATTTAAAGAATGTCCATTTTAGTCATTTTACTTATTTACTAAACAAATAATCAGTTTTGCCAAACATTAAAAAAACTGATTATTTGATTATTACGATTTCAAACAGCATAATCAAATCCAAACACTATTTTTCAGAATCACGTTTTGTAACCGCTGATTATCTGATTATCCATTTTCAAACCGCATAATCTATTTTTAATAAGCAATCACAAACACCCCCTTAGTCATTATATAAATTTATATCCATAACCTAATGACCTGTTAAAGCAATAATGTGACGGTAACTGGATGACCCAAATGGGACAAAAACAAAAGTGACATGTCAGTTACCACCTCAACAACTTACCACCACATCATTGATTATCAGGTCGCCAGGTTGCCTAATTAACAAAATGGGACATAAATCACAATAACTAAATATGGACAGATGTAAAAGTACGTTGTTATTTCAGTCAAAAGTTTCTAAATATTTATTAATTATATAAATGTATCAGATCTTCACCACCACGAATACAAGGTCCTGAAGGAAAAACTTTGCAACTTCAATTCCGAACAAGAATGCCACCTCATCTTTTTACAGGTGGCAAGGTGGAAGGAGAGCAAGGAGCATCTATCCATGTGGTTATACTAGATGCAACCACAGGGACTGTAATTCAAACGGGCCCCGAATCATCACTAAAACTGAACATAGTTGTATTGGAAGGCGATTTCAGTGAAGAAATTGATGAAAATTTGAGCCCGACCCGTTTTGAAAACCATGAAGTCAAAGCCCGTGAAGGAAAAAGACCGCTTTTAACAGGGGAATTACAAGTGACATTGAATGAAGGAGTAGGAACACTTGGTGATCTTACTTTTACCGACAATTCGAGTTGGATTAGAAGTAGGAAATTTAGGCTCGGTTTGAAGGTTGCTTCTGGATATTGTGTTGGAATCAGAATTCGGGAAGCTAAAACCGAGGCTTTTTCTGTTAAAGATCATAGAGGAGAATGTAAGAAGGATAATGATTACATTTTTATGTAATATCTTTTAAATTGGGTAATGGGTTAAAGTGGGCTCGGGTTTTCAAGATTCAAAATGTCATTTGACCCGTTTTCTTTCTAACTTGTTATTTTGATTATACCCGTTTTGGCCTTTTGCAGTGTACAAGAAACATTATCCACCTGCGTTACACGATGAAGTTTGGAGATTGGATAGAATAGCAAAAGATGGAGCATTACATAAAAAATTAATAAAATCTCAAGTCATAACCGTTGAGGATTTCCTTCGTGTTCTTGTTAGAGATCCACAAAGACTCAGAAATGTAAGCTTCCTTGTCACTCAAGTTATTATTTAAGTTAATAATTACATGTAAAAGTAACCAATTTGTACCAAAGTTGGTTACGTGTCACATGCGATTTATGATTTATGCACCTTTTTGTTTTTCTTTTTTTCTAAATAATTAGTGAATTTTCATAGATTTTAGGAAGTGGGATGTCAAATAGAATGTGGGAAAACACAGTGGAGCATGCAAAAACTTGTGTTTTAGGAGGGAAATTATACGTATATTATGCTGATTTAGGTCACACAACGGGCGCTATTTTCAACCATATTTATGAGCTAAGAGGTCTGATATCCGATGGTCAATTCGTCCCCTTGGAATCACTTAACCACAATCAAAAGGTATACACCATTTTTTTTTTATATATTTTTTTATAAAATTGGTTATTTAATTATTTTTTTTATTAAACAGATTTCAGTAGATTCACTTGTGAAAAGAGCATACGAGAATTGGAATCGAGTCATAGAATACGACGGAAAAGTTTTGAGCGCGTTAACATTCCCATCACAACCTAACAATAACTTAATTGAATACCCATTTATTAGTTCTGATCCAACGGTGGGTGTTTCATCAAGCACCCACCATGAGTCAGTGTTGTCAATGTTATCAAGCAGTAACACTGACAACACTGACTATGGATCTGCTGAACCGTCATTTGAAAATGACGGTTCAGTAGACTGGTCGGACCCACAGGGACACGGGTTTGGAGACTCGTTCTCTGAGGAAGTGAGGTTAAGGAGTTCAGAAATGTTGGAAAGTGATGACATGCAAAAGCTACTTAGGAGCTTTGGGGTTGGCGGTTATGAAAGCAGTTCGTACGGTTATAACCATGTGGCTCATGAACCGCAAGTGGGTCCACAAGGACAGAGAAGTGGGTCTGGGAAGGCGGTTGTTGGTTGGCTAAAATTGAAGGCTGCATTAAGATGGGGGATATTTATAAGGAAGAAAGCTGCAGAAAGAAGAGCTCAGCTGGTTGAGCTTGATTGATTAATTAATTAACTTCTAATACGGAAAATGTTTAATTAATGTACACTAAATCTTGATTTATAGAGCTTTTTGTACTTTATAATGACATAATTTGTTCACTTTATGTAGCCATGTATCTTAACCTCCAAGAATTTGTGTAGAGGTGGCAAAATGGTTTGGGTCGAGGAATGGGTCAAAGACAACACGTAACAACAGGTCAAAGACAACACGTAACACTTTTATGTCAAATAACAATGTTTTAAAAACTTCTTTTCACATTGAACCGGCCAATGTCCTAAATAGAGTTTAACTGGTCCGAATGGATTAGCCGGCCGATTGAATATTTCTGATGAGTTAGTTATATAAATATTGTACACATGCCATAAACTAGAATGATACAAAACAAATACCTTAAGAAGTTAAAAAAAATAATTCAAAACCTATTTTAGTTAAGTTTAACTGGATCTTTATGTTCAACCGGTCAGTTTTAACATAGTTATAATCGTCAATCTAACCGACTCATACCGAGTGACTACATTTTTATTTCCCGGTTTTATCGTTCAACCAAAATTTAAAACATTGACAAATAGTCAACTTTTTGTATAGAATGATTTATAAGGTTATAAACATTGATAATACACTTCACTCTCCATACATTCTTTTATATATCTACTCGTTTAACATGTTCTCATTAAAACATGCAACATTTTTTTGTCAATTTTACATAAATATTTGATAGAGAAGCGTTCAGGATTGTTCACATTTTCCCCCCTAAACTTTACTTTTAACTTTAAATTTTTATAAAGTTTTCTTTTAACTCCTTTTAAGTTTTATAAATTTGTGATTAACTTTATTTAAAATAATCCATTCTTTATTTGTTACTACATAATCACTTTCCCTCTGAAAATTTAACCCTAAATTCTTAATATTTATACTATTAACCTCATGTAAAACTGTATGCACGTTTTTGTAACTATAAAGATTTAAACTAATTCTTCGATTAAAATAGCATACGAAATCAAAATTTTATATCAACAGTAAAAAAAGGTTTAAGATAACATTTTTATAAATCAATTTATGTATAGAAATAAACAATCAATTTATGTATAGAAATAAACTTTGAATGACTCGACTCTTTGAGGAATTCTTATTAAGCTATTTTATAATATTTATTCCATAAAACATCAGTTTCTCATTGCATCATAACCATAAACAGCAAGAAAAACATGTACCCGAAAATAGATTAAACAAAAATCGAAAAACATAAAGCCCTCCAGAAAATAAATTACATATTTGATACAAACTTCTCATTTCATAAAAACCCTAATTTGTCAATGAAGCCTCATTTATCGATCTTTCGGAGTCAAGACCTAATTAATTCATCATTAAATCATATACATGATCCGAAAGAATAAGGATCAAATCCAAATTCTCCATCCATCATGACCGTTGGATCCGGCTCCTGCAAAAAAACAAAAAAAAAAAAACAGTTTTTAAAATTCATTTTACAATAAAACCAAAAGATTCTAACCGTTTCATACCCGTTTCATCATTCCGTTCATAAGATCATCCAAAGAATCATAACCGTTATTTCCTGCAAATCCACTCGGTAAATAGTTTTCATTAGATCCCATTTTCAAATCAGTACTTGACCTATTCATCTCTTTATTATTCCTCTGCATATTTAATGTACCATTAATAACATTTGACCGATTGTGGGCCCCACAAATCTGGTCACTCGATTGACTCACGGGCCCACCCAAACTACCACCGTTGTTTGGTGGTATTGCAGCCGCTAATCCACCAAACGCGTTACTCGAATACTGACCATAACTTTGTTTCCCATACTGCCCATGCCTTTGACTTTGACTTTGACTTTGACCGTCAAGAGGTACACTAGCGGTGTAACCGTATTTTAAACTGCTATTAGGCGGCAATTGGTCATGAAAACGCTCCGCGGTTGAACTACTTGAAACATGATTTAACGCGTTTGAAACATTAAAGATTCGAGATTGGTCAATAGGATTGAAATCCGGGATTTGAGTATTATTCGGTTTAGTAATATTATTAATATTATTATTAATATTGTTATTTTGTTGAAGATGACCAAGATCAAAAGAAGTTGGAATTCCTTGAAAAAGATTTGTGGGTTGCTGATTCGTTGGTGTTGGTAAAACAAGCGGTTGGAATTTGTTGATTGAAGTAACCGAATTGGTTAGGTTTTGAGTGTGGGTCGGTTGGATTAAGGGTGGGGTGGTTAGGCTATGAAGGGTCATACCCGTTGCACTATTGAGTCTACCAAGCATTCCGGATGGTGAATATGATGATGATGATTGTAAGGGGGCGTTTGGTAACCGGGATAGTGAACGGAAATCACCGAGCCCGTCTAGTGAACCCATTCTCATGTAAGATGATGTGTCTTTACTACCGCCAAACGCTACCACCATGTTAGCTTGTTGGCTGATTCTTTTCAAGTAAAGCCGATATTTCTGTAAAAAAAAAGGAAATAAATAAATATTAAATTCCATATAATTATTAAACAGATAATCAGTTTCAAAACGCAAATGTAAATGAACCTGTAGATGGCTTGCAACGTTTTCCCGAGTAAGACCTTCCACATTCATCAAATCAAGAATCCTTTTAGGAACAGCTTCTGCGATAAATAATTAAATATAAATAGAAAATCATTAAAAAATGTATGAAAATGAGGATTAAAACTTTTAAAGGGCTCACTTTCAATCCCAAGTTGATTAACAGCTGCAACAAATTTTCTATGAAGATCAATGGACCAAACGACACGTGGCTTCTTTTGTGTGGACGGATCATCATCTTCGTTGTCATTATCTTCATCATTTTCATCTTCATCTTTTCTTTTTCTGTTAATTTTCCCATTTGGATCTGCACTGCCGGCTTCTTGTTCATGATTCTGTTTTTCTTGGTTATTGTTTGACTTTGACTGAGACTTTGACTCGACTTTTTTCCTTATCACGTGTTGCCATATGTTGCGTAATTCCTCAAGACGAACGGGTTTCACAAGGTAATCACATGCACCATGAGTGATTCCTTTCATTACAAGCTTTGGGTCACTGTTTCCTGATAACACTGTAACAATTTTTCAAGATTCATTAGAAATTTCACTTTTTACAGGCCAAACCAACTAAAAGTTTGAAGCTTTGATGAAAACTTGTAGAACCCACATCAGTTTATAAACTTCAAACCACAAAGTTGACTTCTGTAAGTCAAACCAGCTAAAATTCTAGCATCAAGACTTGTTTTTGACTTTTTTCAAGAAAACAAATGGAACCCACACCAGTTTACTACTTATTAACTTTAGAGTTTGAATTAATTCGAAAACTATGCTAAAATATATATTAATCTATCAATTATGTGATTAAAGAAAGTGTAACGAGACTTACTAATTACAGGTAAGTCCATTTCAAGACCAACAAGTTCAAGAAGCTTAAAACCATCCATGTCTGGCATATGAACATCACTGATAACAACATCAAACCGGTTTCGGTTTTCCCTTAACATTTTCAGTGCTACTGCTGCTTGATTTGTAGTTGTAACTGCACAAAAAAAAAAGATAAATTATAACTTTAATAAATAAAAACGTGTTGTGTGCATAAATCTAACATAAAACCGTCCTAAGAGTAGATCAAATACTGTCATCCCTACGTTAATTTGTCATAAAAAGATTCTAAGATTTAAATTAAGCAAAATCTTGTTAATAATCTATACAAACATATAAAGATGATCATAAAAATCAAAACTTTATACTTTATACAAACAACTGTCCAAGAAAGAAAGGGAAAAAAAACCCCAAATTAGAAAATGAAATTAAAACAGAATTAAACAAAGATAAAAAAGCCAAAATTACTAACCATGATATTGGCATTTCCTTAAAAGCACATCTAATAACTTTAAGCAAGTTGGATCATCATCAACAGCAAGAACTCTCATCCCAATGGGAAATCTGTCAATTTCATTACTAACCCCAACAGACCCTCGAATTTCCTCAACTGTCATCTTGTTTTCTTGATTTGAAACCACGAAATTTAACAACCACCAAAAGATGATGAAATAGATCAACCAAAGATTCAAGAAACACCACAAGATTCAGAAAGTTTGGATTTTTAGCATATGTTTGACCACCTTGGTGACAAACAAAATAAACCCAGAAAGAAAAAAGAATGATTTTAAAGATATTAGAGAGAGAAACAGGATCTTGAAGAGAGAGAAAACAAGATAGTGACTTGTACTAGAGCTTAATACATATTGACAATGATGGGGTAAAATTGGCCAGAACAGATTGAATGGCTTTCAACGCAACTATATAAATTAATAAATACTAAAATAAATAAAAATAAGTCTCTCTGGTTTTGTCTTTTACTTTTCTTTTTTTTCCACTTTTTGCAGAAATTAAAAGTTCCTTTTTAATTAAAAATTCTTTTGGGTATTATCAATTGAATAGATACAACTTGTATATGTATATATTTCCATCTTTCTTTCCCTCGAGTAATAATGGAACCTTTCTATTTCCACTTTCTTCTCTCCTTAGCTCTCATGGATGTATATATGGAAGTATGATTATTACTTTTGGATGTTATAAGTTTGTTGTAAAAACAAAATCTTTTATGTTGTAACTTTTAAGAAACACCATCAACTCCTTTTATAACAAGTTAGCTAAAAAAAACGACAATTAAAATATTAATTTGCAAGATCTAAAGTTTAATTTTTATTTATTATCATTTATTGTATTGGATCATTAACTCTTCGTGTGCATACTCAAAACTTTGTAAACTAAAGGTGTCTTATGGATAGATGTTAGAACAACAGTAATAAGGATATCTAATTCTACTAAGGTTAGAATATGAAAAAGGTAAAATGTTAATAAATATTATAAAAAATATATATTTTCATCTATCTATGTTGAATTAGCAATCTTTTAAACTTTAATAGCCCTTCTATAGTTGGCAAATGATATTTCTTATATTTGTAATGATTAATTAACAAATGAGAAAGCGATATACTAAAAAAATTACAAGATTATGAAAATGTATTAAATGCTGTTGCACGTGTGTCTTCAGAGAAAATTAGTACACTTAATTGGTTAAAGATGGAAATTACGATTAAGAAAGAAAATAAATGGAATATGACTAATTGACAGAACTAGAGATTGAAACACATAAAAAAAATAGAGATGAAAATACATATACTTCCTCCGTATTAAAATAAGTGACACAAATTGGGTTACACGTTTTTTAAGGTAAAAGATTAAAGTAGAAGTTAAAATATATTAAAGTACATAGTTAGTGAAGAATGGGTCCTACTTTTCTTGAATAATGTGATATTAATGAGTTTTAAAAGTAAAAGTAAGGGTATAAGGGTAATTTCACTTTATTAAAGTGAAATAGTTAGTGGGTATGGGTCCTACTTTTTTTACCAAATAAGGAAAGTTTTCAAAGTGTATCACTTATTTTGATACACACCAAAATGGAAAGTGTGTCACTTATTTTGATACGGAGGAAGTGTGTAAAAACTATCAAGTAATGAATTAATTAATCATGTTTATAATTAATCATATGGATTTTCTAACATATATCTTTGTGGCACATCATAATAATGTTATATGTCTTTTATACTTCTATATTTAATTAATTAAAAACATTCATTTTCGATTATGGTAAGGGTAAAATCGGTATAACACAAAGTATTAAAGACTCATAAAGACCATTTTATTTTAATTAAGTAAAATTTAGTTTATTAAACGTTTATTATCGTATGTCCATGGGGCAAGTATTATTATATATTATTACGGAAAATGGTAATGACAGCCCTAAGAGCTGTCAATAAGATCTCACGACATGCATCAAAAATTTGTACAATAATAAATAACCCCCCTGTATTTTAGGAATAAACTACCATCAATAAAAGTATAAATGTTTTATGCATATAACTACATCTTAATGACAGATCCTAAGGAATATCATTAACAAAACTCTATTATTGTTACTCAAAAATAATAAAGAAACTCCATTATTAAGCAATCGCAGCCATCCAGTTGCTTTGATCATACTGATACACCCCACTGTTAAATTAATCATATGCAACTCAAATAGCAATAAATATGTTATTTTGAAAAGGCTTTTATGGTTAAATGATTCCTTTTTAATTAATAGAAGTTTTAGGGGTGATATCGTAATTGAAAGGGAGGGGCAGAATCTTGGAGTAATGATTTATAACAAGTTTAATATATACACTAAACAATATCAAATTTTCCATTTGAAGGTTAGCAAAATGAGCCATTTAAAGCATTCCTAAACAATGCATTAATGTTCTCACTTGATTAGGTATAGTTGTATATGTATAGTGCTTAATTAGAGGTTTAAAATTTTTCCATATTTTAATAAGTACGCTACTATATATATTAAAATAACCAAAAGCCAATTTTGCCCTTTATTTGGGCCTACAAATTTTGCCCTTTAACATGTGTGATTATGTTAACAAGTTCGACACACATGTACTTTTGTTTCTATTGGAAACAATTATTAAATAACTTCGTAGATAATGTATAATTACTCTAGGGTAGATGTATAACTTCAACAAGTAACGTCAGCATACACTTTTTCGCCACACACTTATAGGTGAGTAGAAAAAACGAGTAAGTCGGAACCTCCTCAGAACCACTAGTTCAGAACTAGAAACCACTTTGATAATTCCCATTCTGGTTCCTAAAATAATGGGTCCACCCTAAACATATATGACTCCATTTCTTAAAAATAAGGAACAGCCAAAGTGGTAATAAAGCAAATGATGACATTTACTTTATCTTATAAACATTCATTAAGTTTACATGAACAAACTTAAATATTAGTGTTGTATTTTATGAAAATCATTTTTTATTTAGTTTGATTTTGTTTTTAATCCTTTATTCGTGGAATTATTGTATATTTTGAGTTGCATTTAATGGAGATTTTATTTTTATAAAAAATATAGAGTACACTAATAAATAATAATTTTAAATCTTGTAATTTTAGAATTTTATTTATAGAGTAAGTATTAATATCAATAGAATAAAAACTGTTTGTTAAAAGTAAAGATCGATTCATGACATTTTGAGTAAACAGTAAAAAGTTTTTTTTATTTGAACGGCAAAAGAAATTTTCAATAAAAAAATTGTTCCAAACAATGTATATTATCTAAAGAAATTTTTCACCGCTTACAAAATTCCACCCATACCTGCCGAGCCAATGAACAAGCCCAAAAAAAATGAAGACATACATATGAA
Organism: Calendula officinalis; assembly: GCA_963853835.1. NCBI lineage: Eukaryota > Viridiplantae > Streptophyta > Magnoliopsida > Asterales > Asteraceae > Calendula > Calendula officinalis. The sequence goes on along the minus strand of OY970829.1, from coordinate 73,177,129 downwards.
GACGACGGTAAGAAAGCCTCTATATAAAGCACAATTTTCACATTCCACTATCATTTACATTGGGTCCTACTAATTCCACTCCAAGTAGTTAATGAGAGAGAAATTAAGTATGAGTTTTTATGCCAAAAGTTACATAGAATTCAATACTCTTTATTTAATCCATTTTATTTCTTTTTTTTATTACTATAAATTATGTAAAAAAATCTTAAGTTTGCAATAAATATTTATTTGACAAATAATAAAAATTTCTTTTATTTTTCTTTTAAAAAATATATATAACGTGAGTTTGCACGTGAGTTTGCTTGATCAATCAATCCTTTTTCTAAAGCATCTCCATCGTGTTTTTTTTCTTCTTCCAATCGGCAGCCTATGAATCAAGCTGCTCCATTCACGTTTTTTTTCTATTCCTCCCATTCGTTGAGCAGAGGCAAAAATCAAGAGTCCAGAAATTGAAGGTTTGATCGAGCAATCAGATTAGAGCAAGGAGTGATCGTGATCGGTTGGTGGTGGTTTCTGATTGAACCAAGCCGAGCAGAAGCTATGCGGGATTAGAGCAAGGAGTGATCGTTATCGGGTTGCCCCCGAACTAACTAGAAGCACAAACATATCTAACTATCGGGTTGCCCCCAAACTAGCTAGAAGCACATACATATCTAGTTATCGGGTTGCCCCCGAACTAACTAGAAATAAGATACCGGCAGGAGGGATTCGCCCAATCTACCGATACCTGCCTTACTCGCCGGAATACGTCCAGTTAGCAAGGCTGCTAACGTGAATGAGTCGATGGGAATCCACCCAACTGCCCCTCAATCCACACCTCATGACCGGGAGTTGTAACGACCCGAAATTGTGAATAAATAAAATATATAAAAATATGATAATTATGGATAAATCATATAAAACACGTGGAAATTGGTTTCGTGTCGTTTGGACACCGTACGAGAAAGTTATGGGCGAAATCGGGTCAAGACACTTGATGAAAAGTGCAGCCCTGCTGCCTTAAGGAGTTCGCGCCGCGAACTATAGTTCCCGATCGGGAACTTGCTCCAGGGAGTTTGGCCATGAGTCGCGATGTAGATCGCGTCGAGTTAGCGATCGCTAAGTGTTGCCAGATATGGAGAGTTAGCGACGCGAACTATGTTCGCGCCGTGAACTCTGGACGACCAGCATTAAAGTCGGGATTTGGCTCATTTATTGCATATCAAAACCCTAGTTTTCTCTCTTGGCGATTTTCGAGCTTAAAGGCTGGTATTGGTTGATTTCTTCACAAATCCTTGGTAGATTTCACTCCTAGTGGAAGATTAAAGGTAAATCTTCACTCTTTCATCTTTGTAGCTCAAGATCTATGGATCTTGAAGCTAGGGTTTGAAACCCTAGTTCTTGGGTTGGTGATTAATGGTTAAATAAATGGTGTGTACACTTAATAGATGGTAGATTAACAAGGGAAGCAAGTGTATGGTTAAGATTTGTAAGAATCTTAAGGGTTGGTTAAACCTAGGGTTTGGTAATCACCATATTTGGGGAAAATGGATTGATGGGTGTTATCTAGAGGTAGATGAACACATTGGTAGTAGTAATTGATGTTGATCATATTGTGATAATTGTATTAGGCTTTTGGTGAAATCTTGGAAAGTTGATTGGATTGAGAAGCAAGAGATTGGGTGTCAAGAACACGGTTTGAGCATCATATTGCTAAGGTGAGTACGTGTGGACTTTACTGAGTACATAGTCTATGAAATACATTTTATTACTTGTGTTATAGTCTATTTGCTTAATTGTGTAGTCTAGTAGTTGATAGTTAGTTATACCGATGATAGTATTGAACTAACTTGTTTGATGATAGACGTGATAGCCGAGAGCTAGATTGACATAACCATCGAGTTATGATATGGTGAGATGATGTGATGATTCGGGGGATCCCCGGTCATGAGGTATGGAATGAGGAGCATTTGGGCGGATCCCCATCGGCCCATTCCATGATAGTAGTCTTGCTAACTGGAAGTAGTCCGGCGAGTAAGGCAGGTATTGGTAGATTGGGCGATTCCCTCTTGCCTTTACCTTGAAGCTTGTTAACGCGGGGGATCCCCGGTTAATAAGTTAATGTGGTTCTAGTTGGTTGGGGATGTCCTGACAACTAGGTATGATTGCTAGGAAAGCAAGGTATTAGAGTCACAATAGGGTGACTAGATAGATGGGTGATAGCTTATGAGTTTGTTTGTTTGTTTGTTTGATTGTGATTCGGTTATTATTATTAACCTTGGGGTCTAAACCCATGTAGCTCACGAGACGTTTTTGTCTCACGTACTCCTTGTTTTGTTTTGCTATGTACTCAGGTTCGGGATCGAAGGCTTAGGTACGCATGGATAGAGATGCGGGACCTAGAATAGAAGAGCACTAGATTGGATTTAGTCTTAGCTTGGTTATGATCTATTTTGTAACACCTACTTTTATACTCTGATTTCATACCAAGGTTTTTGTAAATCCGAATTGAGGATGTTCTTCTATTTATAAAATGTTTTATTTTGGCCGATTTTTGGTATTAAAATTTGAGGTGTTACAGGAGTCGCCCGTGTCATCTCATCATCTCAATCTTACCATAACTCATCAGTTATTTCAATCAAAGCCTTCGGCTATCACATAAATCATCAAACAAGTTAGTTATCTAATAATAACTATATATAATTAGTTCAACATAGTGCGAACGTGCCTGTATTGTCCCATGGACCCGATCATAAGCAACCCTCATTTACTTCCACATCTATTAGCCTCAGGAGGTCCATCCCTACTTATTCTCATAAGATACATTTCTTATTTATCGATAACATGATACTTTTATCTCTTCTTGACTATAGTACATATTTATTTGTCAATTCATATTCATTTACATCCATATTCGTTCCTCACTCTTATTAGTAATTCTTATCAAATAGGCACTCATTACTATAAAATCGTCACCAAATGCTTTACTAATACATATTTATTAATAAATACTCGCTATCCATTCTTTTAATCAATAATCTTTATTATTATTGTTCTTAATAAGGATTTCATAATTACCTTAGTTTATCATATTTACTTCCAATACCATCAATTATACTTGACATATTCTAGTATCAAAATATACCTATTTTCTTATCCTTTCAGTCACTATCTTTATCAAAACATTATTTAATAAAGACCCATAAATATATCATACGTATATTCAAAAACTCTTTGCTATGTACCCAATTTAAAAGTCTCATGTACTCACCTTAGCAATGCTTTCCGATTCGCGTTTATCAGCACGAATCCTTGCTTCCCACCTTTTGAATAACTCCAACATATAGGTCTTTGAAACCTATCAACACAATCACCACATTTCTAGTCATCATCCATAACTAGACATCATCTAATATCATCACAATCAACCCCAACCATCAAATTGATCAATTTGGTAGAGATCCACAAACCCTAGTTTTATAAACCATTTCCAAGTTACAAACCAACCATAAATCCATGGTCTACATACTTCATATGGGTGTTCTACACCCCATTACCCATCTTTAACAAGATTTCAACATAACACTTTCAACTTTACCATTTTCCCCAAATCTTGACTCATAACTAACTAAGAGACAAGAAAATACCTTAGATCTTTGATGTAGGGTAAAGATCTCTTAGAATGATGATGTTCTATGCACAAGAACATCCAAATCGCCTCCCATTCTTCTCCAAGTCGGCTGCATCAAGAGGAGAAGTGAAAAATGAGGGAAAACCCTAGAAATCCCGATTTTATTCTGCCCAGGTAAGAGTTCGCGCCGCTATTCCCGAGTTCGCGCCGCGAATTAACACCCCGTGAAAATTCGCGTTGGACTTCGCGTCGCTATCTCCGAACGCTACCTCGATTTCGCGTTTACCATCCGCTATTTCGGATCGCTGTTCCGCCTTCGTACCAGATCGCGTCGCGAATCCCAGATAGCGCCGCTATCTGGGTCTGGCAGCCCAGGCTGCACTTTTCGTTCCTTGTTTCAATCTGATTTCGCCCATAACTTTCTCATACGATGTCCAAATGACACGAAACCAGTTCCCACGTTCTTTAAACGATTTATCCTTATTTATAATATTTTTGAATAATTTATATAACACAAAAATCGGGTCGTTACAGAAAAGAAAATAAAATGAAAATAACATGTTAATTGAGATGATGCGTATATGGTAATTAATTATCATTGTTGTAAAAAACCCATGTAGCTTAACGGTTAATTAATATTTATATATAAATATATAAATTTTTATTTGAGTAAAGATTATTCATACTTAATTTGTAATAAAAAAATCACATCAACGAAATTGAAAAGAAAATGAAAAAAAAAAGGATCATATAATGATTACATTGGGATTAGAAAACTTAATTATCACAAATCTAATTTGGAGTGTATTTAGACACATCCTTTACATTAAAGAGTAAAAAGTTATATGGGTAGTTTTTTATAGTTAAAAATAATTTATCATCTCGAATATGATTTGAATGTTATTTTCGAGGAAAAATGTTTAGGGTAGGTATGTGTCTCGGTCTAAAAGGAATTGGACGTACCAGAAAGGTACACATTACTGTGGTGGGACTGCGCGTACTATATCAAAGCTGCGTTTCATTTCCTGATTGGTTGACAAGTCGTAAAAGAATGGGTCCATCACTATGTGGACCCCATTTGACACGTCAGTCGCAGGTTGCCCTTGTGAGCCCAAAATTATGTCCATATGACTGCAATATTCTCCTTCCTACAAAAATGATTCTCCTTAAAATAAAATAATTTTGATATACGATTTATTAAAAATATTAATATTCAGGTTTCTATCAAGAATATAGAATTGAAGGAAACTTATTGATCATAAAGGATGTTAAAAGAATCCTTTCAAAAATGCATTCTAATGTCACGGTTAGGACGATCTTACAGGAACGTCACTTTTGGTAATCCCTCAATTGGCGTCTATCCCACCATTGACACGCCCCCGCCAGTTGGATGTCGCCCCTTTAGAGACAGGCAGGGGCGTCTCCGAGATTTTGAAAGCCCTGTGCGAAAACACAAAAATGAGTCCCTAAATACAAGATTTTTATAAAAATTTGGATTTTCTAAAATCTTTTCTATTAAATTATTAAGTTGACTTAAATTTTAATATTATATAAGATATGTATAAAAATTGGGCCCCTATATAATATGAGCCATATGCGGCTACACCTCCTGCACCTCCTCAAAGACACCCTTGGATACGGGAGGGAAGGGTGGCCTGAGTTGGGTAGGTGGGGCCAAAGGGGTATTTTTTATGTGTGTATTTTATAATGATGGGTCCTAAAAAATTTAAGGGAAGATGTATTGTTGACATGTGTACGTCAGTTTAATGTCGGTTAGAGGGTGAGTTGACGTGTCGCTGATTTGACAACAACTGACGGTGACAGTTTTATACACCATTGGGAGTAGTTGCCTATGTACCACTTCACTGTGTCACCTTTACATAGCCAATTTTGCAAGATTTAAGGTTATAAATTTACTAAATTGGAACACAATTTACAATTAGACCGGTGCTAACGGCATTAGCCAAAGGCATCGGTTGGGATCAAAAAAGTCGTCACCCATTGGCATGGATCTTCGGTTGCTACACATCGGCTGAAGAATTCGGTTCAAGGAAGAGTTGGGGAAGAGTTTTGGTGGAGCTCAAGGTAATTTAATGGGTTTTTAGTATTTTGTGTGTGTATTTTGTAAATGTGGTGCTTAAAAAACTGAAGAGAATGAATATTATTGGTATGTGTATGTCAGTTGGAGTTTGAGATGACGTGACGCTGATTTGACAAAAATTGATAACGTCAGTTGTGTCAGTATTGGAGTGATCTTACAATGACTTGGGGGTGTATAATGTGTTTTAAATAAAAAAATTAATATTTTAGAAACGGATTGAATGTGTATTTATGTATGAGTTGTCATAGGTCATTGGGTTTATTTTATGCTTAGTTTGTGTAGTTGCTATTTACATCAGAAACTAATAAGATTATCAAATTTCTATCATGTTTCAAAATATATTAAAGATTTAAATCTCTCATACCTAATATTGAAAGGGATTTAATATCATTATTATATCAAATGTACAAAACAATTAATATGACATTTGTTAGCTTGCAAAATGAATTGAGAAGCAAGTTAAAAAAAACGATTAACGACTTGATTTAGATAGAAAACAAAGAATGATAAAATCTTTATCGAATACATCATGTTCGTGCATATATCATGAAATAAAGACTAGTCCAGCCAGCTGTACAGGGACTGAATTTGTAACTTACCTTTTTTTTTATTTTGTCTTTTAATATCATGAAATGTAAAGGAAAAAACTCACTTTCAAAGCTTAGTTCGATTAATCTGATGGCCAATTATTTGCGTGTGCATGCTGACTAAGTCTGTGGAGATGTACTCGATTCTTCCCCCCTTGTTCTGGCAATGATTATCATTATTCATTAGCTGTTGCGAAAATGCAAAACTATTGGGTAAATACCATAAATTGTCCCTGTGGTCTTGGGTTTTCTGGCTTTTTATCCCTAAACTTTTTTTTTCAAATTTTTTGTCCCTGTACAGTTTAAAATTCTGGTTTATTGCCATTCCGTCCAAATTTGACTGTTAAGTAACCTCACATACTAAACATGTGAGGGTATTTTGGTCATTTTACCCAAAGTACTTGTACAATATGCAGTTTAACTTGTACTTTTATGTTGACCCTTCTTCTTCACCATGTAACCCTAATTTGAACCCACAGAAACACGCACAAAAGGTGCGATTTCACGCACTCCGGCGCCGTTTTCCAGATTCCGGCCAATCTGGCCGGAGGTTAGGGCTGAAAGCTGTCTCATTGAACTCGGAATCATCTTTACCATCGATCTAGTATGACCAGGCGTTCAAATCGGACCAGAAAACCTCCTGAAATCAGTCATACACCTAAACTTGAAACCCTAATTTCACGCTCCATCATCTTTGTCGAAGAATACAGTCATGGACAACTTCGACGAGTACGATTACTTGGAGAACACCATCACCGTCGACAACCCTAATTTGTGCTATCAAATGAGCTTGTTAGTATGGCATTAGCAATGGTTGCAGAAGACCGACAAATTAATCATGTTGAGGAGCTTTTTGCTGAAGAGGTAGGTCAACTTTAAAATTCCATATATTCATTTTTTTAAGATTCATTGACCATGTATATCGGGTCAAACAGGGGAATGAGATGCACATAAGGCAAGCAGATTTATATATTGAAGAAGGAGAAGAATTGAGTTTTTATGAAATTCTGTTACGGGCTAGACAAAGAAGAGAAATAGTAATTGGGGGTTAGGGTTCATGAATGAAGAACATAGAAGAAGGAGGATGAATGCTATGAAGGAGGAAAAAAAGACGAAAATACCCTCACTCTTTTGACATATTCTGTTAGTTAACAGCTAAATTTGGACGGAAGGACGATAAACCCGATTTTAAAATAGTTCAGGGACAAAAAATTTGAAAAAAAAAGTTTAGTGACAAAAATCCAGAAAACCCAAGACCACAGGGACAATTTATGGTATTTACCCAAAACTATTTAAAGATTTTTTGCTTCCATTGTTACCTTTTTTAAGTATAAGACCGTGCGTATCGGGCGACCAAACGAACGGTCGCGACCCGCCAACTCGACACCCCCGACGCGTCCCCCCCGTTACACCCGGCCCTCCCCGACGCGTCGACCTCCTCCAACGGTCGACTATTCGACCGTTCCCACTCGACCGTTCAACGTAAACAACACCCCCTCCAACGGCTCTTTTACCCCTTCAAATTTAATTTTTACCCATTTTTTTACCCTATAAATACCCAATTCTTCTACCAAATAATTCACAACTTTCATTTCTCTCTAAAACTCAAACACACACTCATTTCTCTCAATCATCATCTCTAAAAATGTCTTCCTCCAAGAACAAAGGAAATGCTACAAAATCTCGCCGCGAAGCACCCTCTACTACACCCTCTCAATCACCCTCGATCAACTTTCGACCACCCGGTTTCGTACACCAAACAAGTCACCAAATCCCACAAGGTTATCAAAATAATCCATTTGCTCCCCCCTACTTCCCACAACCATACCGACCACAACAACAACCACCACAATATCAACAAGTACCACAACAAGGTTATCAAAATTATTTTGGTGGGGACCAATACGACCACCAAAATTTTAATCCTTTCGCCGGGCTCGACCAATACGACTACCAACCACGAACACAAAGTGGTTCCCCCGCCACTCCAGCCGCGCCCCTCGACGTCGAGTCTTCCGAGTCGTCCGACGAGCCCGAGCCCGTTGTAGCGCCAAAAAAGGTACCAAAAAGGCGTCAACCACCGACAAAGGGGGTGACCGGCGGAAGCGCGTCATGGACGAAGCTTGAAGAGATAGGCTTATGCAAGGCTTGGATCGACACTTCCGAAAATGTCATCAAGTCGAACTCCAGGGCTAAATGTGGATTTTGGCAGGATGTGTTAGTTCGCTTTGCGAGCGAAATGGGTGGGACGAACCGAACATACGACTCCCTCAATTGCAAGTGGAAGAGTAGGCTTCGTCCTAAAATTACAAACTTTTGTGCAATCTATGACAACCTCGTACAAAGAAACCCAAGTGGGGCGAACGACCAAATTTTGTACGAGCGGGCTTGTGGTGAATTTAGTGCTGAACATGCAGGGGAGTTCACAGAGGTGGAGTGCTGGAGAATTTTGAAGGACCATCCAAAGTGGAAGGATGTTGAATACCCAAAACAGTTGGCGATGTTCGCGAAGGCTAGGGGGAAAAAATCAAGGACTTCGTCATCATCAGCTGCGCAAGGTTCAGGGGTTGGTCCAGAAGATGATGATCAATATGATGAAGAAGTGGAAGTTCCACCCCCTCGACCAATGGGGCGGGACAAGGCGAAGAAGAAAGCAGCGGCATCATCGGCTGCTCAAAGTTCAGATTACGGTACCCCCCCGCCATCATCGGCTCAGGAATTAGTCGGGCATTGGAAAGAGGCCACGGACGAATTTTTTGACTTCCGCAAAGCGAACATATCTGATTTCATGGAGATACAAAAAGATACCCAAGAGCTCAAGCACATGAAATTCTACAATTCGTCCCATGATCACCTCACCGGCAGAAATCTTGAGTGGGTTTTGGCAAAGAAGGCGAAAATCAGGGCCAAATATAATTTGGACTGATACTTTATTTTTTTTAGTATTTAATGTAATGTTATTTTTATTTATGTTTTTTTTAATTATTAATGTAATGTTTTTTTTTATAATTAATGTATTTGTTTTTAATTTAAATTAAAAAAAAAATTCCGAACGGTCACCCATTACGGGCATTTGGTCGCTGTCTGGTCGTGTGATTGATCAGGAGAGAGAAAGCTGATGTGGCACAGATGTGGCAGGGGTGACCAAACTGCGAACGGTCACCCATTACGCACAGTCTAAGGTTTGTCTAATTCAAAGTCAGTTCATATGTTATTAAGTTTAATATAAAGCAAATTTAGTTCATATTGTTATTCAGTATTTTCCCAAATTTTACCTACAAATCTTACTATTTTTCACTATGAAACAACCTCCATCATGATCAATTAGGGGTGGTCCGGAGTTTCTGGAAGCCGATACATTTTCTAACAAAATAGATCCTAAACCTTTTTTAATTGAAAATAATAAACAAACATTATAATTTTTCATCATAAGCACAAATTTGATTGATAATAATACAATGTTTTTGCTTCTATTTGAAGAAAAAAAATCCTTCTACATTTGTTGAAATAAACTTTTGCTAAAAAAAAATAATTTTCTTTTACCTTTTTCTAAATTAATTTTATCCAAAATTTTGCTTTCTATTGTCTTCCAAAGCATATCTGGGGAGGGTCAAACTTTGCTTTGATCCACGACTATAACTAGCAACCAAAGTTTAATTATTGAAGTTTAGAGTCAATGTCTTTCTATCAAATCTAAGTTACCGGTTCTTATTTAAAAGATCGTCCCTAAGCAATAACAAGCGACCCCATATAGGGCGAGAGATCTCACTAGCACTGCTATATCTTCGATGCTAACACTGAACTCATGTGCTTCAACCTCTAGCTTAAGCACTTCTATTGATCAATTCTGGTTCAAGATTTGAAATTGATAGCCGAACCCAACGAGTGAAGTATACATAAGGAGTCAGTAACAATATATTTTTATCAATTTATTTAGATCAGATAATGATGAACGCTAATACATATGCAAGAAAAATATTAGACCCCATATTACTTGAGTCAATAATGATATAACCTAATATTACTTGGGCTAATAATGATATAACATAACATTACTTGGGCCAATAATAAACTATGCGAATATATATGCAAGAAAAATATTATGACCGTTATTTTGATAATACCTTTTACATACGCATCTGGAACATCAACTACAAGAAAAACGGGTATTTGTAAAGGTGCAAAATCATCCTAGATATTCAAAAAAACGCACAATTTTACTTCATCCTAAATATGAGGGTGAGACCACCGCGGAGTTTTTTAACTGATAATGGTAGTTTTGAAAAATATTTAACAGATAATGGTACTTTCAAAAGTATTTACTATAATATAATATTTATTTATTTTCTTTTTTTGATTGAATTGTAAAAAAAACAGCTGGCAGTCAAAACCCTTCATCTTCTCTCTCTGTGCAGCCATGGGCCTCTTCTCCGTTGCCTTTAATCGGCGTCGCCACTCTGTCGGGCCGGCGCCCATTCCGTCATCGTCGCCCATCCAATCTCTCTTATTTGTTCTAATTTGTTGGTTTGATCTATATGTTTTAATTGATCAATTTGGGTACAAATACATGATAGTTTTCTCATCCATCCATATTATCGTCTTACATTCAAAGCAAGTAACATCAACAATTTGTGTATTTACTAATTTTTCCGGTTCGATTCTCTCGAAACACAATGAATACAAAATCAACACTCCAATTTTTATCTTTCTTTTCATCTCTCGTCTTGTTGCAAGCATCCATGTCGACAATGTTTCTTGTTCAGATATCTGTTCTAATCGATCATTCTCGAAAACTCTTACAAGTTTGCTAGGGTTTTCATCTCGTTCGTATTAATATGCTCGATTGATCAATTTATTACTTTGATTTAGCATTCTGAGTTCAGATTAACTTATAATAGTACATCATCTTGGTGTAGTCTTCTTTTTTATTGTTAAGAATAGGGATGCAAATTTAACCCGCGGGTTTGGGTACCCGCGGGTACCCGAGTCTTACGGGGTGGGTATTACCCGTCTAAACGGGTAACGGGTCGGGGATGGGTTTAAATTTCATACCCGAGAGCGGGTACGGGTCGGGTACGGGTTTTATAATACCCGCACCGTTTATACCCGACCCGAATATATATATATATATATATATATATATATATATATATATATATATATATATATATATATATATATATATATATATAATGTGTAATTTTTTAGTACATGTTTAGCCCACGAGTCACTACTCAAACTTAACCCAACACTTAATCTCTCATTAGCCCAATTTAATAATGGTTAAAATTTGGCTCGTCTCCCGTTAGTCCATTACGTATTGAACGGAATAAGCCTGAACGAACTAAGAGTTTTAAATATTTTACCTATTTTGTTTAATTTTTTTATTGAACGGGTACCCGTCAGGTTACCCGTACCCGGCGGGTATTTTTCTACCCGAACCCGACGGGTATTTGACCGGGTACGGGGCGGGTACGGGTATAAGAATAGCGGGTCGGGTACGGGTACGGGTTTTGCAGTACCCGCTATTACCCGTACCCGTTTGCATCTCTAGTTAAGAATCATTCATATTGTTAATGTTCTTCATTTGTGGTTTATAATTCTAATGATTCGTTGATTTAGATCGAGTTTATAAAAAAACTTTCATACTGTTAATGTTCTTCATTATTTGTGGTACATGATTCTAGTGATTCGTTGATTTTGGATTGAGTTTATAAAAAGCAATTGTGTAGTTGAACAAGACGAAATCGATGACGGAGATTGACGGCAACAGAGAAGAGATGTTGGTGATGGTTGCAACTTGCAAGAGAGAACATAGTGCATAGAGGAGAAAGATGATGTTTGTTAAGATTCTGCTGTTCGTTTTAAAAAAATATCAAAAAATAAAAAATAAATAATACGTAGTAGTATATTATACAGTAAATACTTTTGAAAGTACCATTATCTCTTAAATATTTTTCAAAACTACCACTATCAGTTAAAAAACTCGACCACCGCGAGGACCACGACATGAGCCCGTACCTCATGCTTTTATTCAAGATAATATCAAAATAGATTAAAATTAAAAAGGTAACAAGTTTTGGTAAATTAAATAATGCGAGGTTTCGTGAATAGATGGAAGTAAGTGGCAAATGTCACTACTTTATGGTGCGTCCAATAGGAACGTTCAAAAGTGCCCCTTTTTGGTAACAACATGCTGCATGCATAATAATTTTTTTGACTTCTATTTTCCTCATAATAATACAAAATATCATTTTACTTCTCAAATAAGATGCTTTATTTACAATATAGACAAGATTTCGTATAGATAAAACTCAAAACTGAATGTAATCATGTTTGTCTCATCAAATTTGAAGTTCAAATTTCGGTATGTAACACTTTAAAAATACCATAGAAACAAGTATGGAACGGTAACAGGTTTACCAATTAGGGTGTGTATATTAGAATTAAAGTTGAATGTAATAGTTAATGGATATGAAAATATTTACACTTAAAGTTGAATGTAATAGTTAATTTAATGGATATGAAAATATTTACTTAACTAAAACTGAAATACACCTTGTAATCATGTAAATATGTACCATAAGTATTAAAACATAATTTTAATAAATGTATTTTGAATAATTTTACATCAAAATTCCTATTGCAAAATTCTAATTAGGAGATTGTTTATTATATTTAAAAGTAAGAATTATATATTTATGGGGACACTATTTATTCTCATCTTTAATTGGAAGCAGTCTCTCTACTTCTGGATAAAGAATTAATTATTTACGTCTTACCTACATCTAACTTCAGATTAAGTATTTTTTATTTTTTGTTGTTGTTTACTCATCTTATATATCCAACCAAATGTTTGTTTATATAGCACAACAAATTATAAACACCTATTAAAATTCTCATGCTAAACATCATGATAGCATAATCATCGGATAAATATCATTTACGAAATGAGATTAAAAAGTTCCATGAACTTTTTAATCATGCATCACCACTAACCTCTTTCTTTTTGTCCTTTTAAGTGGTAAACAGCTTTTAGTAATAAGTGGATTGTTGATCATAATCATGTTTGTAATCAAACTCCACTAAATTTGTAATGCAACCTAATCAATCCTAGGACTTGTCAAAATTTCATTGTTTCCTTTTGTTTGAATGTTTTGTGTGCAATATTAAGTGGTTGCATGCTATAGTGCATTATAATCCACAAATGATAGATTACAACAATCTAACATCTAAAAATGGTGTGATTATTTTTAGAGAAATGGATTTGGTTAGACGATGGTAATCACAACAATATGTATATCAATATCTGTATACACATACGCATATACATACGTAAACATATACTATGTGTATACTAATGATGGTATAATATATGTATACACATACATATACGCATATACATACGTAAACATATACTATGTGTATACTAATGATGGTATAATTATATGTATTTATAGTCTAATTATATTAAGTAACTAACATTATTCTAATTATTTGATTTTTAAAAATGTAAATGATTTATGTAAAGTTGGATTAAGATGAAGTAGAATCATGTTTGATTCTGTGTGAGATTTGGATGTATGAGTGTATGTGGACAGGGGGTGGCCACAAAGTTTTTGGGTATTTTAAGACAAACAAGTGGAAGAAACAAGTCCAGGCTATGCATGGGAATCTTTTTTAGTTTATAACTAAAGTTAAATTTATTTATTTATTTATTTTAAAGTATCATTTGCTAATGCCAATTATACGCCAACTTCAAATTCATTTAGCACATGCTAGTTACAAATACTCTCTTATGGGCAAAGAGTTCCATCTGTTCGTTAATTAAATATTTATCAGATGATCAAGAAAAAAAATGTGGAAATAATCACAAAGTCACAACAATAGTTACATTGTCATAAATCATTTAAAAAAATGCAAAGTAGAATTTAATGATAAATATATTGGTGCTATTTACAGCATTTGAATAAGACAAGCGTCATGGTTTTATGAGCTTCATCATATCAAATATTGCAGCTGAAATCTGTACCTAAAGCATCAATAATTGTACTTCAAAAGCAACCTAGATGACCAAATGAAATGAAACATAAAATCAAAAACATCACATTCTTGATTTGTTGCAGTCTTGCTTTACAAAAATTTGTTTTTTCATAAAAGAACAACAAAAAATTCTTCAAACCTAAATAAAAATCAACACTTTAATTACAATTGCGACAAGAAAAAAAAAACACAAGCAAAAACAAGAATACAGACACGAATTCTTCTAAAAACAGATCAAACAGTCAAGATTTTAATTCTTACTCATCAAGATTTCTTGATTTCTCACCATGGTTTTGATTCGGGTCATAAAACATTCTTGATCATTTTGATTCGGGTCATCAAGATTCAAGGTTTCTTTTTTGTCCAAATAGGAAGGAGAAAAACATGATCATTTTGTTCCAAATCTCAAACATTTGTTGTGTTTGGCTTCTTTGCTACACGGGATTGAAGAAAGGCGTTGCTTTGAAGAGAGTTTTTCCATATTTTTTATAAATTTGCGTAAATGTTTTATATATTCTGGGAAAATTTCTAGGTTAGAATGACCACCACCTTCCACCCACAATGGATCATATTTGTCTTTTGCAAGTTCCCATAATCGTTTTCCATGCGAAAAATCAACAATATCATCATTTGTACCCTGTAATAATAATAATAATAAAGAGTTTTGTTAACGATGTCTTTAAGGCTGTTATTAATCAATGCACAACTTTTTATGCATGTCTGAACATCTTAAAAAAAGATCAACAATGAGGTAAATAAAGCTTTATTTAAACATGACAAACAACCATTTAATGATTCTTAGCAAATACAAGAAATCATAATTAATTAGGAATTGTTTGATTATTCGATTATTGTGACTAAACGCAATGATCAGTTTTAACGTTCGGATAAACATATTCTGCTTCTGATTATCTCATTATTTAGTGGCCAAAAATTTAGTTTCACATTAGCTGCAACATAACTAATTATCACAAGGTAATATAAGATTTCCTAACTAGTAACTACCCTTTTTTTAACATAACTCGAGAGACTTTTACACTCATTTCAAAAGAAATACCCCCCTTTTCAACAAGAATGTCCTTTTTGATCAGGTTACGATTTAAATTATTAATTTTTCCTAAATAATCCGAATTTTTCAAACACTAAAAGAAAAGATTTTCGGATATTACAACTGCAAATAACAAAAAAAGACATCCAAACACTTCCTGATAAAACTGTTTTATTACAGTCTACTATTTGATTATAACTATCCAAATTCACATAAATATCTTTAAAAACGCACATCCAAACGCCCCATTAAGACATTTGGACAAACAACCAAGGGGTACGTTTGGAAATTCCAATTTCATGGAGTTTTTGTTTGCTATTTTCTGCATACTCAAGTGAAGATAGATGTGCTAACTATTTGCAATAAAATAAAAAAAAGTGAAAGGTAACTTACATGAATAACTAGAATCGGACAGTTAACTTTCTGTACTTTGTCGATATTCTGTAGCAAAAAAATAAGTGTCATTGGAACGAAACCGAGTGAATTAAGCGAAAAACAGTTAATGGGCAATTTGGTAATTACCTTGAAAATGTCAAACCAAAATGTCATTTTGACAGGATACAAAACACGTATTCCTGAAAGGATTCCACTGTGTAGAACAACACCTCTCAATCTTTGTAACCGAGAAGCCAAATGTAAAGTGGGCCCACTTCCAACCGATTGTCCATATAAAATTATGTCTTCTTGCTTTATTCCATAATTGTTTTTTAAACAATTGTAAACGGCTTCAATGTCATAATATGTATTGAATTCAGATGGCTAATTCAAAGAAAACAACAAGTCATTAATAGTTCAATTTGACTAATTTGGTCAATGATGGCAAAAAAGATAAGAATCTTGAGGACCAAAAGCAATGTTACTATGTTTAATGAAAATGATCGGTTCATGTTAAATGTCTAAAATACCCTTTAAGACCAAATAGGGAGAATCTAGTGGTTCATTAATCACAATGGTATCTTGTATGTTGCAAATTTTGTCAAAAAAGAAAGTTGCAATTGGTTTCAAACTAGAAATTGTTGTGATTTTTCATTTTGGATTACCTTGCCAGTGGAGGCTCCATATCCTGAATAATCATAACTGCAAAATATAATATGAGCAAATTAAGCAAAATATCGTATCTTTATAAAAAATGAATAATATTCGGATTCAAAATGTTACAGACTATATAATAACTTTCTAGATCCATCATTCAACTATGTTATTGACCAAATTAAATATAGTTGAACTTTTTCCAAATTTAAAAAGATTCAAATAATAAACCCTAAGAACATTACCCAACTAAAACCCCCCCAAATTTTGGAATCCCCATTTGAATATATTCCCAAAACCAATAAACAGACAAATATGAACACAATTCAAACATTTTTACACAACTATAAACCCTAAAATTATATACCGAACTAAAAACCGCAATATTTGAACTACCAAGTACCAACTAGATTAAAATCCCTAAATCCAAGAAACAAACACATACAAACACAATTGAAGCATATTTCATAACGAAAATTAACAAAAAATAATAATAATTTGAAATACCTCATAATATTGACTCTGAGGTGAGCTCTAAGCTCAATAAACAGTTCTTTCATTTGACCCAAATCAGCAGCGTTACCATGAGAATACAAAACAGTTAACTTCCCAAACGGATGTTTCCAGAAGGTCGCAACAACTTTGTTCCCGCCTTTTGTATCAAGCAAATGAACATCAACGTTTTTATCTGCTGTTATTCCTGTAAAAACGAACCTTCTTTCGCCGTTTGCTGGATCATAATCATCTTCAAAAACATCATATGTTGGTGGGTCAGGTGGGAAAAATGCAAATTTTGCAGCTACATTTGAGGTTACGTTTCCCATTGAAGAACAAAAACCCACCTCATCAAGATCGTTAATTTACCCAATTAACTGAAAACCCAGATGAAAAAAAATGTTTTTTTATCTGGGTTTGAATGATTTCGCTCAAATTTCTAAAAAAAATTGAGTCTTTTTTTTTAATTGTGAATCTTTTTTAGAGGAAAATATATAAATATGAAAAATAATGGTGTGTGGCGATGATGTCTATTTAAGTTGTCTTGTTTTACGATATGCTGGTCTAGGTTTTGGCAGGCTTTGTTGCATTAAAGCTACAATAGCTGTAAAATACAAACAAATTTTATTTCTGGTTTGTATCTATTTTTTGTTTTACTAGCTTCATAACCCGCCCGATGGGCGGGTATGTTTCAAAATTTAGTACGTAGAGAAATACCAACAAAGATTAATAATTTTAAAAATGATGTTACACAACTTGATTAAATCAAGTAAAATTCCATCTCGGGTCAACTTGATTAAATCAAGTAAAATTCCATATCGGGTCAACTTGATTAAATCAAGTAAAATTCCATCTCGGGTCAACTTGATTAAATCAAGTAAAATTCCATCTCGGGTCAACTTGATTAAATCAAGTAAATTCCATCTCTGGTTAACTTGATTAAATCAAGTAAAATTCAATCTCGGGTCAAGTTGATTAGATCAAGTAAAATTCCATCTCGGGTCAACTTGATTAGATCAAGTAAAATTGCATCTCGGGTCAACTTGATTAGATCAAGTAAATTCCATCTCGGGTCAACTTGATTAGATCAAGTAAAATTGCATCTCGGGTCATCTTGATTAGATCAAGTAAAATTGCATCTCGGGTCATCTTGATTAGATCAAGTAAAATTGCATCTCGGGTCATCTTGATTAAATCAAGTAATATTCCATCTCGGGTCAACTTGATTAGATCAAGTAAAATTCCATCTCGGGTCAACTTGATTAAATTAAGTAAATTCCATCTCGGGTCAACTTGATTGAATCAAGTAAAATTCGATCTCGGGTCAACTTGATTAGATCAAGTAAATTCAATCTCGGGTCAACTTGATTAAATCCAGTAAATTCCATCTCGGGTCAACTTGATTTAATCAAGTAAAATTCCATCTCAGGTCAACTTGATTAAATCAAGTAAAATTGCATCTCGGATCAACTTGATTAAATCAAGTGCATTTGCATATCTCGATTAAATAACATATCAGGTTTTAAATGAATTTACCTCAATTTAAAGGGAATAACATATCAATCAACTTGATTTGGAGATGGATTCATTAGATACTTGTATAGGAGATTCCTATACAAATCCACAGGATCAGTGAGAAATATGTTAGAAATTATCCCAATATAATGTATTTTCAACATATATAACACTATGAAACCAAAACTCAAGAAAATAAATTAACATAAAGGGTGAAACAGAGTCTATGTAAACTGGGACATGATAATTGAATCTACATATCACTTGTCCAGATTTCTTACACAAATCACAAAGATGACTTATTAGACAAACGATCAACAGTAAATTCTTCAAACCTAATTCAATTATCAAAATGCAAATTAACAAACGAACCTTAACTTAATATCAAACACTAAATAATCAAAATTTATGGGAAAAAAAATTCAGTTTCCTATTCATACATTCAAATAACAATAGATTATTAACGAACCCCAATTTATGTATCGATCATATATTCATATTAATATCATATTTTATTTTAACATAAAAAATAACAATTCAGGTTTTGAATGAATTTACCTCAATTTAGGGTTTTGAATGCCATAATTCTACAAAGCATTGAACATAACCCTTGGCAGATCAATTTTTCAGATGAATTGATGCCTTAATTGATCGACGTGTAAGGGAGTTTGGAGATAAGTGCTTTACAAAAGAAATAAACTAAATGGACATAACTTTTTTTGATCATTTCAATGTTAAATCAAGAACCGAGAAGATGATTAATACTGCTTGGATAATGTGCAATTCGAAAAATCTGAAAATAATATGCAGAAACCAAATGGGCAAGAAGATGATGGAAACCTGTGGCGCAACAAATTTGAGGACGCGACAGGTTATATAAGGATGAAAGGGTGTGCCGATTCGGGAAGATGGCGACCGTCGGAGGAAATAGGGTAAACGGTTGATGGCGATTGCGAAGGAAGACGACGGCTGGGTAACGAAACCCTAAATCACGTGGGGAGGGGTGGACAAGGGGATCTAGAAGGAAGATACAGGTTAGGAAGACGGTTTTGTTGAAACCGTATTTGCACGCCTGAATTTTCAGTCAAAAATAAATGTGAATCGTTATCGCATTGTGTAGTTGTTGAAGAATGGTTGGACCAATGAACGATTTACATGTGGTATTTTCGTCCAATCAGAAGCGAGCGTTGTGATGAGTTGTCATAGCATAATCGGATGTAGCTCCATATATAGGTGAGGATTTATTCAGAATATTTGTTTATTTATATATTGAGGAATAGTATATGTCTTTACTGACTACTCATGAATGATGAACCTATCAATTTGATGATTACAAGTGTCAAAATCAATTGATGATATGAGGAAAAAGAATTACTAGATTACGCATGTCAAGTTTTAATATGAGTAGGCATAAATGGTAGACACAAATATCATTTCTCTTATATATTTGTTTAATCAAATCTTTTAAAAGGAGCACTTTGCATTCCAGTCAAACTAATATTCTTTAATGATTATTAATCACAATTCACAACTAGTTAATTTGTTACCCACAAGAGATGATGAAAACATTGGATTATCACTTACTTTAAAAAAAATATTCTAATTTAAATATGAAGAAAGTGTTTACATAATATTGGTTTTAGCATAGTCTAACAAATTACAAACCTATATATTTCTTTTAGTTTTTTATTATTATTATTTTTTTAATTTTGTAGGTAGTTTATACACGTTTAGTTAATGATCAAAGTACTAATCATTAGATAGTTTTTATATCTACTTTGACATGTTCTAGTTTTTATATCTACTTTGACATGTTCTTTTTTAAGAAGGGGATGAGTGGGTGATCTAATACAATTAATTATCCGTCACCAAACCCTTGCATTTTCTAGAGAATATTATATATATGCGTAGATAGACACACAATCATGTATTTAAAGTATCGATATCATTAATTAATAATCATATAAGTAGCAGATATAGAAAACTCATCATACATAACAACAATGATACCTAATCTCTTCAGATAAATACAATGTAGACAATTATACTTCTACCTGAAAGTAGAAATACTATTTTCAAAAAGATCTCCAGCAAAATTAGAGTGAGATGAAATGAGTGTACAATAAGAATATATGTGCATGCCTTTAATAATACACGCAAATAAATAGATGCGAGTATGAAAACATGTACAAAATTTATGATTGAGTGGTATGTATATACGAAAGCTGAACTCACAATATCTTGTTTAATGTATAATTTACATTGGGCTGATCGTGTAAAGTGTAAACACCTCATTATTTTTTGGTAACTTAGAATGTTACTTTTAACTTCTTTTAATAAGAACAAATATTGGTTTATTATAATAAAATTAAGTGCCAATTGTTTAAAGTCAATAACTCTATCACAAATAAAGAGAATATAATGTGTATCAAATTGGATAAAAGGAATAGACCAGTCAAAAAGCATATGAGATGGCATGGAAGTTGGTGTCCTAACAAAAGCCAATGCCTTGAACAAAGCTAAAGATGACCAACATTAGCTTTTCCTTTTCTCATAATTATTTATTATATTCAACATTTAACCAATTAAATTAAAAATATATATACAAATAATTGAAATCTATACTCACATAAACTTAGAATTGACCAAAATCCTCTTCTTACTAAAGTTCAACATGACTATAATAAGAAAGAGTATTCTACTATATATTCTTACTAGTTTCATAACCCGCCCGATGAACGGGCTAGCTGTAAGAAATATAATACATAATGATGAAAAAAACGTAAGAAATCATATGGTAAACTATTATTAAAATGATGATTAAAGGTTTTGTTGTACATGAATAGTCGGTAAAAATAAATCAAAAAAGAAAATGAAATTTTATTGTATAACAGTATAAGACGTTTGTTGTTGAGTTTGTGTACAAACAAATCAACTTGTGACAATGTTCGCCCTTGGTTTTTTTATAGTCATTGAAAAACGTACTTAAATAGGAAATTGTCTCCGGCTCAATTTGAAAGGCATATTTTTATCGTAAGGACTAATAATCATATGTGAGATAACACAAATTTTACAAACTTTATCACCTGATATCATCTTACCTTCAATTATATTAGCCTACTCTGTTGCATAAATCTACTTTCTGATCAATATTTTGCATACACATTATAGGAGCGTCTATCTTTAACTTCAATATATGATGCGTGACACCTAACATTTTTATAGTATACAAGAATTATGTGGTGTAAAGATCAAGGCTAAATATAGTATCATCAACAATTTCGTGTGTGAGTGTTGATAATAATATGTTTAGACTATAATATTTTTGGATCTTAATATTTTTGAACATTGATTATTATAACTTTCTATCATAATAAAATTTGATTATAATAAATTTGGATCGTAACATTTTTATGATCATAACATTTTGTGACCATAATAAATTTAAATTACATTTTTAGATCATAAGATTTTTTTCCGTAAAATGTTTGAACCATGACATTCTTTTATTCAAATTATTATGACTATACTCATTTCCTAAACAATTTAATTTTAAGAACTTTGATTTTCTTAAATTTTTTGTGATCATAAAATTTTGTGATCATAATAAATTTAAATTACATTTTTAGATCATAAGATTTTTTTTTCATAAAATGTTTGAACCATGACATTTTTTTTTAAATTTTTATGACTATACTCATTTCGTAAAGAATTTAATTTTAAGAACTTTGTTTTTCTTAAAAATTTTTGTTTACAAATAAAAAATAAAGCTATGGGCGAAAAAACGAAGCGAGTGAAGACATGCATATGTTTCCATATAAAGAAGAAGTTAATTGACTATTATGCCCTTTGAGTCAGCGTCCATGTCATCATTAAGAAGCAATTTATCTTCTTATTCATTTGATCATTCAAATCACATGATGATATTATGAAAAAAATTTAGTGAATTTCATATGTCAATTATTTTATAAGTAGCAAAATGAAGTAGTAAAAGTTAGTATAAAGCAATATAATTTTTCTTAAAATAAAGAAAATAACATAAAAAAACTCAAGAATCCTGTGATAGATTTCCATGATTGACAGGGTGAGCTTGTTTTAGAGGACATTTTGTATGATGATAAAAAGTGTTGCATAAAACTTAAACAGCAAGAAAGTAAATGAATGATATAAAGTTAAAGGTGGTGACTATATTCTTGAGTCAACACTTACAAAATTGGTTACAAATTTGACCTAAAAGTGATTGTGGGCCTCTACTTTCATGTGAACCTCACCTGCTGCCCATCAGCCCATGCAAATTGCAATATTAAATTAGCAAGTATTACTTTTTCTAAAAAAATTTAAATATAATTTTGTGACCGAATTATTTTTTCACTTTAATCATCTGGTGATGTCCTAGTAGTAAACATATCTGAAATGATCTCCTAGCAAAGCTCCACCACCCCAGAAACATGTTATAAACTACAGTATAATAAAAAGGTTTTAAATATGATTATGTCATATATAATGACCGAAAAATCTAAACTTTAATAGTTCCATATGAATAAAACCTTATTATATTCATTATCATATGTAAATTCATTTTACATCATATACTATATCATCATTCGACAAGATTATAATTTATAAAATAGATGTGTTAGCAACATCAGGATTAAAAAGTACATGTTCTTCCTCAACAGTGGTATTATCTCCAATAACCGAAACCCAAATTTCTGAAATTTTCTCTAATTTCCCGTCTTTTGATTCGATTAAAGTAAAGGCCCGTAATGTACCTTCTGAATTTGATATAAAAGTAGTTGTGTCAGTTGTTGAGCTGTTATCAGTTTGTTGTTTGTCACAGAATCTTTTGACCCGAGGAACAATGGCTGCGTTTAGGTATATGGTATTATCGTTACCAAACACAATCATTTTACGTGGCCCGTTTCCAAATGCTAGATCCTTATGCATGTGTCCAAACACTACCAGTGGAATGGAGTGTTTGGTGTTGGATTTAAGTTGAGAAATAGCAAGTGCTAAATCTGTAACATAAATTTATAAAAATAGCCTAAATAATAACACTTTATTATATTCTAGAAATCGAGAAATAATTTATAAATTATGAGTGTGATTATCACCTGGATCACCTTGGTCCCCACCTCCCCGAACCCAATCTCTTCCACATATGTCGTTCATTTCAGAACCGAGACCTAAAAATAAAAAATAAAAAATTTAACATATGTTTTTATTAAGCATTTTACTGAAAAAGACGTTTGAATGTATGCCTGTGGGCCCATTATGAGCAAGAAGAATAATTGAATGATTATTTGGTGTCCCCAAAGCAGCTTCACATATTGTCTTTGCACTCTCATTCATGTTGTGAACTCCATATCTAACAGTAACAGGTTTATTTCCAATATTAAGTGGGAAATTTAATTAAAAAAAAATATTTTTTTAGTTTATATACGAAAACAATGAAAAACAGACTGACCTTTTAGCGAGAAGTTGTTTTCTGAATAACCTTTCACCACCACAAGAAAACGGGCGACCTCCAACAACACTCAGTTTCAGTGAACGGAAGTCCAAACGTTTGTAACCAACATGTTCTTCCCCAAAACTGGATCTCAAAATAAGCATTAATTTTATTTTTTAATCTTTTTCACATCCACTGACAACTTACATGTGACTAGATTGAATTACACACATGTTTTATGTGTTAGAAACAGTATTGAGGATTATAAGTAAAGCTCACCTTTCCAGCTGGAGTTGAACTGCATCTTTCCGCCTTTAAATTAATGACATAGTTAGAAGATATAAAAAAGAATAAGAAAATGGGTAATTATTAATTAATCTTATTTAAATGAAAATGCATCATCTTTAATGGTAATAAAAAATTATCAACCTATACATCCCCATTCTTATTTGAAAACGTAACAAAAAGTCCATTGGAAACAAATCTATTGTATAACCGACAAGAAGATTAAATTACAAAAATCGTCCCTTTAAATGGGTAAGATCAGAAAATAGTTACAAAGGAAACGACTCATAAGTCACCCAAAGGGGTTTTTAATACATAAATCCTCCTAAGTTATTTTCTGTAAAAATTTGACTTTTATTAAGTAAAAAAACATCTTCATTCAAAACATTAGTTTTAAAAAAAAATTAGATTTCAATTTATACAATTATATCTTTATCAAAAAATTATATATTTATTCAGAAATAGTATTGTTATTTAAAAGATTTGTTTTTTATTGAAAAATATAGTTTTTGTAATCATAATTGACACACTAGTTATATAGAAAAACAAAAAACAAAAGAAAAGACAAAAAATGTTTTAGACCAAGCCAACATGTCCACTTCGACTGTAGAAAAAATAACGTTTTGAGTTTTGACCCAGAACACGATTTGACTCGGTCATATTTCCATTTTATGTCCTCACTATAATGTAATAGTTTTATTAATAAAGCAATTTAGGAGGTTCTATGCATTAAAAATACATATTGGGCATTTCTAAATTTTTTATTTGACCCTTTGGAGGGAAAATATAACCCACATTGACCCATTCATTAGTAAATGTGTCAAAATTTGCACCTCTAACCCAAACCCAAACTCAAACTAAAGCACTAATCCTGGGCCAATACAAAAACATTCCAACCCAATTTTCGATGAAGAATTCAAAATCAAATCGACAATGAAAACTGAAATAGGTAATTCTCAGACTACATAAAACTATGAAATATGGTAATACTGTGATCAATATTCAAAGAATACAACTAATCCCACACTCACATACTTTGTAATCACAAATTTTAAAAATGGATTTCCCTGAGTATCAAGCAAATAACTGTTTTTCTATGTGCAAGCTCTAACAATCCATTTATTACTAGTAGAAGAAAAAGATGATAAGAAGAAATGAAGAAGAAGAAGGCCCCAAAATTACCATTTTGCCCCTTTCAACTATTAACAGAGCTTATTATAGGAACTGCTAACTAAGGGAATACTTGGTTCAAATTGGGGAATAGGAAAGGGAAAGGTAAATGGAATATAATGCAATGAGTATTCATTACCTCCAATTTGTTGAGTAATGGGTTATTACCCACTAATGGGTAATGGAGAATTACATTATATCCAACCAAGCATCTATTTTCATTACCTTTGCCATTACCTACCCTCAAATACCCTCAAACAAGCACCCCCTAAGTTTTTCAATTTTCACTATGCAAGTTCAGTTGCAGCTGTTGTGCTTCAGTCTAATACTAAATATCTTATCTTATAATCTCATATAATACTTACTTTTCAGAAAAATTCTGTGTATTCCAAGCATCATGATTCCCTAGAATAGCTGCTTTACTCACTTTGAGTGCTGCAATGCTTCTAACAAGTTCAACATTTTCATTACCATAATCACCTGGAAAATCATGCAGCCAAACAAACCAGAAGAAAATTGAAAATTAAAGAATAATAACTAGAATTGAAAGAAAGCTTGCCAGACAAATCAAGAAGAAACAATCATTGCACTAGAAAACCTGCCTGTAAACAGCACCAAATCTGGCTGCAATTTCAAACAGAAACTTGTAACTAACAGGAGTAAAACGCAGAACAGTAACCTTAGGTGATTTTTAATCCTATATAATTAGATATAAATTCAATACACAAAACCAACTCTACTGTGACCGATATAACAACCTCTAATTACTGTTCAAAAGTTCAATCAGCTCTTATCGTTACAATTTTTGGAACCATAAAATTCATCATTGAAAACTGAAAAATAGATCGCTAATTTTAGGATCAAAGTTGATTAGTTCATATTCAGCTATAATAAAACAAAACTAAACCAAAATGAGAACAGATTAGAATGTGAAAGCAATTACAGGACATAATTACCTGCAATAGCTCGAGAGCCTTCGAATCTTCTTGTAGATTCCAATCATCATGCTTCAAAATACAAACATTTACAGATAATTAATAGCTTCATTTGATTACATGTAACGTAGAAAAACTGAAAAACACGCAGAAAGGGGGAAGAAAGCTCACAACGTCTCCGACGACGACTATTCTGACGGAGGAGGCCATTGATAATCGAATACTGCAGTTGACCTTAGACGAATAAGACGCCGGAGAAGTTTGTTGCGACGGTGATAGGCTGAATGAACTGAAGAGAACGGTCTGAATTGGCGCGTGAAATAACGCGGTGGTGAACATGAGCACGGAATTCTCGTAGCCCTACTACCGTATATAAATACAAGTCTACTACGACTTATAATCTGACCTAAGAAATTACACTTCCCCTTTTAAGTATACCAAAAATTATTATTGTTCGAATATATACTTTGTTTTTAAGCATGTTTTAAATCGATTTTTGTATTGAACTGACCAACATTATAAATAAGATAGAATTGGTCGGACTGGATTGACCGTCCGATTGAATTAGATGACAATACAGTTAAGTATTTATGATTCAATTTTTTTTTCTGTATATATGTACAAATGCCAAAAAATTATAAAGTAAATATCATAACAATTTCACAACCGATTTTTCAATTAAGTTTATCATTTTGAGTTCAAAACCAATATAAAATCCATGTCTATTTTAATTATCTAATGATTTTTAAAAAAAATCGGTTTTTTCCGTTTCGACTGGTCGTTTCAACCGGATTATTATGTCCAACTGACCGGTTTGGCTGAATTATAATCATCGATCTAACCGGCTACATTTTTGTTTCCCAGTTTGACCGAGTTTTTTATTAAACATTGGTTTTAAGTCATACACCAGTAATCTGTGTATTAAACTATACTCATAAAACATGATTGGTGGTGTATAGATAAAATTGATGGTGTATAAATCACCACCCTGGCAATTTAGACATCTCAATTTTTATAAAAGAAATACAAAAATACATTATAAGACAAAGTCCTACCAATGATAGTGACAAATACGTGCAAGTGTTGCGTTTTGATAATTGTGGATCATTAATTTCAATAATGTGAGTGTTTTCCTATAATTTTGAATAATATAGCAGACATAATTCTGCTTCCATGCTCATATACAAAAGTTGACAAAATAATTTAATTGTCTGCCTATATGAAAGAGTGGATAGAGACTTCTATTGAACAAAAGGTAAAATATTTTCTTGTGGTCACAGAGATTCGCATACGACAGCAGGCCACCTGTAAAACGGGTGGTCACACTGAAACCATTCAGCTCGCAAAGCGGGTTGAAAAACCAAGTTATAAAAGAGTAGACAACTATAATTAGTGATATTGGCACCGATGATCCTACCATCGTTACTTCACGAATGTGATATATGATTTTGTACAATAATGACTTTTTGTCATGAATGATTAAACATGGACGTTTGCACTTTCGATAATGCCTCGTCTAATCAGTAGTAATGTCACGATCAAGCTAAACATAAGTAATTAGTACGACTCCTAAGATTTTTGTCTGATGCAAGGGCGATGCTACATACATTGCAAAAAAAAAAAAAAAAAAAAAAGAAAGAAAGAAAAGCAAATAGTAAAAAAGTTGGGGAACTTTAGAAAATTCACTATGTATTGTTTTCTTGATGATCAACACGTAGTTGGGAAAGTCTTAATACATGTATACCTCGTAAAACATTCAGCTTACTTTATCTTTATTTATAGGAAAAGTAACTCAAATTTTTATATAATAAGCAAATGAGTTGACTGAAATTTTAAGCATCTCTAAATAGAAAAAGTCTCAAATCCATTATAATGTAGTATAAAAATTGAGTCATACTAATTAGTTTTCTTGAAATCGGCTTGAACTATTTCTCGTATTTAAGTCGACTAGAGCAACTTAATTCATCTCTCAAGTCGAGCTTGAGTATTTCATACACTTTTGTTAGCCTTATCGAAATTAACTTAATTATATTACACTTTTGCGTGTGTATGTTCTTTATTCAACCTTTGAGTTTTAAGATCTTATAATCTCAAGCTTGTTTGATTTCACCACTACACTCAAATGTTTGGATTGGCTTCATATTTTTGTTTTTAAAAAGTGGTTTTTTTAACAGTAAATCATAATGCACTAATATCTATATCTACTTTGAGACTTAAACTCACAACCAAACCCTTTTTTTAATAAAATATTGAACTAAAATTGGTTGGAGTCCTTTAATAAAGAAGAAACTCTCCAAAAATTGGCGTATGCCACTATATAGAGCGAGCACGCAGTATTCTTTAGTAAAAGGCGAAAGAATAGTTCACTTTGTGCTCACTGCATGGCTGCATTCTTCTCAATTTCCTAACTACTCGATTTATATATTCACTCTCACCCCTTTAGGTTTCTTTAACCATCCCATGTGGGACAAACCCTAGGCTACAACATGAATTCCTTTGATTTTAGTATAATATTCCAGTAGAGTAAAACCTGCAAACTGAGGCAAGTTACGGTTGGTTTAGGGAAAAAATGCTTGATGAAATATTAACTTTCGAATTAAAATATGGACAACCATAATATCCTTAACTCAAATAAACGTTATGTTTTTTTTCAAGAATACTAGCTGGTACCCGCGCAAAGCGGCGGCGGGTACCAGGTAAATATATTTTGTTGTGAGCAAATAATACATATATTTTGTTGTGAGCAAATAATACAGTGAAACCAACAACCATAGATCGATTTATTTTCTAGAGTACTTCAACATTGAGTGTTTGTATTGATATGAGATAAAATATGACTTGTTTGATTTGTAAGTGTTAATTTTAATTTTTGACCCGTTTAATAATAATTAATCTTTAAGGAGAGGGTTACATGGGTTAAACGATAGAAAGTCGAAAATTTGTAAGGCATACCGTCTCAAGTAAAAAGCAATAAACATTTTAAGATTTTTTTTTTCATTCAACTAAACATAAATTAATACAAAACATTGTTCATAAACTTTGGGGATTTATTAATCAAATGGAACTCCCTTTCTTTGGTATGGTAATGCACCTATGAGTAAACGCGACTCGACTCCTGCACAAAAAAAGCTTTGTAACAATTCAAATTCGAGCCCTCTGACTATGAGTGCAAACATATCTT
This sequence comes from Calendula officinalis, assembly GCA_963853835.1. Taxonomy (NCBI): domain Eukaryota; kingdom Viridiplantae; phylum Streptophyta; class Magnoliopsida; order Asterales; family Asteraceae; genus Calendula; species Calendula officinalis. The sequence continues at coordinate 73,147,681 of OY970829.1, read as the reverse complement.
GATAAAAAAAATTAAAAGAGCAGCATCAATAATATCCTTAACATTAATGCAAGGGGTTTGGAGTGATGTGATTACATCCCAAGCAAAATACCCCAAACAGAAAATTGCAGGTACATAAAAACAAAAAAGGGAAAAATCTTTTGTGGGAATACAAATAAGTCTACACCTTGACAGTAATAGCATTAGCCCATCGACAATAATAGCACCATGACTGTGCAAGGTTATTATACTTTTACCATGGATTAGGGCATGAGTGGTTGCCATAGCAAATTAGGGGAATTGCTGGGAAGTCACGGTTCTGTTTAAGAAGGTGCAATGCAATGAACAAACTTGTTTGTTATAACTGGCACATCAGAAGCCATTTCTATAATTTTAGCCAAACAATTAGCTGCACCATTTTGATCCAACAACTTTATTCTCGTCATTCAAACTTTCCAATGACAGTTTCACAAACAAACTAACAACAGGTCCACCATTACTACTGTTATTCTCAACACCTTCACCTTTCAAATACAAACAGGAAAGCTCACCAAAAAGCAGCCAATATTATAAAAACAAAAGCTTCAAACTTCTGATTTGTTTTTAGTTATCAATTCTTGTTTTCAACTTCTGATTTTGTTTCCTGATATCTTGGAGCTGCATATGGAAACAGATAAATATATTTAATTATAAACAAGTACATGTCAAATGGGTCAAATACATAAAGATTTTATTTTTTATGCATAAAAGGTAATTCAAGTCAACCGAAGCTTATTTCTCAACATGGGTCTCTATCAAAAAGGCTAACCTAGCAACATAGCACACCTCTATGGAATATCACCAACAAGCATCCAATCTCATTCTGTCTTCATAAGTTAACACAAACTCAGAAAACCATCCAAAAGTAGAGAGCATTTCTATTTTACACTACCTGAATTAAATTAACACAAGACAAAATAAGTGTAAATGGGTCAACAATAACATTTTATTAATAATCGGGGTCAAACGCGTCATAAGTTACCAAGGTATATTAGTGATGAATATTGAATAAAGCTCCAAGATCATTTTATTCAAAAAAAGTCAACAGGATCGTTTGGAAACAGTGGCTCCTGAAGATGCTACAAAAATGCTCGAAATACACCATATCTTGAAGAGAAACACCAGCTAAACATATTTGGTGTTGCAGTTGATGGTTCGGTACCAACATATACATCATTGTAAAATACTGCATCAAAATAAACAGCAATTCCTGTACATACACAATAATCATCTTAGTTGACCAAATAAAACAATATTCCGTTCGTAAGTACACATGATTTATACAATAAATAATCCAGTTTCGATGGTGACCTCGAACCGAAGCTTCTTGTACCGCTTATTACTTTTCTTGTACCTGTAGAAAGGATATTTCCCATATAGAGATGAAATTCAATATTTATATGTAACAGTTTAAACATAAATTAAATCAGATAATAAAGCTTGATATAATATACCAGGTTCTCTTGATGCTTCTTCTAATTTAGATTTAGTCATTTTTCTTCCATCGATTTGTTTAGGTATTTCAATTTGGAGGGTATGGTCGCCAGAGAAGACGAAGGAAGTGCCGATTCAGGAGGTGATAGGGATAGGAGAAGAGAATGGGAAGGAGAAAGGAGGTTACGATGTATTTGGGAAACCCTAAGCGGCCGAAGAATGGTGGTTTGAAGGAATCGAGGAGGCTGTCTGGCGTGTATGACTGTATTATGAGGAATGCCAGAATGCGAATCGATTATGCAGGGAATTTAGGTGATACTCAATAAGCATATTAAAAGGTATTTGAAGGGGAGTCATTAACATCCAAATGTATAGCTCAGCTGGTTAGCCTTCATGCAATTGACATATGTTTCTCGGGTTCGAATCTCATCGCTAACATTTTTTAATAAAGCAAATCAATCCAAAAATAGCAAGTGTGTTGGCTGAATTTTCAGCCTTGCTAATTATAGAATGTGTAAACTCTTTATAATGTAGTATAGATGATATCAAGAAAACAAAATCACATGCCAAGCATGTCTAAGTGTTCTTAAATCTTACCGCTAAACTATCATCAGTCCTACAAATGATAGTGGCAAATACGTGCAAGTGTTAACGTTTTGATAATTGTGTTTCATTGATTTCAATAATGTGATTGTGTTCGTATAGTTTCGAATAATCTAGTTGATATACTTATGTTTCCTATGAATTGGCATCATGTACAAAAGTTGATAAAATTGTTTCTTATCATTACTTTTACTATATAGCATGGGGTAACCCATTAACCCTTGCCTATCTCTCAAAATTTCCTGTATAATTTTAAAATAGTATTCTAAAAAAATGTAATTTTTTTTAGTTTATGTAATAATACCCTAAGGAAAAAATGTACAATTGGTGTTTACTGATTGTAGCCTATCATTGGTGAAGAAAAACATATGGTTGATCATCTTTTAAAATGCTATCTATAGAAAACTACTAAACAAGAGCAGACAACCATAATAAGTGACCTTGACCACCGATGATTTCGGTCATGTGATATATGATTATGTGACTTTTTGCCATAAATGATTCGACATGGTTAATTGTTTGCACTTTCGAATATGCATCGTCTAATTTGTAGTAATGTCACAATCAAGCTATCACATAAGTACTTAGTGTGGACTTCCGCCTTAATCAAATAGCAAATACAACAAAAAAAAATTCATAACAAACAAGTGTGTAGGCTGAATTTTTAAGCCTTTTTGTTTATGAAACTTCCCAAATCCATTATCTCTATTACTTATAAAGCATTTAGGACCTTTCCCTAAATAGCTTTTAGAAAATTCAGACAAATTGTTTCCATTTTTGAATTTTTCAACTTCTGCTCAAAAAAAGATTCAGCCAGGATTCGAACACAACACCTGTTGGTCAAATTCCAACAGACACACCAACTGCGCTGGTTTACGGCTGCGTTAATTACCCAAAACATAGATGTTTTATCTCTTTGCATATCGGCCAACCAATTTTCAAAATTGAAATTAAAATAACGAAAACTGAATCCTATTTTCACCTATCGGAGGTTACGCCGCCCAATACCCTCCTCGAACATATTGCACAGTGATAGAATCGAGGAGCTCATCGGTTCAAGTTAAGTCCACTCATCTTCAATTGCCTTTTGGAATACCTTCCTCGATTGCTTTAAAATATCCATCTTCACTATATAATCACAAAATCGACGATTTGAAGAATAGATTCCTACGACCAGTGATAACATACTTCAGGTATCCATTTTTAATTTTCGTTTTCGTATGAAATGCTTTAACTGAAATGTGTTTTTGTTTTCGTTTTTCTATCCATGTTTGAATACACAACATGTTAATTTTTCTTCGATTGTGTTTCGACTTCGACTGAAATGTGCTTCGACTGTGTTTCTTGGTGTTTAAACAGGTGCAAGTAAAGACCGTACTTTAAGAAAATCAATTTCAGGTATATATTTTTCTTCTGTTTTGCTGATTTTCTCCTTAATTGATTACTCGATTACACATGCTTTTTCTGATTTAGTTCCTAATTTTCTACTTGTTTTTCTCCTTTTATTCAGCATCAACTATTGATTTGTGAAGCTTTAATCGTTCTTATATTAACATTACTCTATCTGATGCAGTGGAGCATGTTTGCTAATTATTTTTTGTTCCAAAATGATATTGTTGATTTCTGTGTGTTTTGTTCTAAAATGATAACAGATCCATACACACCGATTGGACAACACCATGCCTCGGTGATATTTCTTAATTTTTTTATGATTTTATAGCATGTGTGACTTTTATGTACTGGTATTGTTTTAGTTGTCTTTTTATGTATATAACAGGGTGATGGATCAGGGCATGTTGGATGTTTGGCATTAGCTGAGCTGGTAATGTAGGTCTTGAAGTATTAGACTCATTAGGCAGTAGTATGACAAATTTAAATCCTCAAAGTGGTTATGGATCAAATATGACTTCAAGAGGAAATAAACTAACAATGCTTGCATTTGAATTGTTTCTTTTCTAGGTAAAGCTTGAAACTTTATGTTACATGATTATCAATCTTGTATTACATTTAAATGAGGCGGACCTGGGTTGACTTGGTTTAGCTGATAGTCCTGTGGCCCGGCCACTTTACCGGGTTGACTTAACATGTTGAATGACGGAAAGATTTATCAAACCTTAATGTCTCTGGTGGTAGGAAGAAGTGAGATTTGTATGTTTAAAATCCTCCAAATTTATTTTGGATTGGAACAACTTTGTATCGAGTAAAGCATCTACATGCTTTCATTTTTTCATTTTATAGTTTTTGTGTATCCGGGACTACTGATTTTGAATTTCTCAATGTAATCTGCTTCTGTGGTATTGAATTCGTGTAGCAATTGTTTAATTGCAATGTCTACCTCAGCCCCGGAATTGGTTGAATGTTTAACTGAAATGCATGGATAATAGATTAAAATATCTACAAGATCAGATTTTGTGAATAAAATTCAAATGAAAACATAAATACAGTTTGAATATTTTTCACATTATTTTCCAAATAATTCAAAGAAAAGTGAGTTGTAAATTGTAACCATTAATCTGTTGTTGCAGATACAATATAACGCAATTGCACTGATCAGTAGCAGTTTCTTTCCACACAAGTGTGTTAGTAGCTCCTATTTTGAGATTTAAAAAGCACTCTATTTTCTATTACCCTACAATAAAGTTTGCAGCTGCTATATATGTCATATTTAATGGTGTAGTGTTTTTTAATATTTTATTTGGCCGGAAAGGTGGTCTTAAAAGAAAATTTGAAAATTGAGGAGAAATATATGTAGGTATGGTTTTAAACATCAGGTTAATTTGCAGTTTCAGTTTATCTTTGTTATTTTATCAAAGATCCCAGTTTTCACCTGATTCAGTGGCCACCTTTTTTGCTGGTTACAAGGCAAAATATGAGTTTCAACACATTTGAGATTGATTATAAAGCCAGATTGACCCGTTTGTAAGTACATGGCCAAATCACCACCTTTAAGAAATTGATGTTTGAGGCTCTTTGCAAAAATAAGTACTGAAATCAATTTGGATTTTTAGGTTAAATTTAGTACCTTTTTAATTTAAATCTGATATGGATTTAGACATTTAGTTATAAATTTTTCAACGGTATGTTTGACATTTACTGAATAAATTTAGTAATTTGAATATATTTAGTAATTTGAAGTTCTACAAAAGTATGTTTGACTTTCAAAGTCAAACGTATTGCAGTAGTGATAGTTACTTATGGCTTTGTTAAAAACAAGTTTGCGTCTATGTCATCAAAGGAGGCAACAATGGGTTGAAAGTAGGAAGTAACGTAAAACTAAGGAGCCCGTATAAGGTTACAATTTAACTAAAGTGAAAGTTGTGAGCACATGAAAATGCTAATATACAAGGTACTCATAATTTGTAACAAGGTACCCAAAGTTTAGTTTCTAATCTTTTTAATACATTATATTGGTATTGTTGGTATTGTAACAATTTTAGACTTGTAGTTGTCTCCTACTTAGCTAATTAATTTAACACATGCTCTTAGAACTGTTTTGCGTGAAGAAGGGTCACATGCTTTGTATAAAGTCTAATTTCTCTAATTTTAAATGCATAAAACCTCCTAAATCAATTTAATAAAAAAAATATTGTTGGAATAATAATTTTTGAGTAATCATATTTGACACACTGATTATATTTTATATCAAACTAAAATTTAACAGAAAAGAAAGTGTGCGTGGTCAACATGTTACCTGACCCATTTTGACCCATTACCCAATTGCCCGACCTGCCCATTTTGCCATATCTACTTGAATGCAACATGTGTTATTCAACAACAAAAACAATTAGTAAATTACCTCTTGACAAAAACGTAAAATGTTTGTCCATTGATCCATGTTTATCACCTTGTACTCCTTTTGGATCTGACAAAAACACATATAATTATACCACTAAAGTAATTGACGAATGAATTATTATTATTATTATATCCACTAAACAAAAGATAAATAAACAATTAGCAGCTATAAACCTTTAAGAACTCAACAAATGAATCAACTTGTAGGCGAAAATTAGGGCCTAGAACAAGATCCAACAACATGCAAACACTCTCGATATCTAAAGTCTTCTGTTTATCTTCTGAAATATGTAAAATCAAATAAATAAACCGTAAGGATTCATGAATTAGAAGAATATTTGATAAATTCATAAGCAAAAGCCTAAAATTGGTAAAATTAATGAAACCATTTAGCTATAATGGAAATAGATCAAATGATATAGTTCTTGCAACAAAATTTACCACATTAATTATTTATAAAAGTAAAAAAAAAAAAAAAAAAAAGACAGCAAAATGTTCATGGGTCGACCAAACCTATCCCGCCCGTATTGACCCGTTACATTTAAGAAAAGCTTACCAGTTAAGCAGTAACGAAACGAAAAAGAATAAAAATCCTCAAAATTTTCTTGCTTGGCCACCTTTTCAAAATGAAAAACAAGATGTTAGATATTATTAATTGGGCTTAAATTATTTCTGCATGTAATTACAATGGGGAAACATATTAAAATACCTCTTTCTGTAACTCGGGGAGTTTATTTTTTAGCTTTCTAACAGTGTCAGCATGCAGTGATTTTAGGCCCGCCCGCCACTCATCCTGATAAAACACACAGATAAATGATTAAATTTGTGTATATATACAGATATGTGATAGTAATTTAATTTACCATATAATTATAACCAGACAATGAGCACTTGAATATGTTTTCTTTCATTTATGTGTTAATTTATATAAAATAGAATAAAACTAAAGATGCTAACCCGAGTATACTTAAATTAGATGATCTTAGATTCTAGTACGTGTATCTAATCAAACTTAATCTCTAATTAATGGGAAGAATATAAGAATTTAACTTAAAGTCTTAAACAAAACACACCTGTGGCATACCTGTGTAAAGTATCCCTGCTTCTTAGCATTCATCTCTACTACTTATAATGCATTTAGGACTTTTCCCTAAATAGCCGGCTGAAAATTCAGCCAAATTCTTTCCATTTTCGGAATTTTCAACTTTTGCCAAAAAAATATAAGCCAGGCAGGATTCGAACACGCCTCCTCTAGATCAAATGCCAGGAGACAAACCAACTCCGCTGAATCAACTTTGCATTGAGTATCCTAAACAGAAGTGTATTAAACACAAACCATAAGCCTCTTCATAATTGAGTGGGCTTCGGCCCACCAAAACTATTCGTTGTACCCATCCTTTAACCTATTCGCTCTTCTAACCCAACCGGTTCATCCGACTTGCAAAGTGAAAGAAACGAAGAGCCTCATCGATTTAAGTTAACCCACTCATCTTTAAATGTCTCCTCGATTCTGCAACTAACTCATCGATTGCTTCAACCATTAGCATACATCTTCACCCAATAAATACACGTCGAAGATTTGAGATACGTTTCAGATTCATACAATCGGTGTTTAATTTTCAGGTATCCGTATTTAATATTCATAGAATTATGTTAATTTAAAATTGTTTGCCAGATTTTTTCAACTATTTACAAAATTCCTATATGTGAGGGACACAATAGGTAGAACTGTGTTAATATGTCTAGATTACAGTAGTTAAAATTATCTAAATTTTTAGAATTTTGTAATCTAAATAGTTAAGAACACTTTCATACCTGACATTGTTTGATTTTCTTGGTGTTTAAAGAGGAAGAAGTGAAGAGCAGAATTTAAGAAAATCGATTTCAGGTATACCTTTTGATTCTGTTTTGCACTTTTGCTAATATTCTCCTTAATTTCATATATATTCATTTGATTTAGTTGATTATAAAGTTTCTAATGCCTTTAATTTGCATAATAGAATGAACTCCAATAACATTATCAACGAAAACGATGCTCCACCAATGGTTCTTACGATGCTTTAATAACATTTTCCCGATTGGTTTAATTTGTTTGCCTAAAAACGAAATATAGGAATTTAGAAAAATATAAACCTCCCCAACGCCAAATATTTCGTTCAAATCATTTATGTTTTTATATCATTTCTGGTTGGCAGCTTACAAAGTACACCAAATCCTTGGTGCAGCCCTTTAAAAATCAAATATTCTGTTTTTACATATCTAACAGGTCAAACGGGTTGGTTTCATATCAAATTGGTCAGTTGTTCTTAAAATGTAATTATGTTACTGTTCTTACACATCAAGATTTTAACTGTTGGAAAAATGAAATATTTATGTATTTGATCGTTTTTGGTGATTATCTTTTCATAACCAATTATTGAAAAACATGTTTAAATATAAATTAATAATTTTATTTAATGGTTTTATAGGGAGAGAGCAAATCGTCATTTTTTATGCCTTGATACTCAATACATGTCAAATTTGTTAATCCGGTCGAATCTGCTCAAACGGGTCAAAAGAAGTTTCTATCAAACAAAATGAAATTAGAAAATTTGAATTCGAAATTGAAATTCATAATTTGTATTTTATAATTTGGCTTGTTTATTTAAGAGTTAAAATGCTTGTTACAAGCACGGCAACTAATGTGTAAGTCCTATATGGTCGGGTTATGTTGTTGGTGAAAATGATCTATAGATCATGTTTGGAATCTAAACGGGTCAAAAAGGGACCCTTTTAGCCAACTTTTTAATTTGACCCGTTTAAGATACACAACCCAAATCAAGCTGTATACAATAAAGGGGTCATCCTTTTCTCTTATTGTGGTGAGCATATGCGGAGATTGTATTGAATCTTCAGTAGCCCTTGAAGAAAATGTCCAACCCAAGGATCTTGCATCTGCTTGAAGAAACAGATTTAGATATTTTGGTAAATGTTACTTATTTTCATTTAATTAATTTTTAAAATGCACTTGATTTACACAGATACCATTAGAAATTGTACACTCTGTATGTGGTGATTTAATATTTTAAGACATCATATTATCGGTACAATAGATTCTGATATTTCTTGTTCATTTTACAATATCAGTGTTGAAAATTCTCCCAGTGCCATCAATCGTTGACTTTTTTTAGTCAAAGTTGTAGACTTTTATTTTATTTGTCAAAGTTGTAGATTGTTAATTGACCTCTCTGATCAAAATTGCAAGGATTTCAAATTTCGCTGATCACTTAAGAGTATTGGACATGTTGAACACCGAGCTGTTGATATAGTTGTGATTCCTTTATCTTTAAATATTTGTGGATTCCTAACCGAATGAGACTCTAACAAGTTTCTTCCTTGGACACTTTTATAGAAATTAATTTTAATAAATGATAATCACATGGACCATATATACGAGTAGATATATGTTCAATATTTTTTAAATAAAATGTTTGTATCTATCTATCAAATATATGCATCATGACAACTTGAACTTTTGACTTCATTGTTATTAACACAATTCCTTCCTTAATGAACTAAGCTACTAGAACATATATTCCTTACGTGGAATTAAATTATCTTTATCAATCTCTTATACGTTAAAAGCTGAAATTACCACCATCTTCACCAACCATCCACGACAACCACCACCAACACCACCATCATCGCTCTCCAATTGGTTGCCGCAAAATTTGGTCACAGGGTACCCGCCGCCGCATTGCGCGGGTACCTTGCTAGTTTTCCTAAATTATTTCAATCATCAGTATATATATATATATTAATTTTCTTTATGATTTGACTGAAATAATTAATTAAAAATAATCGATAGCATACCAAGCAAGCATCAAGATTCTAACATCAGTGTGCTCAACAGATAGATCAGAGCAAAGCTTTTCAACCCCTTCTGGACTATTGCACACCAAAAAAAAAAAAAAATCAGTCTTCAACTGCTAAATTTTATAACAAGCGAATAAAAATAAACATATTGAAAATTAGGTTAAGAGAAATAAATATGTACTTACTCAATCATGTCTATTGAAGTATTAGCATATGACGCAAAGATGTTGTCTATTCGTTCAACTTCCTTTGTGACTTTCTTTGGAGCTGGAGAGATAACAATATAGCAAAAATAAGAATATATTGAACATGGGTAAAAAACGTATAAATTTTCATTGCACATTTTAGGTGTGATGCATATAAACTTAATTCTTGCTTAATGATGTAATGCATAAACAAATCAGTAATCCAGTAAAACAATTTGCAACACTAATTCATATTCCCTAATCCCTCAAGGATTCGTTAGACCCTTATAAATTATAATGGTTTGCAACAGAAAGCTTATTGTTTCTATTTTCTATTACAATCTTTGCACAAAAACCTAGTCATAATCACAATAACATACCTATACCATTCTAACAAACAAAATTGATTTAATTATTTTCTTCCCATGTTACTGATGGCTGTAAATTCTACAGTCCTCCCATATTTGTATTCAGATATACATAGAGTCGGTTCACAAAAAGCTAAACCTCAAATTCAACAAGTTAAAAACACGTATTTCTGCAATCAAACCGCCAATACAATTTCAAATTTCGATCAATATTGTCCGATTTAAATTCCTGCAGCATATGAACATATCAAGTACAACTCAATTTCTTACAAAATAAAACAATCGAGGAAGCTAATAACATCAAGAGTAGTACTAACGTGGTTCGGCTGATCTTACGGGCTCCGATTTCCTCTTCGAAGCTCGAGGCATTGTTGATTTAGCGATCAATTTTCAAAATCGAAAATTGAATATGTATATATCGGTTAAAGCATTAAGAGTTTGGGGAGTTTTTGGGGTTTTTGGTTTTGCTGAGTTGAGTTAACTACGAAGACGAACCATTACAATGTTGTATGAAGAGTGCGGCAGCGGCTTTTATAGGAGAAAGGGAACAGGATTTATAGTTTTCATTTTGATCCTCCTGCTATCATTAATAATTTTCATTTTCATTTCATTTTACTCTTTGTATTCACAAAATAAAACTTGGATAAAAATTGTACAGTAAATAAATTATGAGTTATTTGATTAATATAACTTATATAAGTATCAAATCTAAAGAATAAAAGTAATGAATTCTACATGTCAATTGTTTTAACGATAAAATTGAAAGATTGAGTAAATAAAAAAAAACATAACTCTTAACCTGATTATTGAGTAAGACCATTGTCAACGAAGAGCAGTTTAGTCAACAATCATGATCATGGGAACATTTGTTCATCAATGTTGGTTGATCTTTAGTTGGGGGAGCCATTGACACACCCCCTTCAGTTGGGGCATAAGTTATTTTTGCTTCGGATGTGTAATGCGACACGTTGCAACGTTATTTTGTGGGTATTGATATTTTGTTGTATGTGTGTATTTTATGTAGGTATGTGCATGATCCAAGAACCAGACCGACCCGACCCGACCCGGATTGACTAGAACCAGGAACCGAAAAAATAGTTTGGTCGGACTGAGGACTGAACCGATGATGCTCGGAATCGAATCAAATCAGTTAAAATGTTAACATACACAAATAGATTTGATAAAAATTGAAATGTTGTTTGGGAATAATGTAAATAACTTAAAAAACCAACAAATGTTTGCCTGGCCGGACCCAAATGAACAAAACTCTTTGGGCCTAAAATAAACTACAATTGGGCTTCGTGAGTAGTCCACCTACTGTCAAACCCTAACTATTTAAAAGCTTCATCATAGCGGCTACCATTTCCAGCACACCTGCGCAGAAGAAGGAGCTCCTGTGATCTCCTCCAACGACAGCCATGGTAATCTTTTTCATTTTTTGGTCAACTTTAATCATCTCATCTAGAAATTACAAGTCTTTTATAGTTTTGTGCTCTTAAATTGATTCGAGAAACCGAAATGATCTAATTCATGTACTATAATATGTTCAATCGTGCGATGGGTGTTATACTTACAGTTTTTAAATATCGATGATTTTACGGTTCTCGGTGGTTTCTCTAGCCTTATGAATCATTAGTGATCATTTGCTGAATATTTTTTAGGCCTGGTTCTTAATTTGGGCATATAATCGCTATTGCTTACAGATCCTGAGATTTGAAATTATATTTGTGTTGTATCATTTCGTGGACTGTCGGTTGCATTATGTATTTAGGTTGATGAAATTTTAAGTCAACTATCATTTAAGAACTCGAATTTTAGAGTTTAAAGATGTCAATTAGAGGACTTTTTACATCATTACATTTATTTAAAGAAGAAATGTTGTGGTTGGTTCAAGTTTTCTATGACCAGAAACTTATTCAGGAAGTGAGATACTTGGACTGTACTTCTGTTATAAATAGCAACCTTACAGGCCCTTTTTAAGAGCATCTCCAATGGTAGCTTTTTCTAAAGCTTATTACTATTACAATAAGTCTTTGAAAGACTTTTTACCATTGGAATACTTAACTTTTTGAAAAGCTTATTGCAAAGACTTATTCTCTACTAACCTTTTAACCATCTTTCAATATTTGTCTTTTTTAGTCCCCTATGTTTAATAACATTTCATTTTAAACCTTAGATATGTTATATATAAATTATTTATTATATTTTTATTAGTTAATAAATAAATTATATAATATTTATCTATATTTTATCTAATTTGTGTTGTAAATTTTTAATAATATTGTTTTGCTTATGTGTTTATATTGATTAATACAGCCGTCCCACAAGACTTTTATGATCAAGAAGAAGCTTGCAAAGAAGATGAGGCAGAACAGGCCTATTCCTCATTGGATTCGCATGAGGACTGACAATACCATCAGGTCATTAATTTATTTATTTTTAATTTTGAGAAATATTTAATTCTTTTGCATTATAGCTTTAATTATATATTTACATGTTATTTGTTTTGTTCAGGTACAACGCAAAGCGCAGGCACTGGCGCAGAACCAAGCTTGGATTTTGAAGTGCTTATGCAGTTTTTCAAATTCAATCAAGAATCTATGTTGTCTTATTTTCATTTTTAGTTTAAAATGGATGTTGAATATTTAATGTTTTATTTGCCTGAGAATTTGATGATACTTTTGGTTGACTAGGCATATTTTCATGTAACCTTAAATTATGATAGACTATTTGATGTCTTGAATCTTGATCCACTTGATGTTTGTAGTCATTGTTGCTTTTTTAAGGATCTTAAAACCACACCCAATAATACCTTATTTTCTTCATCATTGCACTGAACACATCTAAACTAACATATTAATTGGCACACCACTTCTAACATATACTAGCATATATTATGATACTAGCATATATTATTATATTTAAAAACATAAATCTAGGTAAGTTTGTCTTCACACCAATGCAACCGAATCCGATGAGCAGAAGATGAGTGTTCTTGTCACTGGTCTAATAAACCATTAGTACAAGATGGCAAATTACTAAAATAACTAAAACTTGGATCTTCAATATTATGATTATTCAAATTATTCTGCCTGGAGTATGTTTTTTCCGGAAGATATCGACCTTTTTTTTTCTGGAAATAATGTAATTTTAAAGTAAGGGCTCCCGACTTACTAGAGTTCGATTTTTTTGGTTAAACATTACCAAACTTCAAAAATATTTATAACTACAACGTCATATATATGTAATATATGTTATCTGAAATGAATCTTAAAACAACGAAAATTCTAATCCATAACCACAGGTTTTTACATGGTAATATTAAATAGCAAAATGACACACTTGAAAATTGAAATAAAACCTCACACGTAATCTAATGTCCTACTTTAAGGCAAGAAAATATTGGATTACCCTTGATTTTAATTCCCAATTGCACTCCTAAATTATCGGGATGAAAGAATTAAAAACACCATTGTAGAATTCAAAAAAGTAGGGGATATAAAGAAACGCTTTTTCATACAGAAAAAGTGCTTCCACATTTCCCTCTAATCGTGATAAATAAGTCCTCTGCTATGTCAATAACATGGTAGAGGAACCTCCCTAAAGAGGGATTTTGGAGAGGCCCGATCGTACATTTATTTATTACCGATTTTTATTTCTTATTTATTTTGTTTTTTCGTATAGTTCTTATCAGCCATTGTAACGATGGCTGATAACTTATTAGAACAAGTTAAGAATAACGAAGTTGACATTGAGAAAATCCCTATCGAAGATGTGTTCACGACATTGAATTGTACACAGGATGGGTTGACCGAAGAAGAAGGGTCAAGGAGGCTCGGAATCTTTGGCTCGAATAAACTTGAAGAGAAAAAGGTATGTCATTTAACCTTTGTTGCTTTTTTCTAATTTGGGTGGGGTTTTGGTGCATAAGTTTTAAGATTTAGGATGATATATATTTAAGTAGTTGTCTTTTAGGTTTATGAATTTAGCTTTGAAGTGTGAAGATTTGTGGATATATATAATCAAACATGATTGTTCATGTAATATAACCAAACATGTTTCAAACATTTTTTTTTTGGAACAGGAAAGTAAACTTTACAAGTTTCTAGGGTTCATGTGGAATCCACTTTCATGGGTCATGGAAGTTGCAGCCATAATGTCTATTGTGTTAGCCAATGGTGGTGGTAGACCACCAGATTGGCCAGATTTTGTTGGCATACTTGTGCTTCTTCTCATCAACGCAACCATTAGTTTTATCGAAGAAAACAACGCCGGTAACGCCGCCGCCGCCCTCATGGCGAGCCTTGCTCCAAAGTGCAAACTTTTGAGGAACGGGAAATGGAGCGAGCGGGACGCTGCCATATTGGTTCCAGGAGACATAATCAGCGTCAAACTGGGAGATATTATCCCAGCTGACGCTCGCCTCCTGGAAGGTGATACTTTAAAGATTGACCAATCTGCCCTTACAGGCGAGTCAATGCCCGTGACTAAAAGCCCTGGTCAGACAGCTTACTCGGGCTCAACTTGCAAGCAAGGTGAGCTCGAGGCCATTGTCATAGCCACCGGTGTGCGGACCTTCTTCGGGAAGGCCGCCCACCTTGTGGACAGTACCGAACAATCCGGTCATTTCCAACAGGTAGTGTTATATTTTTATTTGGATGATGATTTGTACACCATTAAATTAATGAATTTGTGTGTTTAATTACTAGGTATTGACTTCAATTGGTAACTTTTGTATATGCTCAATTGCAATTGGAATGGCTATAGAGATTGTGGTAATATGGGGAATTCAAGGAAGACCGTATCGAGATGGAATCGATAATTTGTTGATCCTTCTCATTGGTGGTATACCGATCGCCATGCCTACGGTTTTGTCTGTAACCATGGCGATTGGGGCCCACCATCTTTCCAAACAAGGTGCAATCACCATGAGGATGACTGCAATTGAGGAAATGGCGGGAATGGATATTCTTTGCAGCGATAAAACGGGAACCCTAACTCTTAACAAGCTAACCGTCGACAAATCGTTAATCGAGGTTCCGTTTTTGTTTATCAGATTAGTTAAATCACTGATGGAGGTTGCTTGGGTAACAAGCAACTTTTGTATTGGGTCAAATGGTATGAAAAATGTCGAAATTTGTGCAGGTTTTCGTAAAGGATTGCGATAAGGATATGGTGGTATTATACGGCGCTCGAGCTTCCAGGGTCGAGAATCAGGACGCCATAGATGCTTGTATTGTAAATATGTTGGCTGACCCGAAAGAGGCACGGGCCGGACTCAAAGAGGTCCATTTCCTCCCGTTTAACCCGGTCGACAAGCGAACCGCCATGACCTACATCGACGGCAAAGGCGATTGGTACCGAGCAAGCAAGGGCTGCCCCGAGCAAGTAATAATCCAATTTTCTCTACTTTTTCTGTGTTTTCGATCCAATTTGAAGTTTAATTTCAAAAACCCTAACAAATGGCGGTCAACTTTTTTTGAAGATTATTGAACTTTGTGACCTCAAAGGTGAAGCGTTGAAGAGATGCAATGATATAACTGAAGGTTTCGCGAACCGAGGGCTTCGATCATTGGCGGTTGCTCGTCAAACCGTGCCGGAGAAGACGAAAGAGAGTGGAGGAACGCCGTGGGAGTTCGTCGGATTGTTACCGCTTTTTGATCCTCCGAGACACGATAGTGCGGAAACTATTCGGAAGGCTTTGGAACTGGGTGTAAAAGTAAGAATGATCACCGGAGATCAACTGGCGATCGGAAAAGAAACCGGTAGAAGACTGGGTATGGGTACCGACATGTATCCTTCTTCTTCACTTCTCTCAAACAACGGTGTTGATGACAGTGAGATTGATGACCTCATCGAGAGGGCAGATGGTTTCGCCGGAGTTTTCCCCGGTAATTAAAAATAACAAAAGTACTAATAGAAAATGGAGATGAAAATTTATAATACCTCCGTATACATTTGGTATAGTTCATGAAATTTGAAATAAAAAATTGAGTAAATTATATTATCCTTAGGTTTATAGTAAATTTTACCAATGGTCTTTTAGTTTCAAAAATTACATCGATGGTCCTTATTTTTTAAAGATTTTTCACCGATGGTCCTTTACGAAAAGTCCGTCTATTTTTCAAGTTAACTAACATCACATGTGATGCACATGGGGGTATTTTGGTCAATTTGCCTTTCCTAAAGGACCATTGGTGAAATTTGCTATAAACTTAAAGGACCATCCGTGTAATTTATTGAGAAGGGGAAAGACAAATTGACCAAAATACCCCCATGTGCATCACATGTGATGTTAGTTAACTTAAAAAATAGATGGACTTTTTCGTAAAGGACCATCGGTGAAAAACCTTTCAAAAAAAAGGACCATCGGTGTAATTTTTGAAACTAAAGGACCATTGGTTAAATTTGCTATAAACCTAAAGGATCATTCATGTAATTTACTCTAAAAAATTAAAGTAAGAGTTATAAAATAAAATGGATAGTTAGTGGATAATGAGTCATACGTTTTTTTAATAAAGTGATAGTAATAATAATGTTTGAAAGTAAACGTAATGGTAAATAGTAGTCTCACTATATTAAAGTGAATAGTACTTAGTGGAAGATGAATCTCACCTTTTTAACAAATAAGGTAAATTTTAAAGTGTATCACTTATTTGAAAACACCCTTAAAAGGAAAGTTTATCACTTATTGTGATAACTGATACGGAGGTAGTATATATTGTTAGTTTTATGGTTTTTAAGTAAAAAAACTATACTTCGTAATAAAAATTAGATTAGATTAAATTGAATAGTTAATGATGATGAGTCACATTCCCTTTGAATAAAATGATGTTAATGATGTTTAAAAGTAAAAATAAGAGTAAAAACATTATTTCATTATTAAATAGGATAGTTAGTGAGTGTGACTCGACTTGACTACCTTTGGTAAAAGATTAAATTATCAAAAGCGTATCACTTATTTTAAAATTATTAGAAATGGAAAGTGTATCATTTATTTTGTAATGGATAAAGCAACAACTTTTTGTAACTACCAACACCCAAATTCTTGGTTGTTATAGAGCACAAGTATGAGATTGTGAAGCGGTTACAAGCAAGGAACCACATAGTCGGTATGACCGGAGACGGTGTAAACGACGCACCGGCACTCAAGCGGGCCGACATCGGAATCGCGGTGGCTGACGCGACGGATGCCGCCAGGAGCGCGTCAGACATCCTTCTAACCGAACCCGGGCTCGGTGTGATCATTGATGCTGTGTTAACAAGCCGAGCCATTTTCCAAAGAATGAAAAATTACACCATTTATGCCGTCTCGATCACTATCCGAATCGTTGTGGGGTTCATGCTCATTGTGCTCATATGGCAGTTTGATTTCTCACCCTTTATGATCCTAGTCATCGCGATACTTAATGATAGTACGATTATGATGATTTCTACCGATCGGGTTAAGCCGTCGCCCCTCCCGGATTCTTGGAAGCTTAATGAAATCTTTGCAACCGGAGTTGTTCTTGGGAGTTATCTTGCGTTTGTGACGGTTACATTCTTTTGGCTCGCTTCGAGAACAGACTTCTTCCCCGTAAGTCGTATAGGAATTTTTTTCATAAATAACATAATTTTTAGAAAATTAGCGTTTGTATGGCGGGTTTTTTCGGCCTTTTAAAAGTACGGTATATGGGATTTTAAAAACCCAGAATGTCATCCCGAACAAGTCACATGTCACTGCGTCAGTGAACCCAGTTTCCAGGTTTTTAAATCCTGGAAACTCACCACACCCGTTGACTAACGCAGTGACACATGGCACGTGACATTTCGGGTTCTAAAAACCCGGATACTATACTTTTGAAAGGCTGAAAAAACCCACCATATAAACGCTAATTTTTCATTAACAATAGCATTTTTAGGAATATTAGCTTTTGTATGGTGGGTTTTTTCAGCTTTCCGAAAGTATGGTATCTGGGTTTTTAAAACCCGGAATGTCACTCAGAACGGGCCACGTGTCACTACTGTCAGTCTGTCACCCACTTTCCAGGTTTTTGAATCCTGGAAACTCACCACACCCGTTGACTAACGCAGTGACACGTTGCACGTACCGGGTGACATTCCGGGTTTTATAAATCCGGATACCATACTTTTGAAAGGCCGAAAAAACCCACCATACAAATGCTAATTTTCCTAAAGATTCTATTATTTATGAAAAAAATTCGTCGAATACCCGATTTTCATGTTATTTAGAGATGATTTATGACGATATTTATATGGTTTTGTAGAGAGTATTTGGTGTTCATTCGATTATTGGAAACGATGATGAGGTCACTGCAGCTTTATATCTTCAAGTCAGCATTATCAGCCAAGCCCTTATCTTTGTGACCCGATCCCAAAGTTGGTCATTCTGTGAGGCCCCAAGCGCCCTGCTCCTTCTCGCATTCGTATTCGCTCAAATCGTAAGTAAAAGTTTAGACGGGTCAAATAAAACCCGACCCGACCCGTTTTGGACTTGTTTAACAGTTGTGTACATTTTATGCAGTTGGCTACACTGCTGGCTGTATATGCAGACTGGGATTTTGCAGAAATGCAAGGAGTGGGTTGGAAATGGGCTGCAGTTATCTGGCTCTTCAGTATCATCACATACTTGCCACTAGATGTCCTTAAATTCATCATTCATGCACAAATTAAAGGAAATTCCAGATAGATACAGATCATAGAATCTATATATCCTTTGTCTCAAGGTACAACTATCATAACCCAACCACTAAAAAGTTTCACTTTTTTTTTTCTTGGAAAATTGCATTTTAGGGTAACATACTAGGGGTGAGAATGAGGCAGGTTAGAGCGGTTTTTAATTAAAACCAAACCCCGAACTGGAATTTTTGGATTTTAAGAATTTGCAAACCGTTATGTTTCGGTTTTTTCGGTTTCGGGTTTTTTCTCAATAAATTGGTTTGATTTCGGTGTTCTTTTCGGTTTTTCTATTTTTCTAAAATTTACCAATTTAATAACTTAAAAGTTATGATCCAAACTTTAATTCATTTCGTATATAAATAAAATAAACAACTAATAAGTTTTCATATAATATAAAGATAATTCAACTAACATTACAAAACCTAAGAAATAGAGGTGTGTGAAAAAAATTCGAATGATACTCAATTTTTTTT
This sequence comes from Calendula officinalis, assembly GCA_963853835.1. Lineage (NCBI taxonomy): Eukaryota > Viridiplantae > Streptophyta > Magnoliopsida > Asterales > Asteraceae > Calendula > Calendula officinalis. The sequence continues at coordinate 73,128,271 of OY970829.1, read as the reverse complement.
TTATATAATTATGCATCAAATCATTTATAAAGATAACAATACTTTTACAAAATTTGAAATATATATAATTGCGGGGCGGGGCGGTTTTTTTCTCCGGGTTTTCTTATGCACCCGAAAACCGCCCCAAACATTCGGTTTTTCTAAAAATCAAAACTGCTCACTATCGGTTTTTCAAATTTTCAATACGGTTTTTTCGAGTTTTTCAGTTTTGTGCTCACTCTATATTCCTATAACATACTATGCTTGTTATTACAAAATGCAATTTTCCCTTTTTTTCATGAATTTTGCATTAAACTTTTAGTTTCTCTTGATAAAATATCGTGTGTTTTAGGGTATGTGGAGTAAATGGTGAGGCCAAAGGGGTTGGTGGTTGTTTTTTTGCTACCACCCAACACCACCACAAACCGCCATACCGTCCGTCGGGTAGGGAAGAAGATGTGTAAATACATACCATGAAAGTATAGTAGTAGAAGAAAGGGAATTCAGTAAGAAATATGTAAATATATTCTTTTTTGATTACTCTTTTTTTTTCTTTATTCTTTCATTTGGTAGTGAAATGTAAAAGGCCTGTAATGAATACGAATACCAAAGGGTAGTGAGGTTGGTTTTATCTGGTGTAGATGGAAACTATTTTTGACCGAAAGGAGAGTATATATACAGGTTTGTGATGTATAATTCAACAATATTGTTATTCTGTACTTGACTGTATCTTTTAACCCTTTTTTTCTTTCTTTTTTGTGTTTTTAAATAGTGTTTGTAAATAATTAGTGTTTTCTAGATTGTGGAAACCTAGAGGTGACAGTTCGGACTCATTTACTTGAGTTATTAATGAAGGTAAATGAGCTGAATTGAGTTATGTTTTATCTTAAACAGGTCAATATGAATTAATTTAAAAAAAAATGTCAAATTAATCAAACAGGTCAAATATGTTAAAGGCTATTTGTATATAACACCACAAGAGTATCATATCAACATGAGACTATAATGGAGCTCGAAATCTAGGTAAAAATATTGCACATTTAATTTCACCAACCCAATAAACTCCCTAAAACCATAATATATAATTAAAAATATAAATGTACTAGGATGTTGATCTTAACCATAATTATGTGTTAATACAGGACTCTATAGTGCACATATCCTTTGATTCAAGATCTAGTATAAAAAGGGGATAATATGTACATATGGTAACTGTATTAACTACCAAATTCTAGTTTTTTATATAACCGGTTTTCTTCAAGTACCAAATTACCCCTTGAGCTGCAAACTCAGCTGCATCTTTCTTTTTAGCCCGATTATCTCCAATACACTCTACAAGTGTATTTGAGGCATCTTCAATTGTCACACTCACTTTGAATTTAAACCTACAAACAATAAATCACATTATTTGATTTTCAATCATTAATTTAATTGTAATTAAACGAGTTGGATGAGATAGTGTTTGGACTCACTGTTTGAGGTGAGCCGGCCCTAATTCTTGAATACATTCAAATATTGGCGGTTTCCAACAATTGATTGCACAAACTTCATACAAATGTGATTTTGCTGATGATTTGCGCAAACTATCACCCGAATTTTCTGTTTCTGCAAAGCATATTGTGTTAGAAAAAAAACAGAGATTTATGACCCGTACAGAACAGCCCGTTTTGACCCAACCCACCCGTACATAAATCCAAACTTTTATTTTACCTGCTTGTGCTTGTAAATTGCTATCAGTAGTGGCATTTGAAGACGGGCTGCATTCAGGTGTGGGCTGCACCATTCGTCTAATACTGCTCCCACTTTTTGCAGAACGGGCTTGCATTTGCATTTCTTGAGGAATACTTTCACCTTCAATCGGGTTCAAAACTTTGACCAGTGAAATATCTATATCAGTTGGAATTTCATCATATCCAATCAATTTTGCTTCCATTTTTTGGCTCGATTTCAACACTTCATCTAAAGATTTCATCTTTGTCTTGTAACCTTTATCCTGTAAACATACATCTTTTGTCAAAAAAGAAAAAAAGAAAAAAAACTAGAAAAAAGAAGTAACGGGTCGAAACGGGCAAGGCTGGGTTGACCCACAAACACTTTTTATCCATTTTTAGACTTTGATATAAAACAATCAGGAAGTGATTTGTACACCAATGATTTTACTACATTAACCATAACCTTTTGGTATGGTTGTACACTTTGTTGTAAAACTTGTACACTGTGACGTGTGAATTAGTTTGTGGTGTACAAATCACCTCACTAAATAATTAATGCGTTAAATATGATCACAAAACCAACATTATTAAGATTTTGGGTGACTTAAAAACAAGTTTGACCAAATTGACCCGTTACCCTTTTACCTTTAATGACAAATACAACTTTTCACAAGCAATTCTTTTGGCGGTTTTCTTATTATGATTAGTAGCACAAGCTGTCTCATTAACTTCTTTTCCATCAACAATTGCTTCAACCAAAAACGACCCGTCTTTCTTCAGGGACGGAAACGTCAATTCCCAATTATAAAATTGACAAAGTTCTTGTAATTCTCTAACTGGATTAAGTTGTAAAGCTGAAAATTTCATAACCGGATCCAAAAACGAGATCATAGTATTCCAAACAACCTCCAAATTGAATCCAGAATCAAGTAAAATTGCTCCAACACACGATTCTACCAAATCACCAAGAGCCTGAAAAAAAGAGATAATTTTTTTTATAACATTAAAAATGTCGAATTATTAAGACATAATTTTGAGTATGGAAAGTTACCTTAGGACAAGATACGGTTTCAACTGAACTGTTGTGTGAGGAATTAGTATTGAAAAAGTCAGCATATTTATTCATTGACTGGGTCAAATTAGTGGAATCACATAACATATATTTGTAAAAAGATCGTTTTATTGCAATGCCCGCAAATGAATTGTTGTTGACCGATAAAGATCTTAAGTCGGTCAGCTGACCGGGTTTTAAGTTTGGATAAACCGAGTAAAGATAAGATGTGATCAAGTAATCCAATACTGCATCTCCAAGAAACTCTAATCTCTGTTTTCACCATACAAAATGATGTAATAAATATGTTAATGTAATAAATATGATTACAAAATAAATATTATTAATCTATGTTTGTAAGGGTGTGTTTGGATGTGATTTCGTGTTGTTTTCTTTTTATGTATTTTTTTAAAGCTTACTCCTTTAACCCGTTATAGATAAAAAATACCCAAATTCACCCATTTTAGGTCAAACTGATAAAAAAAATGACATTTTTTGTTTTTAGCTATTTTTTGAGCTTACCCATTTACCCCGTTAAAAATCAAATATAACCCAAGTCGACCCATTTTTAGGTAAAAGGATCAGAATCTCGGCATTTTTTAGCTATTTTTATTAAAGCTTACCCATTTAACTCGTTAGAGATAAAATATAACCCAAATCGACCCATTTTTAGGTAAAATGGACAAAATTTTAGCAAGTTTATTTTTAGCTATTTATCTAAAGCTTACCCATTAACCCGTTTAAGATAAAACATAACCCAAATTGACCCATTTTTAGGTAAAGGGATTAAAATATCAGCATGTTTTCATTTTAGTTATTTTCTTACAGCTTGCCCATTTAACCCGTCAGAGATAAAATATAACCCGAATTAACCCATTTTAGGTAAATGGATCAAAATGTCAGCATGTTTCCTTTTTAGCTATATATTCAAAAATTACCCATTTAACCCGTTACCGATAAATTACAACCCAAATCGAGTAATTGACCCGTTTTTAGGTAAATGGGTCCAAAAGATAATTGAGTAATTACCTGATAGCAGCCACCATAATTATTATGGTAAGACGGATGCAAAAACGCCTGAAAAAGAAGACCTTTGTGACAAAACCGATATCCCAAAAGATTTTCAAGGGTAGGAACGTCAATTTGCGGGCTAAGATTTGTAAAAATTGTGCTCGAAGCACAAATATAAGCAACATCTGAATCTTGAAAATCAACTGGAATTCCGACCCATTTGAGAAATGCAATTGCAGCTTTAAAACCACTATCAACTATAAATGCTCCAACGAGTGCTTCAACAATATCTGCAACTGTTTTCTTTTGTAACCAGTGATGGTTTTTATTGCATCTAACTTCTGTGTTTTGGCCCGTTTTTAAATTGCTTTCATGTGAAGAATGAATGCTTAATCTTGTGGTGTTTGTGCATATTACTGAACAACGTCTACCAACTGGGTAGAAATGGGAAGGCTCAAACGGTTGATCACGTATATATGCCTGAAAAAAACCAGTAAAACGGGTCAAAAAATGTAATTTTGGTATGGGTAAACGGGTCATGTTGGGTTGACTCGAAAGTCCAAATCTTTATAAATAATTAGTTTGTTAAATATGATTAGGAAACAAATTGGTACGATAAAAATCTAATCTTTTGAATAAAGCGATTATGGGTGACTTTCGACCCATTTGACCCGTTTCCCTTTTACTAATTTGTTTGATTTTAGTCATTTGACTTGTTAGAGATTAAAGATAACCCATTAATACGGAAACGGGTTAAAATTTCCATCTCTATCTATGATATTTAAATAGGTTAAATCTTTATAAATAACTATTATATAAAATATGACTAAAATTAAAACATAAATCAGAATTTTATCAATAAAAAGATTCACGAGGTTTTATTAATATAAAAAAACAGTATAGGCGACTTTCGACCTGTTTTTTTACCAATCGTCTGATTTTAGTCATTTGGCCCATTAACAAGTGAACGGGTCAAAATTACCACCCATTAACAACTTACTTGCAAATTGTGTGATATTGCCAACTTGAACAAATGTGAATTATTAACCATATTTGACCGTTTTCGGGTAAGTTGTCCTTCATCAAGTGAATGATTCAATACAAAAAAATGTCGGCCAACTGCAAATTTAAGGAACGCATCACCCAAAACCTCAAGTCTCTCAAGAGAAAATCGCTCATTGCATCTTTCGGTTGTAAGTGCTTCAAGAACCTAATAAATAAATATATAATCATTAAAAAACATATAATTTTTTTTTTATTATAGATATAGTTGAAGGGCTTACACGTTCTGCAGAAACTTGTGACCCTTGGGAAAATGAAGCAGATAACCGTTGTCTTAATTCAATTGCAACAAGAAAACTTTCTAATCGGTGTACAATTGAAGGCAATAAAGAAAGTGTACTCCCGATTTCCCTTGAAAACCCTAACACTTTTAGTACGCATATTTCCGGTGGTAATTCCACAAAATGTTCCTCTTTTTCTCGTGGTTCTGTTAAATATAAAATAAAATATTTTTAAAAAAAATTATTACAAAAATACTATGAATATTTTGACCCATTCATAACTAAACGGGTCAAAATTGCCATTTCTAATTACCATGACCCATTTACTTTACGAACAGGTCCAAACGGGTCAATAAAAAAAGGCTAAGTATGAAACGAGTAAAACGGGACGAAATTCGTTGTAAATGTATTTTTACTTCTTAAAGTTACAACCTTTTAGATCACATCAATCAAGAAAATAGAATATTTCAGGGTAAACTAATTATATCATATTTAAAACATTAATTATTTATTAAATAAACAAACAAAAAAGTGTGTTTTAACTTTTAACCCGTTACTGAACCCGTCTAGAACTTACCAGCACTTCCTCTCTTTCTCAACAAGTTATCCAAACGAAAGACTTGTTTTGCCTTCAAAAGAGGCTGATACGGATGCATAAACTCCATTTCAAATCTGTACATAAATAACAATAAAAAAATACAAAAATAAAAAATAAGCCCATTTGTTGCAAGGGGCAATTAGGTAAATTTACTTACGTGTCAGCAAAGTGGTCGATATAATTTGTTTCGGCTTTAAACATGCTAAAAGAATTCTTGTTGGGATAATAATCCGAAACAAAATAAAACGTGTCCTTACAAGGAACATAAACCAACCCATCGAGTATATCATCAATCTTAGTGGGCCCGTTTGCAAGATACAAACAATTACTCATATTATTATTAATTGTTTGATTGCATTTAGAATCTTCTGGATTTTTGAAAATTGGTGAGGATAAACATCTTGTAATTAGATTCCAGTCCACATTCATTAATCCTCTGTTTTTATCCATAGTAACGGGTAATAATAAGTAGAAGGTTGAAGCTGAATTGCTGACATCATCTTTTCCTAATTGAATAAAATCTGTAGCAAATTCTGATTTGTCTACTATGGCCTTCAACCACATTTCTTGGAACCTCTCTGCTAGCACAATCTGTACAAATATTCGGTAACGGGTTAACTTTGTTTACCTATTTTTTTTAATTTTTTATTATAAATAATTAAAAAAAAGTATACAGATTTATGTACCTGATTATAATCAAATTTCAAAGTGCCACGTGGGACGAGCTCAGTTAATACGGATCGACCACGGGCCAAATGAAGATCAAGTTTCATTGTTTCTGCTTCTAAAGGGATTGGTGATTTTATAAATAAACCAAAATCTTTGTAAATTCTATCAGCAGGTGACGGGCTAAATTTGATGAAATAGGTATTGAAACAGAGTGTTGACTGTTTGACTTTAATCCATGGTTCTCGAAGAACAGATGGTACAAGCATCTCATGCAGCTCTCTTCGTGAATTTTCCTCTGTAAAAATAAATAAATACAGTTAAAAAAAGGATAATGAAATAAATAAAGATTAAAGGTTAAGACTTTTAAGTTTTGACCCGTTTATTTATGAATGGGTTGATTCGGGTTGATAAAAAAGAAGTCAACTGGGTTGAAAGAAATAAGATAATCTAAAAAAGGGTTTAGAAAATAAATAAAGATTAAAGGTGACAACTTTGTAAATGGGTCGACTTGCGTTATCTTTAATCTATAACGGGTGAAACTGGGGTAGAAGAAAAAAGTCAAATGGGTTGAAAGAAGCAAAAATAATTAAAAAAAGGCTTAGGAAATGAATATAGATTACTAGTGAAATTATAAATGGGTCGATGTAAGTTAAGTTTTATCTTTAATGGGTCAAACTGGTAAAAGATATAGCTTAAAAGAAAACAAGTCATATGGGTTAAAAATCACCAAGATTTAATGGTATTGATCTTTTTGGACAAAAATCTTCTCGGGTCAACCCAACCCATACCAAATTTGACCACTTCCAACTAACTAACTAACTAACCGTCATCGCTGTCTGAATCAGAAGAATCTTGATTTTCGTCATCAATTTCATCATCGGGCAGAAGATAATTAGTTAAAGCACCTAATTCATGCAATTTTTGGCATGCTTTCAAACAAGCATCTTTTTTTGCTGCTTCACGTGACGGTTGAGATAAACTTATAATTTGGTGAATTGGAGCATTTGCAGGAAGAATTAGGGAGCAAATTACTCCTTCAGCATCATCAAAATAATAAAACCATGGTTTAGGGTTGAAGAATCTGTATAATTATGTCAACTGATCATTAATACTTTTCATGTTTATTAACATGGGCCCAATTTCAACCCGTTTATGTAGGAAAGGTTTGATTTGGGTTATGTTTTGTCTCTAACTGGTAAAAATACGGGTCAAAAGTCGCCCAAAGTGTATTTTTAACCATAAAATTTTCTAAATTATTTATTCAAAAAATTAGATTTTTATCAGAATAACATAGTTATTGTAATCATGGTCGACGCACTTTATCTATAAAAAAAAATTAGACAAAAAGTGTTTCGGGGTCAAGATCTTTTGATGATTCCAAACATTAGGCAATTATAACCCATTTTGCATACAAACGGGTCGATTCGGGTTATGTCTTATTCTTATTTCCAACAGATCAAATTTATTATAAAAAATTTAAACTAAAAGAAAGCACGTCAAATGGGTCGAAAGTAGCCCAAAGAATTTTTTTTAAGCATAAAACCTCCTAAATCAATTTATTCAAAAAGTTAAAAGAAACAAACTTTTTGATAAAGGGTATTCAGGGTCAACCCAACCCAACCCAACCCGTTTGGTCCCGTACCCATTACGACCCGCCCAACTTTCTTACTCATCATGTGGAAGTTTTGAGCAATATCTATGAAGCAAGGAAACACTAGATCCCGAGCTAATAATTGCACCCGTTGCTTCTACTTTATAAGTTTTTTCCTCAAATTCAACACACGAAACAGTTGATTTTCGTGAAATTATTTCATCATTCATTCGGGCTTCATCCTTTGTAAAATTCTGTATCAAGCTCAACTCTTTTTGGTTCCCTCTGCAGTCAAAATTAATTTTAAAAAAGTTAATTCAAAATTATTTTTAAAAAAAGAAAAGAAAAAAAAGAGAGCACCTGTCGACCAAAAATGCATATTCAGATTGTGGCATGCGTGCACGTCCTCTTGATTGTATAAAACTTGCAACGGTTTCCGGAAGATCAAATCTTATAACAAGACAACATGTTTGGATATCTAATCCTTCTTCACCTACTTTTGTTGCTATTAACAAATTTAACTGCCAAAAAAAAAAAAACTTTTTTATTATTTTTTTTATGTAAAGTAGAGTTTAGGGTTTGACCCGTTTGAGAAAAAACAAAACCCAAATCGACCCATTTATAACTAAATGGGCCGAAACAGAGCATATTACATACCTCACCCGAACGAAACTTTTCAAGAATTGAATTTGTTGACTTTCTTGACATATTTTTCAGCCCAGAATGAACTCCTACTAAATAACTGCATCTCCATTCTGACAAAAATCTAAGTTGTTGAAGAACATACGCCAATGATCTAGCTGTCAGAATTCTATTCACAAATATAATACATTTCATATCCGGTTGTGCCCTAAAAAAATTAAAACAAAAAGATTGTTAATTACTGAAAAAGTTTAAAACTTTGTTAATTATTTTTATTTATTTATATGTTATACAAACCTAAAACTTGAAAGAACTCCCACGAGTTTTAGAAGCTTCCATGAGAAAAAAGGAACTCCTAAAGTATCCACACATGATAAATCGGCTTCAGTCCCATTTGCTTCAATATCGCAATCTACAAAACATAATATTAAATATTTAATAATGATAATATTTAATATATTATTATTAAAAACCGTTAAATTACCTTTTTTGCATTCAGCAGCAAAATGGGCAGCAACTTGTGATAAATAACTACCACATAAAACATCATCACTACATTGTTCATCTACCTCAATAACTGCATTTCTTTCAACAAGATCACCTTTTAACAGGATCCGACAAGCCTTCAAAAGTCAAAGTCAAACAATAACTACTTTATACAACGACTATTAAAAAAATGTTTAATTTCAAGAAAATGATTATGAAAGATTACTTGTAACGCTCCCCAAAGACCAAGATTTTCAAGACAAAACGCCATATTGCCATGAAGACGTTGAAGTGCTTTTTTGGTGTTTTTAAGAATAGAAGGATCCTCAATTTTCGTGGCCAAATTCAACATACACTATTTGAATCAAATAAAGAAAATTATAATTATAACCAATAATATAACTAGCAGTTGAACAATTATATAATTAAAAATATATATATATTACCTCAGCCTTTATTGTTTCAAGTTTTGTAGAATAAATAACATGTGGGCCGTGTGTATTATTTAAGGCAGAACCATAATAATAAACATTAACTTTAGGGGATGACACAAATTGGTCTAGTTCATCCCTGTCACCAACCGTATAAACCTACAAAAGATTTTTAATGGTTAAATAATACATATTTAATTCAATTGTCAAAATTATGTAGTTATTAAAAAAATATATCTATCGACACTAAATAACAGACCTTTGCATGAAGTAAAGTCTCGAGACTATTGATGGAAGCACCTAAAATAATAAATGGCAAAAGCAGGTCAAAACGGGTAAGTGGGTAACTGAAATGGGCCGGGTTGGATTGACCCACAACCACAGAACCACTTGTCCATTTTATACTTTTTTCATATATGATATTAATGCGTTATATACAATTATATTCAAACTAAGTTTTTACCTTTTCCAAATATTGGTGATGCTGTCATGCCAAATATACGGGGGAGTTTAACGACTTCTGGTTTATAAAATATCTGCATTATTGAAAAAGAGTTATGGGTCACAAATATGGGCCGCCGAGCCAAGTTGCCAGCTGTACAACTAACAATCACATAACGAATATTACCTTCATAATTTCAGCATACGGATGATTACTTTCAGCTTGTGCATAATGGCATTCATCAAATATCAAAAGTGCAATAGTTTCAATCCTAATGAAGCAATGTGACAAATTATGTAACAGAATTTGTGGGGTCATCACAAAAACCTGCAATGTTTTACTTTATGAATACAAAGGGCAAATAGGTCATTTTAACTATAATGTTTGTTTTGAGTAACAAACCTCGAATTGCTCCAATTCTTTTTCCCAATCATGATGACCCTTTAATCGTTTTGAACTCCCACAATAGATTCCAACGTTTACATCTATAGAATCTTTTATAACTTTTGCTTGCTGAATAAATAAAGTATGTTAATAATTCCATTATTTAATTTCTATTCTTGGCATTACTTATAAATATTAAAAAAAAGGTTAAAAAAAAGAAACTAATAAAAAGAGCTCACTTGTTCAACGAGAGCAACGGTTGGAGCGAGAAAAATACATATTTCCTTTTTCGGGTCCTTCATTTGAGAATTTATTTCATAAATAAGCAAAACCGCAATGTGTGTTTTACCACAACCCGTTTCTAAATACACGATAATGTTCTCATTTAAAGCCTTTTCACATAATTCAATTTGGTACCTGCAAAAAGCTCCAAATTTATTTATTTTTTATTTTTAAAAAGGTTTAAAATAACTCTTGACAAGAACAGGAAATGAGTCTTGTTGACCAAAATCATGACTAATATAGGCATAAATCTAACAATTTTCATCACATTATATGTTATGGTAATATGGTCCCCATGATCACCAATATTTAACACAGAAGTATGAAGAATTTCCACAAATGAATTAAAGATGTTAAAAATTATTCTTATAAATGAATAGATAATTAAAAACACAGTATTGTCCTTCTACCCATTTCATGTCCAGGGAATTTGTCTCTATTATACACAAATACAAAATTGAAGTAAATTAAGTGTTATCAAACACTTCATGATCATTGTTTCACTGGAAGAACCAAAATTGTTTCTTTATCAAAAGCAAAATAAAAAAATAAAAAAAAAAAGGAAAAAAGTAAAAGAAAAAGGCAGGACATAAAGAAAACAGAATACATTCTTTACCTTAACAATTAAGCAAACAAATCACCCACAGAACTGACTTTAAGAACAATGAAACAAATAATTAAACACATTCGACCATTAATTAAAGAAAACACACAAATTGACATACCCTCGTGCAATTGTTCTCGGATCCTTTTCGGTTTTCTGCAAGTCGGATTCAACCAAATCCAAATCCGACCCATCATCTTTTTCAATTGGAATCGGGTCAGATATCGTAAGAGCTTCCATGTCTTTGTTTATGCTTCCCATTGACTTTTGGTTGACTATAAAACCCAGGTTTTTTCTAGAGAGATGAAGTAAAATAAATAAAAAAATAATAAGATTATATAAATCGAGAGAAAGTGGGGTTTGTAAAGAGATGATGATGACTGGTTGAGGCCTTGTTTGACGAGGTTATGTTACATATAGCCGATAGGTGTAGTTGGGGGTTTCTTTTTATATAATTGTATTTACCTAAATAAAGTAAATTGATTTATAACTTCTACTAGTATCGTAAATTTCATTTTTGGTAGTTCTGAAATATGTGATACATTTTGGTATTTATCTTATTGGTAAAATATAGTGGACTTGCATTTATTAAATATCTTATTTAATATAGTAAAATGTAATTTTTATATTTATTTTTTACTTTTAAATATTATTAAAACATTTTATTCAAAATGAATAATACTCATCATCAACTAATGATTTACTTTTATCTGTCATGTTATTATTATCTTTAACTTAAAATCTATGAAACCAATAGTATGTATTATTATGATGTGAAAGAAGTACAAATATTAGTATATTAAATAAATTATAATAATAAGAGTTATTGAAAAAATGTGTTGTAATTTTTATATAGTTTTTTTTTTCCTTTTATTAATGTTTTAAGGCTTAGTTGTTTTATTATTAAATATTAAAAAAAAATAAGAACTAAGATTAGTTAATGATTGTCCAATTATACTATTAAGATATCTGCTAATGCGTTAATCGTATAGATATGAAGGTTTTCCGTATCGCTTCACGTTCGGTGCAATAAAAAGGATGAGTCTTTTTTCCATCTCGTCGCGAATCATAGATACGCTCATCAATTAGAGGAACAAAGCTCTTTTTTAGATATAATCGCGTAATTGTATCGAAATTGTATTAAAATTGGGATTTATTTTCAAATAATATATTCGTGTGTAAGTCAAGATAAGTATTGAGTGTCATAAATTAGTAGAGCACATGTTTTCTACCCAAAATCCTATGTTCGAATCCAGTATCCAAACCTTTAATTGTACAGAGTAATTTGTAACATGTTTTTTTCATTCTTAATCAGGTTGGCCCCATGTTTTTTTTTTCATTCCAAAAACCCCCATGTTTTTTCATTCATCCCTAAATGGTACTTTCTCCATCTCAAAATTACTGTTCATAAGACAAAAGCATATAGTTTAAGAAAACTATATTAATTATATTTTGATTTTGTCACTAATCAAATTTTCTCTTTACTACTAAAATTCTTTTTCATTGGTTGAAACTTTGAAGTATACAATTAATTTTGACATACCAAAATAAAAAAAATAGACACTAAAACTGGGACGTATGGAGTAATTAATAATGTTATTTTAGTTTTCCTAACTTGTGTGTAAATACAATCTCTAGGTGCATTTAATATCTTCAAATTCTTTTTAAGATTGTATATACATATTAATTGGGTATTTATATTTTTACATTTTTAAAAGAAATATATAGAAACTACATAAAAGGTATTGATTATTAAAACAATTTTTGAGATATCACCAATCAAAATGACGAAATGTGATCCTACATATGTCTTCTTAAAGAAACAAATTAGATACACTTATAATATGACTAAGTTTTACTTCAGTTTTAAAAATACAGGTACATATAAACTAATTATATGATCAAGTTTGACCATACGTCATAGTTGATTTAAGATACTGATACATTAATCACGGAATGATTTGAAGTTAGATAAGCTAATAACATGACAGATAACGGTACATACAAACTAACTATATGACCAAATTTGACTATACGACATAATTGATTTAAGATACCGAGGGTACATTTATCAGGATTTAATCAATTGATCATCAAATGTTATCTTGAGGTGTTTGTATTCAAAAGGTCTTGGGTTCAAGACCTACTGAGAGCATTCCTCAGTATATTAAAAAGGATATGGGGTTTATTCCCCTAAAAAAAGAGATATGTTCGAAGAATGCATACTGCACGCTTGGATGTCACCACATATGTCGAATCACTAACTTACTAACTTGCCGTTCAAAAAAAAAATAAAGCTGGTAACATGACCAAATTTTACTAAGGTGTTGTTTGGTTCGCTTGAATATTTCTGATGGAATTGGAATATAGGATTGAATTGGAATATGTCGGGAATTGGATTCCAATTCCATTAGGTGTTTGGTTGACAGGAATTGGAATTTAAATGCAATTCAATATTCTGTTTGGTTGGAATGAAATGAAATTGAAATGCTGTAAAATGATAAATTTACCCCTATTAAATTTTTTTTTGCTTAAAACCATTCTCCTGTCACATGTTTCCTAAACAGAAATTGTAAACATAAATTGTTCTTATATCCAAAATTGTAAAGAAGCCACACATTTCATAATAAATAGAAATTGCCAATCGGAGTGAAATGAACCATTATAACATACAATCGAACAAAGTAACGAAAATCGAACAAAATCAGTATTTATTCATTTAAATTTCTGAAATTTATAATCATAACAAATATTGCAGAAAAGTAATACTAAACGATAGTTAATGTTAAAATGCCGGATCATTATAATGAAAAAGGAAAATAAAAAACATGGTGAAAAAGTAACAGAGAACGAGGAAGATAAAGAAAACCGATCAGAAGGGAAAATTTTAAAATTAATAACCTGTATGTGTTCTAGAGATATCGACAAACCTATTGCTCGCCGGAGAAGACATGTATTAAATCAGAATCGGTAACGAGCGAGAGAAAGAGAAGCGAGACTCACCTGAAGAGGCGGAGGAAGCTGTAACGACCCGAAATTTGTAATAAATAAATTTATAAAAATTATGATAAACACGGATAAATCGTTTAAAGAACGTAGAAATTGGTTTCGTGTCGTTTGGATACCGCATGAGAAAGTTATGGACGAAACCGGGCCGAGACAAGGATGAAAAATTGCAGCCCTAGCTGCGTTTGGAGTTCGCGACGCGAACCTATGTTCGCGAACGGGAACAGTCAACAGATATTGGGGCTATCGGGCGTGAAGAAGTTACCGATCGGATGGCGATCGCGAATTATGCGTATGGGAAATAGTTAGCGACGCGAACTTTAGTTCGCGATCGCGAACTTGTTCGACACCAGCATTAAAATCGGGTTTATCTCATTTGTTACACCCACAAACCCTAGTTCTCTTCCTTTGGCGATTTCAGAGTTCAAGGGCTGGTTTTGGTCGAGTTCTTCATCAATCTTTGGTAGATTTCACTCCTAGTTGAAGGTTAAAGGTATATTTTCACTCCTTGATCTTTGTAGCTTAAGATCTATGCATTTTGATGTTTGAGTTTGAAACCCTAGTTCTTGGGGGTTTTGGATTATGGTGGTATAAGTGATGTATACACTTAATAGATGGTATTTTAACAAAGGGAACAAGTGTATGGTTATGATTTGTAAGAATCTTAAGGGTTGGTTAAACCTAGGGTTTGGTAAATCACCATATTTGGGGGAAAGTGTTAGTTAGTGGTATCTAGAAGTTAATGGATACATTAGTAGTAGTATGTGATGTTGAACATCTTGTGATTGTTGTATTAGGCTTTTGGTGAAGCCTTGGAAAGTTGATTGATTGTTGGAGCAAGAAAACTGACGTAAAGAATACGGTTGGAGCACTTTATTGCTAAGGTGAGTACATGAGACTTTTAAACTGGGTACATAGCAATTAATTTTGAAAGTACATATGATATGGTATCAGTCTTTATTAACAAATATTTTGATAAAGATAGTAATTGAAAATGTATGAAAGTATGTAGAATGTGATACTAGAATGTGTGTAGTATGATTGAGGAATTTGAAGTAAATTATGACAGATTCAAGTAATTATGGAATCTATGTTAATCAACAATAATAATGAAGTAATTGATTAAAAGAATGTATACGGAGCCTTTATTAATAAATATGTATTAGTAAAGCAATTGGGAATGATTTTATAGTAATGAGTACCTATTGGTAAGATATACTAATAAAAGTAAAGAACGAATATATATGAGAAGGAATATGATGTGACTAGTAATAATTGTCTATTATAGTCAAGGAAGAGATAAAAGTATTATGTTATCGATAGATAAGAAATGTATCTTATGTATAAAGTACGTATGGACCTCATAGGGTTCATAGATGTAGAAGTAAATGTGGTTGCTTATGATCGGGTCCATGGGACCATACAGGTACGTTCACACTGTGATGAACTAATTATATGTCGTTAGTATTAGACGACTAACTTGTTTGATGTTGGATGTGATAGCCGAAGGCTTTGACTGTCATAACTATTAGGTTATGGTAAGAGATAGATGGTGGTGACGCGGGGGACCCCCGGTCACTGGACGGTGGTATATATGTTTATACACCGAGTGTATATATGTTTATACACTAAGCACACGGGTGCTTCTAGTACGCATATGTTTGGTACTAGGTATGTTAGGTTCTAATACATATATGTTTATGTATTAGACGTGTTGGTGCTTCTAGTATATATATATGTTTATGTACTAGATATGGTTGTGCTTCTAGTACGGATATGTTTGGTACTAGGTATGTTAGGTTCTAATACATATATGTTTATGTATTAGACATGTTGATGCTTCTAGTACATATATGTTTATGTACTAGATATGATTGGGCTTCTGGTACCTATATGTCTAGGTACTAGACATGTTTGCTAGGAAAGCAAAGTAGCTAGAGTCACAAAAGGGTGACTAGACGGTATTTATGTAGTTTATATATATGTTTATATATTTATGAAATGACTATTATTGGGGTCTAAAACCCATGTATCTCACGAGGCTATTTTGTCTCACGTACTACGTTTGTTTTGTGGCTATGTACTCAGGTACAGGTTTGAAGTGATAGAAGGTTGCACTAGAAGTGGCCTAGAGATGTTTAGCTCGGGAGCTAGTAGGTAGATCCCGTTGCCTATGGTTTTGATATACTCGGTGACACCGTATTTTTGTAAACTCTGATATAAGTTTTAAAGTTTTTGTTAAACTGTATTTTGGACAATATGTCAGATATTGGGAAAGTGTATTTTAAATGATTTAAATGATGTTTTAAAAATACGGGTGTTACAGAAGCCGGTGACGGAGGCGGAGGAAGCTGGAGATGGAGGCGCAGGAAGAAGGCGGTGATGAAAGTTCGATGGTTGCTGGAGTCGCTGGCTGTTGTGACAATGGATGAAAATATGGAATGAGATAGATTAGCGTTAAAATTTTAAGGGTAGTAAAGTAATATGACACATTCCCTCACTCATGGAATTTAAAATCCCTCCCTCAAGTGATGGAATTGACATTCCCTTGTTTTATGGAATTTTTTACCAAGTTGAATTTCAATTCATTCAAACCAAATATATGGGAATTGGATTCCAATTTCTTGGCCTTCCTAAGGAATCATGTCAACCAAACAGCACCTAAAATTCATGGTTAATTAAAGATACCGGTACATATAAACTAATTACATATACGATAAAATTTGGTTGTAGGTCATACCGGTATATAAAAACTAATAATATGACCAAGTTTGACTATATGTCATAGTTGATTTATGATACAAGTACATTTATAACAAGATGATGAATTTATATAAGATGATAATGTGACCAAGTTTTACTAAAAAATCATACATATACATATAAACTAATTAAGATATGTTATTTACTTATTTAGGCCTATAATTACTCATATAATTATGACACTTACGCATGTAAACTGATAGAACTTTCACCGAATCGTTTTATATTCATGTATTTATTAAACCGACGAATATGAACAAGATTTTTTGTTCGTTTAGCTAAATGAACGAATACGAACATATATCTTATCCGTTCATTTACGTTTTTGAATGTTCAGTAACCATCTATTAATGTTCGGTAATTCATTTGCTAATGTTTTTTATGTATTCATTCGATTATGTATAATAACAATAACAATATATATTAATTATCTTCAGTAAAACAGTTTTATTTAGACAAATAGAAAAACCAACCATATAAAAATGATTATATATAATAATGATTTTGTATCGGTTCATATATGTTCGTCTGTCTTGATGATACCTTCGTGAAGAAACTAATAATATTCTAATAAAGGAACACAAACACATAAAAAATTAAAAATCATTCATTTATATATTCGTGTACGTTCGTCTATTCAGTTAAACTTAAACTAACAAACATGAAAAATCTTAATCATGTATGTTCGATTCTCTTATAAACCTAGTAATCAAGGTTGTAGAACTCGATACTCGCTACCCGTTCGTTCGACGACCTTGTAGCGACTAATCTGCTACTCGGTGAGTACTCGGCGAGTTTAAACCGAGTTTGACTGAATTTTTGAATTTTAACTGAGTTTTAGATTGGCCGAGTTTTGACTGAGTTGGCCGATTTTTGACCGAGTTGGCCGAGTTGCCCGAATTTTGACCGAGTTCTATATTGACCGAGTAATTTGACCGGTTAGGATCTACCCGACTCGGCACACCACCTAGTAGCGGTTATCCAGCGAGTACTCGACCGAGTAGGCTGAGTTTTACAACACCGCTAGTAACAATTAGCAAAATAAATAAAGAACGTGAAATGAGCGATTTCAAGAAAATAAATAAAAATAACACATAACATGATCTTCCTATCCGATACTAGTACGTACATCTATCATCCAGTTTCCACGTGTCAATGGCATTGGTATACCAATTGAGGCCCCATAAATTAAGACAGCAAGAAACCATACATTCTTTGCGTGAACATGTGAACGACCAGAAGAATATTTGATACCTTATTGATGTGAAATAATTATTTTCTTTTTTAATATGTACGAGAATGAACATAGAATAATAGGCTGCTATAACTCTTATATCTAATTAAGCATTATGAGTAAGGTTTTAAAAAGTGTAAGGTATAATGTGGCGACACCATTAAACCTCAAGTCATGTCGAGCTTTGGCGGACCATGATGTTTTTCAAGACGCGACTTAAGGGCTAATGCGACATTTTTTTATAGAATCTATATATACTGTAACACCCGTATTTTTATAACATCGTTTAAATCATTTAAAATACAGTTTTCCCAATAATTGGCATATTGTCCAAAATACAGTTTAACAAAAACCTTGAAACCTTTATCAGAGTATACAAAAATACGGTGTCACCAAGTATATCAAAACCATAGGCAAACGGGATCTACCTACGAGCTCCCGAGCTAAACATCTCTAGGCCACTTCTAGTGCAACCTTCTATCACTTCCAACCTGTACCTGAGTACATAGCCACAAAACAAACGTAGTACGTGAGACAAAATAGTCTCATGAGATACATGGGTTTTAGACCCCAATAATATTAATGACAATTTCATAAATATATAAACATATATATAAATACTACATCAATACCGTCTCGTCGCCCTATAGCGACCCTATCGATATTGCTTCCCTAGCAAACATATCTAGTACCTAAACATATAGGTACCAGAAGCACAATCATATCTAGTACATAAACATATATGTACTAGAAGCACAAACCTGTCTAATACATAAACATATATGTATTAGAACCTAACACGCCTAGTACCAAACATATGCGTACTAGAAGCACCATCATACATAGTACATAAACATATATGTACTAGAAGCATAAACATGTCTAATACATAAACATATATGTATTAGAACCTAACATACCTAGTACCAAACATATGCGTACTAGAAGCACTCGTGTGCTTAGTGTATAAACATATATACACTCGGTGTATAAACATTTATACCACCGCCCAGTGACCGGGGGTCCCCCGCGTCACCACCATCTATCTCTTATCATAACCTAACAGTTATGCCAGTCAAAGCCTTCGGCTATCACAACAAACATCAAACAAGTTAGACATCTAACAATAACGACATATAATTAGTTCAACACAATGTGAACGTACCTGTATGGTCCCATGGACCCGATCATAAGCAACCCATATTTACTTCTACATCCATGAACCCAAGGAGGTCCATCCTTACTTATTCTCATAAGAAACATTTCTTATTTATCGATATCATAATACTTTTATCTTTTCTTGACTATAATGTGTATTTATTACCAGTCACACCATATTCATTTTCATATACATTCATTCATCACTTTTATTAGTATCATGTACTAATCAATACTCTTTACTTAATATCATCATCCTTAGTTTTATTAATGCATATCATTAATAAACTAAATATTATACATCATATTAATAATTAGTATTAATCACTTTTCATGATCTCTTTCAAAATCATCAATCATCTTAGACATACTTAGATAGTCTAGTATTTACATTTTCTCGTCTTTTCAATCATATCTTTATTAAAAACATTTATTAATAAAGACACATAAAATATCATATGTATTTTCAAAACTCTTTGCTATGTACCCAGTTTAAAAGTCTCATGTACTCACCTTAGCGATAGCTATATCCATATCGTGTTTATCAACACGAATCCTTGCTTCCCGCCTTTGGAACATCTTCAACTTTTAGGTTCTCGCAGCCTATTAACATAATCATCACAATTCTAGTTATCATCCATAACTAGACATAGTTTAACATTAACATAATCAACCCCCAACCACCAAGTTCACCAACTTGGTGGAGATCCATAAACCCTAGTTCATGAAACTACTTTCAAGATACAACTTAACCATAGATCCATGGTCTACATACTTCCTATGGGTGTTCTACACCCTCAATACCCATCTTTAACAAGATTCTAACCCAACACATTCAAAATCATCATTTCCCCCAATCTTGTTTACAAACTAGCTAGGAGATGAAAATACCTTAGATCCTTAACAAGGAATGAAGATCTCCAAGGATGGTGGTGTTCTATGCCCAAGAACACCCAAAAATCGCCCCCAAGAGCTCCCAAATCGGCTGCACATTTTGGAGAAGTGAAAAATGAGAGAAAACCCTAGGAATCCCGATTTTTATGCTGCAGTGACGAAGATCGCGTCGCTAACAGCAAGTTAGCGTCGCTAAAACTGCCCCCGCGCCTTTTCGCGACACCTTTCGCGTCGCTAACTCCAGTCGCTATCTCAATTTCGCGCCAACTCTGACGCTAAATCGGCTTGCTGTTTGAATACCACTATTTCGCGTCTTTTGCAAGGCCCCCACAAGGGGGGTCCAAGGCCCCCACTTGGGTAATGCAGCAAGGCTGCAACTTTTGCTTCCCGTTTCGATCCGGTTTCGCCCATAACTTTCTCATACGATATCCAAATGACACGAAACCAATTCCTACGTTCTTTAAATGATTTATCCTTATTTATCATATTTTTATAAAATTTATTTATCTGCAAATTTCGGGTCGTTACATATACATACTAGCAGGTACCCAGTGGCGAATCCAGGATCAAAATCAATCGGGGTCCACTAATAGTTGATCAATTAATAAGTGGGGTTAATAAAAGAATTTTCTATTAAAATATTAAAAAAATCAGATTTTTTTGTACATGAGGGACCCCATCAAGTGGGGGCCTTGGACCCCCCTTGTATATAGGTAGATCCGCCAGTGCAGGTACCCACGCAATGCGGCGGCCAATACCCTAGAACTATATTTTGCGTTAAGAAAATGTAATACGGTTACACTTTTTTTCTAACAATAATTATACAAAGGAATGATAAATAAGGAAAAACGCATTTGCAGCGTTGATCGGGTCATAAGTAACCTTCTTCCCAAAGCCTTACACTTAAGTCAACAACTGAAATAGGGGTGTGTATAAAAACCAGAAAACCGGAACCGAACCGGGACCGAACCGGAACCGGCTTAACCGGTCCGGATTCCGGTTCTTAGATTTGATAAAAAATAACAAACCGGGTTTACCGGTTCCGATCCCGGTTCGGTTCCGGTGTTTTCGGGTTTGGAACCGGCATTTACATAAGTATACAGGCTTATGAGTTTTCGTGTATATATGTCGAAATAATATGTATATAGACTTTTAATAAAACATATTTTACTTGAACCAACCCGTGAACATCCGCAAACATCATACTTTTATTAAAAATACGTTAAAATATTTAAGTTATAGATTTTAAGATGAAAATATATACTAAAAAAGTATTATTGGATGGAAAACACAAAAACCGGGTTTACCGGTTTTAAACCCGCTTGAAGACCGAACCGACCCGGAACCGGTTTAACCGGTCCGGTTCTCGGTCTTTGCAATTTCCTTTTTCCGGTACCCGGGTTTACCGGTTCCGGAACCGAACACACCCTTAAACTGAAATATCGATAGTTGGAACACAGAAAGTGTGACAACCCTCTGAAACGGGTCGTTTTGCCCGACACTCTATTGACATGCATCATTTGTAAACACAATTTTCATATAAATCTATAAATCACGGGTTACTTGTAAAAAATTTCATAACATTTTACTTCTATAAGAATATTTTTATGAGAATTAGAAACAGTTAATACAACAATTTTCAAAATTAAGGATCACTGAAATTACACGTTTCAAAAGAAAGGACTATTTGTGTAACAAAAATAAGTTGGCAGATAAATTCATATTTTGATATTGACCAAATGAAAATGGTCAAATGATTAATAAGGGATTTCAAGTCAGAAACATTTCAAGATAGAATGAAAAATTACATCAAATGGTATGTTTTTTACACCAATTCTTAACACTTGAAAACTACATTATGAACCATGACCATTCTTCTGTTCGACCACCTTGGATTTTTCATGGGAACTATTTTCCCAAACATAACATCTAAAGCACAATTTTCATAAATTTGAATATTCTTTTATAGAATTAGTAATTTATTGATTTGAAAGTCACAATTTGGAAAATATTGGTAAAGATTAACCAAAGCTATAATTATATTGAAAGGGGCAGATCACAAGGTGTGAAGTGATTGGGTAGAAAAATATATAGATTAAATTAATATTAAACTAATAGGCAATATAAATATTCTTATGTGACTCGTTAACTCATGAAATGATCAATTCCGGTTAAGTTTACGGGTCAAATGAAAAAGAAATAACTAAAAAGGAGGTCAAATGGGTAACCGAGTGAAAAGACCCGAAGCGCCATGGAAACTCTTAAATCATATATTCAAAAATTTGTTTCATTATTGAAATAACATAATATTTGTAATCATCATCACTCACTAACCATTAGATGATATTTTGATAATAAAGTTTTTAAGATCACCCCGATTTTGACCTATTACAGAACCCTTCATTTTGCCACATCTACTTTCTATTAAGTAATTTGTAAATCTCAATAGATTTTACGATTAAACATGAGAAATAATCATATCAATTTCCAAATATAAAAATCAACTTTACATAAACGCAAATGATACATGCCTGAAGCATAATTAAAATGTAGAACTAATTCTCATAAAATTAATGAGTGAAATAAATTGATATAACAAAGTCAAATAAAGCTTACTCTATTGATACATTTCAAGAATAAATTGATATAAATATACCAACAAAAATGTCTATTGGAAACTATCACATATGAAAGAATTTGAATGAACTGTATGTACCAGAAAATTACATTGTTAAAAAAAATCAAGGGAGAAAGTTCAAAACCATCATCCCCAATTTTTAATTGCTCAAAATTTCTATACCTTATTGCCAACACATTAAATCAGAAATTATAATAACAATCTAGTTATATAAAAACTGATGCGTAGAACAACAAATGATATTTCTCAGCATATATATAGTTTCGAAAGTTTTATTTGCACAATTTTAAATTTTGAATGGGAGATAAACCCAAATTTATGAACTGGAATCTCGAAAGTTTTAGTTACCATATATTTTAAATATAATTATAATATTTGATATATTTTCTTAAATAATAACAGTTACTAAATTCTTTAAATTTCTTGTTTTTAATATATTGTCTTAAATAATAAAGCATACCATATGTGTAAGTGGAAAATATGGTAACCAAATTATTGTCTTGTTTTAGTAATTCCATATTTATTTTTTTACTTTCAATCCCTAATTCGAATTGTAAGTAGTATGAGGTGGCATCCTACGTGGCACATGAATTATGACGTCATTATGACGTGGAAAGAGTGACGTGTCAAGATTTCAAAAACGTTTTCTTTTATTATGTATAAAGATAAGAAATTATTGGGAGTTATAAGTTCATATATTTATTAAGATTTAGTAATCTTTCGGTAGTTATCATGATTTAGCGAGTTGGTGAACCGCAAACGTAAATTAATTGAATACAATTAGAAATATAAATATTATATTTTACAAATTGGTGCAGCCCTACTTAACCAGTTTATATGGGAACAAAACATGGACCATTAACCGCGTTATTTTTAATGAATACAAATATTAATATAATGTAACGGAACTAAACCCGATAAATAACGGAACCAAATATCCAAATAACAATTTAGTATTTCATATACATTATTCACTAAAAATTACTTCCATTTACATTAATATACAAACTAAATAAAAAGAAAAGAAATCATAAGAACCATATAGTTACATCTCAACTAAACACTCATTCATCTAAAAGTCAAACCCTATAACTTACCCCAACCCCCACTCGTTGAGTGCAGCATGAGTACTACTTTACTTGACAAGTGATGAATCTTCCAAAGTGGTTTCTTGTTAATAAAAGGGGTGATTATCAGTTCAAATGTTTGTTGTGGTTTCTTTAATGAGTACCACTTTGGAAGATTCATCTAAAAGTCAAACCCAATTGATGTGAATTTGGCCGGCCCACCTAAAGGTTTTAAACCTGTTACCACTTTAGAAGATTCATCACTAGACGAGCCCAATCGTGAAAACAACCAAACCGATGAATCGTGCCCAATATCGCAAGGTTCTGGTGACGTTCAAACAGGGGGTAATAACGACGATGATATTCGTGATTGCAAAAGCATGCCGACAATCGATTTAAATCGTCCGTGCAATTCGACTTCTTCCTCAGTCAAGTTCTCCTCTTTATCGCATACTTTTGGGAAATTATCAACAAACCTAATGAGGGATCTGGGAAGATCTAAAAAGAAGACATCGAAATCAAATCATCCCACCAATTCTGTCGGTTCTTTTGCCTCGGCTCCTACTTCAGACGAAATTCAGAATACCATTGAAGTCGGGAATATAGTGGGGTTCCAGATGGATGAGTACGAGAACCAAATTAGGAATTTAATTAATGGGGCAGGTTTGAAAAATGTTTCCAGATGAAGCTCCTCTCGATTAATATTAGGGGTGTAAATTGCACCCTAAAAAAACGGTGGATACAAGGAATTAAGGCGGCAAATAAAGTTCAACTACTTGGTATGCAAGAAACTATGGCAAAACAAATCGAAGCAAGTACAGTAAGAGATTATTGGGGAAGAACAAGCTTGGATTTTGACTTTATTAAGTCAAATGGTAAGTCCGGTGGGATCATCTCTGTCTGGGATCCTTCTTGGATATCAGTAGATGATACAATAAAGGGAGATGGTTTCTTGTTAATAAAAGGGGTGATTATCGGTTCAAATGTTTGTTGTGGTTTCTTTAATGTGTATGCCCCACAAGACATGAAGAAAAAATCAATCCTATGGAATATAATCTCCGAGATTATCAAGGCAGAACAAACACGGTTGTGGGTAGTATTTGGCGATTTCAATGAAGTTCGGAAGAGTTCTGAAAGATCAGGGTCATCATTTTCAGCAGGAGGTGCTAGAATTTTCAATAATTTTATAAATGGGGCAGGTTTACACGAAATTAAAATGGGAGGAAGGAGATACTCGAGAAGCACTCCCGATAGTGGAAAGTTAAGCCTGCTTGACAAAATTTTGGTTACTAATAATTTCTTTCAGGTATGGAGAAATCCGAGCGTTAACATACTACCAAAGGGATTTAGTGATCACTGTCCCCTTCTGCTAAAATCAGCAATTGTCGATTTCGGGCCAACTTACTTCAAATATTTTAATTCTTGGTCGGCTGACTCCACTATTGAACCGGTGATTGCAGCTGCGTGGGGTTGTCAAATTGATGCCCATATTCCGCCAATTCAAGCTTTTTGCAGGAAATTAAAAAATGTAAAAATTGCAATTAAACAGTGGAAGGCGGCTGCCTCTGATCGGTCCGGTCTTGAGTTACAAAAAATTAAAGATGATCTTGATATTAAAGCAGAACAGTTTGGTCTAAATGATGGTGAAAAAAAATGAAAGAATAAGTATTGATATTAGAATCCGGGAACTAGAAACACGCAAGATTCGGGATATTAAGCAGAAAGCTCGTATAAAGTGGAAAGTGGATGGCGATGAAAACTCAAAATTCTTTCATGGCTCGCTCAATCATAACAACCGAAAGAATTTTATCCATGGTCTTTCCTTCAACGGTATTTGGAATGAAGATCCGGAGAATATGAAGGAAGGTACTTACAACCACTTTTCTAAAATATTTTCTGATTCTAACGAAGCAAGACCAAAGTTTGTTAGTCACAAATTTAAAAAATTGTCGGTTGAGCAAATGAATTTAATTGAATCATCCTTTTCTCGGGACGAAATAAAGAAGGCGGTATGGGATTGTGGGGTTGAAAAAGCACCGAGACCGGACGGGTTCACTTTTTCGTTTTATAAAACATTTTGGAATACTATTGAAAATGACTTATTGAATGCAGTAAAGTCATTTGAAAACGGTGGGAATCTAAATAATGGATGTAACTCATCATTTTTCACTCTTATACCGAAATGCGAAATCCCCCTCGAGTTATGTGATTATAGGCCGATTAGTCTTATCAGTAGCTTTTACAAGATTATTGCTAAGTGTTTAGCAAACCGGCTAAAACTGGTAATTGGTGATGTGGTTAGCCGAGAACAATCGGCATTCATTGAGGGACGTAATATCCTTGATGGGCCGATTATATTGAGTGATATTATATCATGGTGTAAAAAAACGAAAAAACAATCCCTCATATTCAAGGTGGACTTTGAAAAAGCCTATGATACCCTAAATTGGAGGTTCTTAGACTCGATTATGGAACAAATGGGTTTCGGGTTGAAATGGAGAAGATGGATCAACAAGTGCCTAAATTCCGCTAGGGCATCCGTGCTTCTAAATGGGTCTCCAACTAAGGAATTTGATATCAAACGTGGGCTTAGACAAGGTGACCCGATGGCGCCTTTTCTATTTATTATTGCAGTAGAAAGTATACATACTGCCATGTGTGAAGCTTTGGAAAAGGGTGTGTTCCATGGTATTAGTCTACCTAATAATGGACCTTCAATTTCCCATCTTCAATATGCCGATGATACCATCTTCATCGGGGATTGGTCGGAGTCTAATGCAAAGAATCTTCACCGAGTTCTTAATTGTCTCTATCTTGCATCCGGTCTTAAAGTTAATATGTCAAAAAGTAATCTATTCGGTATTGGTGTTCCAAATGAAGAAGTGGATCGGGTTGCAAGGAAGTTAAATTGCAACATAGGTACGTTTCCATTTAAGTACCTTGGATTGGTAATCGGGTCTTCTATGAACCGAGTGGGGCAATGGGACGGTATTGTTAATAAATTTTATAAAAAATTATCCACTTGGAAAGCTTCAACTATGTCATATGGTGGAAGACTAACATTAATTAAATCCGTGCTTGGGGCGTTAGGTATTTATTACTTTTCAATGTTTAAAGTCCCGGAATCTATAATTAAAAAATTAGAATCTATCCGGGCTAACTTCTTTTGGGGCTCAAAAGATGGTGATCGGAAGATTAATTGGGTTAGTTGGAGTAAAATTCACGCTCCTATTAACTTGGGGGGTCTCAATGTCCCTAGCCTAAAAGCCCAAAATTTAGCCTTATTATCAAAGTGGTGGTGGAGATTGAAGAACGAAAACGACTCTCTTTGGAAGAATGTTATTGTATCATTACATAAAATCCCACACCATAATATTCCAACGAGCAAATTCCCGGGGGTTTGGAAGAATATAACCAAGGTACGAGATCATTTGAATAAAATTAATATACCTCTTGACTCTTGGTTTCAGGCATCGCAAAATCCCGATACGGGCCAGCTTAATTGGTCTTGGGCTTTTGAGAATGACGGTGTGTTTTCGGTAGCATCGGCAAGGAGAGCTTTTGACGGGGCTTTATTGGGCCCGCAGCCCGATTGTGACATACACTGGTCAAAGACTATCCCGATAAGGATCAATGTTTTTTATTGGAGATTTTTGCTCAACCGGCTACCGACGTGCTATAATCTACTTAAGCGAGGAATTATGCTACAATCCGCCGTTTGTAGTATGTGTAACAAGGAAATTGAAGATGATATGCACATTTTCTGGAACTGTAGTGTAACACGAGAATTTTGGATAATGTTTTGTAAATGGTGGAACATTGATATTGGGCAGATACATAATATTAAGCAGGTTCGAGAATGGAGTGTGCGGGCGGGTTTTCAAAGGCGATACACGATCAGTTTATGTCTGCATTAGTATCCAATATGTGGCAGATATGGATGTTTAGAAATAAATCTGTTTTTGACAAAAAGATTGGGTGTACTCATTACCCGTTCTTGCAAGCACAGGCCAACTCCTTTTCGTGGATCAAAAACAGATCAAAGGCAAGATGGAGTAGTTGCGAATGGGGGAGATGGCTAACCGATCCAACAAATAGCTGATTACACTCCTAGGATCGGGATTCTCGGGTCAATTGGCGGAAACAGGGGAAAGTTGAAGATGTTGCATTCGTTGGAGAAGACAAGGAGTTTAAGTTCAATATTAAAAAAAAAAAAGTAGGAGTCATTTTAGGTTTCTAATTTATGTATATAGTCTAGTTTTTGGCGGTATTTTAGATGTATTTTTGGTGTTGTAGTGGTGTTGAAAACACTTTGTACTCCTCCTGTTTGGTTTTTATATAAGTTCTTTTCAGGGTTTCGCGGGGTGGGTGATGGCATTGCCGAAGCTTACTTTCGTGTTTCCCTTCTTTGCTGTTCAAAAAAAAAAAAGTGATAATCTCATGGATACAAGACTTATATGTTGATCAAAAGGTTTATCCAACATACTCAAATATTTCTCCATTCCATGTGAAGATATCTTATGTCCCATATCTTTGGTTGCTTACTGCACACATACTACAAGTCTACAACCCTAACACAAATATCTTTCGATTTTGTCTGCAAGGATCCACCAACCCATCACCACATATCTTCTTTTCTTACTTCATATTTTCCTATGTAACATTGTTAAACCAAGTCATCTCAATAATTAATGTTACTAATTAACCAATTAACCAATTAAAATGCAACATACCTATCAATATCATACCATGCATTGTCATCATAAGACCCTCTACAATGGTAAACTTATATCATTGATAATCTAAAAGAACGTAAATCAAATACCATAGAGTATTATATTTTAAATACAGATTTTTGTCAAGTTTAACAATAATATCAATTTAATTTGAAGTATTTGATAAAAAGTCAAAAATTTCTTGGAACAGATGATACGTTTATGTGGAACGATAAGCTTCTTTCATTGGATTGCTGAACATTACAAGATAGATAAAATTTAATGTATCAAACAAAAATTAAAATTAAACCAAAAATTGCCTTACAGAAAAAACCTTAATAACAATTGCATTGATTATGAGTTTTACGTAATAACACCACTAACATTTTTTTGCCAATATTTCTCTAAAAGTAGTTTCTGTCTCTAGATAGAGGTATAATTATCTACATTGTATATCTCTATACATCTCTTACAACATAATCATAAATTTACACTATTTTAACTTTTTACAAAATGCAATGAGTTAATAAGCTAACAAATCCCTTAATTAAGCTTTTTACCCACAACATCCAATTCAATTTTTTTTTTTTATAGAAAAAATGGTATTCTCAATTATGACAGGCTTCCACGAGTGGCTAAACTTTGCTCATGATATACGCTACATAACTATTGTTATGACTGTTTTTGAACATTTTATTGATCATCTGGTAATGTTTATTTAAAAAAGAATTTAGGACATGTTTGGTAGTAGCGAATGGAAAGAAAAGAAAGAGAATGAAAAGGTTTTCCCATTGTTTTGTTTGTATTTAAGAATGAAAAGTAAGAATGAATTTTGGATCCCTTTCCCAATTCCCTAAATAAACAAATAGAAAGAATGAGAAATTAGGCATGAGAGTATGCGGTATGGTAACGAGGGGGAGGAGGCGCCGAAGCCACTTCAGCTCGCCGGCCTCGCCACCACACCGGGCGCTGCGTGAGCGAGGTGGTTCGTGGGAAGTTCGACAAGAGCAGCGGACGAATGGAGGGGTGACACGTGGACTAGCCGTTGGCAACGGCTAGTTTGACGGAAATTTATTTATTTATTTATTTATTTATTTTTTATATTTTTAAATAAAACCTATTATAAATAACCCCTTTAACCATAACCTTTTTTCACACCATCTTCTACACACTCTCTACAATTTCTTACATTTTCACTCTCAAAAACTCACAAAAATATCTCAACCACATCCCGGTTGGATGAACGGTATTCTTGGATGGGGAAGTTCCGGCTCACCGACGTCCAATCCGTCAACACCTTCGTCCCAAAAATCGGTATCGTCCACCCAAATGCCGACTTTTTCCCAAGAGCAATATAATTAATTTATGCTTCAACAACAATTTCAAAACCTTCAACAACACCCCCCTCAAATGTGGTCACAAACACAATGGTCACAACCACAATCTTCACAACCACAACCTTCACAACCTCAAGACCCCGCGGCCGTTGAATAGGCTAGAAGAAAGGGGAAAAAAGTTGCAACCAACTTAAGTCGGACGGTCATTCGATGGGACGCCGCACAAGAAGTGTTATTGGCCGAGTGTTGGGTTAGCGTTTCCGAGGATGCCGAAAAGGGCGCCGACCAATCCGATGAATGTTTTTGGAACAAAATCCTTGTCGAGTTCAACAAGGATGTTGATACGCCACGTACCAAAGACATGTTGACGGGGAAGTGGACGACTTTAAACGGTAATTGTCAACGTTTCAACGGTATCTACAAACGTTTACAACGTACAAGTAGAAACAGTGAAAATGAGGTTAACTTTTTGGCCCGTGTCCGACAAGCGTACTGTGACGAGTCGGCGTCTAAAAAACAATTTAATAACGAAGGTGCGTGGGAAGTTTTGAGAAAATTCCCGAAATGGGACGCCCCCGAGCCCATTTCGCTCTCCGATAACGAATAACTTTTCGGGGAAGATACGAGACCACGTCCGACGGGAAAGTCTCGTAAGGCAAAAAAAAGTAGATTGGAAAGTTCATCCGGCACTAACAACCCCGGAAGTGCCGGACCGCCGGACCTTGGCGAGGCAATGATGGCCGAGTTTAGGCGGAAAAGTGAAGCCGCTCAATCCGCATACGAAAGGTCAAAGGCGCGGGATGACGTTTTCGTGCGGTTGGAAGAATTGAGATTCCTCGGCACTAGCACCGAGGGGTTGGGGCGCGCGGATAAGGCAAGAATCATCAAGCAAAAAAGGGCGATCCGCGGAAAATACCCCGTCGACGAAGATGAACTTGACGTGGACGATGACGATGAGTAGTTTTTTTTGTTTTTTTTCGGTATTTTTTTCTTATTTTTCGGTATTTTTCTTTTATTTTTCGGTAATTTTTTTTTTTTAGGTATTTTAATTTGTATTATGTATTCTTTATTTTAATGAAGTATTATGTTTTTTAAAAAAAGAAAAAGAAAAAATGGGGGTGTGGCCCAAATAGCTTAAGTGATGGTAGAGGGGATATTTGGGGGTTTTGAATGTGAAATATGAAATGATGATGTGGCGTAGAGGTGGCGCATATGTAGCTTCCGACTTGGTGTGACCACACCCCATGCTCTGAGTTGATTCTAGGTGAGAATGGAAGAATCGAATAAAAAAACACAGAGTATAAATAAAAAGGCATGTGCACTGCACATGCTATCCCCCAATCAGGAAACTTGTAAAATTCTACCCTCATTTACTCCAAAACCACCTTCAGTTCTTTTAACATCACCACCCGCAAATCTTCCTTCAATGGCATCTAAATACCCGCCAATCTGTTTTAATGATGGCAAATAAAGAAGATCTTAAAGGAAATTTGTTTATGCTATTATTAGATTTGAGAGTCTTCAAGACAATCATAGAAATTATTTATTTTTTCTTTTCTTTTTAGTTTGTTGATGTTTGGTTACTTTGTTGTGATTCAGTTTTTTGATTATTCAGTTTTTGATCTTCTAATTAAGAAATTTTGTTCAAATACATGAAATTTTGCACTAGATTCAATACAACGAAGTTGATTCTTTTTACTAGGGGTGAACATGGTACGGTAGCACGTATATTTTCTTCATACCGTGTACTGTACCAACTATAATTGGTACACTGATTTAGCTACCACTACCATACCAAGTTTACTTGGTACCAATTTGTTTGGCTACCAACAATCTTGATTGGTACAAATTGGTAATGGTATATACCAACATCACTAACTCATATGAAATTAAAAAAATTAATAACAAAAGAACAATGATATTTTATCATTATCGATTAGTTAAACATATTAACAAGTGTTCCAAACATGGAAACAAAATAAGCAAAATGATATAATATGTTATGTGCTATATAGAAATAATCTAGTACGATAAAGTAATAAAAGATGTAGCTATCTTGTCGTAACTGAATCACTGATTTATGTGAATGTAGAGATAAAATATTATATTTTCAAAGATATTTTTAGTTTCAATGATAAAATAAGTATGTGTTATTATATTATATTAGTTTCAGAGATATGTTTTTGGGCACATCTATAATTTAAATAAAATATCGTATACTTTAATTTTTAATTGGAATCTTGGGCAAATAGGTTGCTAGTTTGGCATAATGTATTAAACTAAAAATCATATAATATATATATATCTTGGTTGGTACGGTATACCATGGTATTTAAAATTTTTGTACCATTACCGTACCATGATTACACAATTGGTACGGTACTACCAACCAAACATGTTGACTACCAACATATTGGCTACCAACTATTCTTGGTATGATTGGTAGCATGTTGGCTGGTTTTATTCGGTACAAATTTGACACCCCTAATTTTTACCATTTCTTATAGTTCATTCCTTGACCTACCACCAAACAATGGAATTAATTCCATTTCTCCATATTAGTTCTCTTTCTTTACATTTCTATTCTCTACCACTCTATCCTACCAAACACCCCCTTATGGGTATGTTTAGGAAAGTTTATTTAAAGGGCTTTTAAGCTTATTAGCTTAATAAACTTGAATTTCAAATTTATTTAAACTAATAAGCTCAAAAGCCCCTTAAATAAAATTTTCTAATCATCACCAAATGGATCATGCATCCAATGCAATATGTTTCAAAATAAATAATACACTTTAGAGTTCACAGTTTTTAGGTAAAATATGATAATAAATGTTAATTAGATTAAATTGGATAGTTAGTGGATGATGTGTCCCAAAATATATTGACTAAAGTGAATTTAATGATTTTAAAAGTAAGAATAAATGTGTCTTTTCACTATATTAAAATAGATAGTTAGTGGGTGTGGCCTTCACTGCCTTTTACCAAATATAACAAGTTTTCAAAGTGTGTCACTTATTTTAAAACACCCCAAAATGGAAAGTGTATCACTTATTTTGAAACGTAAGAAGTAATACAAATGAATTCACACTACAAACTAGGGGTGTGTTCGGTTCCGGAACCGGACCGAACCGGAACCGGTAAACCCGGGTACCGGAAAAAGGAAATTGCAAAGACCGAGAACCGGACCGGTTAAACCGGTTCCGGGCCCGGTCCGGTTCCGGTTCGGTTCGGTCTTCAAGCGGGTTTAGAACCGGTAAACCCGGTTTTTGTGTTTGCCATCCAATAATACTTTTTTAGTATATATTTTCATCTTAAAATCTATAACTTAAATATTTTAACGTATTTTTAATAAAAGTATGATGTTTACGGATGTTCACGGGTTGGTTCAAATAAAATATGTTTCTATTAAAAGTCTATATACCTATTATTTCGACATATATACACGAAAACTCATAAGCCTGTATACTTATGTAAATGCCGGTTCCAAACCCGAAAACACCGGAACCGAACCGGGACCGGTAAACCCGGTTTGTTATTTTTTTATCAAATCTAAGAACCAGAAACCGGACCGGTTAAGCCGGTTCGGCACCGGTTCCGGTTTTCCGGTTTTTATACACACCTCTACTACAAACAAACACAAAAACCCTACAAATGGTTTCCATTCTTTAATTGTCTTCCAATATATGGTTTTATTGATGCCATTTTTAATAGCCTCAAAAACAAAAAACAAAAGCATACTAAACAAAACAATATTAGAAAAACTACCCGTCATCATTCCATCTAACATATATGAAATGAAAGCGTTCAAAAGAGCAAAATAGTCAACTTATGATGAGTTGACTTCAAGCATCTTTATCCTGTTCTTGGTATACTGCATCATACTCATTCTCATCATCTTCATCACCATCACCTTCTTCACTATCAACATCATAAATACTGCTTCTCATCATTCTTAAATCACGTTTATCATCATCTTCATTCAAAAAATCACCACCAGATTTAATGTCTCGATGTTTGACCAAAATCCAACGTAAAAGACGATCTTCTTTGTTTAAATAATGGAGTTCTTTGTTAAAGCTTGGCGGGGTCATCATTGTCATTTGCATCAGTTGACCCTAATTACCATTAACAAGCTTTCCAAGAATTAAGATCCAATTTACCAAAAGTTTAATTTGTGAGATTACATAAATGCAGTTATGGAGATTATTTATGGTTTACCTGATAGTGTCTGCCATCAAGCTTCTTAATACCATAACCTAACTCAACTTTTCCAAGTGATTTAAGATCGGTAATAACACCATTTCTTCGATACACATGTTTCCCAACACGAGAAACCAATTCTATAAGTGAATCTTTATTAACACGAGGCTTTAGCAATAGCATACAATCGTAAAGTGGCATCTTTCTGTTTATCCTCTTTCTGTAACCAGATTAGGATCCATATAAATTAACATAAAAATGTAAACAAAACCAATAGATGCAAAATACCTAGTTTTTTTAATATCAATTTATCAAACTTCATTCATTTCTTTCGATAACTAAAAACCCTAAGATGCTGGTGCCAAAATTTGAGTAATTAAATCATCATTTTGACATAAAAAGCTAAAATCAGCATGAAAATGAAATAAAAGCAATGAATTAAACCTAGGTCAATGTATGTGAGTAAGAACGTCCAAATTTCTATCAGTTTGAACTTCGTAGCTCGGAAACTTTTGGTCGATTAATTCGAGCGTGACGAATCGTTTAAATAGGAAAAGCTAATGAAATTGAAGCTGTGATTAAACATGACGCATACCTTTGGTTGTGAAGGATCTGATGCCGACTTTAATGGAGCTTCGCCGGAGATGACTGATCTAGGGTTTGGAGATTTAGACCGAGGAGCAATGCCGAAGTGTTATTTAGAAATAATTTTTTATTATTGTTTTAGAAAATTGCAAAATACCCCTTTAAGTTTTAGAGTATATCTATTTCCCCTCTTTTCTACTTTTATCTTAACAAGGTAGTATGCATAATTATTAATACACCACAGCAATAAAAGTTACAAGTTTACCATCTTTTATATTTAATTATTTGTTTTCTATTTTATTGAATAAGGAAGGATCATCTATAGAGTAAAAATTTGTCACGTATAAATATCAGATTTTAATAAATCACATCCTTCATGCACAAAATATTGACTTAAGACTGGTCAATCGAGCTACCAGAAGATCAATTACCCTTCATTTTACCTTTTTCTTTTACATAAATGAAGGTTGATTATTTTAATAGACATTTTAGTTCATAGCTGACAAAAACAAAAGTAAAAAAAAAAAATAATTTCTATTTACCAAACACAAGAAAGAACAATATTATATTATACCCACAAATTACAACTTTTTATAATAATGAGTGAATGTTTTCTTTCAAACGAGATGTTTTTATCCTGAAAGTATGCCGTTTAACAAACCCCTGAAAAATCACGACAATCAATCAACAATTAAAAGTTTGACTTCTTGAAAAGTCAAAATTCAATGGAATCTTACCAGAATCCTGAAGCCTTCTTTACTTGATCCCTGCAAAAAGACAGCAATCAATAATAATAAAGTATTCTCAAATTAATTGTAATATTATACCTTGTTCTTCCTTCAAATGCATCATTAATTTCATCACCAGTTGGTCTACTAGGAAATGTTGACAAAATGACGTATTTCTCCATTCCATTTTCCTCATTTATCCTCTTAAAAAGCTCATACCGATATGGATAAGCCATCCTGCAAGTATGTATATAATTTATCATAAATATTTCTATAAATAAATAAAATAATCTGAATTTCGATTTAGATTTACCTTAAAGCACCCATAATTGGATATTGTGTTCCTGCATAATAAAGAAGCCGAAACTGGTAGCACATTTCAAAAGATGCAGCATACTCCAATCTTTGTTCTCGACCCATAGTCTAGTCAATGAAAGTCAACTTATAAATTTATTATAATTATTAACCAATGTGCTACAAAAAGGTCACATAATCTCTTAACTTACTTGCATAATACCACTTGAAGCAGGTAAATCCTAATCATAAAAAGTAAATAAAAAAATGTTAGTACCACTTTTTCAACAGTTGCATAAAAAACAAAATTAATAATATATAATGAAAAAGAAAAAGTGATTAAAATTTTGAACCAACCTTAAGCCTAGGATTAATAAGAATTACCGGACGACTGCCAGCAGCATCAGTCATTGCTCTTAGATCCTAAATCATTTTATTCAAAAACTTATATTATTATTTAGAGTAAATTACACGGATGGTCCTTTAAGTTTATAGCAAATTTCACAAATGGTCCTTTAGTTTTAAAAATTACACCGATGGTCCTTAATTCTGAAAGATTTTTCACCGATGGTCCTTTACACAAACTGACGTTAATGTTTTCTGTTAACTTACCCCATGTGCAATGCACATGAGGGTAAAAAAGTCATTTTTCATTTCTTTTCATTCTTAAATTAATTTTTTTACCCTCATGTGCACATGAGGTAAGTTAACAGAAAAAATTAACGTCAGTTAGTGTAAAGGACTATCGGTGAAAAACCTTTCAGAATTAAGGATCATCGGTCTAATTTTTGAAAATAAAGGACTATTTGTGAAATTTGCTATAAACTTAAAGGACCATCCCTGTAATTTACTCTATTATTTATTAACATAATATACTTTTGGTAATCATATTTGACACACAAAATATTTATAAAAAATGGACAGAGAGTATTTTTACATCGATGATGCAATTTCCCATAGCATTTTGAGGAGCTACTAAGATGAAGATGTCATCTACTTCATCAACCTCTTTTCCACCTAGAAAATAAATATATATAAATTGAAAAAAATAATAATTTTATGGTTTAATAAATAATTATTTTACAAATGAGTACCTATAGATCCAATGTTTATAAATGTTCCCATTGCATCATCATTACCCCAATCCATAAATTCCAAAATCTTTCGTGTTCCTGCAAGTTGCAATGGCATTCCTGCAAGTGCTCCTTCCCCCATTGATCCTTGAACAGAAACCTGCATTTTTTTAATTATGTTTTAATCCTCAAAGTTTCACTAATTTTCCATTTTAACCCTTGAACTTTTATTGACAGTGGTTTTATAGTTTTATTATAAACTCTGGTTGTCTTGTTCAACATGTCATCATCACCTACTACCACAGGTTAATACTTAAACACAATTGACTGGTTTGGCTGGTAACAATTTGACAAAAAAGTTAAAACACTAAGTCAACAAAAAATTTATGGGTTAAACACTAAGTCAACCAAAGTTTAGGATAAAACTATTACTAATAAAGTTTAAGGGTTAAAACATCAATTAGTGAAAGTTTAAGGACGAAAACATAATTAACCCTTGATGTAACATAAATCTAAAGTTTATTATTTTGTACCTTGACACGTTTTCCATCATCTGCAAATGATAGAGCAAGAACTCGAACAAGTTCCATTAAAGTACCTATCCGATATACATCCTGTTCATAAATAATTCAATATTATTTTAATTTTAATCAAATTAGGGTTTAAAAAAGGATAAATGTTTTTCACCTGCTCAGGGTTCAGTTCTGGAATATTAATCTCCACTTTTACTCGAGTTTTTCCATCATTTATAGCTCTTTGGGTAGCTTGAAGCACATCATCATAGAAATATTCCCTAATTTCTCTCGAATGTGGAATGTTATTTAAATTGGTGGGAATTCCTCTCCAGTTTTCCTGTAAAATAAATAGCAACAAATTTGAATAATTATATAATATTTTTAACAGAAATAAAAGGAAAATGTACCATAACAACATACCTTGGTTGCAGGCGATTTGTTGAACTGGCTGTCAAGTTTACTAGCATTTACTGCATTTTAATCAATTAAAGTTTGAAAAATTTATATTATTTATTATAAATTATAAAATAAGTATGATTTTGTTTAAAAAGTTGCAAACTTGCCTAAAATTCTTGTTTCCTTTTCTTTCTGAACTTGCAAAAGCAAAGAGCTTATTTCACCAAAAATTACATCTTTTGATCGGTTGCTGTTGATCTATAACAAAACACACGTGGACACACACCACCACCAAAATTAATAAAAAATCATTAATTAATCTTAAAAAACAGATTAATGTGAAATAGAAATGTGGATAAAATAAATTCAAAAACCTTCTTTAAAAGGTCTGAATAAGAGGATAATATTGCTTCCACATTTTGCTTATAAATTTGCAGACGTGATTTCACCTAGAATAGATGAAAACATACATTATAAACGTATAATTAAATTAATTGTAATTTTTTTAATGAATTAGGGTTATGGGTTAAAATATACCTTTTCTTCTGTGTCATCGGGCCGAGTTATGAGTCTTGCTTTGACTTCCTCAGTTTCTGGAGGGAAATTCTTTATATGATAAATCTTTCCTGTTTCAGGGTCCAGTCTTCTACCAACACATCTATCAATTAAAATATCATCAGGGACCTGTATGTAAATTGTATATAGTTAAAGGTTGAATAGGAAATATTTTCCTCATAAACAATAATTTTACTATAATCTCAAATGCTTACATCTAAAGCTAAAAACACATCTGGTCTAATCTTCATTTTTTCAAGAGATTGTGCTTGTGCAAAACTACGTGGAAAACCATCTAAAAGCCATCCTTTTTCTTTTGCATCTTTTTGTGAGAGTCTCCCAATTACCATCTGTAAATTAAAAAAATATAAAGAAAACATTTTTATAGTTTTTGAAAAATGGGAAAATTATATTAATTTAATTATTTATTTATACCGTTGTGACAACTTCATCAGGAACGAGTTTTCCTGAATTCATGTACTCTTTTGCTTGTTTCCCGATTTCTGAACCTGCTGCTACTTCACTTCTAAGTAAATCTCCAGTTGATATATGCACTAATCCAAACTGGAGAATAAAAATATGATTATTTTAATATTATTTAATTAAACGAAAATATTTAGCTCACCTTTTGAACGATCATTTCACATTGTGTCCCTTTGCCTGATGCAGGTGCCCCTGATATCATAACCTTTAATGGCTCATTTTGTGAGCAGCTCACCTTTAGTACCTATTGTTATGTTGATCATAAGTATGCATTATAATAATTAAATATCAAGAAAATCTCTGATTATTTTATTTTATTTTCTCCAATAAAGATTCAGATTGATGTTTTTTATGTCAACAAATTGATAACATAACCACAACGGCACAACCTACACTGAGGCATTTTCACAAACACCTGGTGTGCATATTGACAGTCACCAAAACAGCATAACGAGTTACAAACAATTAATATAATAGATCATAAAATTTAGGGGAATCAAAGACTAACCTTGGTTCTTGAAGAGATATTGAAATGGGTATGCTTATAATAAGGATTAACTGATGAAAGATTTTGCAGATACTGAGAAGAATGCGATGATGATGATGATGATGATGATGATGATGATGAAGGGTGGAGAGTGTAAGTGGAAGAAAGATGAGGTTGTGTGAATCGATTATTTTGGCAATTGAACGAAGAAATCGCAGCATTAAAATTCAACATGATTGATGATTGATTAAAGAAAGCAAATCAAAATAGCTGCTTGTTGTGATCGAGTGGAGAGTAGCAGAGGTTATCAGATAAACGGTTACCACAGATTGTTTGTAAAGATTGATTTCCACTTGACAAACAAAAACAGTTATTCCGTCATGATACGTTTTAGTTACAAAAGCAAACATTATTTTTTAACTAGCTGGTACCGCGCAATGCGGTGGCAGGTACCCTATAATTATATTTTGTTGCGGCGATAGTTTTAGTGATGGTGGTGGCAGTAGTGATGGTGATGGACTGATGAGTGGTGGTGCATGATTATAACGGGTTAAATGGGTCGAAAATCATTCATAGTGTATTTTCTAATCATAAAACCTCATAAATCATTGTATATACTAATTTAGATTCAGCCTATAATTTAAAACCAACAAAATAGCAGGAAGTCGACTATAATGGAAATGGGTTAAAACCAACACGTAATTTTCGATTATCTTTCTCGCAAGAATTAACTCTGCTACAAAATTCCACTGAGATGTAGATAGAAATGCTGCAATGCATCATTAGTGTACCTTCATGTAATGCACTTGCAATGATACTTGACTCTGACATTTGTTGTAGAGATTCATATTCGGCTTTTAGAGATTCGTATAATGAGACATTTTTTTTTGTCAAATTATGCCATACTAATATTAATAAAATCAAAATAAAATTAAAAAATGTTATATTACTTACCATATGCATTGTCAGTTAATTTTTCATATATAAATCTGTCCAAACAAATATATCGATGTATGGACAATTTCGTGTATATAAATCTGGTCGTTTGCCTCTTTTGTAACGACAACATGCCTTTTGCATGATTTTGGTGTGTGTTCTTCAAATAAAGATGAAGCCAGAAAAGCATCGCAGCAATTTTGGTTCCATGAGTGAAAACCGTTTGATAAGTTGTGGTTATTTATGATGTTGGAAGTATGGCTACTCTTTTCAATGCTCATGTTATTTGGTTTCTGTATAAAGAAGTAAAACACGCCAAAGCATTTACTAATACTGAAAAAAAATAATTCACTTGACTTTAAAAAGTCAAACACTAACAGATCACCTAAAAATTTAATTAAACCAGTGGTGCCAAGATTTGATAAAGCTTAATTAAACACGAATCTTAAAAGCGATCTTATCTAAGAATAATTAATATGAAATATTAAACAGAAATATTAATACGAAATATTAAACAGAAATATTAATACGAAATATTAAAAACAAGTGAACCTTATAGTAGGAACATAAAACGTATTGGTCCCTGTTGGCCTCTGTTGTCTCCTTAAGCACTGCATTATAGCAACATAAAATGTTATTAAAAATATGCATGTAATATAAAGAAAAATGAAAATCGAATGATCTTATCTAAGAATAACTCCATTGTGGCTAATTTTTCATTCTCCCTATTTCTCTGTTTTGGAGAGAATGAAAAACATAGATTGAAAATGAATCAATTTTTAATTCGCAGGGCCCGTTCTCTATTTTAAACAAACACAAGAAAAAAATTAATTACATTTCCCCCTTTCAAATCACATGTACCAAAACATTCCCTTAGATTAAAACATTAGGGAAAGGCAGACATATAAGGTCAAAAGCAAACATAAATCCAACCAAATAAAAAGTAAGACCTTTCATGAAATTTAATAACAAAATGAGTTTATCTTAGTTACCTGTGGATGTAATTGGCCATAACTCCTCCACTATGAATAAGTCCCTTTTCTGACCAATCAGCTATCCAATTTAATCTTAAGACCATCTATGAACAAAAGACAAATAAATGTTCGTATAAGAAAAACCGAATTTAAAATTGGTTGTTTGAGTTAT
This sequence comes from Calendula officinalis, assembly GCA_963853835.1. Classification (NCBI taxonomy): domain Eukaryota; kingdom Viridiplantae; phylum Streptophyta; class Magnoliopsida; order Asterales; family Asteraceae; genus Calendula; species Calendula officinalis. The sequence continues at coordinate 73,086,896 of OY970829.1, read as the reverse complement.
CATACAGCTCCATTTTATAAATCTAAAATTAAAGGATCCCAAACAATCACACACAAAAGAACATCACTACATGAAAACCGAAATTTAGTAACACACCAAAAAGTATATGTATATCTGGGTAGATGCAAAGTCCATACTAACAATAAATTTTATGTGAATATTGTCTCCCATTTACCTCCACTATATCTGAACCTACTATTTATTAAATGTACTATAATATGTTGTTAATAAGTACATATGCAAGCCTATAGAGGTAATGGATATAAATGTATATAATGGCATGTAACTTGATCTTGTGCATTCAGAATAAAATGCAAAAAACAAAGCTTACTTTTCATCAAGTTTTTTGACATCTTCAGAAATCCTAACACACATCGAGTCCAGTACTCTCTGGTCGAGCTCCAACACAGAATTTGCGGCTAGGGTTTGTACAACGACGTGAGAATATCAATTGTAACCATTCCTGGCTGCAAAGCAAATCAAGCCAGATATGTGTGTGTGTGTGTGTGTGTGTTAATATTATTATAAATACCTCAAAATCAATAGGAGTAATAAGCCAACAAGACGAACGTTTTTTTCAAGGATTTTTTCGAATATAAACTGAACCAAACAAACTGTAAGGGCCAGCAGAAACGAAGACCACTACACCAAGAATGGCCAAGTGACAAATGCAACAAACATAGGTGCTATAACTTTAAATACCATTACAATAAAAGCATATGTTAAGTATCCTCGTGTTTAAACTCCATCTTCTCGAGCTCTATTGCAAATAGGGTTTTTGCACCCAATAAGTCTTTGCCAGAAACGTTGCTAAACATATCTAAAATATTATCTCAGAAGAAACTGTGAGCACAATCTATGCACAAAATTATGATATTTGTTATCGATACACACATTTTGGGAGAGGAACAAAATTACGAGACTCCAATTGAAATAGATTCGAATTCAGATTTTAACTCATGGCAGAGGAACAAACCTGAAGATGTTTCACCGCCACCTCGTCCTCTATCCTCCGTTACCAATAATAGAGTATCACTAAAGTAATTTTTAGTTGTAGGTTGAAGTATGCGATTCCCAATTTTTGATGAATTTGAATCCGACCTCTGCATGGGTATATCGAAGGAACCGAAGAGGCTTTATGTGGTTGTGTGAGCATTGGGAATCGACGTTTGGAAAGTAGTGTTTTCATGAAGAATGGGAATCGACGGGAGTATACGGATGCAAGGGGATTTAGGGTTGGGTCAGACGATGCGTAGGGTACATTTTGATGAAGAGAAATAAATTATCAAGTCGTCTATTAGCTTAGCTGGTAAGGCTGGTTGTTAATATCCCACATGTCTGGGGTTCGATTCCTATGCACGTCTTTTTTTTAATAAAATGCATATAATTCCATAATTAGCAAGTGTGTTGGCTGAATTTTCAGCCTTCTAATTAAGGAAGGGGTAAACTCTTTATAATATAGTAAAGATGGGCGGTGATTTGCACAAGGAATAAATTTATTTGCACAAGGAAGTATAATTCAAATGGCCAACATTAAAATATGGGTTTTGATAATGAGAGCTATCATAAGACATGCATAAAAAAGTTGTACATCCATCTATAACCGACTCCTGAATTTTCGGAATTACTCATTTGTACCATTTTTAATGCACTTAGAGACAGCCCTTAGGGCTGTCATTATCAAAACCCTTAAAATATTATATTTAAGGATAGGATTGTCCACTTCCTTTAAATTTCCTTGCAAGGATAGTGCAAATCCTTTTTTAATGGTTGAATTCATAAATAATACTCTAGTTAGATTTTTATTTAATAATGACTAGTATTCTTTTATTCTATGATATTCTTTAAAGAGAAACCATATTTGTGCCTATCATTTATGTTTATTCATATGTTTACTTACTTCTAAATTTGACAGATCTCATCTACTAATTTTCTCTCTTTATATCATCACTTGATTTATCACATTGATAGATTTGACCTCGATTCACGTTGGCAAGGCATCCATGTCGGATTGGGGCACGATGTTCTAGCCGGACAAGGTAATTGGCGACGTTGGCCTAGTTATGATGCACGTTGGCAAGGCAACATGGTCGAATATGGGGCTTGTTATGTGTCAGGATCGATTAACTATAGACAAGTTAATAAACACCTTAGATCTAATTGAATATAGAAGTTGCAGCGGATCAACACTATATCAATGTAATTAAGAACAATGAACTGTAAATAACATGCAACGTATTACGAACACAGTTTCACAAAAAGCTTCAATGTATATTATCAAGTTAACAATACACACGTACGTTTACAATTCGTAAGGAACTATTTATAATAGTCCTTGAAGCTAAACTATTTACCCTAGTTATTCTAGGATTTGATTTACATCGAATAATAAAAATATACATTGATTTACATTCTATAACTATCTCTACGAAGATCTCGGACTTGATATTCTTCAAAAACGCGTATCAGTAGTAAAACTCATCACCAGTAGTAAATATGTAACATCAGTAGTAAACTTGGTGATCAGTAGTAAGTCCAGAAACCATCATCAGTAGTAACTACTAAGATCAGTAGTATCTTCAGTCTTTGCATGATCAGTAGTAACTAAGTTATAGTATACACCAGTATCAACTTCATCAGTAGTAATATGTTCTGCCCCATCAGTACTAAGTATGTCAGTACTAACTGCAGCATCAGTAATAAGTTGATCTGTGTTTTGCTCCAACAATCTCCCCCTAAACTTATTGATTATCTTTTTAATCAATCAAGTTTCTTTTGCTCTTCTTGTTCTCTTCTTCTTTTCTCAAGAGTTCTTTGATTCTGTTGAAGCCTTTGTTCAATAATATATATCTGATGTTCCTCTTTGTAAAGTAATTCAGTTTGTTTTGGAACATAACAGCATCATAGGGTTTCATCAAAGTATTTATGAATATCTGGTACATAGTCTTCTCAGAATGTGGATATTCTTTTTCATATAAGTACAATTCACACACTTTGCCTGATTTCTCAAAGAAGTACATATTAGCAGTAGGAATGACATTCCAAGCATACACATTACCTGGATCTGTAAATTGTTCTAGATAATTATCTGGATAAAATGCAGCATCTATCATTTTAGTTAGGTATCCAGCTCCAGATTCTTTCCATGATTTCTTTGTCATTCTAGGTTTTCCAATAATCAGAAGCTTGATTACATCACTTCTAGAACATGATCTGATTAAAGGTAGCCATCCAGTGAATCTCTGTACAACTTTGTCTTCCCTTATGACTTCTATAACATTGTTTTGTATCACTCTCCAGTTAATAATTGGATTGTTTTGTAATGGAGCAATAGGCATTTCAAGAACTGGTACAATTTGTTTTGATTTCTTCTTTGAGCTTTGTTCTTGATCAACAGTTTTTCTTTTCTTTGATTGGGGAGTTGAAGTTTCACCAATAGTTGAAACACTACCAGCTTTGAGCAAATTTGGACTGATTGGGATTAAAGTTTTGGCTTTCTTTGATTCTTCAGCTTCTTGTTCAGCCAAGTCTTTCTTCTTTGCAGTGCAGTATTTTTCAATTATAGATATCATCTTCATTCTTCCAAAAGATTTTGCACTGTGCCCTTTTGTTTTGAGAAAGTCTATCATAAGTGTCTTTTGTTCAAAGATATCATCTGGTAGATCACCTTTTGTTCTTTTACATTCAGCCACCAGATCTTCAAGACAGTTTAGATGTTCTTCTTCTACTTTTCTGAGCCTTTTGAATTCTGCTTCTTGGGCTTCTATCTGAACATCTTTGATTTGAACAGTAGTTGCACTTTGAACTTTCTTTTTCTTTTTCTACTAAAGCTTGATACATTTCCACTTTCTCCAAAAATTTTCTGTGTTTAATTCTCCATCTGGATTGCTTTTCTGCTCTTACATGATTAATCTTGTTTACCATGTGATGTCCTAAGGCTCTGTTTGGATAATCATCATCATATATTTCTTTTCCTTTTCCAATGTGAGCAGATGGTGGAGGTGGAATGTATTTCATATCTGGTATACCCATCATCAGAAGTTTTGGATAAAACAAATGTAGTTGACCTTCTGGTAAGATTTTAGGGTGTGGAGGAAGTGTACATTCATCTACCTCAAACCAATTCACATTATCATCAATGTCAGGTATGATAAGTGGTTGATCAGGTGTTGGTGGTTTGGAGATGATGACATGTCTTTCTCTTTCAATCAGCTCTGGGAATTGTATTTCTTCCTCTTCAGTAGTAACCAGAGTAGTTACTACTGGTGTGACTTCAGGAGTTACTACTGATAGGGCATCAGTAGTATTTGCTGCTTTTACTTCCTCTTCTTCATTTACTACTGCTATAATATCAGTAGTAGAGGTTACTACTGGCATTTCTTTTTCAACTTGTTCTTCCATTGTAGCAGTAGTAACAGGTTCATCTTCAGTTACCATCATTTCTGGGCCTTCATCAACTTCTGTTTCTTTTAAATTTAGGAGAGAAGATGATGCTGCTGCAATTGATTCATCAATCATAGTTTGTATGTTGTCCTTCTCCCCCTTAGTGAGCTCAACTGGTGGAGCCTCACTATCATCAATCTTCTTCTTTAATTTTCTGATGAGTTTAGTTTGTTGATGAAGCCTGTGCTCATAGAATCTCATTCTTTTGTTGATGGTATTGACATGCCTTTTCATGGCAGCCATTGTTTTCCCTTGGTTTGTTAAATAGTGAGACAATCTTGTACAGTGGATTCAAGAGAATCCACTTTATCCGTCAATTGGTTGATTTTAATACTGCCCTCACTCCATCTAGCAAGATCATCGGGCTCACTAACAGGTACATTGGCTTTGAGGTTTTCCATCCTTTCCATCAATTCAAAAGATCTGCCCTCATCACTTCTTGGTGATTCATTGGGTCTTTTAGACATCCTCTTCTTCCTAGAAGAAGCAGAGATGCCCCCCCTTGTGGTTTCTTGGCACCGGGGTCCTTTGAGTAACTCCTCAAATGAGTCATCACTCAAAGTTGCCGAGGTCTGGGTCCTAATTATGTTTTCACTGTCCTGTGCACCCACCTTTGGGGCATCAGTAGTGAAAGCCCTCGCCTCATGTCCTCTCTCCTCCTTGGAGGACAACTCTTGGAGCCTGGGTTTGACTCAATGTGTCCCCTGGTGGTCTTTAAAGATTTCTTTCTTTTATAAAGTGTGGAAATATTTTTGGTTTTATCTGGTAGGTCTTCCACAGAGTGAAGAGTAGCACTCTGCAGATTTAAATCAAGTTCCTGGGACACATTCAGGACTTCTGTGTGGGCTGGTGATTGAGTGGCTAGATGGGGTGGTGTTTGGGCTGTTTTTGGGGGTGATGGAGTGGGTTGAGGTTCAACTTGGGTTGTAGCAATGGTTGAACCTTCTCCAGTAAGGGGATGATCTTTGATCATATTAGGAAACAGAGGGGTTTCCTTACCCGAAAATTTAAATTGTTTTCTCATATTTGAGAAAACTTTCTTGTTCAACTATGGTAGTATGAAAATATTTTTTGGAGTTGACAAGTTTTGTAATTCACAATTTATGATATGTTGTAGAAATCTAGGATACATTAAAAATTTAGAAGAACTTAGATTTCCCAACATACCTTCAAAAATCATTTGAGAAAAATTAAATACTTGGTCTGTGGATAAACAGACAACAGTAGAGGCTATTGCCTTATTAAACTCATTCCAAGTACTTCTTTTTGGAGAAATACAATGCTGAATAGTATGTACTAAGAATTTCCATTGTGGGGAGAGAAGACCCTTTTGAAAGGTTACTATATTGAGTCTTCCCTCATAACCCATTTTTTGTAAAATTTCAGCAATGTATTCCTTAGGAAGAGTAGACATACCTGAATCGTCATGAAGTTGTAGATGGTGTCTGATTGATTGTTCTGTTACTGTGATATGTTTTCCATCTACTTGTGATTTGATCATTGAAATGGTTGTTCCTTCCGTTTGCTCAGCATTGGTCCAGAAATCCACCAAGTGCTGTTGATATGATGTTGGTTTTACAGTTAAGGCAAACTGTATATAAGAGTTTTTCAAGAATTTTACGTTCGGACGAAAATCTTTTGTGCCGTCGGGATTCTTTAGAAAGGCACACATATTGTGAAATTCGGAATATTTGAGATCGGTTTGAACATTCAAAGATGTTAGAGTTGCCATTTTTGTGGAATTTTGTGAAGAACAGAAGAGAATTTTGTTATTGACGAAGGGTTTTTGATCGTAAGCTAGGGTTTATCGAGAGAATTTAGCAAATCGAAGTGAAGATAATGCTAAACTAATCGACTGCCGCCTTTTATATCTTTCGATTTCACCTGCAAAACTACTAAATTGTCCTTCGAATCATAACATAACAGTTATTTTCATGGGGTTAGTTTGGTAATTGTGTTTCTGAAAGACCAGTAGTAAATAAGATATCAGTAGTGAAACGTCAGTAGTATCTACTAACATCAGTAGTGACTAAGGATTTTGACATCAGTAGTAACTATAGACATCAGTAGTAACCATTAACACACAAGACCAGTAGTATATGTGAACATCAGTAGTACTGACTTACCAGTAGTATTTGTGTAGACCTAATACACACCAGTAGTATTTAACTACCAGTAGTATTTTGTGCACATGCCTACATACCAGTAGTACAGATATACCAGTAGTAAAACACTTAAGTAAATAATATTTTACAACAATAACTTTACACATGATTTTAAGTGAGATTTTAAGTTATCAAAATCATTCCAATACTGCTAACCAAGAAGTTGAATCTTCCTACATCAAATGCTTTTGTAAAAAGATCTGCTAATTGATCATCAGTATGGATTTTAACTACTTTGATTAATTTCTTTTCATTACAATCTCTTATAAAATGAAATCTTATTTCAATGTGTTTAGTTTTTGAGTGTTTTACTGGATTATTCACAATACTAATAGCACTTTGATTATCAATAAAAATAGGAGTTTTAAGGATAGAGATACCAAAGTCTAGAAGCTGATTTTGAATCCATAGTACTTGAGCACATCAAGCAGATGCAGCTACATACTCTGCTTCAGCAGTTGATGTTGATACATTTGTTTGCTTCTTACATTGCCATGACACCAGTCTTGATCCAAAGAATTGACATCCACCAGTAGTGGACTTTCTATCTTGACATTCACCTCCATAGTCACTATCTGTGTAGGCTATGAGTTCAAAGGGTGAATCATGTGGATACCATAGACCTAGTGATGGTTTGCCTTTCAAGTATCTGAATATTCTTTTAACAGCCTGCAAATGTAGTTCTTTGGGTCTTGCTTGATATCTTGCACACACACAAACACTATACATAATGTCAGGTCTTGATGCAGTTAAGTACATCAAAGAGCCTATCATTGATCTATATAAGTGTTCATCTACATCCTCCCCCTCAATATCAGGATGTAGGTGTTTGTGTGTTTCCATTGGTGTACTAGCACTTTTACTGTCTTTCAAATCAAACTTTTTCAAGATGTCTTTGACATATTTTGATTGATTTATCAAAATTCCATCAGTTCTTTGATTGACTTGGAGTCCAAGGAAGAAGTTCATTGGACCCATAGAGCTCATCTTGAATTTAATTTGCATCAGTTCTTCAAATTCTTTGCATAGTAAATCATTGGTTGAACCAAAGATGATATCATCTACATAGATTTGTACCAGTAGAATATCATCTTTGACTTTCTTTGTAAACAAAGTTTTATCAATGGCTCCTCTTTTAAAGTTGTTCTTCAATAGGTATGATGATAATGTGTCATACCATGCTCTTGGTGCCTGATGTAGGCCATATAGAGCTTTATCCAATTTGAACACATAATCACCATGTTTTGGATCTTCAAAACCTGGAGGTTGGCATACATGGACCTCTTCTTCAATCTTCCCATACAGAAATGCACTCTTCACATCCATTTGATAGACTTTGAATTTCTTGAATGAAGCATATGCTAGAAATATCCTTATAGCTTCAATTCTAGCAACAGGAGCATATACTTCATCATAGTCTATTCCTTCTTCTTGAGTGTATCCTTGGGCTACAAGTCTGGCTTTGTTCTTGATCACTATACCTCTTTCATCTTTCTTGTTTCTGAAGATCCATCTTGTTCCAATGGCTCTTTTTCCTTTGGGTAGAGGTACAAGTGTCCAAACAGCTTGTAACTTAAATTGAAGGAGTTCTTCTTGCATTGCCTCAATCCAGTTTGAGTCCTTCATTGCTTGTTGGATCTTCTTTGGTTCATCCTGAGACAGAAAGCATTCAAACATACATTCATTAGCAATTAAACTTATATTACACATATTTGCAGTTAAGCTTTTGTTTAATTTGCTTCTTGTTTGTAGTGGTGAGTTAACATCACTTAGAACAAGGTCTAATGGATGGTTCTTTTGAGTCCTTGTAGTTGTAGCTTTATCAACCACTAGTTGATTTTCAAGATTGGACTCATTTGTCTCAGGTAGTTGTTCTTCTAGAGATCCTTCATTGTCATTGATATTTGGTTCATCATCATCTTGGTCAGAGTTACTACTGTTGCTGTTGTTACTGGTATCAGTAGTATCTTGAGAATCTGGGTTAATGTTGGGACCAGTAGTATTTTGAGTACTATTACTGGTATCAGTAGTATTTGAATTACTACTGTCCTCATTCTCAGAGTTACTACTGGTTCCAGAACTTGAGTTATTACTGACATCAGTATTAACTTTTGGAGCAGTATTAACTACAATGTATCTCATTTCCTCTTGACCAGTATTAACTGATGATGTTCCTTCCTTTTGATTGGGACAATTTGGATTACCTGCATTGAAATTCATGTTAGAATTAAAGGATTTGGTTAGATTGTCTATGTCAAATAGCCAATCTGGACCATTTCCTTGTTCATTAGGTACATTTTCATTAAAGGATACATTGATGCTTTCTTCAATTATCCTTAGTCTTTTGTTGAATACTCTGTATGATTTGCTTTGAGTAGAGTATCCCACAAAGATTCCATCATCAGATTTGCAGTCAAACTTACCAATTTGTTCTCTTGTAATTAAAATAGTACAAGGACAACCAAATGATTTTAGGAAACTTATGGAAGGTTTTCTTTTATTAAAAAGTTCATATGGTGTTTTAAAATGTGGCTTCACTGTTAATATACTGTTTTGAACATAACAAGCAGTATTAACAGCTTCTGCCCAAAAAGTAATTGGTAATTTTGAGTCTGCAAGCATTGATCTTGCTGCTTCAATGATGGTTCTATTTCTTCTTTCAGCTACGCCATTTTGTTGTGGAGTTCTAGGTGAGCTGTATTGTCTGTCAATACCTTTAAAATCACAAAAGTTAATTAAGTTAGCATTTTTAAATTCTGTGCCATTATCACATCTTATGGCTTTAACTTTTTGATCAGATGTGTTCTCCAGTTTAACAATTAAGTTCTTTATGAGTTCACTTGTTTCATCCTTTGTCCTGAGAAAGAAAACCCATGTATATCTGGAAAAGTCATCAGTAATAACAAGACAATATTGTTTCTTTCCAATACTCATTACATTTGTAGGTCCAAAAAGGTCCATATGTAAGAGCTGTAAAGGAACAGAAATAGAGTTCACAGATTTGGACTTATGAGAAGTCTTGTGTTGTTTACCTTTTAAGCATGCAACACAATGATGATCACACACGAATTGTTTTTGAGGTAGTCCAATGACCAGATTTCTTTTTACTAAATTGTTCATGTTTTTGAAATCTGTGTGACACATCCTTCTATGCCATAGTTCTGATTCAGTGGTGTTTGCCTTGGATATAAAACAGTTGACCTCATTTGTAGAAATGAGTTCTCCCCCTATATCTAGGAAATACACATTGTTTCTCCTAGGAGTTCTTAAAACAACATATTTTTCATCTAGAATAAAATCAGGAGAAAGAATGATGCACTCAATGTCTGCGAAAAGAATTTTATTCTCTTTATCACATACTTGAGACACACTGACAAGATTGTATTTTAGTTCAGCTACATAAAATACATCATCAAAGGTAATTTTGCCATTTGTAACAGTACCTTTACCTGTAATCTTACCTCCTTGGGGATTCTCACCAAAAGCCACATATCCTCCATCAAATGACTTGAAATCTTTAAGAATTTGCAGATTTCCAGTCATGTGCCTTGAGCATCCACTATCAATATGCCATGTTCTTCCTTCTTCTGGGATCTGAATGCTCTGCACAAGTGAGTAAAGGATTAGTTAAGTTTGGGAACCCAAGCTTTATATGTCTTGGGTTCATCCTTTGAGAAATAAGCTTTGGGAGATTTAACTTTAAACACTTTTGGTACCCATACTTGTTTAGTACTGGTGTTTTGTTTTACTACTGCCCTTTTGAAAGTATTACTGGTGGGAGAATTTCCTACTGATCTTGGTTATACCCGTGATTTTTTGCTTTTGAATACTTTACTACTGATGGATCAGTAGTATTTGGGTACTTACCATGTTTGGAATGACCAGTAGTGTTTTTAGGGTTAACACCAGTAGTATCTTTGAAAGTTGTTTTGGGAGCAGTAGTATCTTTGTAATTAGGGTTTTTACCAGTAGTATTCTTGTACTGGTACCATACAGCATTATAATGAGGGTTAACACTAGTAGTAAAGTTGTTAAAGTTTCTACTGGTGTTGGAAAATTTAAAATATTGTTTATTTTGAGTGGATTTTCCATTGTTCTTGAAGTAATTGCTGTTCTTTGGGCTTCCAACTCTTCTGTTTTGCACAAATCTTGGTGCACTTCTTCCAAATTTTGGAGTTTCAGCAATTGGAGTTTTGATTTTATTTACTACTGAAGGACCAGTAGTATCTTTTAACTTTTGAGTTTTTGCTTTTTCTTTAAAAATTTTAAATTCTTTTAATTCTTTGCAGTTTATTGGATTGAAGTGACAATCCTTTGCTAAATGGTTTACTTTGTTGCAAATAATACATTTTAATTTATTATCTTTAGCCTTGATAGTTTTTCTTTGTTCTAAAAGTTGATTTCTGTTTCTTTGATTTCCCCTTTTTAGAATTTTAGGTATATTTTCTGCATCATATTTGGGAGAGTCATTTGGACTTTGAGCTGTGTGAAAACTTGTATCAATTGATTTTGGTGATTCAGTTTGAGATATTGTAAATTCAATTGATTGCTCATCATCAGAAGAATCATTTGATTCAGATGTTTCAGTATTAGATTCAGTTTGATTGTCAGTTTTTAATTCATTAATGATTCTTTCTGAACTGTTTTTCAGTGGAGGAATGAATTTATGTGGAGGTGGTACAGCATGATATCCCACCCCATGAACAACCTTTTCTGTAGTTTGATTATTAGTTAATTCATCAAGAATTTTAGTGCTTCTTTCAAACTTTTTAATTGTTAATTTATTTTGTTCAATTTCAAGCTGACATTCTTCTAATTTACTTGTTAGTTCTTTATTTTTTGTTTCATAAAACTCTTTCTCATCCACAGCCTGAAGCAATTCTTCCTTGATCTGTTGATCAATCATCTTGTACACCTTTATTTGATGTTCTTGATCAGCAATCACACTATCAAACTCATGATTTCTTCTGACTGCTTTTGCTAAATCTTCATTTAATTTAGTGTTTTCTTTTTCTAAGTTTTTAACAATTTTAGCACATTCAGAAGTACAAGGTTTAGGTTTTACCTCAGTTTTGTTGTCAGTAAAGGCCATGAGAGCTTGATTTTGAGCATGCTCTTCTGCTTGGAAGCTCCAGTCATAGCCTTGTCCTTGTTGTGAAACAAGGGCAGTTGATTTTGATCTTTTGTCTGGCTGAGGACATTCTTTTGCAAAGTGACCAAGGTTGTTACAGTTGTAACATTTGACTTTAGTTTTGTCAAATCCAGCTTTGTCACCTTTGTTGAAGTTGAGGCTTGTCCTACCAGTTCTTTTTAAGAATCTTTTTGTCCTTAGGCTTAGCATAGCCATCTGCCATTTAAGATCCATCTCCTCAAGATCATCTGGATTCAATTATTCCAAGTCATCACTAATCAATGCAGTATGCACATGACTAGTGAAGAAAGATTCTCTTGCAGCATCCTCAGAATCTGCAGCCTTTCCTGTGAAGGTTTCCTGACCTTGACCTGTACTAGAGACAAATGCAGCATTATTAGAAGAAATAGAAGGGTTCTTTTGATTTACCTCAGTTTCAAAGACTCTGAGATCATTGTAGAGTTCATCCAACTCTTTTTCTTCTAGTGCATCTCTTTGTCTATATACCACTGTATACATGGCCCATTCTTCACTAAGAGATCTTAGGAACTTCATGTTGACATCTTCTTGATCCATCTTAACCCCAACCTGGTTAAGTTCACCAATTAATTTGTTGAATCTGTCAAACACTTGAGTGAGTGTTTCATTGGGTTTTCCTTTGAAGTTTTCAAAGTCTTGTTTGAGAACAGACTTCATGTTCCTCTTGGTGCTCTTGGTTCCAACGAATCTCTTCTCCAGTGCTTCCCATAGTATCTTTGCATCATCATACTCAACAAAGAGATGTTGATAGTCATTAGGAATGGCCAGTAGGAGAGTGCTTAGAGTTTTGAGTTCGATTCCCTTGTCCTTCTTTTCCTTCTCACACTTAAGTTTGTCTGCCTCAGTTGCAGAGCTGCTTGCTTGACCAGGACCAGTTTTGTTTCCTTCAAGGACAACTTCCCACATAGAATAATCTGTAATAAGCATGTATTGCTTAATACGATTCTTCCACATCCCAAAGTTATTGGGAGTGAGAATAGGGATTTTGTTGGCCTGAGTGCTTTCATTGTTATCCGACATGATTAACAATGTGTGTGTTTTTAAAGATTAAAACTTTTTGTTGTTCTTAACAAATAGTAGATCTAGAACCAATAGGCTCTGATACCACTTGTCAGGATCGATTAACTATAGACAAGTTAATAAACACCTTAGATCTAATTGAATATAGAAGTTGCAGCGGATCAACACTATATCAATGTAATTAAGAACAATGAACTGTAAATAACATGCAACGTATTACGAACACAGTTTCACAAAAAGCTTCAATGTATATTATCAAGTTAACAATACACACGTACGTTTACAATTCGTAAGGAACTATTTATAATAGTCCTTGAAGCTAAACTATTTACCCTAGTTATTCTAGGATTTGATTTACATCGAATAATAAAAATATACATTGATTTACATTCTATAACTATCTCTACGAAGATCTCGGACTTGATATTCTTCAAAAACGCGTATCAGTAGTAAAACTCATCACCAGTAGTAAATATGTAACATCAGTAGTAAACTTGGTGATCAGTAGTAAGTCCAGAAACCATCGTCAGTAGTAACTACTAAGATCAGTAGTATCTTCAGTCTTTGCATGATCAGTAGTAACTAAGTTATAGTATACACCAGTATCAACTTCATCAGTAGTAATATGTTCTGCCCCATCAGTATTAAGTATGTCAGTACTAACTGCAGCATCAGTAATAAGTTGATCTGTGTTTTGCTCCAACATTATGTGAGCCGTGCAACTGTGCAAGTCAACGTGTAACCTTGGCACGAAGTCGATTCACTTCACATATAATCGTCATATAACCATCTCACCAATTTCTCAAAATGTTTTATTTGACAAGTTCTTTACAATATTATTATGTGATTTCTTGTTCATTAACCATTTTTAAAAATCCAATAAGGCTTTCAAACTCGTTTCTTGATGGTGTATCCATTTCCTGGGTACCATCAAACTCCGCTTCTAACGTTGATTCGTCAAAATATTTCATTAAAGCTTTATGGCTCTCTCTTTCACTATGTCTTAACCTTTGTAGATTATCATTTTTGACTTGGACTTTGAGTCTTTAAGTCTTACTTCAAAACCTTGGGCAATCAATTTTTTTTTAACATAAAAAAGAAGGCAACGAGTCGAGCTTCGACATTGCCATCACTTGCCCGAAGACCTCCAAACAAAACTTTATTAAAAACGAGAATCTAGCAAAATGCTAGATTAAAAGAGTACATTACAAAGGATTTATCATCCAAACATCCCAAGAAATCTTAATCTTATGATTCCTATGGGATAACCACGAAAAAGAAAACAACCGGATATTATAAAAAATATCTGATTTTTTAAGACTACCACTACTAAACAATAAGGAATTCCGGAAACGCCAAATCATCCAACAAGTTGTGAAACCTACAATACGCATCTTCATATTCTAGAAGTTCCTAGCCGACAAATCATCACATTTTGAACCCCATTGTTCAATTGACTCGCAATTCCAATCGTCTAAATCACACCACTTATAAATCTTCCTCCATACATCTCGAGCCAAAACACACGAAAACATAATATGAGCCGATGATTCCTTGGGCAATCAATTGACTTGGACTTAGAACATTTAAACCGATGTTTGACACGTAGTACACTCCGAGTATCACATAATACTTTGTTTTCGTGCACACTATCACTTCCCCAAATCATTGTACACTCAAACCTTTTTTGCTTGAGTTGTTTGTACCTATTGAAACCGGTTTAAAATTTTCAAATGTTTCAACATTTGGTGTCATATGTCTGGGTATTCGTCACTAACATACCAAATATCGTTCCAACCGTTTTGTCCGATCCAACAACTTGCCAAATTAGAGATGGAATGATGAATTCGTTGCAATTTCTTTTTGCATTGGTTCCTATTTCTGTTTTAGCATCAATTTTTTTTATTTCACAAGTCTTCCCCTTTTGAAGTCAATTATTTTATGTTTATTTGGGCAATTCCAGTAAGTATGGCCTCGAGCGAGGCAAAATATAATATTTTGCACGTTTCATTTTCTTCGATAATTTTATAGATTTTAAATTGAAATTAGTAACACCTGCGTGACTGTGCAAAATACACGTAACCCTAACATTGCGTCATTGTGGCAAATCGAGGGAAATACATTCGAATGCCATTTGTTTTTTGAGACTGTAGAATTTAATTGTGCCTGAAAATATTGTTTTCAAGGGAAACCATTGCTATTTGTGTATATCATTTATCTCGTACTAAAAATATATCGATCTAACGTACTTTCTCGTAATTTGGATTAATGTATGATCTAACGTTAAACTCAGCACCTTATATATAAACAAGTTTTAACTATAAATTAAACACAAAGGAGGAAAAGACCCCATTTGAATATATAATACGACGAAGTACATCCCAAAAAGCACTTTCAATTCACTTAACAAAATATTAAAAACATGTTATTTCTGAAATAGACGATCGTGAATACCCAAAATGCATGTAACATGTGGATGTGTAATATATGTAAGTTATCAAATTCTTGGTCCCTTTTTCTTTGGTCGATTACTTGTTTTTGAGACACTCTGTTGCTAAAGCTGAATTTTTCATGAGACGAAGGGATTCCTCAAGATCGTCACATAGAATTTGAGGATCGGGTATGGTTTCTTCATCTGCTGATAGTACAAACATCAATTTATCCATATAACTCACTATATGTATCATCAATGCCTGCAACAAACATTTTTTTTAAACATAAATACCTTAAAAATATAAGACAGTTTCAATTAATGATTGTCCATGAATTTACCCAATGCCATTTAAGACACTGAGATCAATGTGTATGTATGACATCCTAGAAATATTGCTACTTTTTTTTGAGATGACACTACAAGAAAAAACAATATTTACTTACTTTTGTTTTAGTAATACACAAAAAAAAAAAAAATCATTATATGTGGGTCTTGGTGACTCTATTCCAAAAATATGTTGGAAAAAGTTACAATTATAATTCATACGTTATAAAATGTGTGACTAAAAATCAAAATACTTTGACTTTTACTCAAAGTTTTTACGCAAAAGTTAGGTCACTAAAAAGTAAGATTTTTACCACGTTTTTTTATGTGTAGGTAAATCATCTTTTTAAAAGAAAATACGTTTTTTAACTCAATCTTAGTGACAATTTTGTTATTTTTGGCGATACTATAATGAGTGTCACTAATAAGACTTGTAGTGGCCGGAAGGAAGATTTCAAACTAATTAAAATCAACTAATAATTTTGATAAGATATTCGCTACTCATGCCCCAATGTGTATGTATACTTGTGTATATACATGAACGTATATGTATAGTTTGTAGTTATATGTATACTTACATTAGGCTGTCCATAGCAACTAGGAGCAATGTAAGTGCAATCATGCCCATAAAATGTGACTTCTTGTTGTGGTCCAGGCACATTGGTGAACCATAAAGTTGTATTAAAGAAAACCTTGTGGTTTAGTTTCCCTACAGCCTGCAAAAACCCAGGAGTAATTTTTACACTATAATTTTTATTGCATTCACTTCAATCATTAATGTTTAATATGAATTAGCTATAAAATTTGCATTATTTAATATATGAGTTAAAAATTGTGGTGTCTAAATGAACACAGTGCATATACACACTCTTTGGAGGAAACCCGACAAGTGTGGCACTATAGGTATAATTAATTTGTTGGTTTTCGTTAATGTTGCCATGTGACGAAACCCTACAAATGCTTAGATTAAAAAATAGTCGTTAAAGTACCTTAATTCCGAACAATTTGAGGACCACGTAAACAACAAAATAAGTATATAAGGGTTCCAATGAGGCTTTCTTTTGGTCTATAACTGCTTTAGCTTCTCTCACATAGTCTAAGGGGTTGCTTTTGAGTCCAATTGCAAACGGGAGAAGCACGTAACCGATCTGATTTCCCCATCGGCCTAGAGTTCCAGTTTTCATTCTTTCAACAAGAGTCTGGGGGTGCACCAAAAAGAATTAAAAAATGTTAATTTATTATAATGATATTTTATTTGTTTGATACAAAAGAGACTTTAAAGTTCGTTGTTCAATTTTATTTAGCTTATGTTTTATTAGCGACAAACACAAATCAAACCAGGTATGTGATCGGGTACCCAAATCTACTACCTAAATTTTCGGGTACCTGGATTTTGGGTATCCGAATACCCGGTTTTGAACACGATACACCTTTAGGGATTATCATTAATTAATTGATCAAAGTGAGAGTGGGCCCTTATCTGATTGTACGGATTAATGTCAAGTGTTCTTATTAGAAGAAATGAAGAATACATCATTTCTCTATAAAAAACTAAAAATGGATGTATGGTCGAGGAATTGAACTCACGTCGATCCTGGTAGTTGCTCTTAGGTTGAAAAAGAATGTGGCACGTAGGCGAAGGTCTTTGGGAATCATGTCCTTTTTCTTACTATCATTTGTCACGTTAATATCCCTGATTTCACCTGAAAGAATACCCAATCAAATTGGGGATTTTTAGTTAAAACATGTACTACAGAATAACACTTGTCCTTGTTAGCAACGTGAACACCAATAGTGTCGCAAATGCTCAAAAATATTGATCTTTCATTATGCGGTACGCAACATAATGAAAAATGTCACTATATATGAGTTTTAGTTACAGATTTTAAAAAGTGTGTAAAGTTAAGTTATATTTTGGTTTTATATGTCACTTTTTATGAAATATATGTGTCAAGAAGGGTCACTTTTTATAATATATATATTTTAGACGTTTATCTATTCTTTGCACTCTTTTTGTGTCGTATAGATAGGTATCTACCGACGGCACTTTCACCTCCAATTTTTCATGTGTTAAAACGGAAAACATATCTTTGACTGGTGTTTAGCTTTACCGTCATTTTGGACTTCTAGTCACTTTTTGCATGTGTCACTAAACCAAAATCTTCTTCTAGTTATGATGCAATGAGTAATAAACAGGTGCGAGAAAAAAAGGTAGAAAATCGAGAAATATAGATATTTTCGATCTCAAAAATTTTGAAATGCATATACAAAGAAACTTACTGTATCTACGATTAAGGTAGCGCGATAAACCTGCCTGAGTGACTCCAAGCACAACGTCGTTTAACGTCTGCAACAACATCAATGCCATCAATTTACCATGCAATGTAAACTATCACTGTTATATATAACGTCATTTTCGTATTACTAGTTAGTTAGGTCAATATATATGTGTTTACTATGATATGATGCCAAACCGAAAGTCCAAAAGAGTCAATTCAGTAACACAAAAATTTGTTGCTATATTTATCTTTTCCGTTGCTAATATTCACACGGTATTTTCCTTACTAAAGCTTATCGTTGTGACACTAGTGGAGTATTATAAATTTAGCTACAAAAACTTCAAAGAGAGACTTCTTAAAAAGTGTGTAAAAGGTGATATAGTATATTATATTTGTTTTAGTGACACTTTTATGGTAAATTGTATTAAAAATGTCATGAGAACATGCGCTTCGCTGCAGATTTATTTTACCGTTATAATTTTTCAAAGAGTTATGAAAACAAAGAAAACAAATTTAATATTCTTTTTTGGTAATTATTAATTTTTTTTTACCAATATTAAAAGATTATCTAAAGAAAAGTTTATATAAAAAAGTTATTTACTTTAAAGACTTGTAGCCTATTGATATTGGTGTATATAATGTTACACATGACTAGTTCAAGTACTGGTTAGGGCAAAGTGGAGTATAAGTGTGGTTCAAAAACAAAGATAATTTTTTTTATGCATTACGTAGTTTGATTAATACTCCCTCCGTCCCACAAAAAAGTTCCCATTTCTATCATAAATTTTGTCCCACAAAAAAGTTCCCATTTCTATTAAATAATATTATTATTATGGGCCCCACCACTAACTATCTCTTAAAAACACTTTCTCTCTCCAATTAACCTTATATTTTAATCAAAAATAGTACCAAAGACCCCACTATCAACTATCTCATAAATACTTGTGCCCAAAGGAAATGGGAACTTTTTTGTGGGACGGAGGGAGTAATAATTATGTTGGAAAAGAAGCATGTATAGTAACTTTTGTCGTGTTATAGTTATGTTAGTGTTATCAAAATTTAGAGAAAAAAATATGATATTAATAGAATTTAGAAAGGAAGTTGTTAGAAACAAAAAAATAAATGAATAAAAAATCAACCCACCAATTAAAATAAAGTGAATTTTTTTTTTGGAAATGGCAAATGACATCAACGGAAGCCTACTCGCAATTTTTTCAGTGAGCACCCCGGGTTCGAGCTCCTTTACAGGGCAAACCCAGCCCCCATAGAGATTTCTAGGGAAAAATCCCTCATATTTGGCACCACAAGAGGTGTTTACAGGATTCGAACTTCAGACCTCACGCCTCATATGGGAGTAAAATCATGCATCAATCCAGCTGAGCTATACATCATTTTCATATATAGTACTCCCTCCGTCCCACAAAAAAGTACCCATTTCTCCCTAAACTTTTGTCCCACAAAAAAGTTCCCATTTCTCAAATTGATGGGGGTCCACTCAATAAAATAATATAATTTTCAAAGACCCCACCACTAACTATCCAATAACTATCTTTCTCTCTCCAATCAAACCTTATATTTTAATCAAAAGTAATACCAATTACTCCACCACTAACTATTTTCTTAAGACTTGTGCCCATGAGAAATGGGTACTTTTTTGTGGGACGGAGGGAGTAATATATTTTCAAACTTTTTGTGTCATTACATATCTGTTTCAAAATATATGGTAAATTGTATATTAAAAATGTCATAAATATATTTTCACATTTTTTTTTGCCATTACATACTTCTTGCGTTTCAAAATAAATGTTATACTTTTCATTTTTGATAGTTTTAAAATAAGTAATACATTTTGATAATTTACTTTATTTGGTAAAGGATATTGAAACATAGACTCACTAACGTACTATCTCATTTAATATAGTAAAATGACTCATTTACTTTTATATTTACTTTTATATAATTTTAACCTAACTTTATTCTAAAGGTATGTGACTCATCCTCATTAACTATCCAATTTTATCTAACATGAACGTCTTTACTATCCAATTTTACCGGCAATTTTCTTGTAGTTAAAAAGGAATTGCGGCCGATTTGTTAAGAGAGTTTTTTGTTTCCTTCTTCTCACATTAGTTGAAGAGAAAACAAAAATAGAATAAAAGAATAAAATCCTAGTCGTAAACAAATTAATTTTTTTCGTTTGAATGGCAATTACTATGTACCGCTGTGTACTATCTATGTCACACGACCATAAAAATAAAGGATATCATATCATACCGCTAAGCTGAAAACCTTTTGGTTGTAAAAAAAGCAACTTACCACATTCATGGCGTTTTTCACCACCTTAATATCGGCTAAGTTGACGCTCTTGCGAACAAAACGCCTCGGTCTATTCTCAACACCTACGGAACCTTTCAACGGTGTTTCTGTGTCTTTAAGAAACAACACAGTAAACACAAACATCATCATTGCAACAGTAGAGTTCCAAAACACTTGTAAAACCGACCAAAAACTCGTAACTTTAATGTAACCGGTCTCTTTACTGACAGGAAGAGTCGGCAAAGCCTCGGGATCACTTGTCTGGCGAGTACAAGCAAGAAAAAGTGTCATTAAAGACAAACCATCGCCTAAAGAATGGTGGAAACGGAAAACACCCGTCCCTTTACACCCTGTTGTTTTGATGTCAAGAAGATGTAGATCCCATAAAGGTTTTGAGTTCTCAATGGGAGTTTTACTGAGGTTTGACATGTAGTCATCCACAAATTTGTCGGGAAACATGATGTTTGGATCTAATTCGGGGACTATAACATGGTTGTCGATGTTTACTTTTGTTGGAACCCATCTGATGCTCCCGGTTTCTTTATCAACAACCTAAATCATCAATATGTAAATAAACGCATTAAAAATTAATCCGTATAACTAAACACGTTTTTTGGCAGCACAAAACATTAGTGACGGAAATATTGGTGATATAGCATTGCCCTATAAGTATTCTAGAGGCCCCAAGCCCTTAATCGAATTAAATCAACTTAAAAGACTCACAAATGCTATGTATAACTAATTAATATATATGTGGGCCTGGTGCTATACATGGGACTATGTTTGCCATGCGACTTAATTTTTTTTTTCCTATGTGACTCTAGATTTTTTATGAGATATTTTTTTGTGCGACTGATGTACGACAAACCATTGTTTGTGCGACCAAATGACACTTGTGAAATTTTGTGTAAAGTCGCACACGTCGCAAGGTCTACTTTAACTTTTTTTTGAAAGTGAAGTCTTTTTTTTAACAATTTTGGATCTTACTTAGTGTATTTTTAGAAATCACTACTATACATCAAATTCTACTAATACTAATAACATTGTTATGAGTTTTGTGGATAATAACACTGTTCACCTGCAAGCTCGAGAATCGAGGATGTCGAATAAGAGATTGAAAAAGATTTTTTTTGATGATATCGGGGTTGATCTCGTTCTTGCACCCCATCATGCATATGATATAGATATTGGAGCCTGGTTCATGAAACAACCTAGCCATAGGGCTCAAAGGTTGTTCTTCTTCATAAGATTTTGGACCATCTATGATGGTAGTTTTGATTTGTTTAAGCTTCTTGAAACATTGTGAGGTGTCCATAATTTTCTATATTTAGGGATGCAAGTAATTTGTATCATGAATGGCCTCCTTTATATATAACATAAACCATGTTCATGTAACTTTTCGCTTTATCTCATTCCATCATCAATACTTTCTATTAATGTGAATTCCATGAACAAAATAAATTATGTAATTGGCCCAACTACTATTTATAAGCAAACTAATTGGTATAGGAGATTAGGTTTATGAAAATACTAAAAACAAACTCGGTTAGGTTTATGAAAATACTAAATAAAACAAAAACCAAATAAGTTTTTTGTAGAAGCTAATAAACTTTAGGTTTATACTTGCGTGGTCGTTAATTACTTTTCAATCATATTCTTTTTCAAAACTAGGTATGCAAACGAGTACGTTAACAAGTTAATTTGTACTATTTTTTTTTGAACAATTTATAATATCCCATTATCCTTTGAACAATTTATGATACAGGTGGGCTAGGCTGTCACGTAGATATATATAGTTGGTTAGAAAGGCAGATTGGGTTTACGGAGGGGTTTGATGTTTTCTCTATTTATGGGTTTTGACACCATGTATTCAAGTCCATGCAATTTTCATTTATTGCCTTATAAAGTTATACATGTATGCTTATATAATCAAAAGCATATAGTTTGTTTTAGATACCTTTCAATCATTCACCTTTTGGGTCATCAATACGGAAAGAATAGATAAAAGAAAAAAAAAATATTTCTTCTAATACTTGATTCTTGTACATATAAAATAATTGACATGTGAAATTCAAATTTTTTTTTTTCTAGTTACATCCTTTGATTTGGATATTTATATTGATAATCGAGTAGAAAAACTTAAAAAGAAAGCAATATTATCTCTCATAGATAAAATTGTAACCATGTTTTGTATCTCTTAAACAACATAGTTATTTGATGGTACTATAAGATGTCATCGAGCTTTAAGGACCACCCCGGTGTAAGACTAACGCTGGTGGGTATAAGTACCACTAGTCACACCAATATTTTTGTCACATCAAATGTTACCTAATCAATCACACACATCACTTGCAGGAAATATCCATCATATCACCACACACACTCGCGTGTAAAAAGGGCCCACCAAAACACCTCAAAAATCAGTTTCACAGCCATGTTCGAGTGGGGTCATGGTCGCTTCCCTTTCACGAAAACCCCTTCATGACATGATTTGGGGGGTTCTTCCTCTCCCTCATATATACTTGCCAATACCTGCCAGTCTAACCCCAACCAAACATGAGATAAGTTAGACAATTGGAGATAATTCATGATGTGTTGATTTGGATAATATTTTAGTTCCAAGTGTAAAATAAAAATTACTTGAAATCAAACATCAATCCTATGTGTTGAATGTGTAAAGTCAACCGAAGCAAATACTTACAACCTATTAATTATGGGTATTGATTTGTACATCACGTAAATATATCATCGCATATATATGTTTTATTGGTGTTATACATATACTAAGATTGTTGTGCATTTGTGAATTAATGGTGTATACAATTATACATGACAAACAAAAATAAGAAATGTGCATGTGACACTCCCAACTTTTTAACACTTTGATGTAACAAAAAAATTAATTCCTCATTTAGAAAAATATTAGTGCATTAGTTTGAAGGCAAAAAAAGACGCATTAATTAAAAAGAATAGTACATCAATATGTTCTTCTCAGCTCCGCTATGGCGGGATGTTATAGCTTTTTCTATAAATTGGGATAGGTTATAGTGTTTTTTAGGATTATGTTATAAGAAAAAGGATGTTTGTGGGCTTAATATTATTAAAAGATCTTAATAATAATACCCAAAGCAAACCCTACACTCTCAAACTTCTTTTTCCCCAATATGTTTAACTAGTAGAAAATACCCAGTGCGTTGCCGCGGGGATTTTCTATGACGCCTAAAGATGGTTTAATTAGTAAACAATTCAGTTGTACAACGTCCACACGTGCATGTTATTCGACTATAGTTAATACATACCGAAAAAATAGCTAAAAGAAAAATTGCTAGAGCTCACCCCATAATTGTAAAATGTTATACTTCTTTACAATTTATATGCACTAAAGGGTTAGCTAGTAATTTTATGAAACATGAAGTTAATTGGATGTTTGTGTTATTATGAAAGTGTTAGATCATCTTCAACCCTTAATACTATATTTTACACTAAAAATTACGATAATAGTCTAAAAGATAGTGTTAATACTAAAAGTCTCAAACCCATTACACTATAGTTAACATTGAAAGGATGTTCATTGTATATTTCTATTGTTCTAACGAAATCTTAACACTATATATCTCGGTGAATAGTATAGCACTACATATAATCTTAGGTTTATTTTGAGGTTGGATTATTGTAAATTATAGTATAAAGTATAAGTTTAATATTCATTTTGAGGTGCATTAAATGTTTACATATAAATTTTTTGTTTATTATTAAAGTGGTAGGAGGATAATAATTAGAAATATTCTATTGTAAACTATAATGGAATTAAAATGTCAGCCGCCTTCTATTCAAATATGATTTTTTCCATGTAGACGTGGCTTCAAATAACTGGACGTGTATTATTTTAGTCAACAAATACGGCAAGTAGAGAGTAAAAAGAAATAAAATATTTCACCTGGTTGCTACTATTCATGCCCGATGTCTTTTGTAATATAGTTAATACACTAAGGCCCGTGCCAACGCTCCGTCAACACCACCCGTCGTAGGGTTTTTTTGTGCGTCGGCCAACGACGCCGTTGGCACGCATCCGTCGGGGCTCAGCGTCTGTAAAATTCGTCGTGGGGAGGACGTTCTGCTGCAGCCGTCGAGGAGAGAGGTGGAGGAGAGGTGATGGAGCAGGAGAGAGAAGAAAGGAGGGGAAGAAGAAAAGGGAAGGGGTTGTACCTTGTACATTGTGCTTTTAGACTTGTACCTTGTGCTTTTAGACTTGTACCAGTTATGTTTTTTTATAAAAAAATATTTCTTTTCTCAGTTTTTATTTTATTTTATTTTATTTATATATTTGTTTTAATAATAAAAATATATTTTTATTT
Source organism: Calendula officinalis (assembly GCA_963853835.1). NCBI lineage: Eukaryota > Viridiplantae > Streptophyta > Magnoliopsida > Asterales > Asteraceae > Calendula > Calendula officinalis. The sequence continues at coordinate 73,062,390 of OY970829.1, read as the reverse complement.
AAATAATGTATTTTAAATTAATATAATTTATTTATTTTATAATTATTTAATTTAATTAAAAATGATGATGTGGAAAGGGTGTGTTAGTGATGGGTTAGTGATGTGTAGGGTTGGCACGAACGTGTCAGTAGCGGGTCAGTAAGGATGCGATGACGTGGCGCTAGTGATGGGTTTAGTGATGGGTAAGGGTTGGGAGAGGCCTAATTAATTACTCATAACATGCACCATTGGAATTCAACCCGACCCACGTTAAATTACAACTAGTAAGTTGTTATTCATCAGATGTATTTTACCACTGCTAATATGTATACTTATTAATTGAGTTAGAATGAGAGAAACATTAAAAGAATACAATATAAATCTCCTTTTGTGTCAATAGAAACCCATTTGAAATTGTAGGAATAGAAACCCAACGTAAATTCAAAATATAATTATCAACTAACAAGAAATTCAAATATCAAGATTACAAACTACTTAACAACTAGTATTCCCATTTCTAACAAGACCAAAATCTCAAACAAACTTATTCCAATTTCTCCCAAATTCTTTCAAATCTCAATCAAGTTTCACCGAAGAGAACAAATAGTGCACGAACCAGAAAGACGAAAGGAACCCAACGGTCCCTGTTGCAAGCATAATGGCTAGAACCATGAACAACGAGTAACCCAAATAAAGTGTAGCCGAAACGGGCCCGCTCAAACTCTTTAGGTCAAACACAAGATAGTTGACCGAGTACAAGAAAATGTATAACGCAACTGAACCCGAAGCAAAAAACGACTTCCACCACCACTTGTAATCCTCAACACAAAGATGCATGTAGGTCAAAACCAATGACACCTCAGCACAAACCACCACAAGAAGAATCAAAACTATGAACAAGAACCCAAAAACATAGTAAACCCGACCCATCCAAATGCTCGACATTATGAAAAAAAGCTCGATAAAAAGTGTCCCGAATGGAAGCGTGCCCGCACCAAGAACCAATAACCAAGACGGGTACTTTTGGGCCGGGATTTCACGCGGGATTTGATTGGTTCTAACCGGGTACTCGATATGTGGGGCCTTTGCTCCAAAATAACCGCCAACGAGCGTTAATGGTACCGAAATGCAAAACCATAATAATATCAAAATAACGAATAAAGAAAACGGGATTGCACCCGTACTATGAGAACCCCATAATAGGAAATTCAACACGAAAAGGATCAAGAACGCGATACCCGGAAAAAAGCAAGCAACTTTCCAACAAACCGAAACCCAACCTTTGTGATCGCCACTAAAAACGGTTCTCCACATACGAATTGCAACATAACCCGCCAAAATTCCAAGAATCATGTAAAAGAACAACATACCGGTCAAAAGGGTCCCACGTGAAGCGGGTGACATAAACCCGAGAGCCGCAAACATGATTGTAACAACCGCCATTCCTAGAATTTGCACCCCGTCTCCCACCATTACACATAAAAGTGCGGGATAACTCGGGACCCGGAAAACATCACTCACAACAAGTTTCCAACCCGATAATTCTTCGTTCATTTGGGCTTGCGCCTCTTTGTCCAACTCTTCATAATGGGTCAAATCCCGTCTTACGGTTCGTAAAAAGATCACGAGCACGATTCCCGCCAAGAAAGTGATAACCATAAGTGAATTCAAGATTGAAAACCAATGTACTTTTGCACCTTCCATTTTTAAATAAGCATCCCATCTTGATGGCCATTTGATGTCACTTTCAACAAATTCAACCTCATAAGTGAAAGCAACGGGCTCGTTTTCTTTAATACCCATTGTAACCGTATTAGTTTCACATGCGATTTTAGACGGGTATTTCCCGTACATTTTTAGGTTTTTCAAAGACTCGGGATTGTGTTGGAAGCTACACGGGTTGACTTCAAATCCAACAACGATATAACCGGGAATATCGGATCCCGATTTGTCAACCGAAGGGATTATTTCTGCTGCATCACCGGTACCCATAACACTTGCTACATTTGTTTCTTCATATTTATGAACAAGAACCGTGAATTTCAAATGATTAAACACATAATATGTATCTTGAACTTTGATCCCGAGTGGGTACCCAGTCCATCTCACCAAAAAATTATCCCTTTTTGTGTACCGAATTGCGGGCAAATTATCGAGAATCACATTAACTTGATACATTTCATCGATTCGAGTTGTGAGCAATTTATATTCGTCACTCGATAACGGTTTTGTTTGACAAAGAAAGATTCCGGATTCATTAGTGTGCATTTTGAATTTGTAAGGTGAATTTTCGATTCTGTCTCCCATTAAAAGCTCACCAAGATTCTCAGCACTATCTTTAACACCTTCTGGTGGTTGACAGAAGGGTAAACTGTAGTAACTGTATGGGATTTCGGTATCAATTGAAGTCAACGAGTTGACTTTTACAGATAATGGATCACCTACAACATATTTGTGAGGGTAACTACCAGGGAGGTAATATCCATTACCTAATTGAGAGATCAAGCAGATCAACAAACCCCAGATCTTGATTTTTTCAAAAATTTCCATTTTCGTCAGATCTGAAAAAAGGTCAAAAACCCCAATTCGTAGAAAGCAAGAATCAGTACGATTTCAATGTTGACTTCAGTAATTGATTAAATTAAGTTACGATTTACATAATGGATCAAGTGAAACATTACGATTGCATTGTAATTGGTAATTGAAATACGATAAATAATGAAATTGAACGGAAATTTAAGAAACTGCATGTATTTGGGGATAAAATGAGTTTAGATTTGACTAACCTTTTGGTGAAATCTACGGAAGAAGATTGAATTGAGGGAAGAACAGTAGCTCCCCTTTTTGATGCTGCTGCTGATACGATGGATTGTGGCAGAGATTTGTGGGGGAGAGATAAAAGAGGGGCGAAGAGTTATAGACGACGATCTGTCGATATGAATTTTCGTCGGTGATATTGCGGAGAAAATATTGGGTAAAGTGTCAATTAAATTGTGGAAAATTGTGATTGTGGAGTGTTTAACACACTATAAAAAGCAAGGGAGCTTGGATCTTCATTTTAAGTACTCTAATAAATTTTATATAAAATAAAAAGAAAATGCTAAACATTTTTTAAAGAGTAATGATTAAGAAAATATTTTATATTTAAAGAAGTCGTAAATTAACTAATAAAAACCCTCTTATGGATTTTATTAATCACATTTAAGTTGATATTTTTAATTTGGACACTTATATTTATTTATTTATTTTTTTAAATGGCTTCTATATTTACACCAAATTTGTCCATAGTGAACTTGTATTGATCAAAATCGAAACAAAGAGTAAGAAAAATGTGAAATTACTAGCTGAATCTAAGAACAAAGAAAAAAGGGCCACAAAAATGTAAAAATGCTTGCTGGAATAAAACAAGAAATATACTTCCTCCGTACCAAAATAAGTGACACAAATTAGCTTACACGTATTTTGAGGCAAAAGATTAAAGTAGGGATTAAAATATATTAAAGTACATAGTTAGTGGAGAATGAGTCTCACTTTCCTTGAATAAAGTGATATTAATGAATTTTAAAAGTAAAAGTAAGGGTATAAGGGTAATTTCACTTTATTAAAGTGGATAGTTAGTGGGTATGGGTCCCACTATTTTTACCAAATAAGGAAAGTTTTCAAAGTGTGTCACTTATTTTGATACACCCCAAAATAGAAAGTGTGTCACCTATTTTGATACGGAGGAAGTATAATTCTTAAACAAAGTGATGACAAGTAGATGAGTGTGACAACGTAGATCACCGACAACTTAGCCCGAGTGTAAATGTTACGCTTACGCTTAACTTTTAGACCTTTTATTTATTTATTTTTAAAGGGCATGTTTGGGAAAGCTTATTAACGGGGCTTATGAGCTTATTAGCTTATTAAGCTTCAAATTCAAGCTTATTTGGAGCTTAATAAGCTAATAAGCTCATAAGCCCCGTTAATAAGCTTTCCCAAACATGCCCTAAATCCGTTGCTACAAATAGGAATGACAACTGCATGTTAGTGCCACGTAGCTGAACCAGATAAGTAAAACTTGCCTAGTTTTCGTTAGGGTAAGTAATAGAACGAAATATACACATGTCATCTTGGTAAATAACAAAATGAAATATACACAAATTAAGGAAAAACATTGCTTTTAACATAAATAACACCTTAAACTCAAACATATCCGACTTGGTAACTATAACGTTTTGGTTGGTTGTTTGTTGTTTATAACTAACTTAACCGTTTGCACCCAAACCTCTAGATTTAGGAAGCCTACTAGCCATAAGTGGGTCCACAATGCCTTGTGAATCCCTCCCAAGACCCGACCCTTCAACATAACCCATTCTCGCCATCATTTTCGACCCAAACCCTTTCGTATGTTTCTCAAACGACCGGAATTGTGCATTACCCGATTTACCCCTAGAACTTTGGCCCGTTGACCTGTTTGACCTTTGTGGTGGTGGGGTTGTGTCTATAGGTTCTGTTTCGGGAGCCATTGCTCCTAATCCGAGTGATTTGGGCCGTTGGATCGCTTGAATGGGCTCGGATATTCCTTTACCATCTTTACCCAGCCCGTTTCCGTCTACATACCCCATTTTTGCCATCATTCTTGACCCGAAACCCGTTGTGTGCATCTCGAAAGCACCGTAACTTGATGAGCTGGCGGTTTGGTCTCTCGGTTTGGTAGCCTCGGGTTCGGGCTCCATGTTACCACACGAGATGAATGATACGGGTTGTGTTGAGTAAATGACGGTTTTGCCCTTTTCTCTTCTTTTGTTGTTGCTTGGTTCGCCAAAAGTCTTGCTTTTGGTCAATCTTGAGTCTAATGGGCTCAAACCAGATGTTCCTTTTGAAGCTTTCTTACTTTTACTTGAAGCCATCTTGTGAGATGGTGTATTGTTAACTGTAAAATCAGTTTCTTCCTTGCTTACTCCTAAAAGCTGTAAAAATAGTAAATACACAATTATTACGGGCCGTTTACTTATGAATAGGTCGATTCGGGTTATAACGGGTCAAACATGTACTACAATAAATTAGCATAAGAAAAGAACAGGCCATATGGGTTAAACCTGGCCCGTAACAAAGCTGGAACTGCATATTTTACTGACCTTTTCAAGGCGAATTCTGTCATTTAAAGATGGCATCCCAGTTTGTTCTGATCGTGTAACTGTTACAAATCTGAAGAATATAAAAATTAAACGAGCAAATTTGAGTTTTTTTTAGAACAAAATCAACTCAAAAGAAAATTTGTCGCAATATATTAAAAAAAAGCCTAACAAGGTATTAACTAAAATAATAATTAGGATTGGGTATTTTATACATAACTAAAAATAGGTTAGAAATTAACTTTCAATTAAATAGAAACAACGAATAAAGTATTAACATTTAAATTAAAGAGTAAATTACAGAAATTATCCCTGTGGTCTTTTATTTTTTTCAAGTTTTGTCCCTATACTATTTTTCGTTTTTTGTCCTCGTGGTCCAGATTTCTCGTTTTTCGATTTCTGTAATTTACTTGAAAAACCTGAAAAAAATACCACAGGGACAATTTCTGTAATTTACTCTAAAATATATTACCTTCTTTTGCCTGAACCTTGACTGACACTATGTAACCGATAAATTGATGCCATTCTTTGTATCTGGATCATAATACAATTTGAAGAAAAATTATAACAAAAAAAGTTTATTCTTTTTCTGTTTCTGGTTTTTTCTTTAGCTGAATTATCATTTATCATACCTGTGAACAATCCCGAGAGTGCATAAGTTGAAATGACATAATATCTCCCTCATTCTGCACCAGTTGTTCTAGTTTCTGCATTTAAGAGCCCAAAATCAATCACAATTAGGATTACCAAAACGGGCGGGTCGCCAGGTCAGGTAACGGGCCAAAACAGGTTGTGCTTACTGAATTTATTTCCTCAAGATCAACACCTCGATTTATCATCCTTTCCCTACGTTTCAAAGCAATTGTATCTTGGCGTTGTTTCTTTTTTTCACCTGAAATTATACACTGAAGAGTATATGCAACATAATTCAAGAAAAATGGTTAAATAATAAATTACCAAATTTTGTTAACCAACTGTCTGTAACACATGCAACTTTTGGAGTTCAAGTTAATGTGTATGTCGAATTAATAAAATTAATATTATTAATTTTCTGACCTGGAAGTCTCCTAGAACGGTTATTTTGCTTCTTCTTTTGTGCATACAGAATTCGAGGATCTTTAACAAACATAAGATCATTTACAGCAGACCAATCATCTGTATCATCGTGAAATTTGAAAGCTTTCTGTTGACTTTGACTTTTCTTTCTTGACTGTGGTTTCTTCATGCCATACTCCCTTGATGCCTCTTCAAGAGAAATCCCTCCTAATCTTCTTAAAGTATCATTAACATCAACAACACAAATATCATCATAATCTTCATTATTTTTATTATTATTCCCACTAATTCCTTCAATGTAATCTTTTGCAATTTCATCATCTATATCAGATGAGGTGTCACTATCAGATGAATTTGAGGAATCTTCAGGATCTGAAGATTCTGAGATTTCTTCATCATTTTCTTTATCGTTTTCTTCATCAGATACATCATTTGTGTATAATTTCATGTCACCAATCGACAAAAATCCTGAATTTTGTTCTGGTGACGATATATCGGTTTCTATTTCTTCTGAAGATGATGAATCAGAATTGGGATCTTCTATTTTTTCTACAAATGGAGATTTTTGTTCATCTTCTTCATCATCACAAAAACCTAATCCTCTATGAAAACTATCATCTGCTTCTGAACTTGCAACAGAATCGTAAGTATATTTGACTGTTTCAGATTCTTTGACTTTTGTTTGGTCAACATGAGCAACAATAGGGTCTGGTTCTTCCAACTTGTTATGTTCGTCACCACCTTCATCTGGAAGAGGATCAATCTGAAAAAAATTCAAAGAATCATGATAATCAAATAAAGGTCGTGCAGTGTCTTCAGGAAACTGGATATTTGGATAAAATGATAATAACAACTGAGAAAATAGAAGTGTTATTCGGTTTTGCAAGCAGCTGCTCACCACCTTGATCAAACAAGTTATCAAATAATCTCTACTTAAAAGTATTATGTGACATAGAATAATCAATATCAGATAATCAGCTGCAGTAGATTCAAATGATAATTGGATAATTGACCGCCTAGTGTTTGATATATTCAAATTGTTTAAAGGTTGAACTTGAAAAGGGTAAAAGCAGATAATTGCAGCTACTTATAAACTGAACATAAAAGCTGATTATTTGACCCCAAATAAAATAAGATAACTCAAACATTAGACTTGTAACTTGAAAGCACAATAATCAAATAATCACTTTTAACACGCAATGCATGAAATCCTGTATATATCTTAATCTTTTTCCATCAGAAATTAATCTACATAACGTCAAAACCATTTTTTTCTGGAACACAAAAAAAATCACGCAATAGCAAAATGATACGAAAATAAAAACCACTTACTTGAGGATAGCTGTAACCAATAGCATTCATTTTAGGCTTCTGAGGATCCACGGTTCTCGAATTAGAACCCGAAGCTTTTAATTTACCACCAGAACCATTCCCAATCGCAAGTCTAGCTTTAGATTTATCCTTCCCTACACAAATCCAATCAAATTAAAATCCACACAGCAATAAAACGATCATGATGATGATGAATTTACCTTTGGAAGGTGAAGGATCTACAACCGGAGACCAATCGGATAACAAACCGCCCTCGATAAATAGCGATTGTTTTAGGGGTTTTCGGTTCTTCGATTTGTTGAGCTTTTGCTTATTACCGCCTCCGGCCATTGTCGATTGAAGGTCGATTGATGATACAAAAAATCTGATGAATTATTTGATTGTTAAATTTAGGAATTTTGATCAGAACTCGAGGGGGGAAAGGAAGGCGGTGTGACATGTTGTTATTAGAGCATCCCCAATGGTTAACCTCACAAAGACTTATTATTTTTGCCACATCAACTATCTACTAACAAAAAACCTATTTAAAAAAAGCATCTCCAATGGTTAACCTTTCAAAAAGCTTTTTCTTATTAATATTACTAGTTTACCTTTATGTATCTCAAATGTTTTAAAAATGCCCCTCATATATAATTTGATCATTTTTATAGTATTTTATAATACTTAATATACCACAAAATAACAAAACTTATCATCATTTTTGTTCTTTATAAAAAATATTAAAATATGACAAAATTATCATTTATAGTTATAAAAATAATAAAGAATTCATATATAAATTTATCTAGGGTTTAAAATGTAAAATTAGTAAATATGAGGACTAAATAAATCAAACATTGAAAGAAAGTTAAGAGGTCATGGAAGAATAAGTCATTGAAAAAAGCTTTTAAAAAAGCTCTTCACTCCAATAGCAAAAAGTCATCCAAAGACTTATTTAAATAGTAATAAGCTTTTGAATAAGTTACCATTGGAGATGCTCTTATGTGTAACGCGGTGTAAACTGTAACCGTGAGGTAGTGTGTTTATAGTGAGACACGTGTCAAATGTACCTAGCTAAGTGGTATAGAAAATGTTGAAATGCACTCATCAAATGAAAAAAATAAGTAATGGTATTTGTGCCTCCTAAATGTGTCTATTAATTTGATCATGATAAGTATCAAAGATGATATGAAGAAAGAGAATTAGTGGATGACACATATCAAGTTTAACCAATTGATTTTCTCTGTTGTAAATCATAATTTATATGTAACTCAGTTTTTATAAAGACATGAAAAAACTCACCTGGCTTGGTTACTGTATTTTTGTTATTCTCAAACCTTCTCTTTAGTCAAGTGTTTGTCGAAATTAAGTAACCCTTGTTATTGGTTTGTGTTCGCCTTCTCTTTAGTCAAATTAGACCTTTGGTTAGTACTTAATTAGTAGCATATATAGCAACTCTTTCACTTGTATTTAAAGCAAAACTCCTATGACTTTTATATATGCCAAAGCAAATCTTGGTCTCCATGGTAAAGCCAACTTGGTCACCAAGTAATGCATACTTGGTTTTCAAGTTCATCTTTACATTTAACACATGTACAACCATATTAAAATCTTATTAAGTAAAGTTTTAATATGCTCCTTGGAATAGTTAGTGGTTACGATCCTAAGAATGCTAATTTGATTTGCCTACATAATATATGTTTTTTTATTATTTCCGGTGCCTTGCTAGTTACTTACTAATACATTACCAAAATAATAATCTTAGCGGGGGCAGAATCAATGACCCAAGGTTTGGGAGTCAAGGAACTGGAAGACAGACACGCGGTGGACTGACCTCTTTAGGATTTAATAATGAGAAATTAAATGTTAACACTCCCGATGATTTTAAACTCGATCGACCCATCTAATCAGCTACTAAAAAAATTTAAGTTAATTAATTAAGTATATATTTCGTATTACTCAAATAACTCACTGCATATATATAAACTCAATTAGTTAAGGATATCGTAAGTTCAGTCCACACAACCTACCCTTATATGGCCACAAAGGTTCATCTGATGTATATATAAAAATACGAATTTGTAACTAACCCTTTATTTTTTTATTTTTTTTTTATGACTGACTCTAGATGTAGGTAGCAAATCAGATGAGAAGGCTCTTAGAATTCAAATATTAGTAACCTAAACATCAATAAATATGCATGTAGGCCACTAACCCGTACCCTTGTAACAATAAGATATTGACACCCAAATTTAAAGATCAATGAACTAGCTACCAACAACCCCTTTATAACACATTCATAACTCTCAACCACAAATAGTCTTTTTTGATCCACAAAAGTTCCATTTATTAAAAACGAATTCGTAAAATAAGTAATCAAGAACAAGACCAAAGTCAAACGTGACATATAGCAGACAAGAAATGGCCACTGGCAGTGCAACTGGAGACATGTTTTTCCAAAGTGGCGTGTTTGAAGGATGCATCAGTTGTGATGATATGGAGATCTCTAGAAGACCGTATCATCGTAACTGTAATTGTCCCCTTCATAATATGCAAGAACATCGTTCTCATGAGTGTCATGTAACGCATGTTTCATACCCTGTAAGACATGTTTGTAGTGGAGGTTCTGTAGCTATGGTGGTTTCAAGAAACGACTCTTCCCCTTGTCGTTCTATGGCAACGAGACCAAAACCCAAAGTAAGGTAGTGTTATTATAAGAGGTCATTCTTTAATTTTGGAGGTGATGAACATCTAGAGCTATAAAAAAAATAAAAAATTCTTACGTGTTCGAATTCTTTGTTAAATTCAGGATTTTATAATCATGTATTTGGATTTTGTGTTACCATTTATAATTATCATTTTGTCAACGTTTTGGTGCCATTTATAATTCTATTTATCATTTTGTCAATGTTTTGGTGCCATTCTCACTTTATTCCCACGTAATTCATTCAGTTAAAATTAATTCTTCATTTTAACTACATTTATCCATATTTGTCATTATTTATGTATAACATTTTTATGCTATTAATAAATTAATATTAAAGGTGCTCGTATATTACATTATTTTCTTTCAAAATGATATTCTCATTTATGACATGCTCCTCATGGTCGAGTTTTACTTGTGGTGTACGCGATCTAAACGTTAACGTTACTGTTTCTAAATCTTCCCCTGCTAATCTGGTAAATGTTTACAAAGTGAGGGTTCGAATCCGGCCGTGACCTTTAGGAAGCCTGCATAATACGAATGCCATTAATCTAATTGTCTATATTAAAACCCGAAAAGGATAGTATTGCTTATTATGGTCATTGTCAGATGTAATTTATTACTTGCTTGTGTAATTTTTGTTGGAGCAAAACACAGATCAACTTATTACTGATGCTGCAGTTAGTACTGATCTTATTTAGTACTGATGGGGCAGAACATTTACTACTGATGAAGTTGATGCTGGTGTTCACTATAACTAAGTTACTACTGATCATAAGAAGATTGAAGATACTACTGATCATTGTAGTTACTACTGACGATTGATTATGGACTTACTACTGATCACCAAGTTTACTACTGATGTTACTAATTTACTACTGGTGATTGCAGTTACTACTGATACGCGTTTTTGGAAGATATCAAGTCCGAGATCTTCGTAGAGATAGTTATAGAATGTAATTAAATGTATATCTTTTATAATTCGATGTAAATCAAATTCTAGAATAACTAGGGTAAATAGTTTAGCTTCAAGGACTACTATAAGTATGTTCCTTACGAATTGTAAACGTACGTGTGTATTGTTAACTCAATAATATACATTGAAGCTTTTTGTGAAACTGTGTTCTTAATATTCTTGTTTATTGTTCATACAGTTCATTGTTCTTAATTATTGATATAGTGTTGATCCGCTGCAACTTCTATCATCAATTAGATCTAAGGTGTTTATTAACTTGTCTATAGTTAATCGATCCTGACAAGTGGTATCAGAGCTTATTGGTTCTAGATCTACTATTTGTTAAGAACAACAAAAAGTTTTAATCCTTAAAACACACACATTATTAATCATGACTGATAATAATGAAAGCACTCAGGCCAACAAAATCCCTATGCTCACTCCAAATAACTTTGGGATGTGGAAGAATCGTATTAAGCAATACATGCTTATTACAGATTATTCCATGTGGGAAGTCGTTTGTGAAGGAAACAAAACTGGTCAACTTCAAGCAAGCAGCTCTGTAACTGAGGCAGACAAACTTAAATGTGAAAAGGAGAAGAAAGATAAAGGCATCGAACTCAAAACTCTAAGCACTCTTTTACTGGCCATTCCTAATGACTATCAACATCTCTTTGTTGAATATGATGATGCTAAGTTGCTTTGGGAAGCACTGGAGAAGAGATTCGTTGGGACAAAGAGTACAAAAAGAAACATGAAGTCTGTTCTCAAACAAGACTTTGAAAATTTCAAAGGAAAGCCCAATGAAACACTCACTCAAGTGTTTGACAGATTCAACAAACTAATTGGTGAACTCAACCAAGTTGGTGTAAAGATGGATCAAGAAGATGTCAACATGAAGTTCCTAAGGTCTCTTAGTGAAGAATGGGCCATGTACACAGTGGTGTATAGACAAAGAGATGCTCTAGAAGAAAAGGAGTTAGATGAACTCTATAATGATCTCAGAGTGTTTGAAACTGAGGTAAATCACAAAAACCCTTCTATTTCTTCTAACAATGCTGCATTTGTATCAAGTACAGGTCAAGGGTAAGAAACCTCCACAGGAAAGGCTGCAGATCCTGAGGATACTGCAAGAGAATCCTTCTTCACTAGTCATGTGCATACTGCATTGATTAGTGATGACTTGGAACAATTAAATCCAGATGATCTTGAGGAGATGGATCTTAAATGGCAGATGGCTATGCTGAGTCTAAGGGCCAAAAGATTCTTAAAAAGAACTGGTAGGACAAGCCTCAATTTCAACAAAGGTGACAAAGCAGGATTTGACAAGACAAAAGTCAAATGTTACAACTGTAACAACCTTAGTCACTTTGCAAAAGAATGTCCTCAACCAGACAAAAGATCAAAATCAACTGCTCTTGTGTCACAACAAGGACAAGGATATGACTGGAGCTTCCAAGCAGAAGAGCATGCTCAAAACCAAGCTCTCATGGCCTTTACTGACAACAAAACTGAGGTAAAATCTAAACCTTGTACTCCTGAATGTGCTAAAATTACTAAAAATCTAGAAAAAGAAAACACTAAATTAAATGAAGATTTAGCAAAAGCAATCAGAAGAAACCATGAGTTTGATGGTGTAATTGCTGATCAAGAACATCAAATAAAGGTGTACAAGATGATTGATCAACGGATCAAGGAAGAATTGCTTCAAGCTGTGGATGAGAAAGAGTTCTATGAAACAAAAAATAAAGAACTAACAAGTAAATTAGAAGAATGTCAGCTTGAAATTGAACAAAATAAATTAACAATTAAAAAGTTTGAAAGAAGCACTAAAATTCTAGATGAATTAACTAATAATCAAACTACAGAAAAGGTTGTTCATGGGGTGGGATATCATGCTGTACCACCTCCACACAAATTCATTCCTCCACTTAAAGACAGTTCAGAAAGAATCATTAATGAATTAAAAACTGAAAATAAAACTGAATCTAATAATGAAACATCTGAATCAAATGATTCTTCAGATGATGAGCAATCAATTGAATTTACAATATCTCAAACTGAATCACCAAAATCAATTGATACAAGTTTTCACACAGCTCAAAGTCCAAATGATTCTCCTAAATATAATGCAGAAAATATACCCAAAATTCTAAAAAGAGGAAACCAAAGAAATAGAAACCAACTCTTAGAACAAAGAAAAACAATACAGGCTCAAGAAAATAAATTAAAATGTGTTATTTGCAATAAAGTGAACTATTTAGCAAAGGATTGTCACTTCAATCCAACAAATTGCAAGGAGTTAAAGGAATTTAAAGCTTTTAAAGAAAATGCAAAAACTCAAAGGTTAAAAGATACTACTGGTCCTTCAGTAGTAAATACAATAAAAACTCCAATTGCTGAAACTCCAAGATTTGGAAGAAGTGCACCAAGATTTGTGCAAAACAGAAGAGTTGGCAGCCCAAAGAACAGCAATTACTTCACGAACAATGGAAAATCTAATCAAAATAAACAATATTTTAAATTTTCCAACACCAGTAGAAACTCTAACAAATTTACTACTGGTGTTAACCCTAATTATAATGCTGTATGGTACCAGTACAAGAATACTACTGGTAAAAACCCTAATTTCAAAAATACTACTGCTCCCAAAACAAATTTTAAAAACACTACTGGTGGTAATTTTAAAGACACTACTGGTCATTTTAAACATGGTAAGTTCCCAAATACTACTGGTCCATCAGTAGTAAAGTACTCAAAAGCTAAAAATCATGGGTATAAACCAAGATCAGTAGGAACTTCTCACACCAGTAACAACTCCAAAAGGGCAGTAGTAAAACAAAGTACCAGTAATAAACAAGTATGGGTACCAAAAGTCTTTAAAATTAAATCCCCAAAAGCTTATTTCTCAAAGGATGAACCCAAGACAAATAAAGCTTGGGTTCCCAAACTTAACTAATCCTTTACTCATTTGTGCAGAGCATTCAGATCCCAGAAGAAGGAAGAACATGGCATATTGATAGTGGATGCTCAAGGCACATGACTGGAAATCTGCAAATTCTTAAAGATTTCAAGTCGTTTGATGGAGGATATGTGGCATTTGGTGAGAATCCCCAGGGAGGTAAGATTACAGGTAAAGGTACTGTTACTAATGGAAAAATTACCTTTGATGATGTATTTTATGTTGCTGAACTAAAATACAATCTTGTCAGTGTGTCTCAAGTTTGTGATAAAAAGAACAAGATTCTATTCACAGACATTGAGTGCATCATTCTTTCTCCTGATTTTGTTTTAGATGAAAAATATGTGGTTTTAAGAACTCCTAGGAGAAACAATGTGTATTGCCTGGATATAGGGGGAGAACTCATTTCTACAAATGAGGTCAACTGTTTTATATCCAAGGCAAACACCACTGAATCAGAACTTTGGCATAGAAGGATGTGTCACACAAATTTTAAAAACATGAATAATTTAGTAAAAAGAAATCTGGTCATTGGACTACCTCAAAAACAATTCATGTGTGATCATCACTGTGTTGCATGCCTAAAAGGTAAACAACACAAGACTTCTCATAAGTCTAAAACTGTGAACTCTATTTCTGTTCCTTTACAGCTCTTACATATGGACCTTTTTGGACCTACAAATGTAATGAGTATTGGAAAGAAACAATATTGTCTTGTTATTACTGATGACTTTTCCAGATATACATGGGTTTTGTTTCTCAGGACAAAGGATGAAACAAGTGAACTCATAAAGAACTTAATTATCAAACTGGAAAACACATCTGATCAAAAAGTGAAAGCCATAAGATGTGATAATGGCACAGAATTTAAAAATGCTAACTTAATTAACTTTTGTGATCTTAAAGGTATTGACAGGCAATACAGCTCACCTAGAACTCCACAACAAAATGGTGTAGCTGAAAGAAGAAATAGAACCATCATTGAAGCAGCAAGATCAATGCTAGCAGATTCAAAATTACCAATCACTTTTTGGGCTGAAGCTGTTAATACTGCTTGTTATGTTCAAAACAGAGTATTAATAGTGAAGCCACATTTTAAAACACCATATGAACTTTTCAATAAAAGAAAACCTTCTATAAGTTTCTTAAAATCATTTGGTTGTCCTTGTACTATTTTAATTACAAGAGAACAAATTGGTAAGTTTGACTGCAAAGCTGATGATGGAATCTTTGTGGGATACTCTACTCAAAGCAAATCATACAGAGTATTCAACAAAAGACTAAGGATAATTGAAGAAAGCATCAATGTATCCTTTAATGAAAATGTACCTAATGAACAAGGAAATGGTCCAGATTGGCTATTTGACATAGACAATCTAACCAAATCCTTTAATTCTAATATGAATTTCAATGCAGGTAATTCAAATTGTCTTAATCAAAATGAAGGAACATCATCTGGTTATTCTGGTCAAGAAAAGATGAGATACATAATAGTTGATACTGCTCCCATAGTTAATACTGATGTCAGTAATAACTCAAATATTGAAAGCAGTAGTAACTCTGAGAATAAGGTCAGTAGTAATTCCAATACTACTGGTACCAGTAATAGTACTGAAAATACTACTGGTCCCAACAATAACCTAGATTCTCAAGATACTACTGATGCCAGTAACAACAACAATACTACTGATCTCAACGAAGACAACAGCAGTAGTAACTCTGACCAAGATGATGATGAACCAAACATCCATGACAATGAAGAATCACAAGATGAACAACTGCCTGAGACAAATGAGTCCAATCTTGGAAATCAACTAGTGGTTGATAAAGCTACAACTACAAGGACTCAGAAGAACCATCCATTAAACCTTGTTCTAAGTGATGTTAACTCACCACTTCAAACAAGAAGCAAATTAAATAAAAGCTTAACTGCAAATATGTGTAACATTAGTTTAATTGCTAATGAATGTATGTATGAATGCTTTCTGTCTCAGGAAGAACCAAATAAGATCCAACAAGCAATGAAGGACTCAAACTGGATTGAAGCAATGCAAGAAGAACTCCTTCAATTTAAATTACAAGCTGTTTGGACACTTGTACCTCTACCCAAAGGAAAAAGAGCCATTGGAACAAGATGGATATTCAGAAACAAGAAAGATGAAAGAGGCATAGTGATCAAGAATAAAGCCAGACTTGTAGCCCAAGGATACTCTCAAGAAGAAGGAATAGACTATGATGAAGTATATGCTCCTGTGGCTAGAATTGAAGCTATAAGAATATTTCTAGCATATGCTTCATTCAAGAAATTCAAAGTCTATCAAATGGATGTTAAGAGTGCCTTCCTATATGGGAAAATTGAAGAAGAGGTCTATGTTTGCCAACCTCCAGGTTTTGAAGATCCAAAACATGGTGATTATGTGTTCAAATTGGATAAAGCTCTGTATGGCCTACATCAGGCACCAAGAGCATGGTATGACACATTATCATCATACCTATTGAAGAACAACTTTAAAAGAGGAGCCATTGATAAAACATTGTTTACAAAGAAAGTCAAAGATGATATACTACTGGTACAAATTTATGTAGATGATATCATCTTTGGTTCAACCAATGATACATTGTGCAAAGAATTTGAAGAGCTGATGCAGATTAAATTCAAGATGAGCTCCATGGGTCCAATGAACTTCTTCCTTGGACTCCAAGTCAATCAAAGAACTGATGGTATTCTGATAAATCAATCAAAATATGTCAAAGACATCTTGGAAAAGTTTGACTTGAAAGACAGTAAAAGTGCTAGTACACCAATGGAAACACACAAACACCTACATCCTGATGTTGAGGGGGAGGATGTAGATGAACACTTATATAGATCAATGATAGGCTCTTTGATGTACTTAACTGCATCAAGACCTGACATTATGTATAGTGTTTGTGTGTGTGCTAGATATCAAGCAAGACCCAAAGAACTACACTTGCAGGCTGTTAAAAGAATATTCAGATACTTGAAAGGCAAACCATCACTAGGTCTATGGTATCCACATGACTCACCCTTTGAACTAATAGCCTATACAGATAGTGACTATGGAGGTGAATGTCAAGACAGAAAATCCACTACTGGTGGATGTCAATTCTTTGGATCAAGACTGGTGTCATGGCAATGTAAGAAGCAGACAAATGTATCAACATCTACTGCTGAAGCAGAATATGTAGCTGCATCTGCTTGCTGTGCTCAAGTTCTATGGATTCAAAATCAGCTTCTAGACTTTGGTATCTCTATCCTTAAAACTCCTATTTTTATTGATAATCAAAGTGCTATTAGTATTGTGAATAATCCAGTAAAACATTCAAAAACTAAACACATTGAAATAAGATTTCACTTTATAAGAGATTGTAATGAAAAGAAATTGATCAAAGTAGTTAAAATCCATACTGATGATCAATTAGCAGATCTTTTTACAAAAGCATTTGATGTAGGAAGATTCAACTTCTTGGTTAGCAGTATTGGAATGATTTTAATAACTTAAAATCTCACTTAAAATCATGTGTAAAGTTAGTGTTGTAAAATATTATTTTCTTAAGTGTTTTACTACTGGTATTGCTGTACTACTGGTGTGAAAGTGTATGCACAAAATACTACTGGTAATTCATTACTACTGGTGTATTTTAGGTTTCCACAAATACTACTGGTAAGTCAGTACTACTGGTATTCTCATATACTACTGGTCTTGTGTGTTAATAGTTACTACTGATGTCTGTAATTACTACTGATGTCAAATCCTTAGTCATTACTGATGTTAAGTAGATACTACTGACGTTTTACTACTGATGTCTTATTCACTACTGGTCTTTCATAAACACAATTACCAAACTAACCCCCATGAAAATAACCGTTATGTTATGATTCGAAGGATATTTTCGTAGTTTTGCAGGATTAATCGAAAGATATAAAAGGCGGCAGATGATTAATTTAGCATTATCTTCACTTCGATTCTCTAAACACCTTTCGATAAACCCTAGTTTACGATCAAAAACCCTTCATCTTTAACAAAATTCTTGCAAAAACTCAACAACAATGGCAACCTTACAAGCTCTCGATGTGCAAACCGATCTCAAATACTCCGAATTCCACAATATGGTTGCATTCTTAAAGAATCCCGACGGAACAAAAGATTTTCGTCCGATCGTAAAATTTTTGAGAAATTCTTATATACAGTTTGCCTTAACTGTAAAACCAAAATCATATCAACAGCACTTGGTGGATTTCTGGACCAATGCTGAGCGAACAGAAGGAACAACATCATCAATGATAAAATCTAAAGTAGATGGAAAACACATTACAGTAACAGAACAATCAATCAGACACCATCTACAACTACACGATGATTCAGGTATGTCCACTCTTCCTAAGGAATACATTGCTGAAGTTTTGAATAAAATGGGATATGAGGGAAGACTGAATATAGTTACTTTTCAAAAGGGTCTTCTCTCCCCACAATGGAAATTTTTAATACATACCATTCAGCATTGTATTTCTCCTAAAAGAAGTACTTGGAATGAGTTTAATAAGGCAATAGCCTCTGCTGTTGTCTGTTTATGCACAGACCAAGTATTTAATTTTTCAAACATGATATTTGATGGTATATTGGGAAATCTTAGTTCTTCTAAATTTTTAATGTATCCCAGATTTCTACAACATATCATAAACTGTGAATTGCAAAACTTGTCAACTCCTAAAAACATTTTTCTATTACCTGAGTTGAACAAGAAAGTTTTCTCAAATATGAGAAAACAATTTAAATTTTCGGGCAAGGAAACCCCTCTGTTTCCTAACATGATCAAAGATCAACCCAATATTGGAGAGGGTTCAACCATTGCTACAACCCAAGTTGAACCTCAACCCACTCCATCACCCCCAAATACAGCCCAAACACCAATCCATATAGCCACTCAATCACCAACCCAAACAGAAGTCCTGACTGTGTCCCAGGAACTTGATATAAATCTGCAGAGTGCTACTCTTCACTCTGTGGAAGACCTACCAGACAAAACCAAAAATATTTCCACAATTTATCATAGAAAGAAAATTTCTTCAAAGGACACCAGGGGACAAATCGAGTCACACCCCAGGCTCAAAGAGTTGTCCTCCAAGGAGGAGAGAGGACATGAGGGGAGGGCTTTCACTACTGATGCCCCAAAGGTGGGTGCACAGGACATTGAAAACATCATTAGGACCCAAACCTCGGCAACTTTGAGTGATGACTCTTTTGAGGAATTACTCAAAGGACCCCGGTGCCAAGAAACCACAAGGGGGGGCATCTCTGCTTCTTCTAGGAAGAAGCGAATGTCTAAAAGACCCAATGATTCACCAAGCAGTGATGAGGGCAGATCTGTGGAATTGATGGAAAGGAAGGAAAACCTTAAAACCAATGTACCTGTTAGTAAGCCCGATGATCTTGCTAGATGGAGTGAGGGCAGTATTAAAATCACCCAATTGACGGATAAAGTGGATTCCTTGGAATCCACTGTACAAAATTGCCATATATACTTAACTAACCAAGGGAAAACCATGGCTGCAATGAAAAGGCATGTCAACACCATCAACAGAAGGATGAGATTATATGAGCACAGGCTTTATCAACAAGCCAAAATCATCAGACAATTGAAGAAAAAGATTGTTGATAGTGAGGCTCCACCAGTTGAGCTCACTAAGGGGGAGAAGGACAATATACAGACAATGATTGATGAATCTATAGCAGCAGCAGCATCCTCCCTTTTAAACTTAAAAGAAACAAATGTTGATGAAGGCCCAGAGATGATGGTGACAGAAGAAGAGCCTATGACTACTGCTACAATGGAAGAACAAGTTGAAAAGGAAATACCAGTAGTAACTTCTACTACTGATATCATAGCAGTAATGAATGAAGAAAAGGCAGCAAACACTACTGATGCCCTATCAGTAGTAATCTCTGAAGACATGCCAGTAGTAACTAACTTGGTTACTACTGATGACATTATTGAGCTGCCACCACTACTAGAACCTAAAGTGATACTTCCACCATCTCCAAAAAGAAAAACAACACAAATGGTGGTGAAAGATGTTGATGATGATGTAAATTGGTTGGAAGTTGATGAATGCTCCCTGCCTCCACATCCTAAAATACTTCCCATATCACAGATACACTACTATGGTCCCAAATTTGTTATTGAATCTGAACCAAATATGAAGAAAGACAATTACATAGGAAAGGGAAAGGAAGTTGCTGATGAAGACCAACCTAACAGAGCACAAGGTCATGAAATGGTCAACAAAATCAATTATGCCAAATCAGCCAAACAGGATAAGTGGAAGGTAAAAAGAGCAAAATATTTAAAGAAGGTTGAAGTCTCTCTAGCAAATGAAAACAAAAGATTAGCAGAAAGGGCTAGAATATTGAGACAACCTTTCACAGAAATCAAATTGGCAGATATAGCAGATATATCAAAACTGCCACAATTTCAACAGAAGATCAAAACTAAACAAGTTGCTGAAACAAGAAAGGAATTACAAAGAAGAGAACTGGAAAAATTTAGGCAACTTGAACATGAAACAATAGAACTTCTTGAAGCACAAGTACAAGAATGCAAAGAGCAAAAGGCTGATATGCCAGAACAATTTGCAGAGAAGAAGAAAGAAATGATCACATTCTTGAAATCAAAAGGTTACAACACAAAAGCCTTTGGAAGAATGAAGTTGATCAATTTAATTGAAAAGTATTGTGTAGAGAAGAAGAAGGATCTTACTGAACAAGACATTAATGAGAAATACACCACTAAACTGGAACAGATAGACTCCAAAGAAATGAAAGAAAGAAAAACAATATCTGGAGAATCATCTGGTGTATCCTCTCAAATATCAAAGAAAAGAAAGACAATTGCTTCAGAACTTGATCAACCAAAGAAAAAATTACAAATGGTTCAAGTTTATGATCTCCCCATTGCTATCTTACAAAATAATCCAATCATCAACTGGAGATATATAGATGATATGATTGAGATTGTCAGAGAAGATAAAGTCACTCAAAGATTCAGAGCTTGGAAACCTTTGGTCATGTCCCTAACCAGAAGTGACATTATCAAAATGTTGATCATTGGTAAACCAAGAATGACTAAAAAGTTCTGGAAGAATTCAGCTGCAGGTTATCTTACTGAAATGATTGATGCTGCTTTCTATCCAGAAAATTATCCAGAGAAGTATGCAGATTCAGAGAATGTTCAAGCTTGGAATGTGCTACCAACTGTCAACATGTACTTCTTTGAATATACAAGTAAGAAATGTGACTTATTCCTTTATGAGAAAGAGTATCCTCATTCTGAGAAGACTCTCTATCAACTATGGTGCATGAACTTCATTAAACCTCATGATGCTATGCTATTTCAAAATAAAATGAATGAATTTGTAAAGAAGATTAGCAAATACATTATTGCACAAAGGAATAAACAAAACCAACAGACATTAGAAGGTGATAAAAGAAGAGCAAAACTGTTGGAAGAAAAAGAAAAAGAAAAGAAGGAATAAATGGAAACTTGATTGATTAAATCATAATCAATAAGTTTAGGGGGAGATTGTTGGAGCAAAACACAGATCAACTTATTACTGATGCTGCAGTTAGTACTGATCTTATTTAGTACTGATGGGGCAGAACATTTACTACTGATGAAGTTGATGCTGGTGTTCACTATAACTAAGTTACTACTGATCATAAGAAGATTGAAGATACTACTGATCATTGTAGTTACTACTGACGATTGATTATGGACTTACTACTGATCACCAAGTTTACTACTGATGTTACTAATTTACTACTGGTGATTGCAGTTACTACTGATACGCGTTTTTGGAAGATATCAAGTCCGAGATCTTCGTAGAGATAGTTATAGAATGTAATTAAATGTATATCTTTTATAATTCGATGTAAATCAAATTCTAGAATAACTAGGGTAAATAGTTTAGCTTCAAGGACTACTATAAGTATGTTCCTTACGAATTGTAAACGTACGTGTGTATTGTTAACTCAATAATATACATTGAAGCTTTTTGTGAAACTGTGTTCTTAATATTCTTGTTTATTGTTCATACAGTTCATTGTTCTTAATTATTGATATAGTGTTGATCCGCTGCAACTTCTATCATCAATTAGATCTAAGGTGTTTATTAACTTGTCTATAGTTAATCGATCCTGACAATTTTGTTCCGAGTAGATCCACATTAATATGCGTTGTTACACATCTTTGTCATCAATGAAGAACATCACATCTTAAACCAAATATACCATGCATTTGTTGAAAAATTAGAAATAAACTGTGTCATTAAATTTATTACAAGGAGGCAAGTTGGTATTCAGTTTAAGTAATCAGTATGCAAATTTGTTAAACTTTTAAAAGAAATCAAATATTACAAGCGTTTCCGACATCGATCTCTTGCAATTACAAGACTTCTACAAAGATCGAAGTGTATCACATCACATGTTTTTGCATGAGTGTTAGTAAAATTATGAATAAATCTATTATTTGCGTTTTTGGTATCCTAAAGAAGTTTTGGAAAAACCGATTGTGATGTGCTTATTGCGTTTGTAAACTGCTTATTTTCATTTTACTTATTAACTAAATAAATAATCAGATTTTCTAAACATTAAAAAAAAACTGATTATCTTATTATTATGATTTAAAACAAAATAATCAAATTAAAATACAATTTTATTTCATAATTACATTTTGTAACTATTAATCATTTGATTATCAATTTCAAAATATATACATAATCTATTATCAATAGACAATCTCAATTCAACATCACCAATCATAAATTATAATACTACCGTAATAATCACATCACATAAACATATAAACTAACCCATAAAATAATAAGAAAGGTAGTAAAAGACATCCTTTAAATTCGTAAACTAAACCATATATTTGTTAAATACACTCAACCATGGGTCCATGACATATTGACATTAGCACTTGAGACTTTTAAGGCGATTCTTCTTTTTGCATCATTTTTTTTGTTTATAAAATATAAGAAACTACATTTATACCCACAAAATAATGAATTCTTCTAACTTAAATTATTGTTATTGTTGGACAACAAACCAACAATGTACCTTTCGATTGAACCTTTTATCAATGAAACAGATTTAAGAAAACCGCTTATGTCGATTATAAGATGTGGCGTTGAGTGGATACATTCATTATCCATTATTCACGTTATAACCCCTTGCATAATTGTCCGTGTTAAAGCATAATGTATGGTTTTGTGTGTTTTTTTTTAACATCACCTAATTTACTCTTTTATAGTGAGAATTGAACCCATGACCTATTGTTCATGGATAACACCTTAACATTACACCAATACCACTAGACTACAAGCTTTGGATATGTATGGTCTTGTGTTAAAGTTATATTAAATATATTTTTGTTTTTTTTAATATGCTTTGAACACTTACCTCTAAATTACAAAATCTTATTTAACATTCATATAATTGCCCTTTAAAACTCAATAAATATCCAATACTAATCACAATTTAAGAAAAAAAAACTCGGGATTTACATCATTTTACTAATTAGTGTGATCGACATTTCTCCATTGTTGCATTTGCAAGTTAATCTTACTGGTGTTGAATTAGCAAGAAAATATCATATGTATTTTGTTACTTGGTTTTAAAACCGGCATATATGTATAAATCCATATCTGAGATGAGCAACCGGGAGTCTAGGATTGAATATTGAAACTGAACAAGTATCGTACATTCAGTACGGACTCGGTACCCGGTTTTTGTCCCGCAAAAAATACGGTATCCTGATTCGGTATGGTGCCGGTACCGTGGGCATCCATAAGCCATATAATATACATGATGTTTTGATAATTTTGGTGGTACTCTCAATAAATAGTTAAAAGATGATTATAAATTGGTTCGGTTGCATCAATTCTGGAAGATAAAGGACCATTAAATTGTTGACCTTCCCAACTATATTGAATGATAAGGGCGGTTTTTGGTTGTCTCTTACACCTACTTACCAACCTCCTTTAATTTAGGACTTTATTGTGCCCAACTGTATTACAATAATTAAATTTACTTTTTGTTTACTCATCTACCCTTTCTTTTTCTTGTTCTCTTTAATACCTTGGTCTCTCTTAAAATAAAACAATATAACTATTATAGTAATTAAATTAATCAACCTAAAATCAATAGTTAATATGACCAAAGGGCTTATAGGCTATAGCTCAGACGTATCTGGTTTTTGGATGTGTGAGTTCAAATCTAGTTAAAGATAAAAAAATTTATAGATTCAGGAATATGTGTTACTTGTCAGAAAAAAATATGTCCGAGAAAAAATTGTATAATTATATAACTCAAATCTAGTCTTTAGTTCATGAAATATAAACATTAAAGATTTAGTTACGAGTATATAACAAAACTAAAAGGATAATTATGATACAATAGAAAAGTCAAATCCATCAAACTCTTAAATAGGTGTACATGTTACAGTTACACCAGCTATTATTAGAAATTCCTTTACAATAAGAACTTTAAAAAATGGCATTATTGTAATTACTACAAGAATCAAGCCCATTATATATCCAATGAGTTATATAATTAGCATTGCCCCTACTTCGTCATCCATTCATCCCACCCCACAAGAACAAACCAAGAGCAATAAAAACAAATTCCCAATTCAAACCAAAGCATACCAAAAATGTCTCTTGTAACAGATGAAATTAGGGCAAGTGCAACAGAAATTTACCATGGGGATGCAATTTGTCAAGAGAAATCAAAGTTTTTGCTCACAGAAATGGGACTTCCAAATGGTCTATTGCCTTTAGAAGACATTGTAGAATGTGGAATGGTCAAAGACACCGGCTTTGTGTGGCTTATACAAAAGAAAGACAAGAAACACAAATTTCAAAAGATCGATAAGCTCGTTCAATATGCAACGGAAGTAACCGCGATCATAGAAAAGTTCAAGATCAAGAAACTAACTGGAGTTAAAACTAAGGAGCTTTTAATGTGGATCACACTGAGTGAGATCACTATTGATGATCCGACCACAAAAAAGATCACTTTTAAGGCCACTTCTGGCCTTTACAGATCTTTTCCGGTGTCTGCTTTTGTGATTGAGGATGTGATAAAAGATGTCGGAAGTGTGGATGTGGCTAAGGATGCCAAAGTAGTTGATGAGGTGAAGAAAGACGTTGTTGAAGTCAAGGAGGTTTGAGTAAGTGTTTTGCACCAAGTAATGAAGTTTTTATAATTCATATATGCAAATGAAGTAATCTTTCTTTTGATGAATTTCACTTTATGTTGTATCATCTTATAAATAATCCAAGAGGTCTAATGCTTCACAAATTTCAGTTTTAATAGAATCATGATTTTCTTCTTATATTATAATTTATCAAGAGAGTATTGTTATGTGATCGTATAGCTTTAGTCTATCTACAAACCATACTTGTTTTTCGGTAACCTGAATTCCGATCTACTATGTGAGCCGACTAAATCCAGAACGACTGCTTTACGAGTTGACTGGAGTCGGCGCAGGTAAATCTCCATGACTAGAAGGGACTAGTATTATTGCTCATAAGTCGGGAACTTATTTGTTTGAAAACAATCAAATAGCATATTCACGATGATTGATCAAAGTTTATATTTACTTTTATCGACTATTTAGCAAGTAACACAAAAACATGAGCTCTATATTTGTCAAAACCAACAATGTTTTTTTTACATATATGAGTGATTTTTACAAAGTTTTGTTGTTTTAGGTCATTAAAAAATCATTTAGTTTCTAATTAGATCATTAAAAATAGTTTTATTTCCTAATTAGATCATTGAAACCTTTAAAATTATCTATTTTATATAATAATTTTAATTTTAATTATATAAATCTAACATATTTATAATTTTATCTTTTTTAATAAAAACATCATTTTTTGTAAAAATGATCCAATTGTGACACGAACCATTTTTTAATCATCAAATTTGATAAAAATCTTGTACAATAACTAAACATTGATAAGCATAAATAATACTCTATTCGTTCCTAAATAAAGTTCTCATTTCTCCTGGACACAAGTTTTAAGGAGAAGTTATTGATGGGGTCATCGGTAATAGTTTTGATTAAAATATAATGTTGGTTTGGAGATATAAAGATAGCTAGTGGATAATGGGGTCCTTGATGATTATATTATTTTATTAAGTGGTCCCCATCAATTTGAGAAATGAGAACTTTATGTATAGATAAAAGTTTTGGGAGAAATGATAACTTTATTCAGGGACAGAGGGAGTATATCGTTTTATACAAAAATTCCGTAAAATCTACGATATATAAA
This sequence comes from Calendula officinalis, assembly GCA_963853835.1. Classification (NCBI taxonomy): domain Eukaryota; kingdom Viridiplantae; phylum Streptophyta; class Magnoliopsida; order Asterales; family Asteraceae; genus Calendula; species Calendula officinalis. Next base: position 73,035,942 of record OY970829.1, on the reverse strand, counting down.
ACGTTAAAGAATTTCTTGGGTGTTCAAACGATAGGGCATAGCCTACGAGGTTTATAGCTCAATTATGCACTGATTTTTCATGTAAAGATTGCAAGAAAAACACAAAATATTAGAATACTGATATCATAACAATACCTAACACGAAATATGAAACATAACTGTATCGTGTCGTTAAGTTATCTTGCTACATACAACTAAAATTATGGAGAGTTAACGTATATTTATATTGAAAAGAACAAGTATCAGTCTCATGTTTGCATCAAGAGCAGAAAACGACTTGTACCAAACTCCAGAAAAAGACGTATATCTGAATCCTTTAAGACGTGAATTTGTAACAATTTTAAGAGCTCTGTGTGCCAAATGTTAAAAGGGCTTCGCCAAACCAATAACACAATGTTAAAAGATTTTTTTTTTCCTTTTGTAAATTATGATTATTTTGATGTATTTTTGATGGGTCTGAAAGAGTTATTATATGAATGTTAAACGAGAAAGATTAATTTTAAAATGGAGTTAAAACCATGTTATAAAGCCATTTTAATTTAACACCGCTTTAACAAACTTCTCTCACAAATACTCTTAGTGTTAGCATGATTTATATACAGAATATAAATATATAATGAACATAATTCAAAATCTTCGAGATAGTAAATTTAAGTTTATTTTCTTATTTTTGTAGGGATTAAACTATTTTTTAAAGCGGATGAATTACATGCTATTAGAGGCGTAGTCAACAAGAAAAACTTTGTTTATAGACCCCCAAAATCAGTTGCTAAATGTTAAACACCGAACCAAATCCTTATGTGTCCCACATTGATAGTAAAAAGAAATTAATATCTTTGTGTTGCCTGTTATATGACGTCATTATTGGAAGGCATTCCATACGTGGATTCAATTGGCGCCTCAATTGAAGAGAGTAATTGATTCATGACGTCATAAATGTTGCTCACCGTCAAAGGATTCTATATTTCCTTTTACCCTGTAAAATTCAATTCTCTTTAACAATAAATTTTTACTCGGACCAATTGGGAAATCGATGGTATTTTGATCGCAACGATGCCTAAATTTGAGTTCCAATGCAACGGCAACGGTGGTATTACTAAATTTTGCTTTATTTGTTTACGTTTGATATGATCCAATCTAAAGGGGTATTTGGAAGTGCATATTTGAAGTGTTAGTTTCTTAAATAATCTATGTTGGCCTATTGTAATTCTTTCTACACCACAAAAACTAATTTATATAGTACTACATTGTATAAATCAAGCTTCACAAATTTAGAGTAGTTTTATGATGTAGAAACCACCTTCCGGTTGATAGGGTTGGGTCATAACTAGCTAGAGCCAAAGAAGCTATATGCATTTCAGTTTTATTTCCAAATTCTTTTAACACTGGTTTAAAGCCAAGATCGATCGAATTCTGTCTCAAATTAACTTGAAATGAACCAATTTAGGCTAATATTTTTCAAAACCAACGAATCCAGTTTATATGATCCAACTAAGCAATCACCACATAATCACATTTTATTCGCCATTAATAGGTTAAGCCTCTAAAGCCCTCAATTCTTCTTAATTAGTTATTAATTACTCACTTATTGCATTTTCTTATGGTCAGGGTCTAGGACCTTACTCAATCCATTCATAGGTGTAACCGTAATAGAAGACAAAATGAGCCGTGTGCAATAAAAGTTAGAGAAACATCACTATTCTACCTTTTTACTTTTTAATATCATTTACAACTTATTCTGTAGTATTTTTATTTTTATTTATTTATCAAAAAGCGGATGGTCTTAGTTCCGAAATTCTTCTAGTTAGCTTATTGAACAACACATCAGGAAAAGTTCAATTAGGTCGAAGTTATCTCCAAAAATCCGTCAAAGTATCACTAATTTGGGAAGATTTTGGACGGAAGGACAAAAATGCGGAATTTTAAAAACGTCAAGGACAAAAAAACAGAAAAAAAAAGTTTAGGGACAAAACCCCGAATCAGGAAAACCTCAGCGACAAAAACTGTAATTTACCCATTAAATTATTAATTGATTGTCAAGATAATAATTGTTGGGGAAGAATTTAAATGAAAATAAAACAAAAATAACACATAAACTAATCTGTGATATGTATGAGGTGGTGGTATTGATCGGAGTGATTGGGGTGCGGGTAAACCGGAAATTTTGATAAACTTGCTAGACATAAAAGATGTTATCACAACTAAATTGAAGTTAAAATTTTAAATAATGAACTCTAATTGGTTGATTGGATTAAAATTGAAAAAATAATGATATAAGCCAAGTAATTTTTTAGGTTACATTGCATTTTCAACTTTATCTTAAAACGGACAAATGTGTAACGTGAAATGATACAAGTTAGACACTAACTAGATGGTCAGTAGAATGTTCAGGAAATGATAACGGTTAGGTCAAATACATCATGAGTAAAACTCGACCACCAGCCCATTATAAACCGGGGTACATGGCATTTGAAAAAAAATCGTGATATCGATCAAACGGTCTATTCTTTTCGAAGGGCTAATTATAATGACATTAGAAAAGTCAATTACATCAAACTCGTTACATAAATATAATCCATAAATTCCCATAACTCTTTCATCTCATCCAGCAAATGAAGAGCTATAAAAACCAATCCCACTTCAAATAAAACCAAGAATGTCTCGTGTAACACAAGAAATCAGGTCAAGTGCAGAAATTTACCATGGGGATGCAAATTGTCAAGAAAAAATAAAATTTCGGCTCACAGAAATGGGATTGCCGAACAATCTCTTTCCAATAAACGACATTGAAGAATGTGGTTATGTCAATGACACCGGGTTTTTCTGGATTCGACTAAAGAAAGAGAAGAGATATGACAATAAAAAGATCGGGAAAATAACATCATATGCAACGGAAGTAACTGCATTCATAGAGAAGTTAAAGATTAAAAAACTAACCGGCATTAAAACTAAGGAACTTATGATGTGGATCCCACTGAGCGAAATTACCGTTAATCCACCAACCGGAAAGATCACTTTTAAGGTTACTTCTGGTTTTCACAAATCTTATCCGGTGTCGGTTTTTCAAATTGATGATGTGAAGAAAGATGTTGGAGGTGTGAGGATTTTTTTTCAAAAATAGGCCTCTTTTCCTCTGGTTTTTCACAAATAGGCTTTATTTTTTTCGTTCTTCAAAAATAGGCTTGCCGGAGACCCAGAGGCCGGTTTTTGGGCTGAAAAAGAACTCCCCGAGGCCGGTTTTGGGGCTGTCTGACACGCGCCTGACACAGGGCCTCCCGAGGCCGGCTTCCCTTGCAAAAGGCAGTGGTGGTGTTGTGTTTGACGGTTGCCGGAAAAGATGGTGTGAACAGGATCGGGGTGGTGGTCGTCCGGAGATGTAGAACTGTGGAGATTAGAGTTGGAGTTGCTCGGTGCCGGAGAAGAAAGTTTATGGAGGAGATGGTGGACGGACAGTGGTGTTGTTTGTTTTGTTGGAGGTCGCCGGGAAACAAGAAACTCACCGGAGTAAATGAAGGTGGCGGGTCGAGAGGGACGATGACGATGGTGTTGGAGATGAGATGGTGTTTTGGTGGTGATGTACTGATGTTGCAGACAAAAACGATTCTCTCTCTAACTTTAATATTATTATTATTATAATTATAATTATAATTATAATTATAATAAGTATATATGAAAGATGGTGGGTGTTGGTTTTTCTCCCCAACACTTCACAACCTCGGGGGTCCTTTTGTAAGCCGGCCTCGGGAGGCCCTGTGTCAGGCGCGTGTCAGACAGCCCCAAAACCGGTCTCGGGGAGTTCTTTTTCAGCCCAAAAACCGGCCTCCGAGTCTCCGGCAAGCCTATTTTTGAAAAACGAAAAAAATAAAGCCTATTTGTGAAAAACCAGAGGAAAAGAGGCCTATTTTTGAAAAAAATTCAGGTGTGAGTGTCGCTAAGGATACCCAAGTGAAGGAGGTGTTTTGCACCAAATAGGCGAGTAATGATGTTCTCATCACATGTATAACAATGAAGTACTCCATATTTATTGACGAATCTCACTTTATGTTGTATTATCTAATCAATATAATTAAAGATCTAATGTGTCATGATTTCCACTTTTTAATAGGATCATGGTTAATTTTAGTGAATGTCTATATGTATAGTAAGGAAAGCATGAACCAGATCTGCATATATAGACTCTTTGAGTGCATTCGAAAAACGAGTCATGATTATTGAGTTTGGTTTGAGTCTCTCTTAGATTTGTCACATTGGATAAATGATGTAGAGTAAAAAAAAACACATATTGATCTCGTTGATTCTTAAAATTTATGGGATAATTTATTCTAAAATCACGTTAATTCAAAGAATGTCGTGGATTTAGTCTTCAAAATCGGTTCACACAAAGAATATAAATTATAGAGAAAAATAAACTTTCATAAAAATCCAAACTTAAACTTCTAGTGTGTCAACCTAGATTGTTTTATGTGCCGAAAAAGATAAATGAGCCAAAAACTGACATAAAACAAACTCCAATTTTTTTTTTAAAAAAAAAAAACCTTTAAAATGTAAGTAACTCCCAAAATACAATTTTTTTTGTCTGAAAAATCCATAAACCGCCTACGGTCGTTTACCACTATGTTCTCGTTTCAAGCTGTGATTTGACTTGTCATAGACTGAAACAAAGACATGTAGCCAAAGTTTTGCATATTTTAATACAATATTGTTTTCCCAGAATCTTGGGTCTCTAGAAATAAAAGTATTCCTCGACACTTGGCATGAAATGGTTCCTGCATCAATAAATTTATGCATAGCCCCAACAAATTGACACATATTTCGTTCGAGAGTACTGTTGATTTTGCTTGCTTGTGTCAATATATTTAGTGGTGTTTAGATGACGGTTATCAAATTTATTAAGACTTAAAGTTCAACCCGGGCATTAGAGGTTAGGCAATTAGTAGCTCGTTAGATAACTATATTTCTCTATAGGCTAGGACGGCAAAGAGTTAATTTCAATACAAGTGAACTTTTTCGAATTGCATGTTATAACATATTTTTCGCACTTATTACATCGACGAGAATGAGTTTTAAAAAGTGCCCTTTAAATTTTTAACGTGAAAATAGAAGATGAAAGAAATTTTCAACAAGCAAAATATGTGATGTAAAAACGAATAAGAAAATAGATCGATGAGTTTGATACATTCGATGTTGTTTAACAAACAATATCGGGCTTGCGCGTTGCGGCAGGAATTTAAAATATTCATTTTTAACTGAAAGTTAAGATTTGGTAGATGTCGGGTGTAAATTCTTTTAGTTCATGAACGAAATTTGTAGGATTATATCCTACAATCTTGATAGCAGTAAAATATTAATAACAAAACATAAATATTAGATATATATTTCATTTAATAATGTAGAAGGTTAAGATTGAAAAACATATGATTTTTAAAAAATTATTATCCTTAATATTTCCGGTTTTTCTCATTATCAATGAAAGTCAAAAAATATTGTTTTTGCTTGAGGAAGTATATAATAAATAAAACTTGTAGTGAAACAAATAGCAATAAACGAAAAATTAAGGGATAAAGAGAATTTGTATAAATATTTACACAATCATCCCTATTTTAGGGTGAATTTTGAAAATACTTCTAACCCCGTTTTGTTAATCCGGTTCCATTTTAACTTTTCTAATGAATAGTAGATTTGAATGATGAATGTATATAAGGAGTAATTACAAACTTATACTATATTTTACTTTAGGATGATAAGAAACAAGTTTTTACAAACAAATTGGAAAATATTATCTTACAAACACGTTTTACTTGTGTTCTTGAGTTAATTTTTGTGCAAAATATCCTTACAACTTGCTACAGAAAACTTACTTGATGTTCCACGTATTGCAAAAAATCAGAGTAAATTACAGAAATTGTCTTTGTAGTCTTCCAAATTCTGCGATTTTGATACGGATGTATCGTATGGAAGCTATAAACCTAGCTTGGGGTTTGTGTTCGGCCAACCGAATCACGAAGAACACGAACACGGTTCTTATGGTTTTCACGAAAACGTTTTATTAATCAACTAATCCAACCTTATTCCATACAATCCTATATATAAGTAAACCCTAAACAACTTCTAATTTGATAAGGAAACAAATTTAGTGGTTCGAGCCTAGACAGTGACATCCACAAGGGCAGTATGTCTTCCCTCGAACCCTCCACATATGGTGAATAAACCCCACCACCTAAGTCCACGACAGGACTTGAACCCACAACCTTAAGGTTGAAAGGTAAACACCATACCGCTAGATTAAATGAGGATCGCCTCATACTAGGGTGATAACATAAATAAACAAAAAACGAAAACTGAAAACCAGACCAAATTAAATGGTTCTGGTTTTATGTCGGTTCCTATCAAGTTATTTCGGGTTTAGAATCGAAGATTTATACTTTTTCTTTATTGACCGTCGTCCATTTTCCTCCGACATCATGTGCGTCTAATAGTACCTATAACCAACGAACCTATAACCAACGATTCAGATTGAGATTGGTTGGAGAGATAATGTAAGTGAATTCTTTCACATGCAATTAAAGTATTCTAAGATAAAATATCCGATTTTATTAGTTCTTCCTCCGCCATTAATGAGTTTTAAGGATACTTTTGAGCTTATTAGTTTACATAAGCTTGAAAATACAAGTTTATTTAAGCTTACATAAGCTAATTATCTCAAAAATCCTTTAAATAAGCTTTCCCGAGCGACTATTCACATTCCGGTTCAAGAATAAAAACCCGGAACCGAAAAACCCCGAGAACCAAAATAGACAAAAATGTACTGTATATATGCACCGAGAACCAACAACCCGGTCCAACCGGTTCGGATTCGATTTTTCGGTTATTTTGCGCACTTATGACTTAACTAAAAATCAGCTAAAAAAACAATATAAATATATTGATCATTTCTTTAATTTGGTCCGGATATACTGATCGGATCAGAATTCTGTGTGTTTAGTCTATGCCGGCGTTAAAGGTTAGGAAGATGACGTGGCTGACCTTGCAACACTTAAAATCCCCATTTTTGTCTGCTTTCAACAAATCCTATGCTCCAAAGTCCAAATCCACTTCGAACGAATTATTTATTTGATATGCTTCCACCGAGTGCTGTTATTGCAATTTATAAGTGGAATCCCATTAATCGGACGAATAATCATGCTTCGTGTCAAACAAAATTGATTTTCAAATTCCAATTAGTGGGTCTTCCTTTTGTCTGCCAGTAAAAATATATATTCCATTTATAATGAATTATTATTCTAAAAATATTTTTTCTCTGAGGCATTTCGTCAAATGGCTGGTAAGATACCCGGAGTTGAAAGTGCTCGGAGACGGAGGTTCCGGGCGGGTGGTCTGATTCTTCGTTTATAATCAATTCTGCTTTTGGAAGCAGAGGATTTTACGATACCCATTTCACCTCCACTTCGTTTTCGGTAATAATATATGAATCTTTTGATCGATGAATATAATTGGTTTAAAAACAGCAAAGAAGTGTGATGAACCAATCTGATCAAAATGAGGAGGTCTGGCCAGAATAGACTCGATGGGAAGCTCAGAAGCAACTGGAAATCAGAAACCAACAGGTATTAATGATCAAGGCGCATGTTAGCATAACAACATATTATCTTGGTAACTTGCGCACGTGACATCCTTAAAACCCAAAAAAGTTGTCAACTTCCGTTTTATTTTCTGATATGGGTTTTAATCTTTGTGAATGATTTAGTAACCAAAGCAGTCAAGAAAGATCTAGGAGTGTTAATCTTGCGGAAAAAATCACGAGTAGTTACATGTTGGTGGGAGATTTGCAATTGGAAATTTTTGGTTTGAAAAAATTTGGATCAAAGAGGTTAATTAATTGGGGGAAAATGGGGTTGAATTGGAAGTCATCGGATCAAGACGAGTGTGCGGTTTGTTTGGAGAAATTTAAGGTTGGTGAGAAGCTAACTCGGTTGCCTTGTGCACACTGGTTCCATTCGATGTGTTTGTTACCATGGTTAGAGAGCCATGCACAATGTCCTTCTTGTAGAATGAGTGTGTTGAGTTCAAGTTGAATTGGTTGCTTGTTTGTATTAAGTTTTAAGCTTGTAGGGTTTAACCTTAATCTAGTTTCTAGTAACAATCTTGTAAATATTTGTGACCTAAATCTATTTCATGTTAATATTGCTAAAGGAATCAAAAGTAATCTAAAGAAACACAGTTATTAACTTGTATCAGGTAAGAGTTTAGAGCGAAATGTCTTATTTTCGGTGTTTAAAACCCAATTTGATGCTATAAGGGAATTAATTTTGCTACCACACTTTTTGATGTTTATACCACATTATACAAGTATTTCTGCATACTGTACAAATATGTGATGCAACTATTGTGGTAGATGCACTAAAATATGTGGTAGAAAAATCACCCGTACATATGAATGTGCAAGCATGATGGGCCGTCTCCGAGCCCAAATATATGCAAAAAATGACTTTTCAACAACGTAGTTGTTTACTTGTTTAGCAATTAGCATATTCAAATTCTAAAGCCTGTTAGTGTATCTCTAGATACATAGAAAATTCTAATTGGGTAGATTAGCTAAAAAATTATATACTTGTTATTTTGTAATTGTGTTGATTCTAATTCTTTTTGCTTTATGTTTTAATAGGGGTAAAAAAAAAATCCTCTTAGATAATATTCCTATTTCCTCCAACGCAAGGGTCACTCCAAAGTGAAGTGTCATTTCTATGGCCTATTTTTTTTTTTTTTTTTTGAAAGATTAATAAAAAGGTTTATGTTAATTTTGGAGAGCTCGTTGTTTAGATTGATGATATTTTTAGCTCGAACTCAACTATATCTCATTAAACTCAAACTATATTGTGCATACAACTATACAAGCGGCTGTTTAGTTTGTGCTCAAACGCCTGATCTAAAAAATTATAGATAATTTGATATTATTTATTTACATGACATTATACAATTAACTTATCCGTATAACAATTGAATATGTTTCTCAGCTGGTTACATGTCAACTAAATTACCAATACTTCCTCCGATTCAAAATAAGTGCTACACTTTAGATTTCACGATTTTTGAGGCAAACGATTACAATGATGGTTAAATTAGATTAATTGAATGGTTAGTGAATTATGGGTCTCATACCTTTTGAATAAAGTGTGGTTAATGATGTTTAAAAGTAAAAAATTAAGGGTAAATGAGTCATTTCACTTTGTTAAAGTAGATAGTTAGTGGGTGCGGGTCATACTATTTTTTGCCAAATAAAGTAATTTTTTAAAGTGTAACACTTATTTTGAATCACCCATATAAGGAAAGTGTAGCACTTATTTTAAAGCGGAGGAAATATAACTTACTAAAAAGATGTAATTACTAGAATTTTTGAACTACACTCCTGAAGTTAAGTGTGTTCAAAATCGGGTATTCGGATTTTCGTATATCCGGATTTTTGATATATGAATTTCAGAATAGTTATTTTTACTATTCGAAAGTCGGATATCCAGTTTCTGTAAAAAACAAATAATTAAAATATTTTACGGATATCGGATATCCCGAAAATTTTGAAAACACTGTCCAAATTTGATATCCAAATATTTTTTATACCTATATTTTCAGATATCCGGATTTTGCATATCAAATTTTCTTTTCGGATACTTGATTTTCAAATATTTTAAAATACTTTGCATAAAGTATAATGCTATTTTATAATAGTTTTTTATTTTATTTTTAATTTGTCTAATAAAATAAAATTCCAGGTTTATAGTGTAATACTGTAATTAAATCTATCGAAACCTATCAAATACGGAGCAACCGCCTAATTAGAGTAAATAAAAAGGGGGCAGGACGACGAATCTGAGCTCATTTCACACACTCACGCACACACCTTAAACCCTTACGCTCTGGAAACCCTTCCGACGGTCAGCCACCGTCGCTCTTCCGGCAAACCTTCAGGTTAGGTTTCTTCTACCTTCGTATTTAGACGTATCTACAATTAATCGATAACCTTTTGTTACTATTTTATCTGTAAACACATCAATTAAAAACCTAATTTGCTAAACCTAATCAACGGTATAGTCCATGTTACACATTGCTCTCATTTTAGTTTTTCTGTTACTGCTCGATTTTGTTCTTTTGTAAGTTCGTGTCATATTAACTTTTACGACGAGTGTATATCGAGCATTAATTAACGACTGTGTTGATTTTCATAATAGAAGTTTAGATATTTGTCATATATGATTTCGAATCTGAAATAAACTCGTTATAGTGGAATTGAGTACTGATTCATGGTTAAAATATTAGGTTTTTGGTGATAGAACAATGGATGACAGTTTGTATGATGAATTTGGAAACTACATTGGACCTGAAATCGAGTCAGATAAAGAGAGTGACAGAGAGGATGAAGATGAAGATCTGGATTTAAAACCTGAAGATGACCGGGCTGAATCTGATGAAGAGAATGGAGTTGGTGGTGCGGGACCCAATGGGTGGATTACAACTGGTGATGATGTTGATATGGATAATCAAATTGTTCTTGCAGAAGATAAAAAGTACTACCCTACTGCAGAAGAGGTTTATGGTGAAGATGTTGAAACCCTAGTCATGGATGAAGATGAACAACCACTCGAGCTGCCAATAATCAAACCAGTTAGAGATATAAAATTTGAAGTTGGTGTTAAAGATTCATCCACTTATGTATCAACCCAATTTCTATTGGGCCTATCTTCAAACCCTACTTTGGTTAGGAATGTTGCATTAGTTGGACATCTGCAACACGGGAAAACTGTTTTTATGGATATGTTGGTTGAACAAACTCATCATATTTTAACTTTTGATCAAAACAGTGAGAAGCATATGAGGTATACTGACACAAGAGTTGATGAGCAAGAAAGAAGAATATCAATTAAAGCAGTCCCTATGTCACTTGTTCTTGAAGATAGTAATTCAAAATCTTATATGTGTAATATTATGGATACACCTGGACATGTGAATTTCTCTGATGAAATGACTGCTGCTTTAAGGCTTGCTGATGGTGCAGTTTTGATTGTAGATGCTGCTGAAGGAGTTATGGTATGTCATGCATATAGTTTTGTATACTTATAAACATTATTTGACTTTGACTTTGACTTATAAACAGGTGAACACAGAGAGGGCAATTCGTCATGCAATTCAGGAGCGGTTACCTATAGTAGTTGTGATAAACAAGGTACTATCTTCTATTGCCAGTGTTACAACTAATTATTCGATTACTATTGTAGTTTTTCGTATTTATATTTGTATTTTATTTTAGTTTTTGATTGTATTTATTTGTGTAGGTTGACAGATTAATAACTGAACTCAAACTACCTCCAAAAGACGCCTATCACAAACTAAGACACACAATTGAAGTCATAAACAACCACATAACTGCAGTCTCTTCGACAGCTGGCAATGTTCAAATCATCGATCCAGCTGCAGGAAACATTTGTTTTGCTTCTGGTAGTGCAGGATGGTGTTTCACTCTGCAATCATTTGCAAAATTATACCTTAAATTACATGGTATTCCATTTGATGCCAACAAATTTGCTTCCAAACTTTGGGGAGATTATTATTATGATCCAGCTACCAGATCCTTTAAAAAGAAACAACCTGCAAGTGGGGCAGAACGGTCATTTGTACAGTTTATCCTCGAACCATTGTACAAGATCTACAGTCAAGTAATTGGAGAACACAAAAAAAGTGTAGAAACAACATTAGCAGAATTAGGTGTCACTTTAAGCAATGCAGCTTATAAACTAAATGTAAGACCATTACTTAGATTAGCTTGCAGTTCGATTTTCGGGTCAGCAACTGGTTTTACTGACATGTTGGTTCACCACATCCCTTCTGCAAAAGACTCTGCACCAAAAAAAGTTGACCATATCTACACGGGCCCAAAAGGTTCACCAATCTACACTGCAATGGAAGAATGTGACCCGAATGGTCCACTCATGGTCAACATCACAAAACTGTACCCGAAATCCGATTGCAGTGTTTTCGATGCATTTGGTCGGGTTTACAGTGGTGAACTCAAAACGGGCCAGCCCGTTCGTGTTCTTGGAGAAGGGTATTCACCAGATGATGAAGAAGATATGACTGTTAAAGAAGTAACTAAATTATGGGTTTATCAGTCTCGTTATAGGATACCCATTAACAAAGCGCCACCTGGCTCTTGGGTTCTTATTGAAGGTGTTGATGCTTCGATTATGAAAACTGCTACACTTTGTAATGCAGAGTATGATGATGATGTTTTTATATTTAGACCTCTTCAGTTTAATACTTTACCCGTTGTGAAAACTGCAACCGAACCGTTGAACCCGAGTGAGTTACCGAAAATGGTTGAAGGGCTTAGAAAGATTAGTAAAAGTTATCCTTTAGCTATTACTAAAGTTGAAGAATCTGGTGAGCATACTATTTTGGGTACTGGAGAATTGTATCTTGATTCTATTATGAAAGATCTCAGAGAACTTTATTCAGAAGTTGAAGTCAAGGTATGTAATTCTTTGATTGTTAGTTGTAGATGAACGGGTCGGGTAATGGGTCAACAGTAATGTTGACCAGAAATATTGTTTGTTCAAAAAGTCTGAATCTTTATGAATAAATAGTTTCTTTGACTAACATTTAGGGTTATTATGTATTAAAGGGTATTTAGATGAAATTTTAACTGAATCAACCCATTGATAAGTGAGTAGAAATTGCCACCTCATCAATGAAATTGACTCATATGATTTTTTGTATTTTTTTTTTTGGTATTTAACAGGTGGCGGACCCGGTAGTGTCATTCTGTGAAACTGTAGTGGAATCTTCATCAATGAAATGTTTTGCTGAAACTCCTAACAAGAAAAATAAAATCACCATGGTATGTAAATGATAGCTGTAAATTTATATAATTTTATAAAAAAAATGCATCAAATCTTGTGTTAAATCTTGTTTTTATTATTTTAGATTGCTGAACCATTGGAGAGAGGACTTGCAGAGGATATTGAAAATGGTGTTGTAAGTGTAGACTGGCCCAGAAAGAAGTTAGGTGACTTTTTCCAAACCAAATATGATTGGGATTTGCTTGCTGCTAGATCTATATGGGCGTTTGGGCCCGACAAACAGGTATAATAATTCTATTTATTTTAAATTATTTATTTTATGATTTCATTTCTCATTAATTGTTATCTTGCAGGGACCTAATATCTTATTGGATGATACTCTCTCCAGTGAAGTCGACAAAAGTTTGTTGAACTCTGTGAAGGATTCTATTGTTCAAGGGTAAGTAATTAACTATATTATTACATTGAAAATATAAACATTTATATCTTGGAAGTATTAGTACTAAATTACTAAATTAACCCTCCTTAAACAGATTTCAGTGGGGTGCACGTGAGGGCCCGCTTTGTGATGAGCCCATTCGTAATGTTAAGTTTAAAATAGTAGATGCAAAAATTGCACCCGAGCCGTTACATCGTGGAACGGGTCAAATCATTCCAACAGCTCGACGTGTGGCTTATTCATCTTTTCTCATGGCTACTCCAAGACTTATGGAGCCCGTTTACTATGTCGAGGTAAATAGCCCTAAAAACTTAATAACACATTTTTTAATAAGTTTATAATAAATTGTGTATTTACAATTTCAGATACAAACACCTATCGATTGTGTTTCTGCTATATACACGGTGTTATCACGAAGACGTGGGCATATAACTGCTGATGTTCCTCAACCAGGCACCCCAGCCTATATAGTCAAGGTAATGGGTCAAAATATGCGGGTCGGGTCGGTTAAGTGGGTTAGCTAATGGATTATTTGTATGAATTTTCAGGCGTTTGTACCGGTTATTGAATCATTTGGTTTTGAGACGGATTTGAGATATCATACTCAGGGTCAAGCATTTGCTGTGTCGACTTTTGATCATTGGGCCATTGTGCCAGGTGACCCGTTGGATAAAAGTATTGTTTTGAGACCACTTGAGCCTGCACCCATTCAATATCTTGCACGTGAGTTTATGGTGAAAACAAGGCGTAGGAAGGTATTTTGTTTTCTTACCTTTTTTTATTTTTTAATTATTGTAATTGAGACTTTGGTTAACATTTTGTTTGTTGTTTTATTTGGTTAGGGAATGAGTGAGGATGTGAGTATTAATAAGTTCTTTGATGAGGCTATGGTGGTGGAGCTTGCTCAGCAAGCTGCTGATTTGCACATGCAAATGATCTAACGGTTGTAGTTGCACGTCTCAGTTGCACATTTGTTGTTAAACTGGGTTTATTTGTTTTTTGTTATAAGTTTTAAATCAATAGAATATGCGACTTGTATTTTTAAAACTTCTTTGTTGCTTGGCTTAACTGCGTTGTTTAACCACATTAGGTATTGGTATTAATTTGTTCATCTTTGGAAAAATGTAAGCTAGATAAATAAAAGAAGTGACTGACAGTGCTTTGTAGGGGTGGCTCGGACTAGAAACCAAATCGAATTGAAAAATGATTGGGATTTTTAAAATCAAAACTGAACTGATTATATGTTTTTGGTTTTGGTTTGGTTCGGTTTTGGTTCAGTTTTTTTTTAGCCAAAATCCTCATCCCTATACGAGGACATGACCGAACTGAATTTGATAGAACTGAAATCGAAAATGATGAATTTTCAAAATCGAAAGTGAACTAATTACATGTTTTTGGTTTCGGTTGGTTTTAAATTTAAGCTTATCATTATATAAATTATAATATAGTCTTTTACATGGATAAAGAAGGTAAACGGGCAACAAGCTGCGCCGCTATCCCTTTTTGAATGGCAAAACTAATTCTTTTAAAAACAACATTTGTGGACCTCGGTGTCATAACATTGTTATGCATAACATGTTGGACTCTATTAAGAAGCTCCACCGCCTCAGGCGCAAGGAAACCGAAAGTATCAAATGCAAAAGGAATGAACACATGTTGATTTTCAATGCATGCTTTCTCGTGCTTTGTCACTTTACACGAGGCGGCTTTCAAAGCAGCTTGTCCCACTGTAACACCCCGACTGCTCAAACCCACAAGAGGAGAAACTCCAGTTAGATCCACACACGCGTGTTCCCCCCAACCCATCCAAAAACTAAAATGTCAGCAGGTCTAAGTGTGTATCTTCTATCCAACGGATCGGTCAAAAAGTTCACAGGAGCTTCTTTTTTGGCGGAGATCCCGGCACGCCTACATATGTCAAAAAGGACGTCTCTAACCATATCGTGTCGGTACTTGAATCCCGGAAGCTCTTTACAATGAACCGCATGTTCCCCAAAGGAATCCAAACTTGCCTTGCGACAAACAGGGCATAAAGCATCTACCGGAAATAGTGGAATCATGAGACGATACTTAAGGATGGCACGATATTCCACAGGAGACATATGTTGACCTAGCCCGTCTATGGGAATAACTAGAAGAAAATCTTGAGCATGAGGTGCCCGTAAGCAATCAAAAACCGCTTTCTGTCTCACATTCATGTCGAAGCGAACTTCCATATCCTTGACCGTTTCACTAAAAAGGGCACTCGCCAAAGTTTGTTGGGCTTTAGAGGGGGCGGTTTCCTTATTAGTGAAGCCGCTAAAATCAAAGCTTGGAATCATATCATGAAGACAAGCCAAAGCACAACCATAATCGTCGTCCATACAACATATCCCACTATCACGTAAGATGTGATCCTGAAGCACCCAAGATTGGGCCCTCGAAGCCACAAAAGCATAAGAGGAAACCATTTTTGCCGAGTACAAACCCAAACCACCTGATCGAATGGGTAAAGAGGCGAGTTGCCACTGTAAGTCTCCAAAGAAAGGCCCTCCACATACCACAATGTTCTCAATCGACTCACGCAATCCTTTGTCAAAGACCAAAGATGCCTCCTCCATGTGTACACGTTGACAAGTTCTTAAACCAAAAAAGAGTTTGGCAATACCCATACATGATCGAAGTAAAAGGAGCTCACTCTGTGGGTCATGTAACTGTGGAAGGAGTTTCATCAAATCAACAACATTAGTAGCTCTCCTTATAGCCAACCCACTAATAAAATTTGGGTCTCTACTAACAGCTCCCCCAAGAAGCTTAACACCCAAAGACGACCTTCGAATATCTAACACAAATATTCACCCCTAATGTTGTGTTAGATATGTATAAATTGGGACTAACGCTATATGTTTTTAACACTAACGTAACAAAAGGTGTTCAAATTAATGAGTCACGGTGATAAATCAATTATTTGTCAAATTTGAGGTATGATGTTGGATCTTTAACAAATTTGGGGTAATTGAAAATTCAATTGTACTAAAATACTCCTATATTTAGCCTTTATCACGAAGATATATAATTACTCTTTCTTAAATAAACTATGGTAAAAGAAAAGGATTTTAATAAAAGGTGATGGTTTTTACATCATACTTTTTAATTTATATATCATAATAATTTTATTATGTGTTTGTACAATTTATAATAATACTTATACTATCTTGTGTATGCATTATGTAACACCTCAATTTTCAAAACAACATTTAAATACCATTTAATTCAAAATACATAATATTGTATCAATATCAAATGCCAGTTTTACAAAAACGAAAAGGTTTCTTGTTCGAGATTATCAGAGTTTACAAAAACGGTGTTACAAATTATATCTTAACCATAGGATAAGGACTCTAATCATCAACACCGAGCTAATCTCAACAAGGCCTCTTCTAAACGGGCCTCCTAGATCTTCGATCCCGAACCTGAGTACATAGCAAAAACACAAACATAGTACGTGAGACAAAATTGCCTCGTGAGATACATGGGTTTTAGACCCGATAAACAAATAGTCAAATAATATCATTTAATCTTAAAATAATATTACTAAGTTCATTTTGGGTCACTTTATCACTTTCATCATTGGCCAACGTCAAGATAATCGGAATGCCTCCAATCTATCAAGACCATCATTTCCACGGTAATCGGAATGCCTCCAATCTACCGGGACTCATAGGTATTGGGTAATCGGAATGCCTCCAATCTACCACTAACCTTAAGGTACCGTAATAACCGGAATGCCTCCAATCTACTACGGCCCTAGGGACATCATCATCGTCATCATTACTTATCTTTTATCGTTATGAGCTTATAGCTCCATCATTTCTCAATCAATCAATCATTTCATCATCATACAAGCAATTCATCATAAATCACATAAATGACTAAATTACTTAAAGACTCGACAAATCATTTAATCATAAAAACATTTACTAGCTATGTACCCAGTTTGAAAGTTCACATGTACTCACCTTTGCCAAGCTTATCCAATGTTGTGTTTCCTTGAACACTAATATCACTTTCCAAGATTTGAATGCCTCAAATCTTCCCACCGACAATCTATATCAAAACCAATACAATGGTTTGCATTAATCATCTATACTAACTACATAATCTATGGCTAGTTAACTACTAGCACCATTTTCCCCAAAATTACCAAACCCTAAGTTCATAAATCACCATATTTTCATGCATTCATAACATGACCACATTTTCCTTGTTAAAATACCATAGATCTAAGTTATATTACTTCCATTTAACCATTCATGAACAAATCCATAACTAGGGTTTATGATTCAAGCTTCCATACTCAAATCTAAGACTTATAACACAAGAGGGTTGAAGATTTACCTTTGTTCTTCAACTAGGAGCAAGAATCACCAAGATTTGATGAAGAAATCAGCTCCAAATGGTGGTTTACACCCAAAATCGTCCACAAACTCGGGAGAAGAAACTAGGGTTTTATCTTTGCATTTAATGAGCTCAAACCCGTCTTTAATGCTGCACGACCGGACTTCGCGACGCAAACTAGTTCGCGTCGCTAACTCTTCATGGCACCCGCATAGTTAGCGATCGCTAACCCCACGCGAACTACTTCGCGACAAATGTCCAAACTCTCTGTACCGAGTTCGCGATCGCGAACTCGGGTTCGCGCCGTGAACTTTCGAAGCAGCTAGGGCTGCACTTTTTGATCTTTGGCCCGACCCGGTTTCGCCCATAACTTCCTCGTACGGTGCCCAAACGACACGAAACCAATTCCTACGTTCTTTAAACGAATTATCCTTATTTATCATAATTTTGTACAATTTATTTATTCACAAAAATTCGGGTCGTTACAACTATCCACCCCTTAAGGAGATTCCGTCCTCGGAATCTCATCATAATTCACAAAGTTCGGGTATCTTTTCCGAATCTCATCCTTGACTTCCCAAGTCAAGTTCGGCCCAAGTGAATGTTTCCACTTGACCAACACCAATTCAATTTCCTTATTCCGAAGTTTCTTGGTTTTTGACTCTAGTATGGCTTCGGGTTCCTCAATCAATCGGTTCGGGGCATCAACCCGCAATTCTTGCAATGGAATTATATTTT
This sequence comes from Calendula officinalis, assembly GCA_963853835.1. Taxonomy (NCBI): domain Eukaryota; kingdom Viridiplantae; phylum Streptophyta; class Magnoliopsida; order Asterales; family Asteraceae; genus Calendula; species Calendula officinalis. The sequence continues at coordinate 73,017,543 of OY970829.1, read as the reverse complement.
CAACTTCACCCACGAACTTCTTCAAATAACTTACATGAAACGTATCGTGAACACCTTGAAGTTCGGGTGGGAGTTCTAACTTGAAAGCTTGCAAACCGACCCGTTTCAAAATCTTAAATGGGCCAACATACCTTGGGCTCAGTTTGCCTTTCTTACCAAACCGCATTACGCCTTTCCAAGGCGATACTTTCAACATCACCATGTCTCCCACATTCAAATCATACGGTCTCTTTTTCAAACCCGAGTAGCTTCTTTGTCGATCTTGGGCGATTTTCATATTGGTTTGGATTATCCCAATCTTTTCGTTGGTCAACCTCACAATCTCGGGACCCGTGAGTTTCGTCTCACCCGCTTCAAGCCAACACGATGGAGTTCTACATTTCCTTCCGTACAACGCCTCATAAGGCGGCATCTTAACCGTCGATTGGTAACTATTATTGTAGGAGAACTCAACCAACGGTAAATGTTCGTCCCATTTACCACCAAAGTCTAACACACACGATCTTAGCATATCCTCAACCGTTTGAATGGTCCTTTCACTTTGACCATCGGTTTGCGGATGGTAAGCCGTACTCAACCGCAATTTCGTTCCCAACTCCTCTTGCAACGATCTCCAAAATCTCGAGGTAAACCTCGCGTCTCTATCGGACACAATCGACAACGGGACTCCATGAAGTCTTACTACCTCATCCACATACAACTTTGCCAACTTCTCAAGTGGCATGGTTTCCCGAATCGCCAAGAATAATGCACTTTTGGTCAACCGGTCAACAATGACCCAAATGGCATCGTGGTTCTTGCTCGTCTTTGGCAACCCAACAATAAAATCCATTGTTATATCATCCCATTTCCCGGCCGGGATTTGCAACGATTGAGCTTCCCCGTAAGGTACTTGATGCTCGGCTTTTACTTGTGCACACGTGGCACACTTAGAGATATACTTTGCCACTCTTGCCTTCATCCCGGGCCACCAATACATCTTTTTCATATCTTGATATGTTTTTGTACTTCCCGGATGGATCGAATATTTAGACTTATGAACATCGTTTAGTAACTCCTTTCGGGTACCCCCGAACTTGGGAACCCAAATTCGTCCACCCACGGTTTTCAACCCTTGCTTATTTTCTACAAAATGTTGGTTCTTTCCCAATCGTTCTTGCCTTAATTCATCTTTTCCCATCACTTCCCGTTGGGCATTCTTGATTCGTTCTACAATACTCGATACTACTTCAATACGTGTTAGCTTTCCCTTAATCGGCTTTTCATACACCTTTCGGCTCAAGGCGTCGGCTACCACGTTGGCCTTCCCCGCATGGTAGACAATTTCACAATCATAATCTTGTATCAATTCAATCCATCTTCTTTGCCTCATATTTAAGTCTTTCTGAGTAAAAACGTATTGAAGACTTTTGTGATCCGTATACAACGTACACCTTGTACCATATAAGTAGTGCCTCCATAGCTTCAAAGCAAACACTATCGCCGCCAATTCTAAATCGTGAGTCGTGTACCTTTCTTCCGCATTCTTTAGTTGTCTCGAGGCGTAGGCAATCACTTTCCCCCGTTGCATCAAAACACAACCCAAACCTTTATGTGAGGCATCACTATACACGACAAAATCTTCCATCCCTTCGGGTAACGTGAGAATCGGGGCGTTACACAATTTTTCCTTTAATGTGGCAAATGCATTTTCTTGTTTTTCTCCCCACACGAACTCACTACTCTTTCGGGTCAACAATGTGAGTGGTGTCGCCACTCGGGAAAAGTCTTGAATAAATCGACGATAATATCCGGAAAGGCCGAGAAAACTTCTCACTTCGGTTGGAGTTCGTGGCGGTTCCCACTTCATAACCGCTTCAATCTTTGACGGGTCAACTTTGATTCCTTCCCGGGACACGACATGACCTAGGAATTGGACTTCTCGAATCCAAAATTCACACTTAGAAAACTTAGCATACAATTTCTCTCGTTGTAGCACTTCTAACGTTTGTCTTAGATGACTCTCGTGTTCTTCTTCGGTTTTTGAATAAATAAGGATATCGTCAATGAATACGATAAGAAACTTGTCGAGGAATGGTTTGCAAACCCGATTCATAAGATCCATAAAAATGGCCGGTGCATTAGTCAACCCAAATGGCATCACCAAAAACTCGTAATGCCCATAACGTGTACGAAACGCCGTCTTCTCGGTATCTCCTTCTTTCACTCGAACTTGATGGTAACCCGATCTCAAATCGATCTTCGAGAAATAGTCAGCACCTTGAAGTTGGTCGAACAAGTCGTCGATTCTAGGCAATGGGTATCGGTTCTTAATAGTCATCTTGTTCAACTCTCGGTAGTCAATGCACATTCTCATTGAACCGTCTTTCTTCTTGACAAACAATACGGGCGCACCCCAAGGGGACGAACTTGGACGAATAAATCCTTTGTCGAGTAACTCTTGCAATTGGGACATCAATTCCCGCATTTCGGTGGGAGCCAAACGGTATGGAGCACGAGCTATCGGCGTCGCTCCCGGAACTAAATCAATACGGAATTCTACTTGCCTCTCCGGTGGCAATCCTGGTAAATCGTCGGGAAATACCTCGGGAAAATCCCGAATCACCTTTACATTTTCCACCGACTTCTTCTCTTTCCTTCCATCTAACACATATGCTAAAAAGGACGAACATCCTTTGGCTAAACATTTCCTAGCTTTAACCGCGGTCATAAGACATGGTAAATGGTGTCGTCTCTCACCATACACATAAACTGTTTCATTGTCGGGAGTCCTTATCGAGACTATCTTCTTCCCACATAAAATCTTTGCTTGATTCTCACCCAACCAATCCATACCTATGACTATATCAAAACCCGCAATTTCCATGGGTAATAAATTCACCTTAAACTTTCTCCCATCTATTTCCAATTCACAATTCCGACACATATGTTGAACTATGGAGGTTTTACCATCCGCAATTTCTATATCATAAATTTCATCAAGAAGTTCTAATGGCACATTCAACATCACAACGAAATCATGTGACACAAACGAATAAGTAGCACCCGAGTCAAATAAGATCCGGGCGGGAATAGAATTTACGAGTAGGGTACCTGAAACGACATCGTGGGCCTCCTTGGCTTCTTCTCGGGTAAGTTGGAAGGACCGTCCCTTGACCTTTGTCGGCTCCGCTTTCTTTTGAGCGGTCGACACCATGGTCTCACTTCCCTTCTTCGGGCATGCATTGCTATAGTGCCCTTTTTCATGGCACGAATAGCACTCAATTTCATCCAACGGTTTGACCCGGCAATCCCTTGCCAAATGTCCCGGCCTTCCACACTTGAAACACGACTTTGAGTCCACCAAACATTCTCCCTTGTGGTCTTTGCCACACTTCTTACAAGCACAAACACTCGATTGTTTAGAGAAGGTCGGGGTGAACTTTCCCTTCTTCACCGAACCCGAGCTCCCCTCAAACTTCCTCTTCTCAAACTTTTCAAACTTCGGCCTCTCGTTGATTCTTCTTTGGCCAACCTCTTCAACATTTCTCGCCGCACCGATAGCCTCATCGAGTGTGGCGGCCCTTTTAACCTCCAATTCATACTCCCACGGGAGTCCATTAGCATAACGAACAATCCGGGATCTCTCATCCGGATACAATTTGATCACAAACGGGATTAATCCCGTGAACTTTTTAGTGTACTCATCGACACTCAAACTTCCTTTCTTCAAATGCACAAACTCCTCTTGGAGTTTCTCCAAGTTCCTCTCGGGGCAAAACTTTGCCTTTAACCGCTTCACAAACTCATCCCAAGTCATCTTGTACACCGCCCTTTTTCCCAACGTTTCATACATGGTGTCCCACCACACGAGGGCCTCATCCTTCAACAAACGAGAAGCATAGATTACCATATCACCTTCCTTGCATTTACTAGCTTCAAGGACTTGTTCAGTTTCACGGATCCAACGGATCGTGACTTTCGGTTCGGAGCTACCATAGTAGTTATCGGGCTTAAAGGCCATAAAGTTCTTATACGTGCACCCCTTCCTTTCCCTCGGCTCGGGCTCACTTTCATCTTCTTCCGTTGATGATTTCTCAGTTTGAGCAACACTACTTGACTTGCTCTTTGTGCGGGGTGGAGATTCCTCCCGCCTTTCACGTGCCCTATGCTCATTGAGAAGTCGGTTCACATCCTCGTTCACTATGTCCCTCATTTGATTGAACATAGTTTGGAGGTGTTCTACGGTGACCGGGGTGTGAGTATTCCTTTCAACACCCGAATTTTCCTCCCCTTCCCGAGGTGGAGGACCAAACACCGGTTCGACAATGTTGTTCGAATCTTGCCCTTGATCAAGTGGGCCTCTTGTACTTCTAGTTCTCACCATTTTGCTATAATAAGATATTAATCATTTAGAAGTCAATTTATCAAAGTAACGGTAACATTGACCGTCCCAAAACCAAACATGACCTAATCCTCCAAGGTCAACCCTATTGAACCTACACTTAAGGTCTCAATAGCCATTTCACAAGTATCCTATGGAACCTACGGTCCTACTAGCTCAGTTTAAGTCTAGGATGGTCAACTCAACCTAGTTCACTTAAACTATAGCTCTGATACCAAGTTGTAACACCTCAATTTTCAAAACAACATTTAAATACCATTTAATTCAAAATACATAATATTGTATCAATATCAAATGCCAGTTTTACAAAAACGAAAAGGTTTCTTGTTCGAGATTATCAGAGTTTACAAAAACGGTGTTACAAATTATATCTTAACCATAGGATAAGGACTCTAATCATCAACACCGAGCTAATCTCAACAAGGCCTCTTCTAAACGGGCCTCCTAGATCTTCGATCCCGAACCTGAGTACATAGCAAAAACACAAACATAGTACGTGAGACAAAATTGCCTCGTGAGATACATGGGTTTTAGACCCGATAAACAAATAGTCAAATAATATCATTTAATCTTAAAATAATATTACTAAGTTCATTTTGGGTCACTTTATCACTTTCATCATTGGCCAACGTCAAGATAATCGGAATGCCTCCAATCTATCAAGACCATCATTTCCACGGTAATCGGAATGCCTCCAATCTACCGGGACTCATAGGTATTGGGTAATCGGAATGCCTCCAATCTACCACTAACCTTAAGGTACCGTAATAACCGGAATGCCTCCAATCTACTACGGCCCTAGGGACATCATCATCGTCATCATTACTTATCTTTTATCGTTATGAGCTTATAGCTCCATCATTTCTCAATCAATCAATCATTTCATCATCATACAAGCAATTCATCATAAATCACATAAATGACTAAATTACTTAAAGACTCGACAAATCATTTAATCATAAAAACATTTACTAGCTATGTACCCAGTTTGAAAGTTCACATGTACTCACCTTTGCCAAGCTTATCAATGTTGTGTTTCCTTGAACACTAATATCACTTTCCAAGATTTGAATGCCTCAAATCTTCCCACCGACAATCTATATCAAAACCAATACAATGGTTTGCATTAATCATCTATACTAACTACATAATCTATGGCTAGTTAACTACTAGCACCATTTTCCCCAAAATTACCAAACCCTAAGTTCATAAATCACCATATTTTCATGCATTCATAACATGACCACATTTTCCTTGTTAAAATACCATAGATCTAAGTTATATTACTTCCATTTAACCATTTATGAACAAATCCATAACTAGGGTTTATGATTCAAGCTTCCATACTCAAATCTAAGACTTATAACACAAGAGGGTTGAAGATTTACCTTTGTTCTTCAACTAGGAGCAAGAATCACCAAGATTTGATGAAGAAATCAGCTCCAAATGGTGGTTTACACCCAAAATCGTCCACAAACTCGGGAGAAGAAACTAGGGTTTTATCTTTGCATTTAATGAGCTCAAACCCGTCTTTAATGCTGCACGACCGGACTTCGCGACGCGAACTAGTTCGCGTCGCTAACTCTTCATGGCACCCGCATAGTTAGCGATCGCTAACCCCACGCGAACTACTTCGCGACAAATGTCCAAACTCTCTGTACCGAGTTCGCGATCGCGAACTCGGGTTCGCGCCGTGAACTTTCGAAGCAGCTAGGGCTGCACTTTTTGATCTTTGGCCCGACCCGGTTTCGCCCATAACTTCCTCGTACGGTGCCCAAACGACACGAAACCAATTCCTACGTTCTTTAAACAAATTATTCTTATTTATCATAATTTTGTACAATTTATTTATTCACAAAAATTCGGGTCGTTACACATTAAATAATGTGATATACAAATTAATTCCTTTAATAAATTCTGTTTGTCAAAAAAAAAATATATAAAAAAAATCTTGTAATAAGGTCAAATGGTCAATGATCGTCAAAGGAAAAGTCAACTTTTATTTCTTAAGAAACCTGCAAAATCTCCTTTTCCCTCCCCTGTACCAGAAACTCAAAATCTAACCCAACCACCACAATCTTTCTTCCATCTCATTCACCTTCGTCTTTATGCTTCCAATTGCATAATCAATTTAATGAAAGATCCAGAAACCCTAACCCTAGATCCACCACAACCACCACCACCAGGATTCACCCTCTTTCCATCCCTTAACCCACCACAAAAAACCCTAACTTTCCACCAAATCAGCACCCTAATCATCACATTCCTAGCCTACGCCGCCTTCCACGCCTCCCGGAAACCCCCCAGCATCGTCAAATCCGTCCTCGATCCCGATACCGACCCGAATCCCGATTCACCGGAAACCGGATGGCCGCCGTTCAATTCCGCCGGCGGGACCCGCCGGCTTGGGGAGCTCGATCTAGCATTCCTTTCAGCTTACGCAATCGGTATGTATTTCTCCGGTCACGTAGGCGATCGGATAGATCTTAGGGTTTTTCTAACAATTGGGATGATTGGCAGTGGCGTTTTCACCGTACTTTTCGGATTAGGGTTTTGGTTTGATGTGCATTTGTTAGGTTACTTTGTTACGATTCAAATTTGTTGCGGGGTTTTTCAGTCAATTGGCTGGCCGTGTGTGGTGGCTGTGATGGGTAATTGGTTTGGGAAATCCAAAAGAGGATTGATCATGGGTGTATGGAATTCACATACTTCAGTTGGTAACATAATCGGATCAATCATTGCATCCTCAGTTCTAGGGTTCGGCTGGGGTTGGGCGTTTGTGTTGCCCGGAATTCTCATCATGATTGTGGCAGTTATCGTTTTCTTGTTTCTTGTTGTGAATCCCGAAACTATTGGTCTCGAATTGCCCCAAGAAGAACAAGAAGAAGATTCGGGAATGGGAATCAATCCCGAGGGTATCGCATTGGTTCACATACAAAAATCGGAATCAAATGATGATGATGGTGATAATGATAGTGAAATTGTTTCTCAATCTTCTTCAACTGCAATTGGGTTTCTAGAAGCATGGAAATTGCCTGGCGTTTTACCGTTTGCATTTTGTTTGTTTTTCTCAAAGCTCGTTGCTTACACGTTCTTGTATTGGTTACCGTTTTACTTAAGGCACACAGGTAGTGCTTTACATCCAAACACCCCCTATATCAGTTATAAATATGTCATATAAACTTCGGCCAAAATACATTTTACTACCCTTAACTATTATAGGTGCAACGTGGTTCAAAATAGTCGATTTAGTACACTGACTCACTAATTTTGTCGCGTTTTCTTAATTGACTTACTTTCGTTAGAGCTTTTAACATACTAAAAGATATACGTTCATCTCAATATATTGAGATTAGAAGTAAATCACGTGTAAAAAAAGGACCAAATTAGTGAGTCGGGTACTAAATTAATCATTTTGTCAAGTTCAGGTTACCTTTAGTAATTCAAAGTAGTAGAAAACCTAGTCAGCCAAATTCAGAGTAATAAAATACTAAAATGTATTTTGGCCATAAACTTATGTACTCATTATTTCATTTGTGTATGTAGCTGTTGCGGGTGTGCATTTATCTCACAAAACAGCCGGAATACTTTCAACAATATTCGATTTCGGCGGTGTAATTGGCGGGATTTTATCCGGTTACATATCCGACATAATCGAAGCCCGTGCAGTCACTTCAATCATATTCTTAACACTATCAATTCCTGCACTTATTCTCTACCGATTATACGGAAACGTCTCTATTTCCTGCAACATTTTATTAATGTTCATCTCGGGATTACTTGTAAACGGGCCTTATGCACTAATTACAACAGCTGTTGCAGCCGATTTGGGCACACAAAGCTCGATTAAAGGTAATTCTCGGGCTTTAGCGACAGTTAGTGCAATTATAGATGGCACGGGCTCGGTTGGTGCAGCCCTGGGCCCGCTTTTGGCGGGTTATATATCTACAAGAGGTTGGAATAGTGTGTTTTTTATGCTTATTTTGTCTCTATCGATTGCCGGTTTGTTATTGGTTCGAGTTGTTAGAAGTGAGATTAAAGGGAAAGTTAATGAGGGGAAATGGCTAAGGTTTAGCTTTATTGATTAAGTTTTTTATAGCAGTTTCACATGTTCAACTGAAACTGCTATTAGGGTCTAAGCTTTTTGTATCAAGCGTCATATAGAAATTAAATATATACTTTTTTGTATTCTTTATGCATAGAGACTAAGATGATACTTGAGTTCTTTGAGGATTTGGTGTAAATCTATAGATAAATCGTGTAAAAACATGTGTAATAAGAGATACATTTGTACTATTTACGATTATTTTTGTATTCTAATCTTCGTTTGCTACATAAAAAGAACTTTTTAGGGAGTTTTCACCGGGGTGAGCATTTATGCCGAAAAAACTAAATCAAATAAAAAATAACTAAAACTGAACCAAAACTGAAAATATGTAATCGGTTCATTTTTAAAACTTTATCATTTTCGGTTTACAATTTCGTTTCTGTTCATAAGGATGGACATTTGGGGTAAAAAAATCGAACCAAAATTGAACCGAACCAAAATTGAAAATATGTGATCGGTTCCTTTTCAATTTTGAAAATTCATCTATTTCAGTTTCAATTATATTAATTTCAGTTTGATTACTGGACCGAACTCACCCCTACTTTTTTTTATGCATGTCTTATGACGGACTATTATTATCAAAACCCTAAAATAAATTATAACTTATATAAACGGGTCAACACAAGTTATTAAGTCATTATTCTCATAACAATTAAAATTTACATCCAATAAAATCATCATCATCCATTTACAAATTGGCTCCCCTTCTCTACATGAATATATTTACAGTTTCACACCACCTAAACCAACATTCAAAAACAACCACCGATCACCAACCACCATAACTGCCGCCACGTCATCATTAAGTTAGCAACAAAATAAAATAAACGTGCCTCACCCTTGAAGATGAAACTTAAGACTAAGCAACCCTTCAGCAGAAATACTCCGCCTAACTCTACCCCTTTGCACCACCATATGTGGTGGTGCCGCCGCCTGAAAACACACAACCACCACCGTCAAATTATCAACCGCCCCTCTTTTAACCGCTTCTTCAACCATCTCTTTACAACATAATTTCACATCATTATGATCTTGCAATCTTCTTCTAACAAAATCAACCGCATTTTGGTTCCTAAAAACATCCCAAATTCCATCACTCCCGATGATTAAAAACTCATCTTCTTGAGTTAATGTCACCAATTTGAGTTCGGGTTCAGCACTTAACGGGCCAGCCCGATCACCGTTTTCTTTTAGGCCTTTAATGTGCCAGTTTCCTATGGCTCGGGTCACACCTAATTGCCCGTTTAAGTAACCGTCTTCAATGAACCCGCCCACCGATTCGACCCGTGTTCGTTCTTTGTGACAGCACGGTCTGTGGTCTTTTGACATCTCGAAAGCTAGCCCGTTTCGGGAAAGAATTGCTCTGCAATCTCCTGCATTTGCTACAAGTAGAGATCTGAAAGGAAAAAAAAAACATTTTTAGGTCAAACAGAGTAATTTTTAGTTTCAAGATAAGGATTCTTGGAAAAATATTTAAAAAATAATACATCATCAAGGGCTTATTAAACCTTTGACTAATAGTCAAACATTCTAATTAGACCCTTATGTTATCTTTTTTGCATTATGTCTCTTGGTATTTATTAAAGAGCAAATTACATTTTAGTACCCTGAACTTGGCTAACTAGGTCTTCTACAACTATGAACTATTAAAGGTTGGTACCTTGAACTTGACAAAATGGTCAATTTCGTTGAACTTTTGACGGATTAAAATATAAAGTTCATTTAAATATATTGATATTAGAAGCAAATCACGTGAAAAAACGCGATAAAATTAGTGAGTCAGGGTACTTAATCAACCATTTTGTCTAGTTCAGGGTACCATGATGCAACTTTAATAGTTCAGTTTAGTAGAAGACCTGGACAACCAAGTTTAGGGTACTAAAATGTATTTTGGCATTTATTTAATTTTATATACAAGTTGGACTATATAACATACAATCTACCTAAAGTAAAAATAAAATGACGCAAAAACAAATCCGAGTAACTACCTCCCAAAGATCATTGCAGTAAGTGCGGTTGTACCAGAAGAAAGAGATCGTTCAACAGAACAAGATTCAGCAAATGCAGCATCAATTTCCATAAATGCCCTCATAACTACTTTTTCAAGATCTAATGGAAAATTAACATCTTCAAATATGATTCTTGGTAAATGATCACGGACAAAATGTGATGCTCCTTTTCCTCCATGCCCATCAAATACCTTTAATCCCAAAACAGGATTGTTAGTTTTGAATTTTCAACATCTTTGATTTTGACCCGTTGACTTATGAATGGGTCAAAATTGGATTATGTTATATCAAGTTAAAAAGAGCTAAATCGGATTATGTTATATAAAGAAAAGGGAAAAGAACACCAGTTAGGAAGTTTTTTTTTTGTTTTAAGAAGCAAATTTATAGGTAATAAATAATTAAGAACTTACGCCATATAATGAGACAATTTCTTGATTAGGAAGTTTATCACCAAAAATCTGAGCTAAATTTGGAATGCATATGTGAGTATCCTCCATGTATGATCGATTTCCAATATCAGACCATTCTCCAGAACGAAGAACAGGGGTCAAAGTACTCTGTTTTTCAAATGTAACAACTGCATTCTCACAAATGCTATCCATCTAATAAATAAAAACAATATACATGTTATAAAAACTTATATATATAAATCTATGCATATAAAAGTCAAAATTCATTAATTTTCACAAGATCATGTAAAATCCTAAAATTATTCCCAAATTGCAACAATTATTTTACACCAAAAGCAAACACACATGAGAATTTTAAGTGTTCTTCATAAAGAATCAAGCTTTAACACTATCTAATACATAAAAAAAAACATTGGGAAGCAACTTCACATCTAAGGATCAATTAAAGTTGGCACAAAAATGAAAAGTCAAACACTTACATTAATTAGAATAATTAACTTAACAATAATAAGGGATTATAATAATCTCAATAAACAAAACCCAGCTCAATTTATAAAAAAAAATGTGATCTTGAAGAATAAAAAGGTCAAAATTGGATCAAACAGGTTGTAAGCAATATCTTGAAGAAAAGAATAAAGTGTTCACCGGAAAAGTAGTTGACAGAGTAATCTGATCGGAATCAATCTGAGTGTTATCATCTTCTGAACAGCCCAAATTATCCTTCTTTGTATCGTGTACACACATATTAAAAATTGATGAATTTGATTTCAGTTTCTAAATAGAATAGAATTGAATTGATTGATTTTTCACACCGAAAAATACACACAGAAAGAGATGAAGATTGGATCAAGAATGTGATATAAATTGGTTTATGGAGTATGAATTGGATCAAGAAAATGTTTGATTATAGTTTTGGGGTGTGTGGACAAGATAAGGAGGTGGTGGTGGTTTTGCTTTTTGGTAAATTATCTAGTCCTTTCCCTATTAAAATAAAGGTTTTATTTGATTAATTCTTTCTTTATGTTAAGACATGTTTTAAGTTTAAACGACTCTTAATTAATATAATATTAAAAGAAATAAAGTTGTAGGTTTTTTATTTAATTAGTAATTTCATTTTTTCAAACACATAACAATCAATTTTTGTGAATAATTATAACATGTAACTTTTGGAAAAATAAAATTTGTATGATTTTTTGGTGAACAATATCATACTTTCCTAATAAAAAGCAGTTTTGTGATTTGAGTAACAAAGTTTAGTGATTAAGAAGGTAATAAATTGTATGAAGATAATGTAAAATCTTCAAAATTAATTGTCTTTAAATCCCTCTAACATATGATCAATTGTGGTAGTTTGGTATGAAACTACTGTTACAAAAATCACAATATTTGTTTTTAGATACCTGTTAAATAATGATCCTGTAAAAAATTTGGTTTTCTAGAAAGAATATAATATTATTTAATTAGAATTGTCTTTTGCTATGTGACTTCTTATATACTAATTAATATTGAAATTGACACGTTTGTTTTTCCTTAGGTGCTAAAAATTTGATAAAAGTGATTACTTTTGTATCACAATATTGACTTTTGTTTATTTTAATGTCAAAGCTTAATAATTTCTAATTCTCTTCCCATTCCCCCGTTCAATTTATTATGAGTAAAAACCAAATTAGAAATGTTATTTTAAAATACTTTTTTAAGAAACTAAAATGATTAAGACGTAATTTATCACTTATGGCATACTCGCATTTCACGTGGTTTGTCTTTAGCTATCATTGAAATATAATGTGGCACGTTTTTCATATGATTTTATGACGAGACCTTATAAATAGTCATAAATCTATAAGAATTTGTCTATAGCAGGAGTCAAAATACATGATCATATAACAATAAAAAAACACTTTTTAATATCTTACAACACTAGGTTACAACCTAGCAGTGTTTTGGTAAATATCAATTACTTACCATTTAAAATTATAAAAGTTGTACTGTACTTCGATTGGATATATACAGTAGATCCACATGGTATGAGACTATGAGGATTCAGTTATGTAAACTAGACATTTTAGCTTTTAATTGTATCAAAACATACAAAGGTGAATAACAAAGCTTGGTGATATCACCATGGAAACAAATTGAGGGGTAAAATTAAAAATTCAAAGTTCGGTGGCAAAATGTTATATATTGAAAAACAAATCGCTAGAAGGAGGGCTTGAACCTCCGACCTTGTGGTTAACAGCCACACGCTCTAACCAACTGAGCTATTCCAGCTTACATGTTTTAATTTACGTGATATATTAGATATATTTATTATTACTTCACATTAAATAGATATATTAAGTATTAGCCTAAAATATCGTAGAAAGGTTATACTCCTACTTCGGGGAAAACATAAAAGCACATGTTCATATCCTCATACAAATTTCATTCAAATTAGTTAAGTGCTGAAGAGATTAGAATCAAATTATTGAGATTTTAAGTTGTGCGTAATGCGTATGATGTTGATGGTTTTGAAGCTCAAGAACAAATATCAATACTTCAGCATATGTTGGCGTTTCACATCATTTTTTGGTAAAAATGATTGGGCTGAGTAAATTCGACGAATAAAGTGAAGATTTCACAAACAATGTTAAGAAATGATACCAAATTTAAAGCTAAATTTTAGTTTATATGACTCTGAAAGTCAAACTAAACTTTTTAAGTTTGACCATGATTCATATTTTCTTAGTTGCTTGCACAAATAATTGATTCATATTCAATAACAATCCTAAATTTTGGTATACTTAAAATATTTTGAAATTTTTTATAAGCCAGTGTTGATTTATCACGATTATAGGCTAGTAAATAAATAAAACAAAAGGATAAATGCACACATCAGTAAAAAACAATCATGCCATTAATACCAATTTTTCCAACAATTAAGAGGCGTACATAACTCATGTATTTAACAAGTATTATACTTCTCCGCGCGTTGCTGCGGTTTTAAACATTCACTTTTTATATTATTTTTCATTGAGGATTGTAGATAATTTTGTTACGAACGCGTAGGCGAAAACCTCATCGAAAACAGAGGTCCGACCGAAAAGTTATGAGGTTTTAAGTGTTTAGTGCTTAAAATGGGTACCCAAACGGGTCAACCCGACCCAACTCGGATTTTAAGCTCTTTTAAACTCGAAATGACCCACTTTCTTCCCCAATTCTTCACTAAACAGCTCTGGAGATTTAAGGACACCATGCATGGGTGATTTCATAAGAAAATGGTGAAATCTACCAAATTATTGAAGATTTTGAAGGCATAACTCCAATTTTGAGTAGGTTTTCTATTTGATTCCAAGAAAACTTGAAATTAGGGTTTAATTTCTGTTAGAAAACTTCTAATATCAAGATATAATGATTAGGTTATGTTGGATATCAAGTTATTTAGCTAAAAGTATGGGTAAATTGTTAGAAATTAGCAATCTTCGAGTTTGAAAGTTATGATTCAGCACTTTTTTTGTAAAAATCATAGAAAATTGTAGAAAAATCATTTTGGAGTGAAACCAGCGCCAAATGAACTGTATTGATGTCTACTTCTTTCTTGTTTTGGTCTTAGAAACTAATCTTAGCTTTAAGGCAGGTAAAAATCGAATTTTGTACACTGCTTTCGAGCAGAATTTTGACAGCAGGGTGTTGTTGTAGTATAAAATTCATATAAAATCACATAAAAATCAGAAAAATATGAGGTCAGGGGCATTGGAAACCTATTAAAGAATACCTTGAACCCTCAAAAGTTCATAGTATAATTCGGAGTTTAAGTAGGTCATAACGGAGCATAAACAGAGGGCTGTATAATGGATTAACATGTAAAATTGTCAATTGAAAAGAGTATAGATAGGGTAAATGATAATATTTTCTTATGAAATTTGGTATGTATACTCCAGGGGTTATATATAGAATATTGGGAGTTTGTGACAAGTTTCTACAATTTGGAAACTCTATATCTAATCGAGGCTTTCGGTTTGACTTCACGCCGGATTAAACAACACTGTGAGTTCATCTATGTACAACTATATACTAGTAGTTATATATATAAATGCTATTTGTTATTTGTTAATTCGGATTATTGATATCATATGTGAAATGCTTAGGACGGTTGAATTGATATTTCTATTGATTTGATTATAGTATGATTAAGTGAAGATTGATTCATTGATAAACTCTTGTTATGTGCATTGAATTGAAGGTGTATAATGATTAAATATGGTATGTCTTATTTATAATCTTTTGATAGATTTCATGACTGTTGGAATATTATTGTAGTGTCTCGCTTGATATCGATTCAAGTCATATACATTCCTCGTGTTGTGTCTCGGCTGGATTGCCCTAGTGTGAGATTCAGTTATTATCGACGCGGGTTGTGATAATCCTCTTGTTCTGGTATCGTGGAGTTATTTTTGTTATTGCTTCGTTTGATATCGAATATGAGTTACCCGTATGAATTCCTTGAGAGATGATTTCGTTTCGTGAGGACCCATGGCGGCTTGAGTATTACTTTGTGTAATATGTTGAGCGGTGGACGCGGGAGTACCTGGCGGAGGAGTGGTATGGACCGTGGTGGTGAAGCTGGATCATGGACTCGTTTAGGGGTGCCTTGATCACCTTCATCGGCCTCATTCCCTAATGGCCTAAGGAGGAATGACTCACTTTGATTCGTTTGGATGGTATTGAGATCTCATTGATTCATGACGTGGCATTGTCTATCGGTTCCGGTGGTTACGTGATGATTCCCGTGGAGTGTTGATTCGGTGATTGGTTCTTGATTGTTTATTATCTTGCAAACTCTTGTTGATTCTTTCCATACAGTTGTATTCTCATTGTCAGCCATTCAGTAAATTCTTGTTGACCCCGGATAAGTGTTGATAATCGGCTATGATGGATTCTCGGTAAATCTCATGTTAAGTTGTAAAGCTTCTCGGTTAGTTAGGGTATTGATGTGTACTTGCTATAATATGAATTACTTGAATAATTTTATATCACTTATATGAATTATTCCTTTGTTTTGTATATAATGCTAGTATTATTTTGTGCTTTATGATCATGGGGTTTCTAAAGGAGAGGAACTCCATGCTTAACCCGAGGTTTGAAACCACTTAGTACAATGGAAAAAGGAACAAGTGTCTGTTGTGAAGAGAGATTGATGGGTAGGGTTGTGAATGGGGCTCGTTCTATGTTTTTAATAACATAGAAAAGGAGAGAAAAGTAAGTTGAAGGCTAAAGTGATGATTGAATCTTTAAGTAAGAGATATGGGGCGATATCCTTTAAAACCTTTTGTAGTGGTGGAGCTACCGAATTTGCAGGTATGCCTGATCCCGTGGAGGAATTGTTGAGTATCGAAAATACAGACAAGGTATTCCATATATCCCCTGTATGCAGGGAAGATCAAACTATGTATGCGATTGCTATGTCTCAGTAAAGGCGATGACTTGATGAATAATTCATATATAATCTTAAGTAAGGAAGATGAGGATCATATGTTTTGGGAATTGTTTAGAGTTCGTTCTCTCGAACAAAATTGTTCTAGTGATATGAGAATAAGGCTTGAGAAAAAATTCTTGGAAATTAGAATAGAAACAATGTTGTTAGACGAATATGAAACGATGTTTAAACATGAGGCACATTTTGCCACAAAGTTCATTCTAAATGGAGTAAAGAAAGTACAAATGTTTGTGGAAGGTTTAGGTATGAAAATTAAGATTTTGTTAGCAACTTTGATATTCCCTTGTTCGCGAAAGCTGTTGAATATGCTCGGAAACATGAGCATGAATTGAACCCAAGTAGAGTGGTGACTCCTGAACCTAAACGTCATAGAATGGAACAATCCATTTCCCTCTGCCGTTCAGTCTCAGTTCTTTTCGAATCAGGTATTAGTAAGGTCTATGTGAAAGAATATATTATGTGTATAACTTTGATAATTTTGTAGTCAGATGGTTCCTGTAAACGTCGACAGTGCAGTAGAAATCATCATATACGATGTTAGAATTATCGTGAACCTTGAAGTGTTATTGTAACACCTCAAATTTTATAACAAAACATTTACCAGAAATATACCATTTTATAAATAGAAGAACAGTTCCAAAATATGGATTTACAAAAAAACCTTTGGTATGAAAATCAGAGTATGAGGTTTGGTGTTACAAAATATATCAAAACCAAAGCTAAGCATAAATATATCAAAACATAAATCCCCGCATCTCTATCCATGCGTACCTACACCTTTGATCCCGAACCTGAGTACATAGCAAACAAACAAGGAGTACGTGAGACAAGAAAGTCTCGTGAGCTACATGGGTTTAGACCCCGATAAAACAAACAAGTATCACATTATATATATATATATATATATATATATATATATATATATATATATATATATATATATATATATCATCACCATACGTCTAGCCACCCTATTGTGACTCTATCATTCTTGCTTCCTAGCAAGTCTATCTAGTTATTCGGAACATCTCCAAATAACCCGTCATCTCACATACTTATTAATCGGGGATCCCCCGCCTTAATAAGCCTTATGGTAACGGCAAGAGGGAATCGCCCAATCTACCGTCACCCGACTTCTAGCCGGATCTCGTCCGGTAGCAAGCCTCCTAACACATGATGGTCCATGGGTCGATGCCCAATCCGCCCCATCTAAAGTGTCCGGGGATCCCCCGAATCACCGCCACACTATCACTCGTCATAACTTCTCGAGTTATTCCATCTAAGCCCTTGGCTATCTCATAAATCATCAAACAAGTTAGTCATAATATTCGTAATAATATATAACTAACTCTACATACTAATAGTCTACACAATTAATCAAATAGACCAAATCACAAGTAAGAAAACATATTTCAAAGGCTATGTACTCAGTAAAGTCCACACGTACTCACCTTAGCAATTAATGCTCCAAATGTGTTCTTCACACCCAATTCCTTGCTCCAACAATCAACCAATCTTCCAAGACTTCACCAAAAGCCTAATACATCAATCACAAGATATTTAACATCACATACTACTACCAATGTGTCCATTTATCTATAAACACCCTTTGATAACATTTTCCCCCAATTTTTGATGGTTCATAAAACCCTAGGTTTACCAACCCTTAAGATTCTTGCAAATCTTAACCATACACTTGTTTCCTTCGTTGAAATACCATCTATTAAGTGTATACATCATTTATTTCACCATAACCCAAACACCCAAGAACTAGGGTTTCAAACCCAAGCTTCAAGATCCATAGATCTAGAGCTACAACTACAAAGGAGTGAAGATATACCTTTAATCTTCAAATAGGAGTGACAAATCACGAGATTTGATGAAGAAATCGGCTCCAAATGGTGTTTTCCACTCAAAAACGTATACAAACTCGTTGGGAGAGAAACTAGGGTTTGAGATGGCATGAAATGAGCCAAAACCCGACTTTAATTCTGTGTCTGACAGACTTCGCGCCGCGAAGCCCAAGTTCGCGCCGCGAACTTCGCGTGTCGTGAACAGTTCGCGTTCGTGAGCCAGCCGCGAACTCCGATCTCCGAAAACTCCAACTCTCTGCCCGATCCTCGCGATCGCGAGGATCTAGTTCGCGCCGCGAACTCACTGCACCAGACAGTCTGCCGTTTTTGTTCCTTGTTTCGACCCGGTTTCGTCCATAACTTTCTCATACGGTGTCCAAATGACACGAAACCAATTCCTACGTTTTTTAAACGATTTATCCTTATTTATCATATTTTCTTAGAATTTATTTATCTCAAAAATTCGGGTCGTTACAACTATCCACCCCTTAAAAGGATTCCGTCCCCGGAATCACCCAGAAATTTCCAACCCATTCGACCTGAGCATCGCATTCCAATTCCCTTGTGGTTATTACCGTCGAACTATTCCCATTTCAAATGAACCGACAATATGCATTTAAACATTCACTTAATCCCGTTAGACCCGGGCGGGTCAAAACCAACCTTAGGCCCTTAATACCCAAGCAGTTTGTTCAATTTGACCATAACACTTTGAATCCTTTAATCAAATCCGCTATACACATAAGAACTATATGACCCCATGTCGTCTAATCTTTGACTTAAGCACAAGGTCAACTATACCTTTATAATTTCTTCATTTACTAGAGATTCCATTAACCATCATTTCCATTACAATCGACCTTTGATTTATGATCCATCAAAATCATACACTCGATTCCCAAATTCAACTCTAAACACCCAACGGGTCAAAGTCATTTAATCCGACTATCATTCTTTTAATTATTCTATTGATTCATTCACATACATACAACCGATACATTATGCCTTCATCATTCACTAATCATTCGAAACGAGAGTCAAAGCTCATCCTTGACCGAGTCGACCAATTCACAAATTGACTAATCTTGACCTTTGCATAAAGTCAACCATACTTTCCCAAATCAACAAATTCCCTACTCATGGGGTATCATTCTCGACTTATCACTTCCGGTTATACTCATTATTGTTTCCTTAACAATCGTCCATATTTCCAAAATTCCAATCTTTTCAAATTTCTCCGAGTTCTCACATTCCCTTAAGGTCACATCAACCCTTACCGCTTCTTAACCTTCATTCGGTCACCTATACCATTACTTAGAACCATTTCAATCATCTTTGCATCACATACCAAAATTTCACACCAGTTGACCATATATTGGCCCCCGATAGCAATTGCTTTCCAAAAGTACTCTCTTACTCATATTCTAGAAGTCATAGACATCCCATACCCATACATGACCTAATGCAACCCGCATTTCACACCAAATTCTCTCTTACCATAACATCATAGCAATACACATTAACCACATGGTCCTACATTCATCACATATATATACATAAATATTATCATATGGACACAACAATCCATAATGTAACTATCACATCAAGATGATTGGAAAGCCTCAAATCCATCCAGATCCAAGCTGTCACAGTGATTGGAACATCTCCAAATCACGGAATGGAACCATTGGGATTCGCCCAACCGATTCCACCCCCAAACGTCATAGTAGCCGGGGATCCCCCGAGCTAATCAGATCCTTTCCTTCTTATCCTATCATGCATACTTCACAAGTATACACCTTTTCACATCACACACTTTACTACTATCTTACCCATTTAATCGTCTATTTATTTGCCATGCAATCAAGCACATTTCTCATAACATCACGTTATCATTTTCTTTCATATCCACACATTTCTCGTTGGACATACTACTTAACACGTTTCATACAACATTACCTTTTTCATTATCACATGCCTTCAAGGCCATCACATAATGCACAAGCATTGTACCTCGTGGGTAACCAATAAAATCTCCGATTCCTATTTATCGTTTCACTTACACACTAATCACCCTTAAACGGTTCATTTCCTTATTAATCAACTTCCCAAATCTTTGTCACCACCGGGGTAACCATCAATATATTCCTTCAACCATAGTCCACCGGTCAACACGGTCATCTTGAGTCAACCAATCGACTCCGGTCTACATCTGTAACTCATGACTTGGCACACATTGGCCCAACATTCCATACTCTCGTCTTTATACATCGCGATACTTGAAATACGTATTTTCCAACCGTAGCTTCACGCTACCCCATGTCATATACCGTCATGCCATTACTATAACATGTAACCAATAATTAATTTCTCACCCTTGATATCGAATTCATCATTATTGTCACAAAACTTGACATGGCTTTATGCCAACTTTTTACTCAATCACATTCAACAACCAAAATTCGTTGTTCCCGACACTTATTTCTTTCCACATACATCTCATTTGTGAGTTCTAAGGCGTCACTATACCCTGGTCATTCTTTCCTTTACCATTCACGTATATTAACATTTCAATTCCCATCCGAGTTCCCACCGTATACTCAAGTCTCATTTCCAAGGTTTTTATTTCCAACATTTCCATCCTTACTACAATTCTTACAAAAACTTAGTACTTCTTTGTACTACCATCCTTTTGGTCGAAACACCTTTACCATCCTCGTGGTTCGTCCTTTGATGCTACATAATGGCATCAACCATTATATTCTTATTACACGCGACACACTTGTCTATAATCCTTTCAAATACATGTTTCCTTACTCCTAACTAACCGGGGAGACTATTCCCAAAATAAGTCTCCACATCGTGCGGCTCATTTCCAATTCCTATAGGCACCAACTCGTGCAATCAATCAAACAATTAAACTGTAATCACATAATATCTTGACTCGGTGCATACCCAACCAATCCATACCGGTAACCATACCCAAATCCTTTATTCCCATGGGCAATAAATCGACTTTAAACATCCCCCCATCTATTCCAAATTCACAATTTCTAATAACACACTCGACCATTAAGATTTCCCATTGGCTACCTCTATTTAACAGACCTCACCTAGCAATCTCGACATCACGTTCAACTTTCTACCAAACTTGTGAGGCACAAACGAATAAATAAAACCCGAATCACATAATACATGAGTTGACAAGAAGTTAATGAATAAAGTACCTGATACCACATCGTGCACCTCTTTTGCTTCCTCCCGAATCAGTTGGAAGGAACGCCCCTTCACTGTAGCCGGTTCCACCTTCTTTTGAGCCGTGGGCACCATTGGCTCGCTCCCCTGTTTCGGGCACACATTGCTATAGTGTCCCATCTCGTGACATGAATAACACTCCACCTCGGAAAACGCCTTGGTTCTACAATCTCGAGCCAAATGCCCCACCTTGCCACAATTATAGCACGCCTTCGAATCCCCTCGGCATTCGCCGGTGTGGCCTCTTGCATGAGGCAACACTTCCTTGCTTGGAGGAATTCGATGTGAACTTTCCCTTTTTGTAAGTTCCCGAGCCACCCTCGGCTTTCCTTTTCTCGTCCACATGGACCCTCTCGGCATTCCTTTCCGCATTTACCTCTTCTACACCCCGGGCGGCACCAATGGCCTCATCAAGTGTGACCGCTCTCTTTACCTCCAATTGGTACTCCCAAGGTAGCCCACAAGCATACCAGACTACCCTCGATCTTTCCTCAAAATAAGTTTTTGCAACAAACGGGAGCAATCCCGTGAACTCCCTTGAGTACTCCTCAACCGACCTATCACCCTTCTTTAGGGTCACAAACCTCTCATGCATCTTTTCCAAATCCCTTTCGGGGCAAAACTTTCTCTTCAACCTCGTGGTAAAATCATCCCATGACATCTTCTCCACCACCTCCCTTCCGAGGGTTTCATAGACAATATCCCACCATACCATAGCATCTTCTTTCAACAATTGCGACGCGTACGTCACCATATCGGTTTTCTTACATTTGCTACTTCCGATGACCCGTTCGGTCTCTCGAATCCACCTCATAGTTACCTTCGGGTCCGAACTACCCGTGTACACGCTTGGCTTACAAGCCATGAAAGACTTAAAAGTACAACCATCTTTTTCATCGGGTCTTGCCCTAGCATCACCGCCACCACTGGTTGAGGACTTATCCTCTCGGGTACCACTACCCCCGATCCTTTCATCCGACCTAGCTTCGAATTCACGATCACTTCCCGACTTTTCACGGTTCCTCATAATACGGTGCACTTCTTCGGCCACCGTCCCTTTGATTTGATCAATAATAGTTTGGAGATCCGCCATGGTTACCGGAGTTTTATTAGCTCCGACCTCTGATTCATCATGCATCGACGGTTGATTTTCTTGTTCTACCACAAACTCAACACGAGGTATTTCATCCCCTTGATCTTGTGGAGCCTTTCCACTTCTACGAGTGTTCACCATTTTCTTTCGTTCAAGTCTATACGATAGACATCAAATAATTCAGTACCTCATGTACAACCCATTAGTCGTATAGGACTTAATATTCATAATCATATCAACTTTCATAGGTCCCCTAGGTTCAACCCTAAACTTAACATAAAGTATCAAGGTCAACCTATCGATCTCAAGGAATCTTACATTCCTATAGCTACAGTCTAAGACTAGGATGGTCAAGCAACCTAATTCACTTAAACTATAGCTCTGATACCAAGTTGTAACACCTCAAATTTTATAACAAAACATTTACCAGAAATATACCATTTAATAAATAGAAGAACAGTTCCAAAATATGGATTTACAAACAAACCTTTGGTATGAAAATCAGAGTATGAGGTTTGGTGTTACAAAATATATCAAAACCAAAGCTAAGCATAAATCCACTCTTTTGTTCTTCTATTCTAGGCCCCGCATCTCTATCCATGCGTACCTACACCTTTGATCCCGAACATGAGTACATAGCAAACAAACAAGGAGTACGTGAGACAAGAAAGTCTCGTGAGCTACATGGGTTTAGACCCCGATAAAACAAACAAGTATATATATATATATATATATATATATATATATATATATATATATATATATATATATATATATATATATATATATATATATATATATATATATATATATATATCTCATCATCATACGTCTAGCCACCCTATTGTGACTCTATCATTCTTGCTTCCTAGCAAGTCTATCTACCGTCATCTCACATACTTATTAATCGGGGATCCCCCGCCTTAATAAGCCTTATGGTAACGGCAAGAGGGAATCGCCCAATCTACCGTCACCCGACTTCTAGCCGGATCTCGTCCGGTAGCAAGCCTCCTAACACATGATGGTCCATGGGTCGATGCCCAATCCGCCCCATCCAAAGTGACCGGGGATCCCCCGAATCACCGCCATACTATCACTCGTCATAACTTCTCGAGTTATTCCATCTAAGCCCTTGGCTATCTCATAAATCATCAAACAAGTTAGTCATAATATTCGTAATAATATATAACTAACTCTACATACTAATAGTCTACACAATTAATCAAATAGACCAAATCACAAGTAAGAAAACATATTTCAAAGGCTATGTACTCAGTAAATTCCACACGTACTCACCTCAGCAATTAATGCTCCAAATGTGTTCTTCACACCCAATTCCTTGCTCCAACAATCAACCAATCTTCCAAGACTTCACCAAAAGCCTAATACATCAATCACAAGATATTTAACATCACATACTACTACCAATGTGTCCATTTATCTATAAACACCCTTTGATAACATTTTCCCCCAATTTTTGATGGTTCATAAAACCCTAGGTTTACCAACCCTTAAGATTCTTGCAAATCTTAACCATACACTTGTTTCCTTCGTTGAAATACCATCTATTAAGTGTATACATCATTTATTTCGCCATAACCCAAACACCCAAGAACTAGGGTTTCAAACCCAAGCTTCAAGATCCATAGATCTAGAGCTACAACTACAAAGGAGTGAAGATATACCTTTAATCTTCAACTAGGAGTGACAAATCACAAGATTTGATGAAGAAATCGGCTCCAAATGGTGTTTTCCACTAAAAACGTATACAAACTCGTTGGGAGAGAAACTAGGGTTTGAGATGGCATGAAATGAGCCAAAACCCGACTTTAATTCTGTGTCTGACAGACTTCGCGTGTCGTGAACAGTTCGCGTTCGTGAGCCAGCCGCGAACTCCGATCTCCGAAAACTCCAACTCTCTGCCCGATCCTCGCGATCGCGAGGATCTAGTTCGCACTGCGAACTCACTGCACCAGACAGTCTGCAGTTTTTGTTCCTTGTTTCGACCCGGTTTCGTCCATAACTTTCTCATACGGTGTCCAAATGACACGAAACCAATTCCTACGTTTTTAAACGATTTATCCTTATTTATCATATTTTCTTAGAATTTATTTATCACAAAAATTCGGGTCGTTACAGTTATGGTTGTGGTGAAGACGGACATACAAAGTCCAGGTGTCCGTTCAAGGATACAATTATTAATCTTGCGGAATGTTGGGGTACCGAAGGTGTCAATGCTCTACTCTTTCTAAACAAGCCGCCGAAAGTAAAGCTTTGGTTCATCAGTCTTCTATGGAATACATTGTAAGCAAAAAGGAGGAGATTCCTAGGTCAAGAGGTTGTGCGTTCAAATCATTTATGATGAAGCCTACGAGAATGCTAATGTCAAAATTGGTACATTTCTTGTTAATGTTCTAATCGTTCGTAGATTGTTTGATTATAAAGATTCTGACTCCTTGTGTGTCATTTGGATTCGTTTGATCTTTAGTATTGTTTTCTTATCCGATGATGAATCTGAGATATATCGGTGTTGGGAGTAGTGAAACTCTATTGACCACAATGAGTATAGGGATTTAAGTTTTGAAATTTATAATCACAAATTCCATATTGATCTAGTGTTCAAAGAATTTGCCAAGCTTAAATATTATTATTGGAATGGATTAGTTATTGAAGTATAAGGACCACCTTATGTGTTTTGAGAAAATGGATTGAACATTGGTTGAAAAGAGAATAACTCGAGAGTATGTGTAAGGTGAAAGTAGAATGGAGAATTAACAAATGAATTGGTCCTTGTAAGTGGTAATTCTCTTCCCGTAAATGCATTAATGATATAGAATGTGTATTGTATTCGGAGATGATATTGTTATCCTCGGCGAGTTAGATAGGCGATGAGCTGAAACTTGAAACCCGAGATTAATAAGACTAAAAGAATGTTGATGTGTGAAAATTTGGATGAGCTAGGATCTATAGTAAGATTAGTCATTAAATGAGGTTGAACTTTGATCATGTTAGTAGATGTTGACTAAACTGGAACTTGACTAGTATGAATTGAATATAATGTGGATATTGAGGTGGTTATAATGCAATTAGTTAAACATAAATTTCAGTATCATGTATTTGGATTCAATTGTGGAATAATTAGTTAAAATTGAAATGGAACCAGTATAAAGTTTGGCTATGCTTATAGAACGAGTAATTGGTTATGATATGAAGTTTTGACCACGTTTATGAGATCCAAAATTTGACTTTAGCAATAGTATAAATTGAGGAATAGTTTGGGAACAAAGTTATTGATCGTGGGGAAGTGTTAAACGTTTTATGATTAGTAAATTGAGAAAAGTGTACTAAGGAGTAGCACAAATTAGAGGTTGATGGTCATGGATATAAGTAAGGATTAAGAATAAACTATACTTTTTGTAACTAAGTCTTGGAATGCAATTACTGATTAGGCATGACGATTGGTTCTATTAACCGAGTTGATTTTATAGATTATGGTTTATTATGATGCTAATGAATAGTTTAACGATGTTCAAGAAATTGAAATGAGTTTGATGTAGGGTAAGAGTCTGATGCAAATGAGCATGTGGTGAACTTTAGATGAAGGAATGCCGACTAATCACGGGTAACATGTAAAAAAAAAATATGAATACCGGTGGCGCAGTTGGAATTAGTCCTATGGAATTGACATGGGAGACCAAATTACACCTAGAAAAGAGTATAAGGAAAGTTTGAATATACTCTATGAAATGGTTCCTTTGACTGAAATTGACTAACGTCAAAGTCAACATGCTTTAGAATATGAAGAAATCGAACGAGGTATGTAACTAATGAATATCGTATTTGTTAAGTTAATTGTTAAAATTTTATGATAATATTAAGAGTTTGACCCGTTTTAAGGAAGGATCGGTTAAACATGAATCTGTAATTATATGGGTACTGGTTTGATTAGAATATAACTAGTTAAATATTAAATTTTGAATTAGTATGTTTTGACCCGTTTGAGAAATAATTTGGTTATATGTGAATTGGTCAAAGAAGGTAGTTATTTTTTTTATTTTATTTTTCTTCATATAACATAAGTGTTTGATTTTGACCATGGTATGAATTGAGGAATTGCAATTGATATGAATTTTGGCTAGTTTGAGTGATCGAGTAAGATTGAAGTTATTTGCTGAGTGAAGGTATTTCATATGCTTATTATTAAGGATATAGATGTATTATGCAAAATGCTTCTTTTGACCTAAGTCAAAGGTTAAGAAATTGAAATACATAGCCAGTATTAGTTAAGTGGAAAATAACAGAATGAAATGATCATAGATGGATTGGTAGGTTAAGGATAGAAAAGATGATTAAAATCAAGGAATGCTATTTCGTTTAAATCGACAAAATTTCGGGGACGAAATTCTCAAAAGGAGGAGGTAATTGTAACATACACATTTTTATAACAAGTTAAAATACCTACAAATGATATCTAAATGAATGGTATTGTTTAAATGCCTAAAAGAAAGGTTAAAATATAGTATATATAACTAAAAAAAAATCAAAATTTTTATGAAATGTTTTCTGGGATATTTTCATTAAGGATTATAGATAATTTCGTTACGAACGCGTAGGCGAAAACCTCATCGAAAACAGAGGTCCGAGCGAAAAGTTATGAGGCTTTAAGACCCGTGCCAACGGGCACGTCGGGAGCACGTCAAAGGCACGTCGGGGCTTGACACCGTTGGCACGCCGGCGTCGGTAGCCGGCGTCGTGCGAACGCGTCCGCAGGAGGACAGGGGGCGGAGGGCGTCGGCGAGGAGAGAGAGGGCGGGGAGAGAGAGAAGGAGGAAGAGGAAGGGGGAGGGGGTGGACATGTACCACATGCATTATTACTTGTACAATTTGTATTTTTTAATAAAAAATCCTTTCTTTGTCTCTGTTTTTTTTTAATTTATTTTTTTAATTTATTTTTTTAATTTATATTTTTTATATATTTTTGTTTTAATAATAAAAATATATAACTTTTTTTCAAAAAAATTAATTTTTTTGTTCTTTAAATTTTTAATAAATATAATATTTTTTTAATTTACTATTATTTTTATTTAATTAGACAATGTATTTTTAAACTAATGTAATATATTTATTTTATAATTATTTTATTAATAAAAAATGATGATGTGGAAAGGATGATGTGGAAATGATGTGTTTAGTGATGAGTTAGTGATGGGTAGGGTTGACACGACCGTGTCAGTAGCGTGTCAGTAAGGATGTGATGACGTGGCGCTACTGACGGGTTTACTGATGGGTAACGGTTGGGAGAGGCCTAAGTGTTTAGTGCTTAAAATGGGTACCCAAACCGGTCAACCCGACCCAACTCGGATTTTAAGCTCTTTTAAACTCGAAATGACCCACTTTCTTCCCCAATTCTTCACTAAACAGCTCTGGAGATTTAAGGACACCATGCATGGGTGATTTCATAAGAAAATGGTGAAATCTTACAAGATTATTGAAGATTTTGAAGGTATAACTCCAATTTTGAGTAGGTTTTCTATTTGATTCCAAGAAAACATGAAATTAGGGTTTAATTTCTGTTAGAAAACTTCTAATATCAAGATATTATGATTAGGTTATGTTGGATATCAAGTTATTTAACTAAAAGTATGGGTAAATTGTTAGAAATTAGCAATCTTCGAGTTTGAAAGTTATGATTCAGCACTTTTTTTGTAAAAATCATAGAAAATTATAGAAAAATCATTTTGGGGTGAATCCAGCGCCAAATGAACTGTATTGATGTCTACTTCTTTATTGTTTTGGTCTTAGAAACTAATCTTAGCTTTAAGGCAGGTAAAAATCGAATTTTGTACACTGCTTTCGAGCAGAATTTTGACAGCAGGGTGTTGCTGTAGTATAAAATTCATATAAAATCACATAAAAATCAGAAAAATATGAGGTCATGGGCATTGGAAACCTATTAAAGAATACCTTGAACCCTCAAAATTTCATAGTATAATTCGGAGTTTAAGTAGGTCATAACGGAGCATAAACAGAGGGCTGTATAATGGATTAACATGTAAAATTGTCAATTGAAAGAGTATAGATAGGGTAAATGATAATATTTGCTTATGAAATTTGGTATGTATACTCCAGGGGTTATATAGAGAATATTGGGAGTTTGTGACAAGTTTCTACAATTTGGAAACTCTATATCTAATCGAGGCTTTCGGTTTGACTTCACGCCAGATTAAACAACACTGTGAGTTCATCTATGTACAACTATATACTAGTAGTTATATATATAAATGCTATTTGTTATTTGTTAATTCGGATTATTGATATCATATGTGAAATGCTTAGGACGGTTGAATTGATATTTCTATTGATTTGATTATAGTATGATTAAGTGAAGATTGATTCATTGATAAACTCTTGTTATGTGCATTGAATTGAAGGTGTATAATGATTAAATGTGGTATGTCTTATTTATAATCTTTTGATAGATTTCTTGACTGTCGGAATATTATTGTAGTGTCTCGCTTGATATCGATTCAAGTCATATACATTCCTCGTGTTGTGTCTCGGTTGGATTGCCCTAGTGTGAGATTCAGTTATTATCGACGCGGGTTGTGATAATCCTCTTGTTCTGGTATCGTGGAGATATTTTTGTTATTGTTTCGTTTGATATCGAATATGAGTTACCCGTATGAATTCCTTGAGAGATGATTTCGTTTCGTGAGGACCCATGGCGGCTTGAGTATTACTTTGTGTAATATGTTGAGCGGTGGACGCGGGAGTACCTGGCGGAGGAGTGGTATGGACCGTGGTGGTGAAGCTGGATCATGGACTCGTTTAGGGGTGCCTTGATCACCTTCATCGGCCTCATTCCCTAATGGCCCAAGGGGGAATGACGCATTTTGATTCGTTTGGATGGTATTGAGATCTCATTGATTTATGACGTGGCATTGTCTATCGGTTCCGGTGGTTACGTGATGATTCCCGTGGAGTGTTGATTCGGTGATTGGTTCTTGATTGTGTTTATTATCTTGCAAACTCTTGTTGATTCTTTCCATACAGTTGTATTCTCATTGTCAGGCATTCAGTAAATTCTTGTTGACCCCGGATAAGTGTTGATAATCGGCTATGACGGATTCTCGGTAAATCTCATGTTAAGTTGTAAAGCTTCTCGGTCAGTTAGGGTATTGATGTGTACTTGCTATAATATGAATTACTTGAATAATTTTATATCACTTATATGAATTATTCCTTTGTTTTGTATATAATGCTAGTATTGTTTTGTGCTTTATGAACTCACTAAGCTCGTTGTAGCTTACCCGTTTAGTGGACTAACTTTTTACAGGAAAATATAAGAGTAAGCATATAAAATCTTGAAGTTGATCGGAGGCTTAGAAGTTATACTTCGGGCGTATATTTAGGTATGTGGGAGTTGGGTAGTTTTGTATTGATAATTTTGTAGTTAGTTGGTTTGTATCCATAGTCTTTGTTGGTAATGAGACATTGGCTCGTTTGTTGTATTTTGTATAGTCGTTATCGGTTTAGAATGGTGAATTGTAATTAGCTAGTTATTAGAAA
The DNA here is from genome assembly GCA_963853835.1 of Calendula officinalis. NCBI lineage: Eukaryota > Viridiplantae > Streptophyta > Magnoliopsida > Asterales > Asteraceae > Calendula > Calendula officinalis. The sequence goes on along the minus strand of OY970829.1, from coordinate 72,987,389 downwards.
GTTGTTAGTTTTGATTGGTGGGTTTCTTGACCCGGTCCTTACAACATGGTACAAGGGTTTTAAATCCTTTGATCAAAGACCAATCGACAATGTATCAAACCATATGCAGTTAAGATAAAACATAGTTAAGGACATGAGAAAAATGTGTTAGCAAACGCGGGTGTTTGTGATATGTGTCACATTTATGAAATAGTTGTAACAAATTAATGTTTTCTTGAAACATGATCGATCGAGTGAAGGCGATTTTAATGGTGTCTTGGTCGATGATGTTTGGGGCCATAGTAGTCTTCATGAATCTTTGGTAACCAATGGTCATGATGAGTGTTCTTGCTTACTACTCTAGAATTTAATCTTCTCTTCATTAATGATGATGGAAATTCTTCAGTTTTTGCTAACAGTTCATCATCTTGATCGATTACCGATAAAATCTGTAACAAATGAGAAAAAAAAGATCATGAGCTATAATCACTTAAAGAATGCCCATACTTTGACATATATGATTTTAAGATACAAACCTTGATAATTTCTTGATTGTTGCTAGCATCTGATAAATTGAATTTTGCCAGCCTTATACCTACATGACATCAATAAGAAACCATATATAAATATCGGTATATTTAACACAATTTTGTTGAAATTTTTTTATTCTTTTTGGAAATGAACATACCTTCAACTCTGTAATTATGGAGGCTTGACAGAAGAAACACAATGAACAGCAGATAAAGCTTCATAATTTTTGTGAAAAAAACTAAAGGTAAGAAGTGCAAAATGCAAGATTAAACTGTTTTTACGTACAGATTTAGAAGAACTAATTTCAATGAGTGTGTTTTGATCTCTCTAGTAAGATGAATATATTATGCCGACTTATTTATATATACATACAAGATTTGGGATCTCTTTCTCCTATTTCTTTAATTGGTTGCAAGTTTTGCGATTCCATTAACTTCATTATTAAATGGGTTTTAATGCAAATGCCTTTTAAAAAAATGGCTTAGGGGTTCCAAATGAAAATGTAAATGTCGAAAGAGGGGACAAAAGTGCGCACACAAAAAGGCGCGGTTTCCATTTTCTTTTTTTGCAAACGGCAAATGAAATAACGGAAGTCTATTCGTAATTTTTCAGCGAGCACCCCGAGTTCGAGCTCCGCATAAGCGGGCAAACCCAGCCCCCAAAGGGATTTCCAAGGAAAATTCCCCATATGTGCCCGTGTGAGGTATGAGTTAAATTACGATAATGCAACGCTCCCAAATGGATTCGAACTCACGACCTGCAGCCCACATGAGTATAAACCCAGTGCCTCAGCCCACATGGTTTCCATTTTCTGATGACCAAAATTATTTTTGTATTCTAAACTTAGTTTAAGTGAGTTATCGAATATCTAAACTATGAATGTGCAATATGATACATTGTAGGGGTGAGCAGATAAAACGGATAACTGGAATTGGAATTGGAATTGGAATTGGAACCGTTTTGGAACTGCCGGTTCCGGTTCCTAAAATCATGAAACCGCCATAAGAGATTCCGGTTTTGAGTAGGAACCGGTAACCGCGGGGTAACCGGAATCGCGATTATTCAATCTATTTTTGGTAAAATATTATATATATGAGAAATTCAATGCCTAAATTTAACAATATGAGAAATTTGGTGAAATTTGAATGAGTTTAGACATTACTTAGTCTAAATATAGTGTTTTAGCGATATACTAATTAGATAATTATGCGTTTAAGTGTTTAAAATGATCAAAATTGATTAATAATTAAGCTTTAAATCTTATTTTAATTTTATGATTCTAAAGACAGGGTAACCGGAACCAACACTGGAACCGGATGTTCCAGTTCCGAAAATTGAGGAATCGGTATTAAAAGTTCCGGTTTCCAGTCGGAACCGGCGGGTACCTTGCTATGCTCACCCCTAATACCTTGTAATAAAAAAATAGTCAATTTAGTATTATAACTTACTAATTTGATCTTGAATACTCACATAAGTTGCTTCTAATTTCAATATGCTGAGATCAACTTATATTTTTTAGTTAATCAAAAGTTAAAATGAAAGAAATTATGTGAGATGACACGATTAAATTGATTATTTTTGCAAGTACATGATATCCTGTTACATATTTAATAGTGCATGTTACATGATTTAGTTAACTAATTTCAGAGTATTAAAATACATTTTTGACCTTTTATGTTTTACCTTATTAAATATGTATGATTTTTATATTATTTTTTAATCATCAGTTCAAGAGTCCTCCAAAGAGACTGTTTGAGTTTCTTTGATTTTTTAACATAAAAATAATATAATGGAAGAGAGAGTTGTACTCAACTTTTGAGGGTCATATATCTACATGACTTCATTACTCTTTTAGGGTATGATGTTCCCTTAAAGAGGTTTACTAATCTCCATATTAGATTTCTTTAATGACTACATGTCGTAACATTAACATACAAGACAGCAAGTTTTTTTTATTAAATGCTTACATTTTTTTGACATCTCCTTCACCAAGATAAGCTTTTTGTGCTTATTTGTCTCACTCTTCTACTGGGCAATGATAGTGAATCTTGCGCAGCTTTTCATGATGGCTGAACTCTTAAGGTTACATTTAGAATTGCATACTCTAAACACGAAACTTTTTTTGAACGAATTGTTTTAAATAAGACCAAACACTAGCAACTAGCAGCATTTAATATTACATGTTTTTATTTATTTATTTATGGTAGATGATATTAGCGTACTAGCAAAAGCTAGAAGCAAAAATATAATAATTACATGTTGATGGGGTTGGCATTTGACGGATTACAAATTTAGAGAAACGAGTCTATCATTTTTACGTATTCTCGAGGAATAAATATCGACCCTTGGATCAATCAACCCTCAAATCATCATTACCATCACCAACATCACATGTGATTTTAACACATCAAGACCACTACAACCCCATGTGTATTAAACCACATGTGATTGCACACCACCGACCACCACCACCACCCCATTTGTATTAAATCACATGTGATTCAACACCGCCGACCACCACCACCACCACCACCAACCTCTGTCGGCCACCGTCTCCACCACCAACAACCCTTCGCCACCATCGGCTGCTTTCAGTCACGTGTGATTAGGGGTGGCAATTTAGGTCGGTTTCGGGTTGACGGGTTCGGGTTCGCGGGTTGGCGGGTCAGAAACGTTCAGCCCGAAACCGACCTATTTATATAAACGAGTCAAATATCTCAACCCTAACATGTTTAACTTCAACCCAAACCTAACACATATAACCTATTTAATAAAACGGGTTAAACATGTTATCAGGTCAAACAAATTAAATTGGTCAAACAGGTCAAAATACTGTTATTATTACACAAATTCATAACAAAATACTAAACACCAAATTACTAAGTAACATTTTTAATTTTTATCTAACTATTAATTACGTTTTAACTAGTAAAGTATAAATTAAGTATAAATATATATTTTTTAAAATATATTTTAATAATTAAACGGGTTGACGGGTAGACCCATTTAAATTATCATTGACCCGAACCTAACATGTTTAATAAACGGGTCAGCTGACTCAACCCGAGACTGACCCAATTATTTTTTACCTCAACCCAAACCTGTTTATTTTCGTGTCAGTTTCAGGTCGGGTTTCGTGTCGGGTCAGAAATTACCACCCCTACATGTGATTGCGTATCCAATCACATGCGGTGGTGGTTGTATATTGAATCACATGTGATTTAATGTTGTTTGTGGTTAAGGAATCTTTTGATCCAATAACTAAGATTTGTCCTTTGAGACTTCATAAATATCAAGAACTTCCTTAAATACAACTCTACAAACTCAATCTAATGAAGCCAAATATATATTTTTCTTCATATTTGTAATCCAAGTGTATGAATAAAAAAATACATCATCTCAAAGAAGATAAGTCCACCGTTTCTCGATGTTTAAGGTAGATTCCTGTGACACCATATGACCCACAAAGCAGTTTGAATGACTGCATTGAAGCAATTTTTGATGAGTTTGTTTCCCTGCATCTTTTCCACAACTTTAGTATTTCACCAATGTCTTCCCCAATAGAAATATCAAAGTTCCTCCGTTTAGCTCGGTTTCTTGATCACTGTTGCAACCGGACAATCTATATCAATTTCCAGTCTATCAAGGTTGAAATGTACACCCACAAGAAAACAGTTTTTGCGGCTAGCGAGTTATTTGCTAGATTGCTTTTATATATTTGTCATTTTGAAAGAAAAAATGAGAGAAGATTTTAACTAATTAACCTTTGCTGCTATCAAAGGGCCAATGACTTAGCGGTAAAAGTGTTTGCCCTTAATCTTAAAGTTGAGAGTTCAAATCTCATACTGTACATAAGTGGATTTATGAGTAGATTATGATTACCTTAAAAAAAAAAAAAAAAAAAAAAAAAAACTAAACTTTTCTGCTACTTTACCTTAAAGGCTTAAACTAGCTTTTAAACTTAATAATATTGGATTCAAGATTCGTTGCTAAACTTGGTAAGTGTATTTTTTTCACAAATATATGTCTTCTTAAAATAAGATTTAGAAATTTGTAACCTTGTCAAAATACTAAACTTTACATCCAAGGCAAACATAGCTCGTCTCAAATTAAGTTAGGGTTTCACCGTTTTTGCCGGGGAATTACATGGGTCAAAACAAAATGGGCCTTCTTTGTATTCTGTATCTCTCTACCACAGTATTTTCCAAGGTTCTAAAAGGCGCGTCATGGCGGCGCCAAGGTGTCGCCAAGGCATGATGCGCGGCGTCGACGTTACGAAACAGACCATGGCGGCTGTGTTAGGCGTGGCGTGAGATAAGGCGTGATAAGGCGCGCCTTATGGCGAGTTTTCTTGAAGGCGGCCGTAAAAAATGAATTTTTAAAAAAAAAAATTTAACATATATAATTATAAATTTAAATGTAACATTTTTTATGAGCTTTATATATGAATTGTTATATAAATCAATATATTTATAAAAAAAATTAATTTAATATACGTATATATATATATAAATTATATAAAAAAATTGCCGCCTTAAACGACGCCTTGAAAAACGCGGCTCGCTTTGGCTGAGGCTTGATTGTGCGGCTACGCCACGCCCTTACGCTTTCTAGCTTTCTAGAACCTTGGTATTTTCCTGTTTAAAGGAAAAAAATAATAATAAAAAAAAAAATACAATAATCGTGTATGTAAGTCTGTGTGTGGGAGAATTGGTGAAATATTTGGTGAAGTTGTAGAGAGTTCAGTTCCAGGTGATATCGGGCCTATTTACGATATCAATTTAATTTAATTTTGCAAATTCCTCCTTTCGAATCCAAAAGCCGACTCCACCATCCGAGCTTGCACTGCCGATCGAAGAGAGATCCTGTGAGACCTTCTCAAGTTCTTGAATTCGAAGGAGGTTCTGAGAATTCAAAGCTGCCGCACTGCTTAACCGCCTCTTATTCTTCGCGTAAGAATTATTTCGCATCAGATCTATTACCAATTGTTATTCTTCTGTTTGATTGTATGTTTAATTTCATCTACGTATGATTTGCTCTAACGATTATGAAATCTGTAGGGCTTTAGCATAATCTCATCAGATTTGTGCGTTTTTTTAATTTCCATAGGATTTTGTATTTTGATATCGAATTTGATAAGGATTGATTTCAGTCCTTATAAAACAGATGTGATATTGTAAGAACAGCTCACAATTCCAATCAATTGAAGAACAACTTCAATTGATTTTAACTAACACTCACACAAGAACAGCTTGTGGAATTTAGAACCCCTAAATCAGGTTAGGGTATAAGAACCCCTAAATTAGAAAGGTACAAGTTCTAATGCATGACATACTACATATTTTTAACCCACTAAGATTACGACACGTGGCAATAAGAAACTAATATAAAAACTATATATTTTCATACTAAGATACTAAAATGACCCGTATCAGAATTTCTGTGTTGTCACTTGTTAGGTTGCTCGTTCTAGAAAGTTGCGAGAATTCGCGTTCGGTAATTGTAGTTAGATGTTAATAAATATTATGTGTTTGCGAAAATATTGAGTTTCAGCCTAATCTCATCAGATTTGTGCGTTTTTTAGTTTCCGTAGGATTTATATCGTTACCAGTTACTGCTTTAATACAGCAATTTTCTTCTTGAGCCAGTGACTTTTAAGTGCTTTTTGCTGTTAGTTACTTTGTTTTATCGAAAAACATTTATAACCAAATGAAATTACTAAACTGATGATTTTGCTGTGTTTTGCCTTTTCTGGTAGCATTTCCTTGTGTGTGTGAACCATAGATGCTATATGTACCAAAAGGTTGATAACCAGTAACCATAGATGCTATATGGAAGTTGCAAATTACTGGACTGACATTGTAACTTGTTTATGGTACTTCAGGATATCCCCAACTGCTGTAATTATCTGGAAAAATGCTTTCAGGATTGAAGTTCATACCCCGTGATGAGGTGGATAAAGTAAGTCTTGTTCTTTTGGTCTTATTTGCTTTTATATAATTTAACTATATGATGAATATGAGTTGTTGCATTTGTAGACACATGATGAGAAGTTGAATGATTCAGATACATATAAGAAGAAAAAGAAGTCTCGTGATGATGGATCTGATAGAATAAAGAAAAGGTCAAAAAAGAAGTGGTATTCCTCACAAGAAGATTCCGATTCCGATTCTTCTGATACAAGGCGACATAGGAAAAGGAAAGAGAAGAAAGGAAAGTCAAAGAAGTCAAAGAGAAGAGAATATTCTTCTTCTGATGATGATGATCATGATGATGATGATTGTGATAAAGTTGTTGAGAATAAGAATACTGTAAGGAAAGAAATGGGATTGGAGTGGATGCTTAGACCTAAAGAACACGTGGTGGATGCAGTAACTGCTGATTTGGTAGAAGAAACTCAAAGTCAAATTCAAACTCCTGCCAAGGTGAATCCCAAAGAGTTGAATCCGTACTTTAAGAATGATGGAAGTGGTTACCCAGAAGGACCAGAAAGTCAAAGTCAAACTACCGTTTCTGTAGTAGGGGATGGAGGTGCCAGCTGGCGGCTTAAAGCTTTAAAACGTGCTCAAGAGCAAGCAGCTCGTGAAGGAAAAGATCTTGATGAGGTGTACTTTTTTACATTAATAATAATAAATTATAATAATTAAAAACATGATTAATATTTAATATTAAACATATTGATTACAGGTAGTTGGAGAGCGATGGGGTTCTTTGGGTAAACTGGCGGTTTCTGTGGCATCAGCTTCTGCTGCACCATCTCATGCTCACCTTCATGCCATTAACAACAGAAAAAGACACCATCATCCAAATGTAATTAATTTTTAATATTTTATTGTGAAACAAAATTGAAAGTCGGTTAAGTTTGTTTGTTTTGACTTTTGACCATATCAGGAGAGCGACAAGCCGGCTGGTAAAATGAGAGTGCCGAGACCTGATGATTCTTTGTCATGGGGGAAACGGAAAAGTCAAAGTCAAAGCATGTCTGCTAAAGATGCTGGTGTAATTTCTTGTGCATTGTCCAGCTTGCAAAAGTTCACTGATGATGGTAGTTTTATTGAAAAGTTTAAGTCTCAGCACCAAAATGACAATGATAAAAGTCAAAGTCAAAGCATGTCTGCTAAAGATGCTGGTGTAATCTCTGAAGAAGAAGCAGTTCAAGTCCAGCCTGCAATGAGTGCAAACCAGCTGGCTGCTAAAGCTATGCAGCTGCGTATCAAAGGAAAACATCAAGAAGCTGACAAATTTTTGGTATTTTTTTTTTCAACTCATTAATTATTTATATTTATTTATATTTATATATATATATATTTATATCGACATTGCTCGGTTTGTTATTACAGAAAGAGGCACAACAGAAAAGCAAAAGCAACACGGATACCAATCCACAGGGTGATGGAACCGGAACCACAAGCAGGTCAGAAAATATATAATTTTTTTTTTTTATAAAAATTGATTTAAAATTTATATTTCTTTTATTATATATAGGTATATCATGCACGGGTTAGAAAGACGCAAAACAAACAAAGAGGAAGATGCAGACATGCACGTGGCCCGATCCATAATGCAAAACAAACAATACAGCAACATAACAAGTCAGGGGGCAGATGATGAATATGATTACAACGAGGGACCAAAAAGAAAGAAAAAAGTCAAATCGGTTGACCAGTCAACCGTCGGAAACCGTTTCGACAAACGAATTTTAACCGAGCAAGAACGCTGCAACTTCTGTTTCGAAAACCCGAAGCGACCAAAACACCTCGTTGTCGCAATTGCCAATTTCACATACCTCACGTTACCTCAATGGCAGCCACTTGTGCCAGGTCATTGTTGCATATTACCAATGCAGCACGAATTAGCGACGAGATCCGTCGACGATAATGTGTGGGACGAGATGAGAAATTTCAAAAAATGTCTCGTGATGATGTTTGCAAAGCAAGATCGGGAATGCGTGTTTATCGAGACGGTTACGGGTTTGGAAAAATTAAGGAAACATTGTTTGGTGGAGTGCATCCCGTTACCGTCACAAGTGGCGAAACAAGCGCCGCTTTATTTCAAAAAGGCGATTGATGAGGCCGAAGAGGAGTGGAGTCAACATAATGCTAAGAAGTTGATTGACACGAGTGAAAAAGGGTTGCGGTTTTCAATCCCGCAAGATTTCCCGTATTTTCATGTGGAGTTTGGGTTGAAGAACGGGTTTGTTCACGTGATTGATGATGAGTCGAATTTTAAAAGTGGGTTCGGGTTGAATGTTGTACGAGGTATGCTTCGGTTAGACATGCAAAGTCGACAAAAACGTGATTCGGTTGACACGCAAAAAGAGGCTGTTGCGAATTTTGCTCGTGATTGGGAGCCGTATGATTGGACTAAGCAACTTGATTAGGGTTTTATCTTCTAACTTGTGTGATTTTAAAGGGTGTTTATGTCACCAATTTTGAGATAAAAAAAGACAACCCATTACAAGTAATCTGCCTTTACTCTTTGTGTGTAACTATCTTGATTCTGTAGTTTCAGTATCTATGTAGTTAAACAAGTCAATAGTTTATACCTTTACTGCTATACATATCATATTTAACTAAATTATCAATTCTAAAAGTATACTGGTTTATGAAACGGATTTAACAGTCCGATGACTAAATTTGTAATGAGGTGAAACTATATTGCTATCTATTACAACTTTCATTATATAGTAACTAAGAAACTGATTCTTTATATCAATTAATTTCTACTCCTCTACAGAAGTGATGTGAAATGAGAAAGTGATATTTGTATATCAAAAAGTGTCTCCCCAAATGTCATTTTAGCTCTGATTCCACATATCTCAAGTCTTTATTTAAACAAAAGAATACTCTAATTAAAGTTTGGTACCTTGCATAGATTCCATGACCAATGAAAAGAAGATGATCTGGTTCATCATTGACACATCATAAACTATCCTGAGTTTGACTTTGACTTGTTCCATAGCTTGAGCTGTAAGGATATGTTCATGTAATTTGGTCTTGAAATTGATGATAAAAAGCTATATTATAATAATTCTAAAAAAATAAACGCTATAACCTTGAAATTGAGTATGAAAATAAATAAAATAGTTGAAATTCACATGAAAATATCTTTCAATATAACGAAAAGGATGTGTTTGTTCTGCTAATGAAATTTGATTGAATTCTGCTAATAGTTTGGCGATTATAAAGACAATAAAATGAGATGATCGAATTTTAGGACCATTGGGCTTGTTAATTCTGTATTACTATGATGATGACTAGCCTTTATATTATTTTGCAGTTCTTTTGGGCCTTAAAGCATTAGACTTGTAAATTTTGTTGCATAATAGTTAGACCAGTAATAAGCCTTGTAGTAGTATTATATTATAACAAAATCGTACTATTTTCTCCGTATTTTATTAAGCAATAGGTTTTTTATTTTGGAAAATTTCAAAAAAAGTGATCTACTTTGATGACTTATTTTATTTAGTATCTTTTAACATATAAAATGACATTTTTACTCTTACATTTTGTTAAACATTATTAACATGACATCAATAAAAAGAATAGGGACTGTACCCACTGATTTTAAAAGAGTTCAAGTTTGTCGTTGGTTCAAAACGGTATTCGTACCTTGTTCTCCTTTTCTATTATGAGTTAAAAGAGCCGACCATGACGTCAAATCACGTTAAAGTTTGAGTCAAATTACTGTAATCTGTTAAATTTAATATTGTTACATTAGACCGACCCAAAAAAAGGAATATTAAAATGAAAAGAAAAAAAAATCTTTACAAAAGTTATAGAAAAGGAATTTAGGTGGGCTCGATTCACAATTTCTCATAGGATAAAGAGAAAAACAGAGCAAAGTCATATGATTTAGAGGTTTAAAAATTTGAAGGAACATGTGGTGTGAGTAAATCCAAATATTAAAATGTTCTATTCAGTCATGATATTTAAAAGGTTTAAAATATAATTTGTTAAAAGAAATAAAAAGTTGAGGGGTGCAGAGTGCGCTTTTTGAAACTTGTTTAGAGAGATGAGAGATCTCCCCTCGTGCGGCTCACACGCTGACCATTCTGTTTGTTCCTTGCCCTTTTTAGTTCCATTCCTCGTGCGCCCTCTGTCTTTGTCTTCTTTGATCTTTGACCAGCATCATATATTATACCTTTTGGTCCTTTTACTTTTAGTTTTTGTATAATGGCCCCTAACTTCTAAAAATTTTTAAAAATAATTATTCGAATTTCGAGTTCGATACTCATTTATGATTCAATATTTTTTTAAATTAATTAATTTACAAGCTTGAAAAGCACGGATTTTCATTAGGCCAATATATAATTGGGTTGGTGACATGGTGAAGTAGTGCCTATTGAGTTGTTCTTGCCTCTCAAAAGCCATAAAAGCACGGATTTTCATTAGGGAGTTGTTGTTTGTGTTTTATGCGGGTGTTTTTGGGTGTTATGGAGTATTTGGAAGATTAAGAACAATGGGGTGTTCAATCACGCGATTGGCACCAATGGTTTGATCATACGCAATCTTTGATTTGAATTAAACATACGATAAACTTAGGTTGAAGGTGTGTTCTAATTGGTCTTTGTTGTGTTGTGACTTATTTTCTCTTTGTTACTGTCCTCTTTGTTTTGTATGTATTTTGCTAATTTTTTTTTGTTATTTATATATTTGCATGTTGCCGTTAAAAAAATATAGACATTAAAATATATATATATATATATATATATATATATATATATATATATATTAACAATAAATTAATTTGTTAAATGCAAAACTCATATCTAAAATCAAAATTGTCTATTTTCTTTGCCACCCACGCATATAAGAGTGGACACAAAAAACAAGTTGAAGAACATGTAAAGGGTCCAGGAATATTTGGCCAGTTCAAGAAAGATGGTTTTTATTTAAAGAGGGAAAATTGGATATGTGAATGGAAGAGTAGATGAGTCACAGGCCATTGGATCCCTTGCACGTGACTTCTCATTACTTGATCATGTGAGGGTTGGCACTCCAAAATAATCTTCGTTTTCTTTGTAAGTTGTTCTAGAAATGACATATGGTCGATCTCTAATCTGTTAGATAACAATAATTGTTAGGATTATTGAATTGACAAATTTTAATCATATAGGAGTATAAAGTTAACTAAAATTACTACTTGTAATTTATTTATAGTGATTCTATAATATAGTTATTTCGACGAGTTTTTCATTATTTTATATGGTACCAGAGTCTAATGTTCTTTAATCTAGTTGTCTTCACCTCCAGTGACCAACGCTCCTTGTCGTCCTATCCACGAGACGTCATTTTAATTTATTGTTCTTATTTTTAAGCTTTTTTTTTTTGTCAAGGTCTTTGTTGATTCGTAAATTCTTGAATGTCATATATCCAGAATCATTATATATTTCTCTTAATTTCGAGCAATTTTAAAAACCCAAGATAATAATTTCATGGTTTTTTACATTAAACATTAATTATATCATGGTGAACAATTTATGTAAGGCTTCAAACTCCAAGAATAATTAGGTCTTCTGTAAGTTGAATGACAAAGTGTTCCTATTCCATAAAAGAAGCAAAATTAGGCCAATATATAATTGGGTTGGTGACATGGTGAAGTAGTGCCTATTGAGTTGTTCTTGCCTCTCAAAAGCCATAAAGATTATTTTTTAAGCACGGGTTTTCATTAGGGAGTTGTTGTTAGTGTTGTTGCCATGTTTGTTTCCATCCAAACTGGATTTCCTCCTACATGTCTCTAACAAAAAAGTTATTTATTTAGAGATATTTTTCTAGCATATTTACTAATTAATGAAACCGTAAATAAAGGAAAAATACACGGTAACAGCTAATTTTTTTTAATTAAACTAATAACAAATAATTACAACTATAGTGGAACAAACTAAGAATATGAATCTTAGTCTATGCACGAACAAATTATAGTCATAAAGATTAATTAAGACATGTACTAATTAATAAATAATCAAATACGTACTAAGAGCATACATTAAAATTGCACAAGTACAATATGATGTATTAGGCAATTTGGCATCAACATCAAAATCCAAGTCTCAAGTACTAAATTAAGCTTGCATCAACTCTTTTATTTATATGTTTTGATTGAAGTCGGTTATTGTGCAAGGTGATTGGTTCATGTATAAAATTATATTGATTTTAAGGTAGCATATGTTTTCCATGCTCGATCCAACTGAATTCTTTTATGTTAGTTTATCTATACTCTATCACTTAGATCTTCATAAGATATGCATAGGATTCGATCATCAGTGACAGTTACATTTTAGCGCCTAATTAATTAGTATAACTTTTTCTAAACGTCATGTATTATATACAAAATTGTAGCAAGGAGCTAGAGAATGAAATGAGCACAAAATTGCTAGTCTAGGAAAGGGGCACGACACCAGTCTAGTCGGTTAACATGAGTGTAACTTATTTCTTTCTTTATCTTCTTCAACTTTAGAATCTAGACAAAGTCAAAAGATCTACATAATAAATGGTGCTTCAGTCTTTGATGTCTTCAAGATTCAGCGTGACATTTGTCATACACACAATGAACATGCTACTACAATATGAACTTTTATCACACGTCCGCAGTTAATGTGATACTTAAACTTTGTGTGTTCAGATAGAATAGTGAAATAATGAGGTAAAAATAAAGTAATCTTTTAAACCTCAAAAGCTACAATTTGAGAACCCTTACAGATTCTTCTTAATTATATCAAGTTTTTGGTTAGTTTTTCCAGTGGATTTTCTTTGGCGGTCAAAACAAAAGTTTATGTCATCTTCAGTAAACCATATTTTCTTCAATTCTTTTTCTAAATATATCACAAGAACCTCATAGTTAAGTTGAGGCTCACAAAACCCCGTGTATTAACTAATGGGTAACATGGATTGTTTAGGTAAGCTTAAATAGACAACTTATTGTGTATTTAGTATACAACTTAATTACAAACATTTTTAAGTGTTGGAATGATGAATGTTACATAAACTTCTGATTATCTAATAACACAGTGGCAACACATAGTGGTGTGCATAACAACATTAGGTGATGAGAGAGAGTGTGTGTGCAGCTGCTTCAAGGAGGAAGCATATATGGTTAGTTTAGGGTTATAGAGAGCTCTTAAGCCAAGGTGATGAAATAATTTTATATTATTATAAAAAATGAGGTTTAAGAAACCAAGCCAATATTGGGAGACATGGTAACAACGCCCACGTTCTCCCTATCATATTTTATTCTTTTAATTAATTAATTGCTTTTTAAAATCCAATTCTAGGGTTTTGTTTATCATCCATAATCCTTTTCTATTTAAGAATAGAATGGTTGCCACTTTTGTCCTCGGTTAAACTTATTTTTTTACCGAGTAAATAAGTTTGATTCCAGTCAACCTTCTGATCTCCACATCCATGCATCTTGTGCGGTGAAATTCTATAATTAATGTCAGCTATTTTGTTTAATATTCGTCTTGAATTAATCATAAAAAAATTCAAAATTTCGAGCTAATGTCGTCAACATAACACTATAAACTCTTTCATGTTACGTATATGAATTGAATAGTCTCTTATAAGTCGAGCTAGCTAGCTTTTGGGAGTGAGTTTTACTTATGACATGATATTGATATATGGCATATTTCCACTTGACAATATAAATAGTTTATCAACCCAAGGAACACATATGCATTTTGCTTGTGATCCTCCATAAATACTCATATCTCTCACTAGCTAAGCTCGTACTCATCGTTCTTCTGATAACTAGCTATTCCAAGAGCTAGCAAGAGTTTATGTGATCATGGTACGTACAATTATAATACCTGTAAACGTTAATTGTATGTAATTCAAATATTGTGTTGTGAATTATATATATATGTTGTAGGGAAATGGGAAGCCAGGTTGGTTAGAAGCTCTATATGTGCAGAATTATTTCACGGCATGTTCAAATCATGAGAATTTAAAGAAGAACGAGAAGAATATATGTTGTGTCGACTGTTGCATCAGTATCTGCCCACACTGTGTCCACTTTCATCGATTTCATAGGCTCCTTCAAGTTCGTCGCTATGTATACCATGAAGTCGTAAGGCTGGAAGACCTAGAAAACCTTATCGACTGCTCAAATGTTCAGGTATTTATATAACTAATTAATCGTCAATTAGCATAATTCAATAAAAAATACTTGCAGGCTTATACGATTAATAGTGCAAAAGTTGTGTTTATCAAGAAGAGACCTCAGAATAGGCAATTCAAGGGGTCTGGAAACTATTGTACATCTTGTGATAGGAGCCTTCAAGAACCCTTCATCCATTGCTCACTTGCCTGTAAGGTAATTCACTTCAATTCCCCTTTCCTCTACTTTAAAAATTTAAATAATAAACCACATGATTATGGTTGGTTAGTGGTTGGATTTGGTTTGGTCTCCACAATAGTGAAGTGAAATTCTACTTCAGGTTCAATCCTTAGGAGCTTCACTTGTGCTGACCCTTGGCTACCCACAAAGCGGGTGGTTGTCTTGACATTAGTCAACTCGCAAAACGAGTCAGAACTGAAATTATCAAAAATAAAATTTCGATACCAAAATTTGCGCAATTTCCATGATTTCATGCTAGAATACATTGAAGGGTGTCATAGTTTTTAGTTTTTGAGAGGAAGAAACTTATGTATAACCTGTTGTCAGGAAATTAGTAAATTAATAGAAGTTAATAAGAATAATGAAATTGTACAATTAAAGCCCTAATTTGAGTTGGCTGAGTTTCGAAGTAGCTAGTCATAGGCCTCTAAATGTTACTAAAAATGCTTTAAATTGTGTACTAACAAACTATAAAATTGTAAACCGAAAGCTCTGATGTTCAGTTAAGTGAGTTTTATACTGGTACTAAGCCACAAAATGTTACCAAACACTTCAAATTGTGAACTTATAACTCTGTACTTTGAGATATGCATACATAATTACATAAGGAGGTTTACCAGAATAGTATAAGTTACAGGTGGCAATTTTCACAAGATACGAAACCCGATCCAAGACCAACATAAAAATAAACAGGTTAGGATTGAGGCAAACATGTTTCGGGTCAGTTTTGGGTTGACTCAATTGACCCGTTTATTAAATTGGTAGGTTCAGGTTGATGATAATTTAAATAGGTCGATCCACCAACCCGATTAATTACTAAAACATTTAAAAAATAGATATATTTAAAAAGGAAATTTGATATACACATTTAAAAAGTCGACATATTTGTCCCGTTTGACGCATTCAAATAGATAACTTGTTTAACTAAACGTGTTATATGGGTTGTGGTCGGATTGAAAGTAAAAAAAGTTAGGGTTGAACTATCTGATTTGTTTATATAAACAGATCGGATTGTTGATGTTTTTGACCCGTTAACCCGCGAACCCGACCTGAATTGTCACCCCTAACTATAAGTTAATGATTGGTCTATATACATTGAAGCATAAAATTTTTAAGAAATTTTTGTCCGAATTCATGCGAATAAATGACAATTAACCTTCATATTTGGTACGTAATCCTTGCATGCATCTCAGATATAGTTTACTTAGAAATTTCATCGTATTAATACAACAATATATTAACTTCGAAATATTTTAGGTGGATTTTGTGCTCAAACATTATAAAGACCTCTCACCATTCCTAAGGGAATGCCATTCCTTACAACTTGGTCCAGATTTCTTCATTCCAAATGACAATGGAGATGATGACATGGCAAATGAGACACCCCATTCGACCATCGTGGATTTTGACGACCCGATGAGCTCGTGTTCGGGCTCATCAGGTTCAGAAAACATGAGTATGATGTGCACTGAATTTGTTAGCAGGAAGAAGAGAAGTGGACTCTACACTTGTGGAAGATCATCATCTAATTATAAGGTTCATTCTGAAGAAGATATGACCTCAAATATGAGTAGAAGAAAGGGTATTCCTCAAAGATCACCTATGTGTTAGATGTGTGAGAGCAATATTAATATTAATAATCTCAGGTTATTTCCTTATTTTGTTATTTTAGAATTTATTTTACTTCTTTTGGAATACTATTTTTCCACTAGTCAAGTGCTTTCTTATCTCTATAATTAAGAAGTTTTATGTTTTAGTTAATTAATTAATTAATTACTTGGTAGGAGGGCTTATTTTGTCTTGGCCGCGTCACGTGATTCCCAATTCCAAGCAATGGTTTGTACATTTTTCTAAGAATTTCTTGCATATTTTAATGATTGTTATGACTATAAAATTAAAAGTTGTATAAATTCGAGGGGCTATTGTACTATTAATAAACTTTTCCCCACCACAAATATAAATATTTCTTAACTTCCGTACATGTTAAATTGTATATTAATTACTGATTTTAGACCAACGAAAGAGTGAGCATGATGCCGATCAGGTAATACATCAGAGTTCTATTTTTTCTTTGAATGAAAATAGACAATCAACAAATGACAAAAATAGAAGCCATATAGTCATATACTGGTGAACTATTTAGAATTTAGTAGTTACAATTACAGAATTGTTTCAATTAAATAAAAAGACTCTAATTGAACAATACTTTTGAACTCTAGTTTAATACCCTAGTTTTGACACTCTTTAAGAATGGCAATGGAGCGGGTTTAGGATGGGGCAGACCATCCCGTCCCCGAACCCAATAAGAGACCCCCTCCCCACCCAAAACACCGTCTCCTTCCCGTTCCCAGTTCGGGTTCTTATCAGGGCACCCCCATTGGGGATACACCTTGCCCCGATTCCCACCCCGTTCTCCATTTTTGCCTTAAAAATTGTTCACTCATTCACAAAAATACAATATATATGTAACAATTACATATTAATATTAAGTATAATGTACATGCATATATGAAAGATATTAAAGTTTTAATATAATTTATAATAAGGGCCGGAAATCACCGGTCATTGTCCTGAACCCCCAAAAAATCCCCGATAATGCCCCCTTTCCCCACCCCAATCCAGGATAACGCGTGCCCCGCCGCGTTTGTTACGAGTGTCCACGTCGGGTTCGGGTAAAGCAAGTAAACTAAATTAATTATTGAAAATCAAACAATTAATATTTTCCGAATGGTGGAATTTCATCAAACCACTAACAAGTAGCTATATATTAAGAAAGAAAACATAATTTTCACGCAAAGTAATTTTTGAGGGTTACAACTTCAATCTAACTGAGTGATATTTTCAGGAATAGTAAAAAAACAGTTCTATTTTTTTTACCCAGGTAACAAGATTCCTTTTGGATGGCCTTACACATTGACATAGATCGGACATAATAAACTTCAGTACGTTGAGCAAGCAATCCCAATTTCCAAGAATTTTATTTTTCTCGAACATATTGGAAAGAAGCTATCGGACCTCTTATAATTGATCTGCTTAAAGCCCAAACCAAATGGGCTGATGGACCAGGCCCGGGTGGGCAATAGGCGATTAGGCGCCCATCATGACTTGCAAAACCTTACGTGATGTTGCAAATTTGCAAATTGCAATCCAAATCTATTACACCCATATTTTCAAGTCATTTATTTTCAAGAAACTTTAGCCTTATATATTTTCCAAAAGACGTTACAACATATATAGCTAGCAAAACTTGGTCACTTTGGAGAGCCATTATATAAAAAATACCCTTGAATTGGAGTTACAAGACCGTAGACATGTTATCACCATAGTTAATTTTATTAAACATAAACATATATACCTATAGTGATAATATGTTCTCACCATAGTTAATTATACCTAATTATAGTATATTATGTTTAATATAATTAGATATGTTAAGTACACGTCCTCAATATAGCTAATTAATTTATGTCCCATTTATTTTATAGTACTATAGAAAAAAATGGTTCTCACAATAGTTGATAGACACATAGCGTCGGGCTATAGTGAGGAATTTAAGGTGAGAATACTTCCTCACACTAAATATCTAAACTATAGATATTTAGTGAAGACTTTTTGACATATGGTGTTGACTTTTCTCCTTACTTTTGTCTATTTTTTTCTTCTAGTGAATTACTACCACAAACTTAAACTTAACACAAAGTACGTGATTATGACCAACTATATGTACATTGAACCATGATAACGATAATCATATATTATCGGAGACTAAGGTAACTAACGAAAATGGGTCGTCACTTTTTTGTAGCGCACCCATAAGTGTCACAATAAGCTTGTGCCGTTAACAGGAAAATAGTCCCAATGCTTATAATAAACGCGAAAATCTTCCATGAACTTTCTACGAAACCGCCAAAACCCCTTAAAATAACTAGCAACCAATTTGCTATTTTTTTCAATACTAAATCTATCTTCGAAGTCTTTCTACGATCATAAACTTTCTTAGCTTCTTCCACCATTTTTTGCAGCTCAGATTTCTTTTTCTTTTCCATGCTAATTTGTATACAACTGCCCATACTAGTGAAGAGTTCCACAATTTCATCGTCACTCAATTCACCTTTTATAATATTCTCTTTTCGAAGAAGCTTAACGTCGTTAACGTTCACGATAAGCTCACACATCAAACCCGCGTATTCAGTAAGTGGGAACTTATCGTATTGATCCGTCATTAACATTTCATAAACAACCAAATTTCTTAAGGCAACTTCTGAGTCCTTGTTTAAAGTTATACATGGCAGCACAAATTTCTCACCACTAATGCATATATCTCGAATCCCATTGCCCGGTTTTAGGTTGTAAAACCTAAATCCGGCTTTGTTGTGAAGCTCGTAAGCTGAAGGCATCGGTATTTCACTTTGGGTGAAGGTCTCTAGATTTGTGATAGTTTGCTTATATACTTGAACAATCTCGTCTTTAGGTATTTTTTGTGTGAAATCTGAAACCTCGGTTAACATATCAAGCACCGCGATTTTGAACGTAGGTTCAACTATTCTATTGTCGGTACGGGCGCTATTTGTTATGATTGAATGATACATATAGTCAAGTAGATGATTTACATTAATAGGAGCTATGGATTCTGAACATAGTTCGAGTGGAGAATGAGTCTCGCAAAAAGGGCGAAATGTTGAGGACAAGAATTCATTGGGTAAAGGGATTAGAGTACTAGATAATTCATGCAAAACCTTATTGATTTCCATCGACACCATAAAAGGAATTTGATTCTCTGCCATTAGTATATCGTGGATGATCATAAACGGAAACTGGGAATTTTCAGCGTTATTAGTAGTACCGAGTAGATCAAGCAAGAAAAGACCATCAATGGCAAAAACCCAAGCCAACGAATCATCGTCATCTTGCAAGAACATGTCATAGTAGCCGGGCACAAGTTTCCGGATCTTATCAAGGACAACACTTACATCATTAACTTTGTGATCTTGTAGTACACTTTGCATGGCGATAAGTTTCTTCTGCTCCATCTTTTTGTAGGGTTGGGGCCGGAAATGATGATTCGGGCCCAACCCTATATGGTGTGGTTCATAGGCTTCGAGCTTTTTTTGGGTTACGTTTTCAGGCACTTGAAAGATGGAAGACTTAGGAATTAAATTTAAGCTGGTTTTGAGTTGGTGATTCAAGATTGTACTAATTTCATTAATCCATTTTTGCTTTCTAGGGTCAGAAAGCAACGACTCATCTATGGATGCCATTTAATGATGAAAATGTTTTCTTTGATGGTACTAATTAAGATGCATAAACTATATTAGTGCATGTTTATATAGTGTGGTCTTCCTAGTATTTCTGGTAAAAATGTCAATTCTACTAAAAAAACTAAATTATTTACCCCCTTTACATAAACTCGATCTAGGACGTTCTAGAAGATAACACGTATAATAGTTTCATATTAAAAAAGAAAGAAAAAGAACATGATAAAATTTGTGTTGTTAAAAGAAAGTACAATAGACACTAAAATGTGTGTTCATTATGACTTAGTTTTTAAAAATGGTATATGCACGTATCTTTTTGAAGAGAAATTTTCATTTCCAAGCATTGCTATATGTCTACGTTGTAAGACTATATTTATGTGCATATTTATATAATTAAACTCCATATAAAATTGGTTGGAGAATATGTGAAGAAAGATTTAGTGAATTATACCAATCATATTTGTAAGGCATGTAAAATAACCTAATTAAAAAGAAGAAGAAAACATATATCAATCAAGAGCAATGATATAGGAACTTAATATATCCACCTAAAAATAAATCTAATAAGAGAACTATTAAAACATAATACGTATGTCTACTTTTTGATGTATCAAACTGATAATTAGATTAATTTATCAAATCTCTATATTATTTTTCATCAATCAATCAATGCTTGTTTATTTAATTTTACCAAAGAACACGTGTTAGTAACTTTAGTTTTGTCAAACCTTCTACAATGATCCTCATAGATTATGACAATTAAACTAGGCTTTTCCTAAAAAGGAGGAGTTTTGTCATATAGTGACACATATGCATTACGTGAAAGATAATTAATTATGGTCTGGTTATCAATATACTCCCTCCGTCCCACAAAAAAATTCTCATTTCATCTTGGCACAAGTTTTTAGGTGGTAGTTAGTGGTGGGGTCATTGGTATTAATTTTGATTAAAATATAAGGTTTGATTGGAGAGAGAATGATAGTTAGTGGATATTAGTAATGGGGTCCTTAAGAATAATAATATTTTATTATGTGGAGCCCATCAAATGTGAGAAATGAGAATGGGACAAAAGTTTTGTTAGAAATGGAAACTTTTTTGTGAGACGGAGGGAGTAGTTATTAGTGATATATTTTCAAAAATAGTAAAAATTCAGTTCTCCTTTTGTACACCCATATTTCCAAGTCATTTGGAAAGAAGCTATCGGACCTCTTAGATAGATCTGCACAAAGCCCAAACCAAATGGATTGATGGACCAGGCCCGGGTGGGTAATAGGCGCCCATCATGACTAAAACGTTCCGCGATGTTAAAGTCCAGATCTATTACAATTTTACACCCATATTTCCAAATATGGGTGTAAAACACAAAATAGTGTACATTCGAGCAAAATTCGGCATCCTGGCCCATTATAATAGGAATAGACTTGAACAAAAATTACAAAATAGCACTCAGAATTAGAGTTGCAAAATTGTATAACCCTATTTTGAAAATTGGCAATTTACGTAATTTTCATATGGCCCGTGTTTGTATTTACAGTTTTAATTAATTAAAATAGTCACATTTAACAAACATAAAAGCAAGGGAATGCTAAATTGCTCCAAAAACGCAAATCTTTAAACAACTAGTGATTGTTACTTATTGCTAACAAAACTTAAATTACATTTTCTAAGAGGTAAGCTACACCTTTTAAGTATATACATCTTGGGTACCATTTATTGACTTGTAACTAGTGGTGACAATTAATTCGTGTTTTTTCTGTTAATATTTTAGTCAATTTTTCTTTGTAATACCATACATTAATATGCAATGTGTTTTACAGTTACTTTTATTTTTATTATCTTAATATAATAAAAACTATCTATTCTTTTATATATTATCAAATAATACTAATAGTATCCGCATAACATCCATGTAGCCAAGTATATTAATAAATTTAAATACTTACTGGTAAGTTTAAAGGGAGTGATAATTACATAACATCTTTGATGCATATATCATAATAATTGCATTATATATTTGTACAATCTATAATTTTACTTATATTGTGTGGTATATTCATCAAAAGATGTGGTATCAAAATTAATTTCCTAAGTTTAATATCAATTTAAATTTGAGACATGACGAAGTGATAAACAATATCTCCTGTAGACATGTCTATTGATTATTTAGCAGGCCCACGGGTCATGCCTATTGTGAGGAAAATACAAAAGTAGGTAGTAGTTTATTGACTTGGTGGATAAAGACATGTTGAGTGGTCCCATAACTTCGAAGAATTCTTTATCATTTTATATTTAAATTTCATTTAAACTACCTAATTTATTTTCAATAAAATCAAAATTTTCTTTATATAAATTCAAAAGTAAATCAAACAAATCGTCCATGTGGTATATACTAAATTTATCAACCGTAATTTAATTAAAAAATATATATTGAAAATCTTTGTTTATGCAAAGAGTTTACACTCATAGTTGTTTAACTTTTTTGTTAAGTTTTCCATGTGGAATGCACGATTAGGGTAAATTATTCTAAATTCAAAAAGGAAGGGTACATGCTATAAAACAGTTTTTTAATTGTGAAATTAACTTATTAAAAAGGTTTTGATTTTCGAATACCACATAAGATTAACAATTTGATACCCATACGTTACAAAATTAGTCGTTTTAGTAATATATTGACCGTTTACTTTTGATCTAGCCAATGCATTCCACCACCAACTTTTTGGATAACTTATTATATTTTTAGTGTCCACGTTTATTTTAAGAGAAATGATATTTATAATTACCATTTATGATTATTTATGTGTCTATTCATCTCTAAACTTAACATATGTGATCCAATAATTCTCTTTCCTTATATTATCCCTTAATTTTAACATTTATCATCTTCAAATAGGTAGGGACACAAATAATAATAAGCAAAATACCGTTTCTCTTATTTTATGGTTGGTGCATATTTATACGATGAACTATTTATTTGATTGCGATTTTTGACATTTTTCAGTCAATTACATTATCCACGTCTATCATTTTCTATCTGTTACTTTCTTCATCTCTATCACAATTTTCAATTTAATTCATTCTAATTTTATTCAACTTACACATAACCATCATTTCATACTTGTCATTGTTTGTATTCAACAATTTTATACAATTATTATTTTTGTTATGTTTGAATTTTGATAAGTAAATAATACTTGAAAATTAAACTTATAAAGGAACTCGCGTCACATATGGGTCGATTATCTAGTTCATGATCAATCAACCAGCTAGCAAAAACTAATTAATGGTAGGCAAATGCATCCCAATTAGATCAATAAAGAAAAAGGACTCAATTTGCTCATAAGGGAAAACAAATACCATCCTATTAAGTCAATGAAGAAAATGGTCCAATATGTTCCGAGAAAAATTGAACCATCTGGGATGGATCCAAACCGAGCTTCGAATACGCCTCACGAACCAAGACCACCGAGCCTGAAATGCTAATCAGAAACGTTAAAGCCTTAGCCGTAGCCCGAACTTGCTTTTCAACCTCGTTTTTGAACCGAACACTCGGTACATTATCATAAACTTCATTTAACTTAGCCGCAGTTTTCCTCAACTTCGATTCACCACTCATATTTCCAAGTGATCTCCCTATCCCGTTAAACAAATCGACAATATCTTTATCGCTCAAATCGCCTACTATAATCTTCTCTTCACGTAGCAACTTCACGTCTTTTGTAGTATCGATAACCCCACACATGAAATCGACATATTCCGTGAGTTCGAGACCGTAACCGGCCATAAAACTATTTTTCGCCATTAGTTTCTCGTAAGCCGTCAAGTTTCGAAGTATAACCTCGGAATCAAAATCGAGGGTAATCACGGGAAGATAACAACACCCGTCGATAAAATTAATGTTCCTAATCCCTTCGTTTTCCGGCGATAATTTAAATTTCACTCCCGCAATATCGCGGAGTTCTGAAACCGAAGGAACCCTAATTTCTTGAACACTCGTTTTCTCATCATCGTTTTCGTAGAGAATTTTCTCGATCGATTCGAGTATCCCGAGAAACGGTTTAGCACCGGGTATCAATCCCGCAGCTTGGATCACGGCTTCTAGTAATTCTTCGGTTGCGGGTTTTTCAACCGGAACACTTCCGGGTTCTTTGAAATTAACATCAAACGATTTCGACGTTTCGTTATTCACGATAGATCGATACATATAATCGAGTAAATGATGAACTCGATCAAAATCGATGTTCACTTTCGAGAGTAGAAACGGCGAATTCTCCTTACAAAAGAATCGAAATTTCGACTCCCAGAAATCTTTTTCGGGGTCTTCACCGGATAACAACACTTCTCGAATTTCATTCAACACAATTAACGGAATCTGGTTTTCTAACATGATTAGATCCTTTTCATCAATTGCATAACCAAGATCTGAATAAACAGAAAGCTGATCTAGTAAGAACAAACCGTCGATCGCGAATAACCATGCCAATGCATCGTCGTCTACTTCTGGGAACGAATCATAGCAAGCTGAAACAACGGGGATGATTTCTTTAACTTTAGCGACGACTTGATCTTCACAGTCAGGAATTTGAATCGGTTTTATTACCCTTTTTATTAGATAGCGTAGATATTGTATAAATATTTGAAAGATTGTGTATATCCTTTCCATAGAAGTAGGAGACATGTATTATAAATAACAATGTAAATCAATGAGAAGAGGCATCGAATTATTCTCAACCTATTATGGTATCAGAGCATTAAACCTAAAACCTAATTTTTTTTTTTTTTTCTCTCTTCCTTTCTCCCCTACACGGCCGACACCCTACACAAACCCTCTTCTTCCTTTTTTTTTTTTCGGCCGCAACCCCACCGTTCTCAATGACCGGAGATTCTGCAACTCCGGCTTCCCCCAAACTACATCCGGCAGTCACGGTCACCAACATCCGTACCTTCATACCCATCGTCCTCGAGATGGAGAAAGGACAGTACACCTCTTGGGCCGAATTATTCAAGATCCATTGTCGCGCGTTTCAAGTTCTTGATCACATCCAACCTACCGACACAGCTTCATCCTCCGCTGGTGCACCCGATGAATCGTGGTCCCGCATTGATGCCATAGTTCTTCAATGGATCTACGGGACGATCTCCAATGATCTTCTCCACACCATACTCAAGCCGGATACCACTGCTGCCGACGCTTGGACCGCCCTCTCAAACATCTTCCAAGACAACAAATATACAAGGGCGGTATACCTTGAAAACAAATTCTCTAATATTAAACTTGATAATTTTTCTAACGTTTCCTCCTATTGTCAAGAAATTAAGATGATTGCAGATCAACTTGCCAACGTTGGTTCACCCGTTCCGGACCACCGCCTTGTTCTTCAGATGATTGCCGGGCTAAACGATCAATATGATGGTGTTGCTATGATGATTCAACAAACCAAACCTCTCCCCGACTTCTATGAGGCTCGGTCCAAACTCTGTTTGGAAGAAACCCGCAAAACGAACCAAGCCGCCACCGCAGCAGCTGCATCCGCCACTGCACTCCACACCGCAACCACTGATGACCCCAAGCCCCCCTCGTCTCAGTCTAACCGGGGTCGTGGCTCGGATTACCGTGGCCGCGGCCGCGGTCGTGGCCGCGGCAGGGGTCGAGGTCGCACTTCCAACTACAACAATACCCAGCAACCATACTCACAATTCCCACTCCTGCAACAATGGCCCTACTTTCCCTGGCAATTCCCACCGTGCCCGTACCCCACCTCATCGTGGTCCAAACAGCAGCAACCTCCACCCGCCAACCAACAGCCGGGTATACTTGGTCCACGCCCGCAAGCACCATATCCGTCACAACAACATGGCCCGACACCCACTAATATTGAACAAGCTCTGTACACCATGTCTCTCAATACCCCGGACCAGAATTGGTACCTAGATACGGGGGCCACATCGCACATGGCACACTCGACAGGTAGTTTCTCGTCTTATTTTAATAATGGTCTTAATACTAACGTAATAGTCGGCAATGGCTCCCATTTACCCATCCGTGGAACCGGCCATTTTACCCTTACCCGCCCATACCCGCCCATTAGACTCAATAATATACTTCATGTCCCAAACCTTATCAAAAACTTACTTTCCGTTCGCCGTTTAACTAACGATAATAATATTACCATTGAATTTGACAAACTTGGTTTTACTGTGAAGGACTACCAGACGCGGATACCCACCCTCCGATGTAATAGCACGGGCGATCTCTATCCACTCACCTTCTCTCCTTCTACAACACACCGCACCTCCGCTTCCGTTTTTGCTGCTTTGTCTCAAGATCTTTGGCATCATCGTCTTGGTCATCCAGACGTGTCCAAATTACGTTTTCTTAGAAATAATTCCTCTATTAGTTATGAGAATATTAATAAACCAAAACTTTGTCAATCTTGTGTGTTTGGAAAACATATTCGTTTACCTTTTACTAATTCTTCGTCTAGTACTATTTTTCCTTTTGATATTGTTCACAGTGATTTATGGACCTCCCCGGTCCTTAGCTCGGGTGGTCACCGCTATTACATGTTACTTTTAGATGATTTTACCAATTTCTTATGGACATACCCTCTTAGCCACAAATCTCAAGTCTTCTCCATTTTTCAAAATTTTTCTAACCTTATAAAAACACAATTCAATAAATCTATAAAAACATTCCAATGTGACAACGGAAAAGAATACTCGAACACTAAATTTCAACAATTTTGCACCACTAATGGTATGCTCTTTCGTTTTTCATGTCCCTATACTTCCTCTCAAAACGGCAAAGCCGAACGAAAAATACGTTCTATCAACAACATCATTCGCACCCTACTTGCCCATTCCAACGTTCCACCATCCTTTTGGCATCACGCCCTTCAAATGGCAACCTACATCCTCAACATCTTGCCCAACAAAGTCACTAAAAACTCCACCCCTACCTCCCTTCTCTACAACCGCCACCCGTCTTACACCCACCTTCGCATATTTGGTTGCCTATGCTACCCCCTAACACCGTCCACCACTATCCACAAACTTGCCAAACGATCTTCTCCTTGTGTCTTTCTTGGATACCCCTCACATCACCGGGGGTACAAATGCTATGATATGTCCACTCGTCAAATTATCCTCTCCCGACATGTCCTCTTTGACGAAACAGTGTTTCCGTTTGCAACTCAAACCACCCCACGACCATCATATGACTTCCTCCACCACAATATTCATCCATACATACTTCACGAGTCCACTCCCTCTACACCTTCAACACCACCACCTACGGTCCCACCCTCTCACTCAAATACCACGGACCCTCCTGCCCCTACTGCCCCCAAACCACCTCACAATACTACTCCCACCTCTACCGTCCCTTCTCATCCTCCGGTACCTCTTAACCACCCTAATACAACTGCACCACCTTCTCGTACTAATACCAACCCACAAACACCTCTACCAAACTCAAACTCTCAACCACCGCCACCTCCCACACGCACCATGACAACCCGTAGCATGACCGGTTCATCCAAACCGAAACAACAATTCAACCTACATACCTCCACTATCTCACCCATTCCAAAAAATCCACTCACCGCCCTATCCAACCCAAATTGGAGCCATGCCATGACTGACGAGTTTAAGGCCCTTATTTCTAATAAGACGTGGGAACTAGTCCCCCGTCACCCTGATATGAATATTATACGTTGCATGTGGATTTTTAAACATAAAAAGAAATCTGACGGTTCTTTTGAGCGATATAAGGCTCGTTTGGTTTGTGATGGCAGGTCTCAACAGGTTGGAGTCGATTGTGGTGAAACATTTAGTCCAGTGGTCAAACCGTCTACCATTCGTACGGTTTTGACGATAGCACTCTCAAAGTCGTGGTCGATACATCAACTGGACGTTAAAAACGCATTCTTACATGGAAATTTGGAAGAAACGGTATATATGCATCAACCCATGGGTTTTCGGGACTCTAGATATCCGGACCATGTATGTCTCCTCAAAAAGTCGTTATACGGCTTAAAACAAGCCCCACGGGCATGGTATCAACGGTTTACAGACTATGTCAACACCCTCGGTTTTCAACATAGCAAGTGTGATCATTCACTATTTATTTACAAAAACGGGAACGACATGGCCTACATTCTCCTATACGTTGATGACATCATCCTCACCACATCATCAGATGCGCTTCGTCAACATTTCATGGCACTACTTGCATCAGAATTCGCTATGAAAGACCTCGGTCCACTGAGTTATTTTCTTGGCATCTCAGTCGCACGAAGCAAGGACCACATTTTTCTGTCTCAACACAAATATGCCCTGGAAATTCTCGAACGGGCAGGCATGTCTTCATGCAATCCAGTCGCAACTCCCGTGGATACAAACTCCAAACTGAGTGCAACGTCCGGCACTCCATTTGCTAACCCAACTACCTACCGTAGTCTCGCGGGGGCACTCCAATACCTCACCTTCACACGGCCGGACATATCTTATGCCGTTCAACAACTCTGTCTTCATATGCATGCTCCACGTACCACACATTGGGATGCTTTGAAAAGAGTCCTCCGCTACGTTAAAGGCACCCTCACACATGGTTTATACCTTTACAAAACTCTTCTCAAGAATCTTGTCTCCTACACCGATGCAGACTGGGCCGGGTGTCCCGACACCAGACGATCAACCTCGGGCTACTGTGTCTACCTCGGCGATACACTTATATCATGGTCCGCTAAACGTCAGACCACTCTATCGCGTTCTAGTGCCGAGGCAGAATACCGTGCAGTTGCTAACGTCGTCTCCGAAACATGTTGGCTTCGTAACCTCTTACTCGAGCTTCACCAACCGGTCACTGTCGCCACCCTGGTCTACTGCGACAATGTAAGTGCAGTTTACCTCTCCGGGAATCCAGTCCAACACCAACGTACCAAACATATTGAGTTGGACATACATTTTGTTCGCGAAAAAGTCCAACGTGGTCAAGTCCGTGTTCTTCACGTTCCATCCAGATATCAGATCGCAGACATTTTCACGAAAGGATTACCCAGAATTTTATTTGAAGATTTCAGGTCCAGTCTCAGCATACGTTCCCCTCCCGCTAAGACTGCGGGGGTATATTAGATAGCGTAGATATTGTATAAATATTTGAAAGATTGTGTATATCCTTTCCATAGAAGTAGGAGACATGTATTATAAATAACAATGTAAATCAATGAGAAGAGGCATCGAATTATTCTCAACCTATTACTTTTGACTGCAGTGAGCTTGTATTGTTCCATCTTCTGATAGAGTTCGGTCTGAAAATGGTGTTTCGGGCCGAGCCCCATTAGTTGAGGCTCATAAGCTTCGAGTTTTTCTTCTTTTAGGATTTTGGGGATTTTGAATATGGAAACTGGAGGTGTATCTATAGTGACTGCAAGTTGGGTTTTTAAGGTTTTTCTGATCTGATCTACCCATGGTTGGTCGCCGGAGTTTGGAGCCAGAAATGCTTTTATAGCCGCCATTTGATACTCACGAAATGGGTTTTAAGTTGTAACACGACTATGGTTACTTTTTCTTGACTTTAAATTGCTCAAATGGCCTGTGGTTGGTGAATGATAATTCACATGTGAGCTTAAAGAAATGGTTGATCATTCATCAGAGGTCGATCTATAAAACACGTGCATAATAATTTAAACAGTTTAATGGAAAATAAACCGTCCTAAAATAAGAAATTGTAATTATATTTTTAATCCGTTTTGGTAATTATAATTTTGATGGAATTAGAAAAATTCAGAAAATTGACAAATCGTATGGACAAAAATAACAAAAAAAATTATATGAAACTGTGGAATTTGGAAGACATAATGGCAATTTCTTGTAATTTAGATCAATGAAAAAGGATTGATTACTAGGTAGAAATTAAAAACCTATCTTTTGTGGTGAGCAAATATTGTTCGGTTACATGAAAAACATTAGTGTTACTTTTCTACTTGTATCAAAAGATATTTTGAAGAGCGTTGTTCTGTTAAACAAATGATGGGCTGGTAAATAAATGATGAGTTTTTTTAGTAATCGTGATTGAAGAAGGAACTATGGCTAAAAGCCTAAAACAATGGAGTAAAATTGATGCTTTTTTTAGAACTACATTTGAGCCGGTTAAAAAAAGTAAAGATGGTGGTGGGTTGTAACAAACGTATAGGTTATATCAATGAGGGGCTGTAATAAAGCAAATAAAGCACGTAGCTGAAGTGGTTAACACGCAGTCCTAACTCCCAAATGGTCACGAGTCGATTCCCATATGTTGCGTTTTAATATTTTTGGTGTCTTAAGTATTTAAGACATTTCTCAAAGTAGAGAGAGAAAATTAAGACCTTCCATTTTACTCCCTCCGTCCCACAAAAAACTTCCCATTTGAGTTGGACACAAGTTTTAAGGTGATAGTTAGTGGTGAGGTCATTGGTAATAATTGTGATTAAAATATATGATTGGTTTGGAGAGAGAAACATAGTTAGGGGATAGTTAATGGTGGGGTCCTTAGTAATAATATTATTTTATTATGTGGAGCCCATCAAATGTACGAAATGAGAAGTTTTTTGTGGGACAAAAATATAAGATCAAATGGGAAATTTTTTGTGGGACGGAGGGAGTATTATCTATTACTCCATATTAGGAGTAGTAAATATTATTATCACAACAAAAGAATAAACAAATAATTTAATAATAAATTGCTAATTTATATGAACTAGCTACCTAACCCGTTAGTTGTCATTGTCTACCTTTTGTCTGTTACTTCTATTCATTTGAAAGAAGAAAAAAAGAAGACGTTAAATTTTTAGCTTTGGTAAGGTTTGGTTAATATTAAATTACTTTTCTTTCGTACCAAACACATAACAAAATATTACCAAAAACCCCGTAGTAGTGAAGTAACCTACAGATCAACTCTTAAAATTAATTTTATTAATACAACCGACCAATGCATACCTCCAACAACCACCATTGGTCGCCAAATTAACCAAACCCAAACGAAAAGGTCATGGCGGACTCGTCCAACAGAGATCAGTTAAAGGGGAGACGTGGTCGCTGGGTTCGGTCGTGATCACGTTTCCTCGTCCATTACGGAGCCCAAAAATATAAAGAATTGAACTTTAATTAACACATAAACATAATATGTAGACTTTTAAAAACTTTCATAACTTGGAAATTGTTGTCCGAAATCTTTTTCGGAAGAAGACTTGTCGATGTGAAAGTGTGTAGTCGGAGGGGAAGAAAATAAACTAAACATATATATTTTCTATTTATCTGTAGATATTATACTAATATTGAATCAATATAAAACTACAAGTAATGGTACATCCCTCAACGAAGGTTGCCGCCCGTGCCAACAATTCCGACACGTCGTCCCCCTTACATCACCTATCAAGGACGCGTCCCCATGGTGTTTTCGTGAGGGTTCGTGTAACACCTCATTTTTCAAAACATCTTTTAAAACGTATTTTTAAATAAAAATATTACAATGTACAATATCTCTCAAATTACGGTTTAACAAAAATCATTTAAACATTATCAGAGTTATAAAACCGGTGTTACAATACAATATCATAACCATAGGATAAACGGGATCTACCTACGAGCTCCCGAGCTAATCAACACTAGGCCACTTCTATCGCGACCCTCTAGTCCATTGATCTCGAACCTGAGTACATAGCCAAAAACAAAGTAGTACGTGAGACAAAATAGTCTCGTGAGATACATGGGTTTTAGACCCGATAAACAACTAGTCACATAATGTCATTTATATCATAATAATGTTATTAATTTCCTTCGGGTCACTTCATTTCTTTCATCATTGGTCAATGTCAAGATAATCGGAATGCCTCCAATCTATCAAGACCGTCATATCCACGGTAACCGGAATGCCTCCAATCTACCGGGACTCATAGGTATTGGGTAATCGGAATGCCTCCAATCTACCACTAACCTTAAGGAACCATGATAACCGGAATGCCTCCAATCTACCATGGCCCTAGGGACATCATAATCATCATCACCATTGATCATTTATCATCATGAGCTTATAGCTCCATCATTTTAAAGATACCATGATAACCCAGAATGCCTCCAAATCTATCATGTACCTGCCTTATTTCAATCTACCCGTCATAACTATTACACGTGACTATATGTCACATCTATCATCAATGCCATAAGGCCATCATACAATCTATCCACATGCTAATCTTAACTAGCATTCACATAATCGGATCAACTAATCTCGTTATTAGTAATCACATAATATAAAAGTACACTCTTTTAAGTCATATCAATAATTAATTATTAATTACTTTTCATTATCATGATCTCTTTCAAAATCATCAATCACTTTAGACATACTTAGATAGTCTACTATTTATCACTTTCTCATCTTTTCAAGCATCTCTTTATTAAAAATCATTTATTAATAAAGACTCACAAAACCTCATATATATTTTAAAAGAAACATTTGCTATGTACCCAGTTTTAAAAGTCTCATGTACTCACCTTAGCCAAGCTAAATCCAAATCGTGTCTAACAACACGAATCCTTGCTTTCCAACTTGTGAGATGTCACCAAACTTTAGGTCTTCTTGACCTACCATCAATACCATCACAATAACTAGTTATTATCCATAACTAATCACTAATCAATCCATATTCACATTCCTAACCACCAAGTTCATCCAACTTGGTGGAATCTCAAACCCTAGTTCAAGATTTCCATCAATAAACCCAATTCCAACTTGTACACATCGATTACAAGCTTACATCGAGTGTTCTACACCCAAGTTTAGTCATCTTCCCCAAAGATGACATGGTTGGTTCCCCAAACCACCATTTCTACCCTTACCAAGCTAAAAATTAAGATAACTAAGTAGAACAAGCAAGAATCCTTACCCTTGGTGCTTCAATCCTTCAAGATGGTGATGATTTGAGCTCCTTAGCTCCAAAAACGACAAAAAACTCTCCAAAAACGGCTGCACAAGATCTATGGTTCGTGGGTTTATGAAGCCCTAGCTTCTACACCATTTTATATACTCCAGACAGCCCTCGCGCCACCCTCGCGTTTGGCTCGCGCCGCGAGGTGACGCGGGATGTCCTCTTGGTCGCCGCAGGAAGCCCGACCTCGCGCCCCGCTCGCGCCTGGATCAACGCGACTCTCGACGCGAAGCTCAACTCGAGCTCAACGCGAGTCCCTCGCGTTTGGGCCTAACTCTTCTGTTTGACTTCGCGTTTCACTCGCGCCAGGCTCGCGCCGCGAGCCTACCTTTGCAGCAGGGCTGCACTTTTCGGTCTAGGTTTCAACCCGATTTCGCCCATAACTTTCTCATACGGTGTCCAAACGACACGAAACCAATTTCTACGCGTTTTATACGATTTATCCTTATTTAACGTATTTTTGTACAATTTGTTTATCCACAAATTTCGGGTCGTTACATTTACCTCCTTTATTCCTCAATATTTCCATTTAATTCATTAACCGAAAATTCCGGTCGTTACAACTATCCACCCCTTAAAAGGATTCCGTCCTCGGAATCAACTCAAGGATTTCCAATCCTCATTACACTTCCAAATGGTTATCCAATGATACTTATGCATTTAAATGCCCGCTTGACTCCGTCATACTCCAAACGGGTCAAAAACCCAATCTTGAGTCCCTAATACCCGAACGGGTCAAAATTTCACAACTTGACCTTAACACTTTCAATCATTTTACCAATTCATTTATCTACATTGGGATGATATAACCCAATCATTACTAATAGTCAATTGACCAAAACGATAGTCAATGCCTAGCTTTGACCAAATGGTCAACATTGCCAAATCTTTGACTTAAGCACAAAGTCAACCATCTCTTGATATTTTCTTTATCCACTAGTGGTTCCATTAACCATCAATTCCTTAACAATCGACCTTACATTCATGGTCCAACAACAATCATACTCGATCCCTAAATTCAATCCGAATTATTCTACGGTCAAAGTCGTACCCTTTGACTACTATTATTTCCATCAATCCATTAACCACTATCATACACATGCAGACGATATATTATGCCCTTATCCTTGTCTAACCATTATAACCAAAAGTCAAAACCCAATTTTGACTAAAGTCAACATTCCACTAGTTGACCAACCTTGACTTATGAATAAAGTCAACTTACCTTGCTAAATTCCACATATTCCATATTACTAAGGCATCGCTTCCCAAGCTCTTCATTCCCGATTTCAATATCTAATTTCCTTTCTCAATTGTTCATCTTTTCTTCGATTTCAATTTCCACAATCGATTAACAATTTTCATTTAAGGCAATACCAAATCTCTATCACCTTTTTAACTTTCATCCAATTACTTATACCACTTATAATTCCTTCAAGTATCCTTATACCATACTTGAAATTCCCGATTACCGGCTCTAGAGCCTCAATCATATCCAATTGTGGCCTAACCACCCATTATACCTCTTTCACCACTCATTGATTACTAACAAACTTTGCTTCCTAAAAGCATTCCTTTTCCATAAACCATGAACTTGTAGGCATCTCCTACACCTACTTATACTTAAACACTACCCGTGTTTTCAACCCAAGTTCTCATTTGCTATAAAATCATATCAATAACTAACCATACGGTTCTACATACGTCAGGTACAAACATCATACCCCTGATATAACAAATTATACTTTAACTATCTTATCGAGATGATCGGAAAGCCTCCAATCCATCACGATTCCAAACTGTCACAATGATCGGAAAGCCTCCAATCCATAGTGACCCAACAAGTCTCGTTAACCGGAAAGCCTCCGATCTAACAAGATCTATACAATACCATTCTATCTTGCACACGATTCATGTATGCATCGTTCACTTAGCATCAAGCTAACATTTTCTTTCATAACTAATCACATTCTCTATACAATTTACATTTCCTCACATTTCATATAACATTACTTTCTAAATTCATATTCTTTTCGTAGGCAATTACTCCCACTTATACCTTTATACCACACGGTATACATATAATCATTTCTAATGCTTTCCACCAACCTACTCATTTACCAATCGTCTTTTGTCGATTTATTTTCTCATTATTAAAATTTGCAATCTTTCCTTCACCACCTAGGTAACCACCATTGCATCTAATCATCCATATTTTGACCGGATCGCGCGGTCAACCTGAGTCAACTAATTGACTCCGATCCATAGTCTATACATAAGTTATCACACTTTTTCCTATGCCCTTTCTGCAACCATTAATTGTCACCCTTGACTTAGCATACCATATCTAGGACATTTTACCATTAATTAACCTTTTTCACTTAGCATCGCATTCATCATCCATGATACAACCTTTTGTCAATCGTTCAATCAATCACATCCAATATCTAAGTTCCATTTTATAGATATATATGTATACATTTTGTACCTTCCAATTCTCACTAGCACCTAGTACTTCATTGTACTACTATCCCCTTGTTGAAAACGTTTACCACTTTCGTGATTCACCTTCAAATAATCCATAACAACATAGTCCTTCTTATCCTTATTTCTCGCGACATACCGGTTGCCAACCCATTCGACTATACACATAATAACCCGGGGAGACTATCTCCCAACCTTATTTCTTTTCACATCACCTACTTTACCCCTATCTTACCCTGTTACTCGTTCATTTATTCACCATGCAATTCAACACATTTTTCATAACATCGCGTTATCATTTTCTTCCATATTCACACATTTCTCGTCGGACATACTACTTTATACGTTTCATATAACATTACCTTTTTCATTATCACATGCCTTTAAGGCCATCATATAATGCACAAGCATTGTACCTCGCGGGTAAACCATAAAATTTTTCCGATTCCCATTTACCGTCTCACTAACACACTAATCACCCTTAAACGGTTCATTTCCCTATTAATCAACTTTCCAAATCTTTTGTCACCACCGAGGTAACTATCAATCTATTCCTTCAACCATAGTTCACCGGCCACCCGGTCATCTTAAGTCGACCAATCGACTCCGGTCCACATTTGTAACTCATGACTTGGCACACATTGGCCCAACTTTCCATACTCTCGTCTTTATACATCGCGATACTTAAAAATACTTATTTTCCATTCGTAGTCTCACACTACCCCTTGCTCCATACCGTCATGTCATTACCATGACATGTAGCCCCTAATTGTTTTCTTACCGTTGATATCGACTTCGTCGTTATTGTCACAAAACTTGACATGGCTATATGCCAATTTTTTTTTTTTATTATTATTTTTTTTTTTTTACTCAACCGTTTTCAACGATCAACATCCGTCGTTCCCGACACTTACTCTTTTCCACATATTTCCCATTCATAAATTCTAAGGCATCACCATACCTTAGTCATTCTTTCCTTTACCGTTCACGTATAATATTACATTACTTATCCGGATTCCCGCCGAATATCCAAATTCCATTTCCAAGGATCCATATCTCGTGTCTCATCCTTCTTATATATTAGTATCAACCCTTATATCCTTACAATATGCGACACACTTGTCTATAGTCCTTTCCAATACATGTTTCCACTCACATCACTAGCCGGGAAGACTATTCCCAAAAATAAATCCCCATGTCGTACGACTCGTCTCCAAATTCTAAAAGCACCAATTCGTACAACAACCAACAATTAAGCCAT
Source organism: Calendula officinalis (assembly GCA_963853835.1). NCBI lineage: Eukaryota > Viridiplantae > Streptophyta > Magnoliopsida > Asterales > Asteraceae > Calendula > Calendula officinalis. The sequence continues at coordinate 72,950,577 of OY970829.1, read as the reverse complement.
AACCACATAGCATCAATCTTCACCTAAGATCTCCGAGGCTGCATCATGAACCCCCCTCTAGATTTCCTTCCGGGAAGACTTCCCCTTTCAACTCACTCGTGAGTTCCTTTCACAACATATTGTACCACACTCTCTTTCCAAAAGTTTCATACTACACGTTCCACCGTGTCAACGCCTCCCCCTTTAATTATATGAATGTCAAACTCATCATATCTTTCTTTCTTCTCTTGCTACCCTCTAGCACTTGCTCAATCCACCGAATTCACCAATCGTGACCTCCGGTTCAGAACTTCCGATTTACTCAACGGTTTCACATGCCATGACAACCTTATACAACATCCTTCCATTTCTTCCGACTAGGTCCGGCTACCTCTTTATGTAGCTACTTCTCACTACGGACTTCGCCATTCGATGACTCCTCCTTCGTACGGGTATTGGAATCATTCCTCCTACCCTTAATCATACGGTTATCAATAGTCTGGTTCCCATTCTCATTCATAACTCTTCCCAATTTAGTGGAGTTCGTCCACTTTTTCACATTCGTTCTTTCGTCATCCCAACGTATTCGATAAACAAGATTCAAACGGTCGACTCAACAGTCAAAAACAACACAATTAGATCAAAACATGGCACTTCTCATAGGGGTCGACCCTATCATACTAATGCCCTACGGTCTCAAAAGACTCACATTGCACACTGCATAACAACTTCTATAGGTCCCCTAGGTTCAACCCTAAACTTAACATAAAGTCTCAAGGTCAACCTATCTATCTCAAGGAATCTTATATTCCTATTGCTACAGTCTAAGACTAGGATGGACATTCAACCTAATTCACTTAAACTATAGCTCTGATACCAAGTTGTAACACCTCATTTTTCAAAACATCTTTTAAAACGTATTTTTAAATAAAAATATTACAATGTACAATATCTCTCAAATTACGGTTTAACAAAAATCATTTAAACATTATCAGAGTTATAAAACCGGTGTTACAATACGATATCATAACCATAGGATAAACGGGATCTACCTACGAGCTCCCGAGCTAATCAACACTAGGCCACTTCTATCGCGACCCTCTAGTCCATTGATCTCGAACCTGAGTACATAGCCAAAAACAAAGTAGTACGTGAGACAAAATAGTCTCGTGAGATACATGGGTTTTAGACCCGATAAACAACTAGTCACATAATGTCATTTATATCATAATAATGTTATTAATTTCCTTCGGGTCACTTCATTTCTTTCATCATTGGTCAATGTCAAGATAATCGGAATGCCTCCAATCTATCAAGACCGTCATATCCACGGTAACCGGAATGCCTCCAATCTACCGGGACTCATAGGTATTGGGTAATCGGAATGCCTCCAATCTACCACTAACCTTAAGGAACCATGATAACCGGAATGCCTCCAATCTACCATGGCCCTAGGGACATCATAATCATCATCACCATTGATCATTTATCATCATGAGCTTATAGCTCCATCATTTTAAAGATACCATGATAACCCAGAATGCCTCCAAATCTATCATGTACCTGCCTTATTTCAATCTACCCGTCATAACTATTACACGTGACTATATGTCACATCTATCATCAATGCCATAAGGCCATCATACAATCTATCCACATGCTAATCTTAACTAGCATTCACATAATCGGATCAACTAATCTCGTTATTAGTAATCACATAATATAAAAGTACACTCTTTTAAGTCATATCAATAATTAATTATTAATTACTTTTCATTATCATGATCTCTTTCAAAATCATCAATCACTTTAGACATACTTAGATAGTCTACTATTTATCACTTTCTCATCTTTTCAAGCATCTCTTTATTAAAAATCATTTATTAATAAAGACTCACAAAACCTCATATATATTTTAAAAGAAACATTTGCTATGTACCCAGTTTTAAAAGTCTCATGTACTCACCTTAGCCAAGCTAAATCCAAATCGTGTCTAACAACACGAATCCTTGCTTTCCAACTTGTGAGATGTCACCAAACTTTAGGTCTTCTTGACCTACCATCAATACCATCACAATAACTAGTTATTATCCATAACTAATCACTAATCAATCCATATTCACATTCCTAACCACCAAGTTCATCCAACTTGGTGGAATCTCAAACCCTAGTTCAAGATTTCCATCAATAAACCCAATTCCAACTTGTACACATCGATTACAAGCTTACATCGAGTGTTCTACACCCAAGTTTAGTCATCTTCCCCAAAGATGACATGGTTGGTTCCCCAAACCACCATTTCTACCCTTACCAAGCTAAAAATTAAGATAACTAAGTAGAACAAGCAAGAATCCTTACCCTTGGTGCTTCAATCCTTCAAGATGGTGATGATTTGAGCTCCTTAGCTCCAAAAACGACAAAAAACTCTCCAAAAACGGCTGCACAAGATCTATGGTTCGTGGGTTTATGAAGCCCTAGCTTCTACACCATTTTATATACTCCAGACAGCCCTCGCGCCACCCTCGCGTTTGGCTCGCGCCGCGAGGTGACGCGGGATGTCCTCTTGGTCGCCGCAGGAAGCCCGACCTCGCGCCCCGCTCGCGCCTGGATCAACGCGACTCTCGACGCGAAGCTCAACTCGAGCTCAACGCGAGTCCCTCGCGTTTGGGCCTAACTCTTCTGTTTGACTTCGCGTTTCACTCGCGCCAGGCTCGCGCCGCGAGCCTACCTTTGCAGCAGGGCTGCACTTTTCGGTCTAGGTTTCAACCCGATTTCGCCCATAACTTTCTCATACGGTGTCCAAACGACACGAAACCAATTTCTACGCGTTTTAAACTATTTATCCTTATTTAACGTATTTTTGTACAATTTGTTTATCCACAAATTTCGGGTCGTTACATTTACCTCCTTTATTCCTCAATATTTCCATTTAATTCATTAACCGAAAATTCCGGTCGTTACAGTTCGGTACCTCTAGAGACCGATGGAAAGAGGGTGTAGCTAAAGCTGGTCTTGCTCGTGGGTGCTAGCCTGTGAAAGCGGCCGAGCGAGGAGGTTTGTATATTATGTATGATAAATAATACATTTATTATCAAAATAAAAATTTTAAAGTTTGGTCAAAAGTTTATTCATCGTTATGGGGATTTGGTCAGGATTTGTCATATGTTTGGTTGAAAAAAAGAAATCTAATGTAATATTGATTTGACAATGATAACTATACATAGCCTAATATACGTTCCACATTGTAAGTATCAATTTTAAATTTGTATCCAGATATATTATATTGTTCAAGATAATTATATTTACAGGTACATATAGATCACATGTCTCAAAACATTTTTGGTAATCAAATTTGAATTTTGAACTTTAAAAGGATATTGTCGTCTAGCTAAGAAACGCGCCCATGGCATGGAGAATCATTTAATGCAAGGATGGTAATCCATAACCATTGTACAACTAGCAATGCCAACAATTATTGTACCGGCCAAGACCTTCCCTTTTGCATGTCCCAGTGTCAGCAAATAATGTTCTCACTTGTGAAGCATATGTTGATTAAATTAACCAAAAGGCTGGTGGCTACAGTCAGAGCACGTTGATGCGTGTTTAAACTGGAGGCCTTCCACACTGTGGCGTTTGTTGCCCTCACGCCGTGGGGTTTTCGTGAAGGTCTGTGGCGACCGCGGCCACAGAGCATCACGGTGTGTGGTAGATATAAAGATCTGACTTTTGGGGTGGGACCCCTTCCACATCATGGGTGTGTGTGATGTTAGGTGAGTATTTTCTCAAAAGTGATGTGTGATGTGACAGATTATGTGACAGTAAAAAATGTGTGGTCCACATGACTTAGCTCGGTCCCATTTGACACACCATTTTAGCGCCGCCAACCAGTGCCACCATATTGCGAGAAAGGGGTAGTATTTTTTAGGTGGTGTTTGATGTGTAGTGTGAGTGCGAGTGAATGAATATTTTTATAGGTTTTAAAAAAGATGTGATTACTTGAATTATGAATTAATATATATTTTAGTTTGTAGATGTGAAAAAAAGAGAAGGCTGAAATAATATTAACGTCACATTGAAATGGCTATTTGACTTGCCGTACCCAACCCTCCAAGTGGTTGCTCCCAGCAATACACCATTACTCTAATACTCTTGCTTGTCAATGGTTCTCACTTTGTTGATCAAAATAACCTATTTTATCGCATTTCCATTTTTAATTATCACAAATAATCTTGAACCACACAATCACTTCTTCACTTTTTATATTTTATTTAATAACACAAATAAAAAAACAAAATAATATTATATTATATTAAAGAGTTTTGATAATAATAGCTTTAAGAATATTAATAATAAAGAATATTATATTTTCAAAAGAGCTTTTTTAATAACCTGGTTGATTTAACCAGACACGTGTTCCATTTCCTAGTCCAACATATTGGTCTAACCCGAGTTTTAAAACATCATTCACCACATAAAAGAATACTAGCAGGGTACCCGCGCAATGCGACGACGGTACCAGTAACTATATTTCGAAGTGACGACAGTACCGGTGATGGTGACAATAGCGATGGTGATGAGTGGTGGTGCGTAGTGATGGTAGGTGCTGACATTAGTGATGGTAGGATCAGATCCGAAATTGGCCTTTTTTGTGAAAGTAAATATGAGCCTTTTAAATAGAGAAATGATGGTTGAGTTATGGTGACGTTAAAGCTTATATATATTAGTATCTGGAATAAATCAAAATAATCAAGTAGTTGGAGTGGTTAACTCACAGTGACTACTTAGGAGAGGTCTTGTGTTCGTATCCTGTAAGCAACACTTTATTTCTTTAGTAAAAGAACTTACTAAAAGTGGAAATCTCCTTAAACTTAAAATTAAGGAGCTCCTTAAACTTACTAAAAGAGGTAGGCCTAAATGCATTAGTAAGTAGTAAGATAAAGTAGAGCAAGGTGGCGAGGGCCTGGGCCTTTTCTTCTAGCGGGCTTATTTAAAAGATTGGGCTTAAATCACTTAATTAAGAATATTGAACTACTTTGGACTGAAAAATGGACTCCTTACAAAGTAATTAAGAAATAGAAAATGGACCATGTTCAGTTGAGCAGCCCACACAAGCCCATCACTGGCCCTGTTCATCAACAAAGTAGTTACGACAACAGCAGTCTTCCCAACTTCCTTTTGTACATGTTCTGTTTCAATTTGAGTTCATGAAGCCACTACCATACTCTTTTAGATTATATTACGAACATAACAGTAGCATTCAACAACTATATTACTCTTTTGTTCTCGGGTAGTATCATATGCAGCAGCACTACAAGTGATTTTTCATTTGGTTACACAAATTTTTTTATTATTATTATATGGGTTTTTTAGTTACACACCTACAGTTTTTGTATACACACTTTTTCTCCACCATTAGCCATTTGTGTTTTGACAAGATAACTTCATATATGTTGCAGGATGCTACTATCGAGCTTTTCGTCTAAATGTAAATATGATACATCACGCCTCGATGAACCATTACACCAAGAAAAGATAATCCCTAATTCTGTATTATACATATAGTCCACAATTTTAATACTTTTAACATCAATGGCCCTAAAAACTTTAACGGTTTTTTTCTAACTTTACGGACCTTTCATGTTACATGTTTTAAAATTAGGGACTATCCGTGTAATAAAAAAAGTTTGAGAGACGGAATCCCCGCAATTTAAATATAATGTTCATTGAATTCGCAAATTATTAATTATTTTTTAATTGATAACCTATTCCGTAGACATTGTGGAAAAGATTATGAAAATTATTTTTTAATAAAAAAATGTAATTTTGAAGTAAAAGATTATGAATACACTGTGAAAATAAATATTATGAAGTTACATTTATTATGGGGTTATAGGTAGACTTGTCAAAATCAAACACAACACGACAACTCGACACGAACCCGACACGAAATTAGTGGGTTTGGGTTAGAGGTTTCGACACGTTTAAGTAAACAGGTTGACTCAACACGACACGGAAGTTAAACGAGTTGGGTTAGTGTCAATATTTTCAACTCAGAGGTAACCCGAATCACCCGTTTAAGTATTATTTATTTTAATAAATTTAATATTTTTGAATATATTATATGTAAATTTTATAACTTAGTAGTTATATTAGAAAAGATTGGACTCTTGGTTCATATTGAGCTTAATTTCTAATTATATTATGTTTTTGTATTATATTTTTGTTGGATTTTTATTGTATTTGATTGATAAATGCGAATTTTTACGGCTTAAACGGGTTAAATGGGTCGGGTCGGGTTGACACGAAAATAACCGTGTCGGGTTTGGGTCAACAATGTTGAACCCGTTTATTAAACGTGTCGGGTTTGGGTTTAGGGGTCTCAACACGTTTAAGGTCTCGATACGACACGACCCATTTGCCACGTCTAGTTATAGGGTAGTTACAACAATAACCTAATGTAATAAAATTTCTTTTTCACTACAAAGAGAAATTAAACTAATCCGAACATATTACTATATTAGCAAGAAGCTAATGCTCAAACTTCCAACATAATTTACCAGATTTGGCTAATGTTTAGTCAACCAATCCCTTCAGAAAAATGATAAAAACCAGTAAACGACTCCATGTTTTCTTCAAAAAAGCAAGCAACATCTTGTGACGTGGTCTCAAACAATAAACCAAACAATAAACCTCATGAATCAAGATCACTACACCCGAAATGCTAACCATAAACCTGATAATCTTTGCAGAAACCCGAAGTAGCTTCTCGACAAATCTTTGGACGATAACTCTCGGTGTGCTTTCATAAACCTTGTTTAATTCAGCCACAATTTTTCTCAACTCCGATTTAACACTCATTTTCCCATATGTTTTTCCTATTCCATTAAACAATTTAACAACCTCGTCATCACGCAAATCGCCTTTTAAAACGTTCACATACCGTAACAATTTAACATCCTTAACATCGTCGATGATCCCGCACATGAAATCCACGTATTCCGTGAGTTCTAGACCATATCCGGTTGTTTTATTTCGTGCCATTAATCTCTCATAAGCTACTAAATTTCTTAATATGACCTCAGAATTGATATCAAGATTGATAAGAGGGAGGTAAAATATCCGCTCTTTTTCGTTAACAAAGTTTATGTCTCGGATGCCTTTGTTTCCATTTAACAAACGAAACTTAACTCCCGCAGTTTTGCAAAGTTCTGAAACCGAAGGCACCTTAATCTCTTCAATTGTCGTTTTATCCTCGATGAATACAGGAAACTTTTGCTTTACGAATTCGACAATATTTAGAAAAATTTGAGCCTTGGGTATCAATCCTACAAATTTGATGATAGCTTCGAGTAGTTCTACCTTCGCGTCTTTTATAGGTTGATCATGACTTCTAGGTTTTGCGAAATTGACTTTGTTTGAGATCGAAGTTTCCTTTTTATCAATGGATTGGTACATATAATCGAGTAGATGATTAACTCGAGAAAAATCGACATTCTCGTTGGATACTAGAAACGGCGAGTATGACTTGCAAAATAATTGAAACTTGGATTCCAAGTAATCTTCTTGCCCATGAGTATTTTGATCACCAAATAAGGCCTTTTGGATTTCCATCATAACAATAAGTGGAATCTGGTTCTCTAACATGATTAAATCATTTGATTCTATTGCATAATGATCATGATTCATATGAGCATCAAGTTGTTCAAGGAAGAACATACCGTCAATAGCAAGTAACCATGCCAATGTATCTTGATCATCATGAAGGTACAAATCATAGCAAGCACAAACAACCGGGACGATCTCCTTAACTTTGGCGATTATACGTTGACAATCGAGAATTTGATGTGGTTTTAGTAATCTTTTCACGCACGTGAGCTTCTTTTGCTCAATCTTCTGATAGAGCTCGGGCTGGAAATGGTGATACGGCCCGAGCCCTATCCGTTGAGGGACATATGCTTCGAGGTTTTCTGCTTTTAGGGTTTTGGGGATCTCAAATATGGAAACTGGAGGTGTGTCTATAGTGACTGATAATTGAGTTTGTAAGTTTTTGCTGATGTGATCCAGCCATGGTTTGTGGCCGGAGTTTGGACTAAAAAATGGGTTTAATGAAGCCATTTGATGCTTCAAAAATGGGTTCCAACTTCTAAGAATACTAGTATAATTTAAGCAGCTTCAATTCGCTGGTCAACCGTCAATAACATGGATGCAAAATATATAATTGAATCGGTATATAACTAATCAAATTGCTAAAGAAATGACTATAAAATACATTTATAAATTCGGGAACATTTATTTTCAGATCTGGACCGTAGAGTTCGATCTAGACGGTTCATAAAGCTATATATTTCTCTAACAACATCGTGCTTAATAATCTAAAACAGCGTACGCAATATATAGCTGTTATAACAATGACATTATTGTGATTGCACCATTCAGAAACCGAACCGAACCGTACCGAAACTGATAGGACTGAAACCAATAATGGTGAATCTTTAAAAACCAAAACTGAACCGATTAATTATTTTCGGTTTCAGGTCCTTCAATTTCAGTACGAATTTTCCAGCCTAAATGTGCACTCCTATTGATTATATAGATCATAGTGTTTTCAACTCCACAAGTTACAATTATACTGCTACCAAAAAAAGCTAATTTGGCCTATCGGTATAGTTTGTTGTCCTCCATCCTTGTGATAGTTCAAGTCTCATTATAAACATAAATGATATTTACAAGTATATTAATATTTGTAGTTAAGAAAAATATCAAATTTAAATGTAACTAATTAGTACAATATTGGAGGAAAAAAACCTGTGGCCACAAGAATGTAGATCATATGCGGATAACAGGTTGTCATGTATACAATCCAATCAGAAACTGGTTTTCATCCATTGAGTACGTTATCTATCCCTTCACTTCACGGGTAGGAAAAAAACAGAGTGGTCCTTGACAAGTCGCTTTGAGCAAGTGTTTGGCTTTGTATCTTTTTGTTTGGTTTATAGACGTGAGTCACGTGACATTATAATCGGAATGTAAAATAAAAATGTGAAAATCACCTTACATTGATTTTTTTTCATAATGAGTTTTGATAATGACACTCCTTTAAATGCATAAAAAATTATACATTGATTTTTTTGGAGAGTGATTCCTAAAATTCAGGAGTCGGTTACAGATTAATGTGCAAGTGTTTTATGCATGTCTCATTATCAAAACTCATAATTTATTGATCTTTAAGAGGGTGTTTGGGAAACTTTTAAAAAATAACTTTTTTAACTTTTTGTCTTCTCAAGAAATCAATAAGTTAATAAGTTGTTTGGATTAAAAAGTAACTTACTTTCCAAAACAACTTTAAAAAAAATCAGTAAGCTAATAAACACTTTTTAAAGAGCATATCCAAATATGCCCTAAATAAAATCGTAATGAGCATGTCTGTATTATAACGTGACTCTCCTTTTATGCTTCCATAGCAACTAAATGGCTGCATGACCATGTTTAGATCATAGTTACAAGATTTGCTAATTCAGCTACGATTTCCGATCTGAAAGGTTTATACCTGATCGCGGTACGTAGTCGTACCAAACCACAAACGGTATGTGATTGAAATCGCTATTCTGAAGCGGCGAACGACTATGAAATTCGATCCGATTTAGGTCAAATTTTTGTTTCAAGTCGTCGATTGGTTGGTCGATTCGACCTAACATACGCAATTGGAACTCCAATTTTATGATTTGAACATCAATCGCCTGTTCAGTGTTCAGGGGGTAATTGATGAGACGATGGATCCTGAAAACGGCGGTATGTATGATTTGTGGACTAAGCCCACTTAACTATGTGTATTAAAATAAACCGGGCCAAACATTAAATCGCACTAAGCCCACTTACTATATATATATTTGTCATTTGTGGATGTCTATATTAATAAAAACAGCCCTATAATCCATAAATGTATTACTACGTATAAGAATATAAAAATATATTGAATAGTTGTATGTATTAATTTTATAAATAACTTGTTTGACTATTAAAATTTTAATTCTTAACTCGAGTACACATGTTTCCTTAATCCAATTTCCTTTACGTACTTAATTATTTAGAACTTCATGTTTTTTTAATAATTAAAATCACCGCATTTGACTTCATGGTACACCGTACCGGGTCGTTCTGAAAGAACGTAACCCTCCGTACCAGATACGACTGATAGGGTGAACCGTGTTCCAGGTCTTCGTTCATGTACCAGATCGTGTTGTGTGTATCTGGTAATAATGGTTTAGGTTGACAACTTCTGAAGATCCACGCGCTTTTTCCATTGAGTCTGTTGTCCGCGAATGTGAGAACTACAAGAAGAATGTCGAATTTCAGTATCCACCGTTTAGCAATCGAGTTCCATTAACCATCCTGACCTTGAGCATCCAAAGAGAAATGAGATTCAATTTATTGGTTGTTGTCACGAACAATAGATTGGATATGTTTTCCAACTTTAAAATTCTGTTATACTATTCACCTAGCTACTAATAACTTAAATCATGACATACACTCCTACTCATTATAATATGTCTCGTATCGTTCTCAATTAGTGTTATTTGAAAACCAAACATTTTTATGCAACTATCGGATAATACTTAATTAATGGTTATTCAAGCGTTGGTAGAAAGGAATTTATCCCATAACATAACATAAAGTGAGAATGTAATATAAGCTAGATCTTCAATTAAATTCAAACTCCATTTGATATAATGGGACTGGTCTCTTAAATTTGTAATCCTCGATTTCTTTTCACTAGATTAAAAGTGATAGTTAGTGAGTGTACATTTTGCTAAATGAAATAAATTATTAAAAAGTATTACTTATTTTGAAATTGTCACAAATGGAAACTATATCACTTAAAAAAATAGGTGGAACTATAACATATTTAAGTCCATTGAAGCCACTTGCTTCATGTGTTTGCCCAATTTTTATTCATAGGCTGCTGAAGTTGATGATGGCTTCGGCTTTCATTTGATAAAGTTAAATATGAATTTATTATAAGAATTGTATCACATGTGCTAATAGTTATTATTGAATAACAAAAAACAATAGTCCCGTGATTCTCTTCACCTTTGCTTTTACAATTGTATGATTATTGAATCCACCCAACAGGGGCGGATTTGTACCTTAGCACACGGTGGCACGGGCCACTACTCAAATTTTTTCGCGTAGTATAAATTTTTTATATTTTTTTCGATTTTTTGAGGTACTATCGTAAAAGCTACCCAATAACATAAAAGGTAAAGCAACACTAAAAACGAAACCCAAATATTAGCTCCTAACCAAAGCCCAACCCAATACCTAAACCTAATTAAAAAACTATTTTCCCACACAGTCTCAATCGACCCGTACATAGTAGCCGCCCTCCCTACCTAGCTGTTTCTTATATGTCTTCTCCACCGCAGTGTAAGTACTTTTTTTCTTATATTTTATCTTCTTTTCTAGCTTTCTATTTACCTAGTTTGATTAGAGCCTAGAAATAATAATAAAATAATGTAATATGTGTGGATTTGTTTATGTTATTGTGATCAGTAATTGAGTATGTTTAATATATTTAGCAATCTCTGTCACTACGTACGATTGTCAAGAGTTTAACAATTGTTTTGAAGTTTTTGAATATTGATTATGTAATTAATTTGATATTTATTGTAAAATGATTAATTGAAAGGGAATTCTTAAAACACCTTTCTAAACTTTACAATGAAGCAAGTAAGTTCAAGATAGGTTATTAAAGTTGACTTTGGTTTTACCTGTCACGACTGCAACGGTGAAAATATATTTTTCCGCGATAAAGTTAATAAAGACCGACTTGCGTAACAAAACAGGTGATGATTTTATGAACAGTGCATTGATTTGTAATGTCGAAAAAGAAGCCCTTATGAAAGTTAAGATTAAAGATGTAATGAATCGCTTTCAGAAAATGTCTACACGGAGATATCAACTTTAAAATGCAAGATCTTACACTATTTTTGTTATATATTTGATGCAATCGTAATTTTATATCTTTTTTTATATTGTATCCGGAAAAAATTATTGTGCTACTACTAGTAAAAGTTTCTAATTCCGCCTCTGCCACCCAACTTCATGAAGTATATGTTAGTCGGTTAGTGTCTAGGCAATTTTATTTACCGTTGTGTGTACATAACTGTCAAAAACCTCTTTTTGCCGGTGCTCCATACACACGATAGGGATTTTTTTTAGTTATATATTCACAATGAAAAAAAAATACATACATACTATCGCATTTCGTAGTAATTAAGTTGGATATATTGATTTCTAAACATTTACCCCTGTATAAAAGCAATGCTTTTGAAGTTAGTCATTTTCTTTTAACTATTTAGTAAGTTAGTGATTCAAGTCTATGTAGTGACATTCACAAGGACAGTATGTCTTCCCTCGAACCTTCCATCTATTTGTCCACGACGGGACTTGAACCCATGACCAATAGGTCATGGGCAACACCTTAAATCCTCCTCCAATATCACTAGGCTACAATACTTTTTTTAATCTCGTTAATTCATTTATAGTTTACATGACTTCAGGCAGATAAAGCAGCTATAAAAGCGATGCTTGTCAATCGAGTAGGCGATTTTGGATTGTCTTCAACCCTTTTTCTATGTGTTGGTGTTCTATATGACCGACATAAGACTCGACATGTTAGATATTTCAGAGGTTTAGTGAACACCATGCCGAATTTCTCTACCCTTTTCTTCTTTTTCACTTTGGCCAATATGAGTTTACCTGGTACTAGCAGCTTTATCGGGGAATTTCTCATCTTAGTAGGAGCTTTCCAAAGAAATAGCTTAGTAGCCACATTAGCAGCGCTTGTGATGATTTTAGGCGCGGTGTATTCCCTTTGGCTATATAATCGTGTGGTTTCTGGGAATTTAAAAGGGACTGACATTAATAATTAATGGTTAAGATAAATCATATTACTATAATTTATACATGAATGAGTATTTTTGTCACTTGACAATCACATAAATTTTAATCTACTTTTTTTGTTTTTATTATATTTTTATTAAAAAAAACAACACTATATGATAATCACATGTGATTCTATACTTGATCACGTGTGATGTTTTTATATAATCACATATGATTGTATACGTGATCACATGTGATTGTATATTTGAACACATGCAATGCTTCCATATAATCACACACGATTATCACATAATTTTTTTTACGATAAATAAAATATAAACTAAATTAAACTAAATAAAAATAAGAAATATAATAAAATAAAATAAATAAATAATTATTCGAGTCTCAAATTTCAAAAATACACTCCATGTATAAAACATGTGATTATTAATTTTGACCATTGATCAGTGATTTGAAATTAGTTTCTTAAATTGTAAAAATAAATAAGTATGGAACAATCGGCTTTTATTGGAGGCCGGAATATCTTAGACTGGCTGTTAATTTTAAGTGAAATTATTTCGTGGTGTAAAAAGATAAAGAAACAATCACTAATCTTTAAAGTGGATTTTGAAAAGGCGTATACACACTTAATTGGGATTTTTTTAGACTCGATTATGTGTCAAATGGGGTTCGGCTCTAAATGGAGGCGGCGGATTTTTTCATGTCTTTCTTCGGCTAGGGCTTCCGTCCTTCTTAACGGGTCCCCTACGAAGGAATTTGGTATTTATAAAGGCCTTAGACAAGGTGATCCAATGGCGCCTTTTTTATTCATTATCGCGATTGAAAGTATTCATGTTGCAATGCTTGAGGCAACGGAAAAAGGAGTCTTTTTTGGAATCAAGCTACCTAATAACGGTCCTTTAATGACCCATCTTCAATACGTCGATGACACATTTTTCGTAGGACAATGGTCCGAAGGAATGCAAAGAATTTATCATGGAATCTTACTTGTTTTTATCTAGCTTCAGGGCTTAAGGTGAATATAGTGAAAAGTAATATTATCGGTATTGGAGTTACATGTGACGAGGTAAATCGAGTTGCTAACATCATAAAATGTGGTGTTGGCTCATCCCCGTTTAAATATCTTGGGTTGACTGTTGGGGCACAAATGCATAGAGTTGATCAATGGGATGTAATCATTAATAGATTTCATAAAAAGCTTTCATCTTGGAAAGCCTCCACTCTATCGTATGGAGGAAGATTGACATTATTAAAGTCCGTCCTTGGAACTATCGGGTCTTATTATTTGTCTATCTTTAAAGCTCCGGAAAGTATAATCAAGAAGTTGGAGTCAATTCGGGCAAAGTTCTTTTGGGGATCCAAAAATGGTGAAAGGAAGATTAATTGGGTTAGTTGGAAGAACATCCTTAAACCTTTAAAATTGGGAGGTTTGAATGTTCCAAGTATTAAAGCACAAAATTTTGCATTACTCCTTAAATGGTGGTGGAGATTGAAAAGAGAGGATGCTACTCTTTGGAAATTAGTTATTACATCACTTCATAAAATACCGAGCAATGGCATTCCTATTAGCAAATTCCCGAGTGTATGGAGCAATATAGTCAAGGTACGTAATCATCTTTTTAATTTTAACATCCCAATATATTCTTGGTTTCAGGTGGCGGCAAATCCCGAATCTGAGTTGATCCGGTGGTCATGGGCATTTGAGCAAGATGGTGAATTTTCTGTTGCATCAGCAAGGTGTGCAATTCAAGACACGATGTTGGGGCCTAGTTCGGAAGCGAATATACCGTGGATCAAAACAGTCCCTATCAAAACTAATACTTCCTCCGATTCAAAATAAGTGATACACTTTGGGTTTCACGCTTTTTGAGGGAAAAGATTATAATGGTGATTAAATTAGATTAATTGGATGGTTTGTGGGTAATGGGTCCCACATTTTTTGAATAAAGTGGGGTTAATGATGTTTAAAAGTAAAAAGTAAGGGTAAATGGGTCATTTCACTTTGTTAAAGTAGATAGTTAGTGGGTGAGGGTCCCACTTTTTTTTGCCAAATAAGGTAATTTCTCAAAGTGTATCACTTATTTTGAATCACCCAAAAAAGGAAAGTGTATCACTTATTTTGAATCGGAGGAAGTATATTCTTTTGGCGGTTGTACCTTAATCGATTACCCACTTGTGTTAATCTCTTAAAAAGAGGTGTTATCTTAGAATCGGCAGTCTGTTGTTTTTTCGAGAGAGAATTAGAGGACGAAAACCATTTATTTTGGTCTTGTTCCAAAACTAGACAAGTCTGGATAGAATTTTGTAGGTGGTGGTCGGTTGATATCAGTGGAATTCGGGGAGTGGAAGATATGCTGAATTGGAAGGAGTCGGCCAACTTAACAAAATGTAAATCAAGCCAATATACTACGGGCCTACGGCGGTCCTTACGGTGTTGTGGCTCATCTGGAAGTATAGGAATAATTGCATTTTTAACAAGACTCAAGGCGATCAAAGTTGTATAATTGGGGAAGCTCAAGCCCAAGCATTTTTTTTGGCTCAAGTGGAGATCGAAAGTGAAGTGGGGCGGTCTAGATTGGCCAATGTGGTGTGGTGATCCGATGATGCTTTAAGTAAGAACTTCAAATGGGTGGTCAAGTGGGGGAAATCAGATAGTGCATGTGTTGGTACGATCCTTGTTCGCTTTAGTGGAATCATGCTGAAGGTATGGATCGGGAGTAGAGCAATATATGATCTTTTCTTGTATATAGTTTGTGGTGTATTAGTTTAGTTCCTGAGGTGTTTTTTATTTCTTTCCGGTGTACTCGTTGTTTTTGCTAGTCTTTGGCTAGTAGTTTTTGTTTATAATATATGTGGGGGTCCGTTTGGTGGGGGTGATGGCCCTTGCCGAAGCTCCACCGGCGGTCCTTTTTGCTGTTAAAAAAAAAAAAAAACTTTTAACGCAACTTTATAAAAACATAGGTAAAAGTTTCGTGGAGAAGATCCATATGCAATGAGTTTAAAAAAGCGTGAGAGTGATGTTTGGACCTTTTTTTAGTTATTTTTTCTTCAACTATGTCAAGAAATACAAAATTTAATACCCTCTTTTTTTTTTGAACAGAACAAAAACTTGTGATGGAAAAAGCTTCGGCATTGTCATCACCCAACCCGTCATAGGCACCACTTCATTAAAAAAAACTAACGAGAAGCTTGAAGAAACATACAGGAACTAAAAACAAGAGAAATGAAAGTTACACCATGACTCCCACCTATTATCTATCTTACAATTCGACCTATTTTTAATACCGTCTTCCCATTCTTGTTATACTTTTCTTATAACTATATATTAAATTAAAAGCGTGAGAGTGATGTTTGTCAATAAATTAAATTATTAATTTACTGCAAATACGATATAGTCACTGGTTTCTGAATATACGATATACTCCATCCGTTCCATTTTTATTGTCCACATTACTATTTTAGTTTGTCCCAAAATAATTGTCAATTTCAAATTACAACCAATCATATGATTATAAGTGGGTAAATATGAGATTTGATTGGTGGACAGTATAATAATTGCACTTTCTTAAAACTGTGTGTCTTTTATCTAGTGGACAATTAATTTGGGACGGAGAATGTATATATTTTCCCAGGGTTTTCTAGAGCAGGTGATAACATTATCGAAACTCATTTCCATTGATTTTCTTACTGTTCAAAAATAAAAATAGTTACTCAGTTGACTCGCTTCCGTGTTTCACTAAAATGCA
Organism: Calendula officinalis; assembly: GCA_963853835.1. Classification (NCBI taxonomy): domain Eukaryota; kingdom Viridiplantae; phylum Streptophyta; class Magnoliopsida; order Asterales; family Asteraceae; genus Calendula; species Calendula officinalis. The sequence goes on along the minus strand of OY970829.1, from coordinate 72,933,946 downwards.
TTTGTGGACACAAATTAAAATACATTTTCCGCCCCACATCAAAATTTATTAATTCGAAATCACTTTTTCTACATTTAATGTGCATGAAACCAGTGGGCTCATACGTGCGTTCCAAGAAACTGATGCTATTAAGAAACTATTTAGAGATTCTAGAACCAAATCAAGTCAAATAAAATTAGGGGTTGTTTGAATGTTTCTGATGGAATTGGAATTTAGAAAGTAATTGGAATCTTTCAGGAATTGGAATTCAATTCCATACTCTGTTTGGTTGGCATGAAAGAGAATTGGAATCCAATACAATATTCTGTTTGGTTGACATGAATTGGAATCGGAATCATATAAAATGACGAATTTACCCCTATTGTTGGTAGTGGTTGGTTGGTGGTGGTGGGTGGTTGTGGGGTGGTGGTGGCGGTGGTGGGTGGCGGCGGTGGTGATGGTGGCGATTGGTGGTGGTGGGTGGTGGTGGTGCGGCGGGGTTGGGTGGCGGCGGTGGTTGGGGGGTGGTGGGTGGCGGTGGTGCGGCGGGGGTGGGTGGCGGCGACGGTGGTTGGGGTGGTGGTGGTGGCGGTATGGGTGGTGGTTGGTGGTGGTGGTGGTGGCGACGGGGGTGGGTGGCGGCGGCGGCGGCTGGGGTTGTGGTGGTGGCGGAGGCGGTGGTTGGGGTGGTGGTGGTGGCGGAGGTGGTGGTGGCGGCGGTGGTGGTGGTGGGTGGTGGCGCTATGGGTAGGTGGTGGCGGTGATGGTGGTGGTGGGTGGCGGTGATGGCGGCGGAGAGAGGCGGCGGCGGTAGGTGGCGGCGGTGGCGGTGGCGGCAGCGGTGGTGGTGATGGATGATGGTGGTTGTGGTGGTGGGTATAAAGGGTACAAAGGTAAAAGAACATTCCATCAAACCTTGGAATTCAATTCCATCAACATTTGGATGGAATTGAGATTCCTTCATTTGGTGGAATGTTTTCTTCATTTAGGAATCCAATTCCTTCCATTTTTTTGAACCAAACACTGGAATGTGGTGGAATTGGATTCCAATTCCATCAGATTCCATCACATTCCAGCGAACCAAACAGCACCTTATACTCCGTATGTTGCTGTTATATTATTATAGAATGAGGAATTTGAACGTAAATATCGTTTGAGCATGCAACATACGTTGATATGTTACTTTTAGGTAACCGGCCAGTTGATAACGATGTGTAATTTGTCATCAAATTAACCATGTATTGTACACTTTAAAAGGTGCTCTAGCTTGCTAAACAAACATGTAGCACGTATCAGGGGCGTACCTAACATATGTCTCATAGTGACACATGTTACTACTAAAATCTTTTCTCACATAGTAAATTTTCCAGATTTTTTTTTGTTTTTGTATTACAATGCAATGTTTCTACCGAATTAAAAAACATACCAATAGCTTAAATCAATTAAAAAAAACTTAAGTATTAAACAATAGTTCAAACTCAAAACCCAAACAAAAATCTAAACCTAATAAAAAATAATCCAAAGTGTATGTCTTGTAGTTTTTTAGTTTAGGTATATAAAATTAGTAATTGTCTTATAGGTTTATGAATTTTATAATTAGTTATTTAAGACTTGGTGTATATAATCAAACATGATGTTTATATAATAGAGCCATTTATAAAAAAAATATTTTTCTTTCTCGCTCCTTAGACATTGTAAGAGAGCGCAACCCCCTTGACCCCCACCTTTTTGATTCCACTAAGGGTGCTACTGTTCATGGAAATGTCTAGTTCCGCCTCTGCCATCTGATTTTTTGTTTCAAACACCCAACTTTAAGAGTCGATGTCGTATTCACTACAACTAAATTTTTAACATACGTTAACTCGTTGTTTGGTTCTCACAAAAAAGAACACAAAATTGTCAACAAATTAACGAGAGTTGTGTTCAAAGAACTCCTTAATTTTCTTGAATTCCTAATGAATAAATCTCAGTCATTGATCAATAGTAATCAAAGATTAAGATAATCATATATTTTATACATGGGGTTTTTTTTCATTTGACACTCACATAAATTGTAATCCAATATTTTTTAAAAATTTCTTTTATTATTATTTTTTCACATTTTTTTCATTATAAAAGTATTATATGATAATCACATATGATTATATATCTAGGTAAATGTTCAAGGTAGTCCAAGGATTTTAGCAAGTCCCAAGGGATAATTAATAGTCATTGGATCAAGAAAAAATCAAATGTCAAGATCAAGATCAAGATCAAGATCAAGATTCAAACCATACAAACACATGTGCTTCAGTACATCAATACCCCACCCACCTCCGGCGGCCGGCGGCGGCGGACGGCGGCGAGGAGTCGGAAGGCGGCGGCAAGCGGCGGCCGGAGGTGGCCGCTGGCGGTGGTGACCGGCGGTGGTGGTCGTGACTGGAAGCACATGTGTTTGAAACACATGTGTTTCACCTTTTGAAACACATGTGTTTTGAAAATAAATGAGTGTATGTGTACAGCCAAGCACATGTGTTTCATGACTTGAAACACATGTGTTTCTTTTCTAGAAGCACATGTGTTTCTCTAATAACAGTTGTTTTGAAAATAAAGGAGTGTATATGTACAGCCAAGCACATGTGTTTCAAGTAATAAAGCACATGTGTTTGTAAGCTAGAAGCACGTGTGCTTCACTAATAACATTTCTTTTGAAAATAAAGGAGTGTATATGTACAGCCAAGCACATGTGTTTCAAGTAATGAATCACATGTGTTTGTAATCTAGAAGCACATGTGTTTTACTAATAACAGTTCTTTTGAAAATAAAGTAGTGTATAATTACAGCCAATCACATTGTTTCAAGTAATGAAGCACATGTGTTTGTAAGCTAGAAACACATGTGCTTAACTAATAACAGTTCTTTTGAAAATAAAGGAGTGTATATGTACAGTCAAGCACATGTGTTTCGTGACTTGAAACACATTACCACCAGCACCTTCATTGTCAGCTACCGCCGCCGCCGGCCGCCGGCGGCGGAAGGCGGCCATCGGCGGCGGGCGGGGGTCGGAGGCGGCCGCCGGCGGTGGTGACCGGTGGTGGTGGTCGTGACTGGAAGCACATGTGCTTGAAACACTGTGATTTGATCTTGACCATTTTGATCCAATGGCTAGGATTTGTCCCTTAGGACTATGTAAAATCCTTGGACTTCTTTGAAGACGACTCTATATATCTAATCATATGTAATGGTTTGTTTGTATATTTGATCGCATGTAATTTTTTTGTATAATCAAATGTGATCAAAGTATATATACAGTCACATGTGATATTTTAGTATAATCACATTGTTGCTGGTGATGATCATAATTAGATGGAGGCGCAACGTTGTTATAAGCGGGTGTATGCGGAGCTTGTGCTGAGTTTTTATGTTGTGATTGGGTAGGAGGGTTTTGAGGTTGTTAAGTGGGAGGCCAAATTTGCAATTACGTTTTTTTTTTCTTTTAAAAGAATTCTATTCCGAGCAAGTCGGACTGTGGGAGGCCTCTTTACGCTTGTGCTCAACGGCACAAGAGTCAACTAAAATCAAGTTGACCATGGAAATAGCATTCTTGGTTGACCATAACCCTTTTTGAACCGTTCTTCTAAGGTCCATTTTTTAAACGTCTTTATATGACCGTTTCTAAATGTGTTTGTTTCAATTTCTATATTACTCTCTCTGTCCCATAAAAAAATTCTCATTTATTTTAGCCACAAGCTTTTATGAGATAATTAGTGGTGTGATTCTTGATAATACTTTTGAATGAACTATAATGTTGAGCATCCCCAATGGTTAACCTTACAATAGCTTATTACTTTTGCCACATAGACAATCTACTAACTAAAAACCTCTACATAAATAGCATCTCCAATGGTTAACTTTTTCAAAAACTTTTTCTTTAACAATATTTCCAATTTACCTTTATCTATATTAAATGTTTTATATATACCCCTTATATAATTTGACACTTTTTATAACATCTTACTACATATAACACTTTTTAAAATATCTAATACAAAAATATTATAATAATTGACATTAAATATTATATAATTTATTTATTATCTAATAAAAATATAATAAATAATTTATGTATAATATATCTAAAGTTTAAAATGAAAAACTATTAAACATAGAGGACTAAAAAAGACAAATTTTGAGAGTCCATTAAAAGGTTAGTAGTAAAAAAGTCTTTTAATAAGCTTTTAAAAAAGCTAGTTATTCCAATGGGTGAAAAGTCATCCAAAGATTTATTCAAATAGTAATAAGCTTTTAAAAAAGCTATCACTGGAGATGCTAGCATCCCCAATGGTTAACCTTACAAAAGCTTATTACCTTTGTCACATCAACATTTCACTTACCAGAAACCTTTTAATAAATAACATATACAATGGTTAACCTTTACAAAAGCGTTTTCTTTTATAATATTTCTAATTTACCTTTATCTATCTCAAATGTTTTATAAATACCCCTTATATATAATTTCAATTTTTTAACATCTTACTAAATATAATATTTTTAAAAATATCTCATACAAAAATATTATAATAATTGGCATTAAATATTATATAATTTATTTATTAACTAAAAAAAATATAATAAACAATTTATATATAACATATCTAAGGTTTAAAATGAAATGTTATTAAACATAAGGGACTAAAAAAGATAAACATTGAAAGATGATTAAAAGTTTAGTAGAAAATAAGTCTTTGCAATAAGCTTTCTAAAAAGCTAGGTATTTCAATGGTAAAAAGTCTTTCAAAGACTTATTGTAATAGTAATAAGCTTTAGAAAAAGCTACCATTGGAGATGCTCTTAGATTAGAAAGAGAAAGTGTTTTATTGGTGTAATCATTGGTAATAATATTATTTTATTAAGTTGACTCTTCAAATTTGATAAATAGGAACTTTTTTGTGACACAAAATTTGAAGTAGTAATAAAAACTTTTTTGTGGGATAAAAGGAGTATTTTTTATGCACTTGTTGACGTGAAGTTTTTTATTATATTTATTATATACTTACGAGTGGAAGTTTTATATCACAATTCTCTTGTCTAGAAGAATGTAGCTGTGATGACTTGTATAGTAAGTATCAAAACTTGTACCTTAATCTTGAAATTGACCATGTCACTAGTCTCCTCAAGAATTGCATCAAATACAGTGGGCTAAAACTGCGGGCCTAACACAAGAGCCATCATACAAACTAGCGTTTTAAGCAATTAATTAAACTCTTTATTTTAAGAGTGAATTACATCTAACGTCCTTGTGGTTTACCACTTATTGCAGCCACGATTCCTAAATTTCATTAAGTACACTAGGAGTCCCTGGTGTTGTCACTTTATTGCACCCGTAGTCCCTGAAGCAGACGGACGTTTATTAAGTCTGTTAAATCCTACATGTGCAAAGCACATGATGGGTACTCTGGTAATTGTCCACCCCTCCTCATATTTAAACCCGAGTAAATTACATGGAAGGTCCCTGTGGTATACTACTTATTACAACTTTAGTCCCTGAATTTCATTTATTACACCGGAAGTCCCTAGTGTATACACTTTCTTACACACATGTAGGCCTGTAAACGAACCGAACGTTCAACGAACCGTTCGGCGGGAGTTCGTTTATGTTTGTTCGTTTAGCTAAATAAGCGAACACAAACAAGATTTTGTGTTCGTTTTGTTAAACAAACGAACACGAACAAAGGCCCGTTCGTTCATTTACGTTCGTGAACATCCGTTCGTGTTCGTTTGTTTACGTTCGTGAACATCCGTTCGTGTACGTTCGTTTGTGTTTGATTCGTGTTCGTTTGTGTTTGCCATTGTTCACGAACGTAAACAAACGAACACGAAACAAACACGATCGAACGAACACGAAACAAACACAAACGAACACGAAACAAACGAACACGAACGGATGTTCACAAACGATATATCAAACGAACACGATCGGATGTTTACGAACGTAAACGAACGAACGGGCCTTTGTTCGTGTTCGTTTGTTTAACTAAACGAACACAAAATCTTGTTTGTGTTCGTTTATTTAGCTAAACGAACGAACATAAACGAACTCACGCCGAACGGTTCGCGAACGGTTCGTTGAACGCTCGGTTCGTTTACAGGCCTACATGTGTGTAACAAAATGTATACACCATGGACTTCTGGTGTAATAAATGAAGTTCAGGGACTAAGGCTGTAATAAGTAGTGTACCATAGGGACCTTCCATGTAATTTACTCGGGTTTAAATATGAAGAAGGGGTGTACAATTACCATAGTACCCATCATGTGCTTTGTACGTGTGGGATTTAACAGACCTAACGGTTGTCTGCTTCAGAGACTACGCGTGCAACAAAGTAGCAACACCAGGGACTCCCACTGTACTTAATGAAGTTTAGGGACCGTGACTACAATAAGTGGTAAACCACAGAGACCTTAGATGTAATTCGCTCTTATTTTAAGGGATTTTTTTATTTTGACAATCCATTTATATATTAACGCAGATCATTTATTATAGAAACCGGTGTGGTAACGAGAGGGGGTGGGCGTCGGATGCCACCTCGGCGCGCCGCACCCGCCACGACACCGCCCGCTACGCGAGCGAGCCCAGGAGCCGGACCATCGACGAACCCAGCGAGCCAATGGGGAGATGCCACGTGGCCTAGCCGTTGGCAACGGCTACTTTGACCGAAAATTAAATTAATTTTTTTTTAAATAAAACCTATTATAAATAACCCCTTTAACCATAACCTTTTTTCACACCATCTTCTACACACTCTCTATAATTTCTTACACTTTCACTCTAAAAAACTCACAAAAATGTCTCAACCACCACATCCCGATTGGATGGACGGTATTCTTGGATGGGGAAGTTTCGGCTCGCCGTCGTCCAATCCATCAACACCTTCGTCCCAACAATCGGTATCGTCCACCCAAATGCCGACTTATTCCCAAGAGCAATATAATCAATTTATGCTTCAACAACAATTTCAAAACCTTCAACAACCCCCCCCCCCCCCCCTCTCAAATGTGGTCACAAACACAATGGTCACAACCACAATGGTGACAACCACAACCATCACAACCTCAAGTCCCCGCGGCCGTTGAAAAGGCGAGAAGAAAGGGGAAAAAAGTTGCCGTCAACTTAAGTCGGAAGGTCATGCGGTGGGACCAAGCACAAGAAGTGTTATTGGCCGAGTGTTGGGTTATCGTTTCCGAGGATGCCGAAAAGGGCGCCGACCAATCCGATGATTGTTTTTGGAACAAAATCCTTGTTGAGTTCAACAAGGATGTTGATACGCCACGTACCAAAGACATGTTGACGGGGAAATGGACGACTTTAAACGGTAATTGTCAACGTTTCAACGGTATCTACAAACGTTTACAACGTACAAGTAGAAGCGGTGAAAATGAGGTTGACTTTTTGGCCCGTGTCCGACAAGCGTACCGTGACGAGTCGGCGTCAAAAAAACAATTTAATAACGAAGGTGCGCGGGAAGTTTTGAAAAAATGCCCGAAATGGGACGCCCCCGAGCCCATTTCGCTCTCCGGTAACGAAGAACTTTTCGGGGAAGATACGAGACCGCGTCCGGCGGGAAAGTCTCGTAAGGCAAAAAAAAGTAGATCGGAAAGTTCATTTGACACTAACAACCCCGGAAGTGCCGGACCGCCGGACCTTGGCGAGGCTATGATGGCCGAGTTTAGGCGGAAAAGTGAAGCCGCTCAATCCGCTTACGAAAGGTCAAAGGCGCGGGATGACGTTTTCGTACGGTTGGAAGAATTGAGATTCCTCGGCACTAGCACCGAGGGGTCGGGGCGTGTGGATAAGGCGAGAATTATCAAGCAAAGCGAAAAATACCCCGTCGACGAAGATGAACTTGACGTGGACGATGACGATGAGTAGTTTTTTATTTTTTTCGGTATTTTTTTTATTTTTCGGTATTTTTTTCTAATTTTCGGTAATTTTTTTATTTTTCGGTATTTTTTTTTCTTTTTTAGGTATTTTAATTTGTATTATGTAATTTTTATTTTAATGAAGTATTATGTTATTTAAAAAAAAAAAGAAAAAAGAAAAAAGGGGGTGGGACCCAAATAGCTTAGGTGATAGTAGAGGGGGTATTTAAGGGTTTTGAATGTGAAATGTGAAATTGTGATGTGGCGCAGGGGTGGCGCATAGGTGGCTTCCGACTTGGAGTTACCCACACCCATTACTCTTAGCACATCCCAATCATAAATCAGACTTATTGAACATTTAAATCTTGGAATTTATGATTTTCAAAAATTAAATACAAATTAGAATATCAAGCTTCAAAAATTATACAGTACAACTCTTTTTCATTTCATCTATATTCTCTCTCTATTTCTCAGATTTTTCTGATTTTCTCTATCTCTTCTACAAGTAATTTTCTCTCACCATTATCATCTTCATTTTCTTCGATATACAACCACCAAACCCACCGGAATCCACCACAGATACACTCTCTACTCCACCATCAAACTCACGTCATTGTCACACCACTGTAACACCATCACTGGAAACCACCACCTAGCGCCAACCACCACCCTTACCCACCAAGCACCCTAGCTCCGGCGGATCTTGAAGACGAGTTCCGCCGCTGCTCACCACCGCTCCATCTCCATCGATGCAACCACCCACCTGCTCTCCTTTTGGGTTTCTTGTTACAAACAATTTCTGACATTTCTAATGGCTCCGCCGAGCAGCCGCCGATCAGTATGAGGAAGAAGAGAGGGCGAAATTAAAGATTCACTGTTATTATTTTTGTTTATTAGATTTTGATCTTTGTTACTGTTGGAATTGGTGTCCAACACATCAAATAAACCGGTATTTTGGTTCGGGTATTTTAGAGTCCTATTCGGGTTGCTCTCGAGACCACGAGAAAACATAGTATTTAATTAAATAGACTATCGGGCTTAACGGGTTTAATTAGTTAATGGATTATTAATTAATTAAATGATGGTTTTGGTGCACTATATATAGAGGTTAAAGGGTATTAACCTAAACACACTTAACAGCTCTTGCTTGTTCCCTTGTACCGTCGGCCGAACACCACTACCGTCTGACTGCTGCCGCCGCCGCCCCGCCGTCGAACCACCGCCGGACCGCCGCTGCCGCTGTACCGCCGTCGTACGCCGCCGCCGGTCGAACCGAAAGGGTTCTCGGGTTCGGGTTTTGGTGCTTGTTTCTCAAGGTGCTTTATACTACGTTGTGGTATATCGTCCTGTTCGTGATAACCCTTGGGTGTGATACGTTAGAGGGATTCTTTCTTGAATACTAGGCATAGTGTGAATCTGGCAAGAACGAGATCACAAGGTTTGTCATCCTCGCCAAACCATAACAATGTAAGTTTTGAATTTATATTTAATTAGTTATTAAATATCTAGTTGCGTTAGAATTGTAAACCTAACGGTCCAAATAGTTTTATCGGGTCGGTGTTCTAACCAAGTTACTTTTGATTTACGCCTTAAGTAAATTGTATCTAGATGCATAGAAAACCCAACAATTACTTTGTAGTTTATGGTCAATGAAATTATTACTTATTAAATAAATCAATTTCTTGTTTTTTAGAGAGAGAAAGAAAGATGAGTTAGAGAAAAAGTTTAGGGAAGATGTCTTGAAAGTTGGTCACTTTAAAAAGTGGTAAATTATGTGTGAAGAAGATAATTTCAAGAAATCTAATTTGTTTATTTAAGTTTTTAGGCTGTTCTATTAGTAGGATACTATTTTAATTATTTAAACACTAATTAAAGTTATGCATGAAAATTAGCAATCGTAAACACCTTTATAAATGATAGTTTATTTATAAATAAAAAAAAGTTTATCTGATTATCTAATTAAAAAGGATATTTTGTACGTGGTATAATTTTTCCGAACTGAACAACCAAAAATTGTGAAAAAGAGAATATTGAAGCATGTAACTTATTACTTATCCAACCACAAGGGGGTGTCTTAGTGGTAAGAGTTTGATCTTCATTGGTGAAATTGCTTGGAGGTCCCAAGTTCGAATCCCACTTGGAGCAAAAAATATAACCCCTTGTGGCCACGGAGGTTCACCTGCGCTGACTCTGGGCTACCTGCAAAGCGGGTGGTCGTCCTGGGATTAGTCGGCTTGCAAAGCAAGTCGGAACCCAGGTTAAAAAAAAAAAAAAAATTATTACTTATCCAACGATTTTAACATATGGTTTTACTTGGATGGTAATGATGATAACTTTCCAAACTATTGAATTATATACAACAAGTATACAACTAATTATATAAATTTAGTGATTTTAAATTAATGCTGAAAATATACCAAGTATGATTTTATATTTTTGAACTTATTTTAAAGATCTCAATGAGATGGTTTTAACTTATAATATTTATATAAATCAGTTTACACTTCTATATTAATTATTCAACAATTATGTGAATTAATCAAAATGTGACAATGGTGTAAAATACATAGACATTAACCAGACTGGATCAAATGAAACTTAAAATTAATTGGTGCGATATTTGGTGTTGCTTCAAAGTTAGTGTAAAATGTTGAAGATTTTAATGTTGCGCCAAATTTGATGTAAATTTTAGTGTATTGGTTGGAGAGAGATTTTTATACTAAAATATCAAAAATAGTGTTTTGATGCACATTGACAGTCTAACAATTAAGAATCGAATCGGATGTTAGTGTGAGCGAAAAAAAATGGGACAACTTAATTCGAATAAAAGTCAACATTTTTCTTTAGTGCTATGCCAACGGTGGCGTCCTCCACCCGTCGTGGACCAATTTTTGCACGTCTTTGGAAGACGCCGTTGGCACCAAGCCATCCTCGTGCGCGTCAGTAGAAACCCATCCTTGTGAGGACGGGTTTAATATGTCCGTCGTGGGGGACTGTGTGGGGGGAGGGGTTTGAGGGTAATATTTTATTATTCTTTTTAAGAGGAATGGGTTAGTGATGGGTTAGTGATGTGTTCCTGTTGGCACGACCGTGTCAGTAGCGTGTCAGTAAGGATGTGTTTAGTGATGGGTTTAGTGACGCGTCACGGTTGGGAGATGCCTTAGAAAATAAGAAATGGTAGGCTTCCAGTTAGAGATGTTCCAAGTATGGATTAAAACTCGTTTTTATTCTCTATTTGTGATGATGATTCTGAGTCATTAGATTGTTTTTTGGTAAATTGTAAAGTAGGCAAGTCTAGTTGGTCGAACATTTATAAGTGGGGGAGATGGGAAATTGTGGGTTTAACAGTGTGATGCATGTTTTAAATCATGTTTTTTTTTTTTTTTTTTTTTTTTTTTTTTTTTTTTTTGAACGGCAAGTTAGTAAGTTAGTGGTTCGAGCCTAGACAGTGACATCCACAAGGGGCAGTATGCCTTCCCTCGAACCTTCCACCTATGGGGAATAAACCCCACGTCCACGACGGGACTTGAACCCATGACCTTGGTCATGGGCAACACCTTATCTTTTTCACCAATACCACTAGGCTAGAAGCCTTGGGTATGTTTTAAATCATGTTTGTAACATGTCGATATATTTTCTGTCGTATGAGTACATGGTAGTAACCGTTAATATCATTTTTACTCCTGCATTTAATTCATCATAATATCTTATTTTTAATTATAGTAAGGAGATAATAACACAAAAACATTAATTACGTATTACGTACTAATTATATTAACAAAACTCTTAGGTTATGGGGTATGGGCACCACCACAACACCATTTTTTCTGGCACATCATCTGCCACCTCAGCAATCACACCACACCACACCACTTTATTCAGGAAATACCCACCACACCACACTATTTCATTCCATTCAATTTTAAATACAAAAAAAAGAAAAAGAAAAAAGAAAATATTTTATCCAATCACAAACTAGCATTTTGTCTCCCCCTCCCGTTAAGATGCGTTACCGTGGCCACACCAAACAACATTTTCATCACCACTAGTGGTGGGGGGTGGTGTTCCCCTCTACACTACACGGTTAAACTCATGCCATGTCAGCACCACCACGCCACAACTTGGCCCATACCGAACCGCTTATAAAATTATGACAATCGGTGGTCTTTGAACTTCATTTTATTATATTTGGAGATTTTGAAAGGATGAGGCGTTTAATCTTCGTAAGAAACTAAGAACCAAATGAAGATCACTACTGAAAAAAGACCCATGTTCTATTAATGGTAATATTGTTTTTTGGTAAAAAAATAATTAATCATACCTCACACGGGCACATATGGGGAATTTTCCTTGGAAATACCTTTGGGGGCTGGGTTTGCCCGCTTATGCGAAGCTCGAACTCGGGGTGCTCGCTGAAAAATTACGAGTAGGCTTCCGTTATTTCATTTGCCGTTTCCAAAAAATTATAAGTGGAAGATATAGTGTAATGGATAGTTTTATAGATAGTTTTATCTAGGACTGTCAAATCATATTGTCATTTCGTGTTTTTGAATAACATGACATGAATTCGTTTTTCTCAACACGAAAACGACACGACACGAAGTCGTGTTTTATTTTGCTAACACTAAACGACTCAATTAAAAAATGATAAACACGAAAAACACGACAACACGATATAAGTATATGCTAAAAACCAACAAACACGACAAAAATATAACATAAATTTCTAAATATTGATTAAAATTGTAACTATCGTGTCAATTTCGTGTTAATATCTGAACATGAACACGACACGACACGACACAACTTCATCTTTCTTTTACACGACACGAACATGAATTCAAATGTCGATTTTGTCCTAATTTCGTTTCATTTTGTGTATTTTTATCGTGACGTGTTAGATTTTGACACTCCGAGTTTTACCCACAAAGTAATTTTGCAGATAAGACTATAGAAAATTTATATCATTAGGTAAATTTTTTTGAAGATATAAAATATAGGCTTAGTAATATTTTTCTTAATTTTATGTAATATTTAAAAAATAGATCTCTAGAATAAAAGATTTAGTAAAGATTTTTCTTATTATACAATCTCTAGAGAACATGTAAATTATTATTTTGCCCCATTAAATACTTTTGAAGATATTTGCTTGCTTGTTGAGGTACATTATCATTTAATGCAATAATTAGTCACCAGTTAATTTATTAAAGTTTTATTTTAATTTAAGCAATAGATTCCAAATTTAAATGAACGTGGCCCTACTTCAAACAATACGTTTTGAGTTTAAGTTATTGATACGAAGTATACGAATTGTCGCCTTCTTAGCTTCTTGTTCTTAGCTTCTTGTGAAGTTGGGTCTTTTATAATATATTTGCCGTTTCTAAAAAAAATATTTCTCATTTCATGTCATAAAAGAATAAGTTAAACAAATCCATATATGAACATGAAGCATTACATTATCATATTAACATGTCAAAATTGCATCTTCTACATGTAAAAAAGTTGTAAGATGTAATAAAAAAAAATTAAAAAAAGTTGTAAGATGTAATCATTTTTATTTTTTTTAAAGTTGTAAGATGTAATAATTTTTAGTGTACATAGGATGTGCGGCATCTCAATTAGTCGCACATTTCTACATAATTGTGCTCTGGATAATAGTTTTCCACGTGTTTTTTCTATACAGTTTCAATTCAAACACAAAATTTATCTTTTAGGAATGAGTTTTAAAAATGACAATCCTAAAAACTGTTTTTAAATATATTAAAAATTATAAATTAATATATCGCATAGTAGTTTCTAATATTCCGGAGTTGGTTATAAACAAAATTAATATATCACATAGTACTTTCTCAATTTTATATTCCATTTTTTATATTGTTATAAATTTCAACCGATGATCTCTAAAAGTTCACGAGTTCGATCCATTCTCTTGTAAATACTTGGCATATGGAAAGGGAGGTATTCGGAAATGGTCACGAAAAGTCGACAACGGTTAGATTATATATATCGTGAGTAAAGTTCGTTAACTCCGTGAAAGCCTGTTATAAATGAAATTACCCTTTGTGTAAAAAAAATAAATTTCAACCAATAAAAAAAGTTAAGCTATATAGAGAAAAAATACATAAAAAATTAAGGTCAAATTCAACTAACATAAAACTGAAGGGGCACAATTTACAAATTCAACTAACATAAAAACGAAGGGGCACAATTTAACTAACTTATGATATTGACTTTTGACTAAAACAAAACTCTAAGGGGTAAATTGGAAATTTTGTATGAACAGTACCATGTGAATGCCTATTGTATATAAGAGTAATTGTTTTCTCTTAGACTGTTCGTTTTGGCTTAGGGAACAGCAATATTAGGATGGTGAGTAAAAACAATATGTCGAATTTAACCCTAATGAATAGCTAAATGGTAAAAGTTTGGAATTCTTAAAAGAGATCTTAAGTTTGAATCATGTATGGGTTTTACTGCCATATAAGACGTGAACTCTGAAATTCGAATCATGTAAACATCTTTTTGTGGTGTCAAATATGGGGGATTTTTCCCTGTAGATCCCTATGGGAGCAGGGTTTGCCCTGTAAAGGAGCTCGAACCCGGGGTGCTCGCTGGAATAATGCGAGTAGGCTTCCTTTGTATCATTTGCCGTTTCCAAAAAAAAATAAAAGTTTGAATCATGTTAGCGTAAATACCAAAAGGCCTTTGGCCTAGTGGCTAGTGGTATGTTGTTTGCCTCTCAATTTTGAGGTCAGGAGTTCAAGTCTTGTCGTGTACATATGTTGCAATTAAGAATATATTAGATTGTGTAAGCGTAAATACTAAATAAGAAACATGATTAGACTTTCATTTTCAATCCTAACAAGAAGGCCAAGTTGGGCATCTATTTGTCTTCAAGTAGACAGCTAAGTTCACTGATGGTCCATTTCATCTTTGATACTTATCCATTAATCTATACATTATTGAATAAAGGGTTTTGATAATAATATGGGCTGTCATAAGACATGCATAAAAGAATTGTACATTCATTTCTAACCGAGTCCTGAATTTTAGGGATTATTTATTTGTACTATTTCTAATGCACTTAGAGACAACCCTTAGGGCTGTCATTATCAAAACTCAATAAAAAAAGAGTAATGCTATTTATCCTTATTTTTTTTCTTACTCATATGCCTACTTGTTTGATGATGATAAATGTTAAAATCAAGAGATAATATGAGGAAAATGAATTAATAGATTACACATTCATAATTATGCAGACATATAAGTAGGAATAAAAGGTAGAAAGAAATATCATTTCTTATAAATTAAATATTAATTGTTATATGATATCAATGCTTATAAATCAAACAGGAAAGAATTTATATTAAAAAAAAAGATTAGACATGTATCAAAATTAAAAGAGATAAAGAGAAATTATATTGATTTATACTAAATTTTCTTATTTCATCCATAACTTATCAATTTTGTCACATAACACTACATCATTATTTTCTTTACTGACAAGTTTATGAAAACATCATCTTTTCTTTTCTTTTTCACTTCTCCCAATAACTAATTACATTTTTTTTCTACAGAACACAATCTCCTTTCCTTCTCTTTCAGTCATTCATCATTCACAAAACTCGACTCTCATCTCTTCAGATTTCAGACCAAAACAATCAACGCGGTCCACCATCAAGGTCGTGCCAACAACATCTATGGGCTGACGAGGAAACCGACATTTTGAAATATACGTGAAGTTATGTTTGGCTTTAAGGCTATCTTCTTTGAACTATATATTTTGTTATTGTTTACCTTTTTACAATTTCGTGAATGTGGGTGTTTGTTAATTACAGTTTTGAGGGATATATTTAAATGTATAAAAAATTGTATATTAATTTGTGAAGTGATAATTTTTAAAAATTTAGGGGTTGATTATTAATTGAAGTACAAATTTTTAATACATTCTTAACATTTTAATGACAATTCTAAATTATGCCTCTAAGGCACATAACAATTTTTTTTAAAAGAATTAGTATTAATGTTTAATTTACTTCATGTTACTAATTATAAAATGATATATACAATTTATTAATTCTGTTTCCTTATACTACATCTGTATCAAAATAAATGATATACTTTCTATTTAGGGATGAAACAAAATAAGTGATACACTTTTAAAACTTACCTTATATGGTTAAAAAGTGGGGCTCTTTTTCTCTAGGGAATTCATTTATATACCACAATTTTTACTTCTTATAACACATTGTACAAGTTTTACAGCTAACTGTACAAACATATAAAGCAACAGTTGTGGTAGATAATTAAAAGATGTGATATGAAAATCACTCCCTTTTTCTCTACTAACTATTTACTTTAATAATATGAAATTACATTTTTACCCTTGTTTTTACTTTTAAACATCATTAATATTACTTTATTCAAAAGAAGTGGGAACCACTCTCCCCTAATTATCAACTTTTATCTATCTTAAATTACATTTAAATATTTTTCCTCAAAAATCGTATTTTTTTAAATGTATCACTTATTTTAATACGGATGTATTATTATTCTTTAATTTTAATAGTTATTTTAATCAAATATGTAACATAAATAGATTCAAACAATATGCATTAATATATTTTTTTCCTTTTAATATTTGCGGGGTATCTTTGTATTTCGTGATCAATACGTGGATATCTAAATGTGCCTTGTCATCCCTTTATTTGAGTGTCGATCGTGTACGTGGCTCCCCACCATTGCCACCCCTAAACAATAGCTATTTTAAAAGGGTTAATTTCACATAATAGTAACGAAGTTTCATAAGTGTTCCATGTAGGTCACTCAAAGTTTACTTTCATTACATAATAGTAACCAAGTTTTAAAAGTGTTCCAATCATATGTATTTAACCTTTAATTACAAGTTACCAAATCATTTTAATTTAATTTATATAAAAACCCCATTAAAGAATTAATTTATTCATTTAATTTAATTGGTTTATTCAAAATTTACGACTAAGAATAATAAAAAAAAATCTAAAATTGCAATCGGCCTGGCATATTTCCATTTTCCATTCGTACCGATCAGACCGGGCGGTCGAACCCAGGTTTTAAAACACTGTAAAAAACCGACTAAATGATTCAGTTATAAAACTAAAATTGCAATCGTCTATAATTTATTTTTCATTAACTCATGGCCGGGAAATCATGAAAGCGATGGATTTATATATTTCTTTTTAGATATTCATGGAGTATGTAGCCATAAATATTATATATAATATATTTACGAAGTAAGTGAATAATATCAGGTAGTTGCTTCTTCTTTTTTTATTATTCTTAGTCGTCAATTTTGAAAAATTAATTAAATTAAATGAATAAAATAATTCTTTAATAGGGTTTTTATATAAATTAAATTAAAATGACTTGGTAACCTGTAATCAAAGATTAAATACATATGATTGGAACACATTTGAAACTTGATTACTATTATATAGTGAAAGTAAACTTTAAGTGACCTACATGAAATACTTATGAAACTTCGTTACTATTATGTGAAATTAACCCATTTTAAAACGGCTTTTAATATTGTCGTTCCCCGCCCACCGAAAACAAATTTTCATTTTCTTTTGTAGGAAACCCACCGTAAACGAACCTAACAACTGAAAGAGTAATTAGTTTTTATTTCTTATTTATTGTATTAAAAAATTAAAAAACTCACTTTTTCGGCCCTATAAATACGTTGCTTGAGTAAAGCTAGGTTTGCCAATTTATACAACCAAACGCAGTCATAAGAAAACTCCTCTCTCCTCTCCTTCCATACACACTACTCTCTCTCATTTATACATCAATGGCGGTTTCAACACGAAGAACAAGCGGACCGGTGCTAAGATCTCACTCTCCATCTGGAAGGTTCCACAACTCATCGTTGTCAACTGCTTTTGCCTCCACCAGCTCCGCCTTCTCGTCGGCGTCCAGATCCACTTCGTTTTTCCAACAGAGATCGGCATCGCCAACTCCGGTGAACTTATACGGAACAGCTCCGTCGTCTTCTGTACGATTTTCGTTTGATAACCGTCCGATCTCCCCGAGCAGGTCGATATCTTCGCTGCCAAGGAATCATAATCAGGCGGTGAAGAAGCAGTTAGAAACACCGAAGAGAACGTGTATGTGCTCACCGACTTCACATCCAGGGTCGTTCAGGTGCAGCTTGCATAAAAACTCCAACAACAACCACCACCACCAGAGCAGTACGGCGTCGTATCCTTCGAACCGTCTCAACGCCCGGCGGTCAGCGATGACTAACTCGCTCGTTCGTATAGGAACTGTTGAAGGCGGTGATTTGGTAAAAAGAGCTCTTGCGGCGTTGATTCGGCCATCATCTCATCAACAACGACGCAGAACATCGTTTCAAGCTAGACCTAGCCGGTTATCTGTCATGTCAAAGGCGGAAGATATTTAGATTTTAATCAATTGTTCGGTATGTTCGTTAATTTCCCTAAACATTCTACTCTCCGGTGCCATCGGCGGTTAACAACAGATCACAGCAAATAGAAGATATAACAGATCTGGATCACTGGATGAGCAGGTTTCCATGAATTCGGAACGGAAACAAGCCATAACATGATAGAAGACCTCTTTTTATGTGTATATACCTATAGATGACGATATTATAAAATCATCCGTTGGTTCTTAATTCTAAATTCTAATCTTAAATCACACTAATTAAAACGAAATCTAACTCAACCAAATCAGAAATCCTTTTTCCGTCACTTCAAATCATTAATTTGTATAGTGAGCTTTTCGTCTATGTTGATCGTTTATCTCCGTTCCGTGAAGTTCAGTTGAATCTGTTTCTCTATATTTCGTTCCTTTGAGCTCAATTTCATTCCGTTCTTTTCCGTTACGTGCCGTGCCGTGTCGTATGTGTTGAGGTTAGGCGTGTTCCGTTGACTCCGTTAGTACCGCCGTCGTATTCCGTGTTGCCGTTCCGTCGTCTGGTAGGGGAGTCCTATTTCTATTTTTAGCAATTAAATATTTCTGGTAAGTTCTATTATTGTTATTTGCTTTTAGTTAGTTTGCAGGTTACAGGCTGGATTTTGAATACAGAAGTATGGATCAGTGTGCCGTTTATGACTTTGATTTCGGGGAGTAATAACTGGACCACCCTTGACCTGACTTGCCTTTGCTTTGGATGATTCAAGGACTACAATAATTGGCGCCTAAATTATATAAACGATTATTATTTAATAACTAAATTAAAAACAAAAAATAATCTAGAGCCGGTATGGTATGGAATATATGGTGAACTACTCGCGTATTATTTTAAGTAAATGTGGTTGCAACAAGAAAATGGAGTTTGGCGAGTGGTAGGTAGCTGTTAAAAACAAAAAGAATCATCGAAATTTTGCTGATAGATGACACTATCTTATATGGAATCCTATTTATGCCCCTGCAACTGGTGAAGGCAGTGGAGATGTGATTGGGTTTAAGAATATTAAAATCATGGATTATCAGTAAGATGAAACTGACGGAGAATTTAACAATTATAAAGTTAATCATGTTTAAGATCTCGTAGACAGTCTGAAAAACGACAACTTTTTGTAAGGGAATGGGAATCTAATTACCTTTACTGACGGAGGTGAATTTTACTGACGGGGCACTAATTTAGAGATGGTGTAAGCTAAGGGTGAGCATATAACAGGGTACCCGCCGGTTCCGACAGGAACCAGAACTGGAACCGCAGGTTCCTGAGATATAGGAACCGGAACCTGTATGACAGGTTCCTAAATTTTCGGAACCGGAACCACCGGTTCCAGGGCAGGTTCCGGTTACCCTGTAACTAAATTCAAAAAAATTTAACATTACTTACTGAATAAACAAGACAATAAATCACACAAACTAACGATTACAAATATCGTTTAACGATTTTATATATATTTCAGCGATTTACGAATATTGTTCAAAATATACATATGTGAATAAGAATGGAAAAAAGATTAATAATTGTGTGATTCATGTAAAAGTCAGTCACAAAGATACAAACTCACGACGAGTGAATGTCTTACTATCACCCAATTTCTGACTCATTTATAACGAGTAAGGTCAATTTATATTTTTATTTGGACTAGTATTTTACATTTAGATAAATCAAAAATCTATTTAATTAAATCATGTGTAATATATTATATATTATATATTTTAATAAAAATATACTGTGTAACCGCCGGATCCATGGTATCCACAGGTTCCAGGTTCCTTAATTTTGAGAACCGGAACCGGAACATCTTAAGGCGGTTCCATGATTTTGGGAACCAGAACCGGAACCTCTTAACAGGTTCCGGGTCCGGAACCTCCGATTTCGAGACGGTTCCGGTTCCGATTCCGATTACCCTCTTTTTCTGCTCACCCCTAGTGTAAGCAATGATGTAAAGGTGAAAGTAATTTAATCGAACTGTGAACAAGGATAAACTTACAAACAACTCCTCCAAATGGTGATGACATTAATAAATTATGTATGAAAGTTGGCCTCAACTCATTTAACATCTTCATAGAGAACTTATTCGGGCCATCAAGATACTGTGAGTTTTGTGAATTGGTGTAAAATCATCGCTTTATTTATTGATTTACCAAGGTTATATAGAATATTACAAAACAAATCTCTTCCTATAAAGAAGGGAAGGATATCAACCAAATATAAAGAAGATATATACTAAAGATATATAATTCGGTTAACAGCCCCCCGCAGTTTGAGCGGGAAGGGACCGAATGCTTAAACTGTCTCTGAAGTCAAGGAATAATTGTCGTGGAAGGCCTTTCGTGAAAATATCCGCGTATTGATAGGCTGAGGGGACGTGTAAAACACGTATGTGACCCAAGGCGACCTTCGCGAACAAAGTGAATGTCCATTTCGATGTGTTTCGTTCTTTGATGCTGGACGGGATTTCCGGATAGGTAGACGGCCGAAACATTATCACAATAAACCAGTATAGACCGCCGTATTGGTGTATGAAGCTCTAGTAGCAGATTTCGTAACCAACATGATTCAACAACGACATTAGCGACACCTCGGTATTCCGCTTCAGCGCTAGAGCGGGATAAAGTGGGTTGGCGTTTAGCCGACCATGAAATCAAGTTGTCGCCTAGAAACACGCATCAGAGCATCTCAAAATTAGCTCCCTTCTCTGATACCATGTGAATTGGTGTAAATGATCGCTTTGTTTATTGATTTACCAAGGTTATATAGACAATTACAAAACAAATCTCTTCCTATAAAGAAGGGAAGGATATCAACTAAATATAAACAAGATATATACTAAAGATATATAATTCGGTTAATAAGTTTAACCATAAAAAAGATGGCAAAATTTGTTAGACTTAGTTGTGTCAATTAGTCTGCTTTGAACGAGATTCTTTTGTTTTTTAAGGCATAAAATGGGCATAATATTTGTTACAAGTCTCCACTTTATGCTTTCGATCAATCAAATTTATTAAAGCTAACGACGAAAACTACATCATAGCATACTATAACTTTCAGCTTACGGATAAGAACCGAGTTACGTCCCTAAGAATAGACCCGGAAATTGCCTGTGTTCGAGAACAGGTGGTCTCCAAATAGTCAAAAACTAAACTTTATTTAATTTCATAATCAGAAATACAAATCCTAAAGCCCTATTTATAGATCTCTAGCTAAGATCCAATCCTAATGAAATTCGAATTCCTAATCTTTATCTAAAACAAAACTTATCTACTAACTAATAGATTTAAACTAATGATTATCCTAATAATAATAATAATAAAACAATGCTAATAATCCTAATAATTCTGGATCGTATCATTACTCCGCCCCCAAAACACACCTTGTCCTCAAGGTGTTGCTTGTATAATCTTGATTCCGGGGTCCCACGTCTTGACTTGTAGATCCATCTTTCGTGGATCATAGTAAAACCGCAAAATGACAAAAAATTGTTGGCGCGGTTGCTTTGTATTTGGCCCTTGTAAAGTTAAACTAGGGTGACAAATATTAACGCCTTTGTGATCTGATGCAGCCCAAACTCCTTGATCAATAGTTTGTCACTTTGTTTTTTTGGCTTGACCTGTTGAAGTGACAAACTTTTTCCAAAACTCTCTCGCATTAACCCGTCTTGTCTGCCACCGTCGTGTGTTGGTTTTCCTCGGTGATTGCAAACAAGGCTCTCCTCTTTTTTCAGCATTAGGGCAATCTTCATTGACCTCTTTTATCATAGTCTTGCTCAACTCATATTTTTCATTATTATAGCCATCAATCAACCCTGGTTCAATAACATCAGTTATTAGGTATTCTTCAACAACTTTTTTTCTCCATCTCTTTCAAGGATGTGGTTGATGACACTGGTGAATCTGCCCCTCTTACTAGAGTTTGGTTTTCAATCAAACTTCGGAGCAGGTTCATAATTTCATTGTGGCGTTGTCATCTCTCTTCCCTCCAATCCATCATCCATTGTTCAAAATTATTAAACCTTTTACCAGTGACGACTTTGGATTGAACTAGATCAGCCTCAACATCAAGCATCTTGAATAAATCGTTTTTTTTTCCTTGCGCGAACAGAGGTCGGATGAACAGTAACCCTGATGAACAGTAGTCGTGTGAACAGTGCCCCCCGATGAACAGTAGCCGCGTGAACAGTAACTTCGTGAACAGTAATTTTTTTTTTGTGGTAACGATTGATCCAAAACCGAACTGCTCTAATACCGATTGATAAGAACTGAGTTACGTCCCTTAGAACGAACCCGGAAATTGCCTGTGTTCGAGAACAGGTGGTCTCCAAATAGTCAAAAACTAAACTTTCCATAATCAGAAACACAAATCCTAAAGCCCTATTTTATAGATCTCCAGCTAAGATCCAATCCTAATGAAATTCGAATTCCTAATCTTTATCTAAAACAATACTTATCTACTAACTAATAGATTTAAACTAATGATTATCCTAATAATAATAATAATAATAATAATAATAATAATAATAATAATAATAATAATAATAATAATAATAATAATAAAACAATGCTAATAATCCTAATAATTCTGGATCGTATCACTTACGTTGTATTTTGGAAGTTATTGTAACACACCAATTTTTCAAAACAATATAAACTTTTAAATAAATAAGTTCAACATCCAAAAATCCATAATATCCAAAAAAACATGGTTTAGTTAAAACATTTGGAAGGATTAACAAGTATCAAAAACCGGTGTTAATCAAAACTAAGTCTTAGGGAATTAAATGGTACACCGAGCTTAATCTTCCAATGCTACTACTACGGGCCGCCTAATCCTTAGCTCCCGAACCTGAGTACATAGTCAAAAGAAATGTAGTACGTGAGACAAAATTGTCTCGTGAGAAACATGGGTTTTAGACCCGGTTAGAAAAATAATTGCAATAAAATAATAATTAAATAATTATCACATTGCACATAGTCAATCATACTCTAAGGCTTGCCATAAGCCCAACACATACGTAACGGGCCTCCCCGAAACAAACTCCCCCGATATGGGTTATCTAGGTAAACTCCCCCGTTTCTGGGTTATTTATTTGCTCCCCCGATTTCCGGGTTATCTCAAACTCCCCCGCTTTCCGGGTTATCTATTTCTCGACATACTACTCTCGCGCAGGGTGGTACCGCCCCAAGTAGTAGCCACTAACTCCCCCAACTTGTGTGGGTTATCTAGGATCCAATTGATTAGCTACTACATACAAATCATCAACTTGGGTCAAAGCCCCATAATCCAAATCACACCATACTAGTGGTAACTAACACATCAAGATACAATTCAATTCAATTCAATACAATCTTTTCTTTATTGAAAACAATTATCTAATAAAGAGCCTAAGAAATCGATTCAAACTATGAAACATGGTTTACTATGTACTCAGAAAAAGATCACATGTACTCACCTTAGCAATGCTATCCAACACTTGTGTTCAACAACACAATCTTTACTTCCAAATCAAAGGAGTACTTCCAATCACAAGGTCTTCTTGACCTAACATCAATACCATCACAAAACCTAGTTAAAATCCATATCTAGCTACTAATTAATCCATATTAACATTCCCAATCACCAAGTTCATACAACATGGTGAAAGCTCAAACCCTAGTTCAAGACTTTCATCTATAAAACCCAAATCCAACTTGTACACAATGATTACAAGTCTACAATGAGTGTTTTACACCCATGAGAGATCATCTTCCCCAAAGATGATATGATTGGTTCCCAAAACCACCATTTATGCCTAAGAAAAGCTTGAAATCACAAGGAGATGCATAAGCTAACAAGGATTCTTACCTTAGATCAATAATCTCCAAGAAATGTGAAGATTTGAGCTCAAGAACAGCAAAAACCGTGCACTTCTTTCAAAATAATGGATGGTAGGGTATAGGGGGTGTATGTGTCCAAACCCTAGCCCCAAAACTCGTTTTTATAGCACTGACACAGTTCGCGTTCGCGAACTAGAGTTCGCGCCGCGAACTTCCCCCGTCGTGAACTCCTCGCGATCGGGAACGAGCCATGAACTCCATGCCTCAAAACCTTGAACTCTCTGTCCCATCCTTGCGATCGCGAACACCCAGTTCGCGCCGCGAACTCCTCCAGGCAGCTAGGCTGCAACTTTTTGTTGTCCAATTTATCCCGGTTTCGACCTTAACCATATCAAACGGTATCCAAATGACACGAAACCAATTCCTACGTCTTTTAAATGATTTATCCTTATTTATCATATTTTTGTACAATTTATTTATTTACAAAATTTGGGTCGTTACAGTTATTTTCATTTTAAAGTTTTTTATTTAAATTTTGGATTATATTTTAGGCCCAGTTTTAGGCACAATTGTCTTTTTTCGCTCATTTGAAAATCTAGGTATATTTTAAGGTTTCTTTGAAACAATAGAAATCTCAGTTTTAATTTTGATGAAATTATATTTTCTCTTAATTATGTGTTCTTGATTTAAACAAATTTTGGAGACTAATTTCAAAGTATTTTTTGAATTAATGTAGTTTTTTGCTGAAAATTCTAGGAATTAACAGAATCAATATGTGTTTTTCTTCGTTAGTCTTCATCAGATATTGATTCTTTGATTTACCTGTTACCTTGCAATTTTTTAGTGTTTCTCGACACAAGTTCATCAGACAGAATACTGATTCGAAATCTCTGCACCTAGGGTGGATATGCAACTCAAGTTGTGGATATTAACCTCGTGCTAAGCCTTTACAATAGTGGAAATGATCAATCCACATGAGTTCAGGGCCGGCCCTGGGCCTGGGCCACCAGGGCAGTCGCCCAGGGCCCACATAATTTTGGGGCCCAATTTCAAATTAGCTTATGCAGTGAATCTAATAAAATATTGATAGAACGATTGGGCTAAAGGGGCAAACTGAATAAAGGGCCCAACATAAGAAAACCCAACAGGTAAGTTGGAGCGCTGTGAATTTGGATAAAGGGGAAGAGTCGAAAACCGATCGGATGCTTGGACAGTTGGACGAACTGACGAACTGTAAATGGGTTTTCAGAATTCCTATTCTTTCAATCTTCACTTTGCAAATCCGAAATCAAAAGGCGACTCTAAAATCTTTGGAATTCTACGTATACTCTTTCTCTCATTTTGATTCATTATATATAATTGAATTGAATGATGGATTGTGCTTATTTGTTTTGTCCATTTGTTCATTGTGCGAAAATTTTGAACTTGACTCCATGAATGTAAGCAAAATACCATAGCCCAAAAGGTCTAATTTTATTTTGCTTATATTAATAATATGAAATTTGGTGAACAAAATATAAATATATGGTCACTGAAACCTTTATTACTCAAATTTAGGGGTATTTCTTACAATGTTCATCATAGATGGCAATTTCTCAAAATTTTGAAAACTGCATTAGTTTGAGGCTCAAAAGTTAGCACTTTTGACTTTGAAAGTCAAATTTAGTAGTTAATTTAAACTATATCTATTTGATGTTCTTATGGGTTTTTTTTGTTGCTTTCAAGTTCTAACTGTAGGAATAGTCTGAACTTTTGACTTTGAAAGTCAAAAGTTGTGTACTCTAACCAAATATGGCCTGAGAACATGATATGCAATTTTAAATCAGTAGGAATAGTATGAGAACTTGTTGTTTTATGGGATGTTACTGCATGCTTATTTACCACTAACTTCCAAAAAAATACTTTCAAAGTCACTGTATTTAGTTAGCAACATACATAACCTAATATTGAAGTAATTTAGTAACAAACAGTTAATTTGAATAGAATTGACGATCAATTTTTCTGTTGCAGGTTTTGTAATAATCGTGATTTCACCATTAGCTTAGAATTCAAAAATATGTTTTGTGATCTCAAGCGCTTCTTCACACTCTAGTGTACCACTTCCAATCCTTTATCTTTATGTTTATTTGCCTAATGCTTTGCTTATATAATATTTCATAAAAAAATCTAATTGTAATTTCTTTATTTCATTGTAATCATCATTTAAGGGTACATAAGTTCTATATAAATTTTACTTATTTAGGAAAAAAAATTTACTTTAGGATGTCCATTTTTAAGATTTCGCCCAGGGCCCACAAATTGATTGGACCGGCCCTGCATGAGTTAGTGATTTTAGCCCTAAAAATTCACAAGAGCAACATCATTTAACTAAATTAAAAATGCAAAAAAATGGTTTGTGCTATGACATACTGGTTCCGTAACATAGTGAGACCGGTTTTTGCTATAATTGGTACTATCTTCTCCTATATATGAGCCTACATTTGTTTTTAGTTTGACAACTCAGCAGTTTGGAGCTCTTTCATTGGTCGAATATGCCACGTGTAATTCAACCATTGGCCGGCGAAACATTCTCAACATATTCGTTTACAATTGGAAACTTAAATCCTGCAGTTATGAAATGCACTATATTAACGGTGAGAGATTTTGAATTTATTTGATATCTTTAGATATGGGTAGTTTCCGAAATTTTTACCCCACCAATTAATTTAATTGCTTTATTTTTGGCAACTACAATCAGCATTAATTCTCAATATTCGGTTGCCTTGCTTTGTGCAATTCAGTTTTGAAACTGTTTTATCTTTCAAATCTTCTCCTATATATGAGCCTACATTTGTTTTTAGTTTGACAACTCAGCAGTTTGGAGCTCTTTCATTGGTCGAATATGCCACGTGTAATTGAACCATTGGCCGGCGAAACATTCTCAACATATTCGTTTACAATTGGAAACTTAAATCCTGCAGTTATGAAATGCACTATATTAACGGTGAGAGATTTTGAATTTATTTGATATCTTTTGATATGAGTAGTTTCTGAAATTTTTCCCCACCAATTAATTTAATTGTTTTATTTTTGGCAACTACAATCAGCATTAATTCTCAATATTCGGTTGCCTTGCTTTGTGCAATTCAGTTTTGAAACTGTTTTATCTTTCAAATTTATTATATATATTTCGAAAATAAACATTGGTAGAGAACCAACACCAGTTTATCACCACCCCCACAAAGAAGGTCAATCATTTGGTTCTCAAGAAGGAAGTCGGGTTATATGGTTCATCATCATCTTTAAACATTAGAGGAAGTAGGAGTTGGTTAAGAGGTAGTTATTTATCAGTAATCATAGGCATTTTGTGCAATGTAACTAAGCCATCTTTTTGTAGTACAGTCTACGAGTAGTGGACTCCTAGAAATTAGTCTTGATGAAAATGCTAATTAATCAAAAAGGGGTGATGTTTGCATGCGTGATTAATGTTAGTTATTGTATTCGCTATGTTAAGTTAGGCTTAATCTGAAATTCAATCTAAACTGGTGAGTAAAACTAAATTTATTGTTGGGTTGATGTGAGTTGTGTAATGGGTCAAACTTTATAATTTGTAATTAATAGTTTGTCAGTTATTTAAGTTGTTACCTATAAGTATAATGTAGAGAGTGTTTTTGTTTGTTATTAAATTTATAATCTCTATAATGATCAACTATATCATATATAAAAAATATTTGATTTTACTATGAAATTATTTTTAAAGGTATAAGATTTTTAATGAATAAAGTATTTAAACAGTATCAATATATCGTTAATTTTCTATATATCTCTTGAAGTATGCTCGCCCATTCGGGCGGGCTTTGAAGCTAGTATAGTATATAGTATATCTTATATACCCGGCAGGCCGGTATCAGTACATGAAGATACGGTTCTGGGACAAGAAAATGTTACCACATATTCGTTTCAATATTTGCACGTCTCTAATAATCATCAAATAAGTTTAAGGTAGAATATTGCACACACTGATATAAATTTAAAACAATGTTGATTGAATTTAACAAATAATTAGCTTATTGCAGGTAAAGAACTTAAATTTACTTTCATAAATAATTTGTTAGCCCTTGTTTGTAAATAAAATGGTTATGTAGGAAACTGGAATGGTCTCTATCATTATCTTATTGTAAGTTGCACCAACAATGGCATGGAGCCCCTTCAAGTTTAAGATAAGATTGTGAAAGTGATGGGGGTTGTGGGTACCCCTTCGACAAAATTGTTTTCCCTTTTTCTCCCATCATTTTGATATTTTTACTCAAAATAAGTGTTAACAAATTAAGATCTTTTGTATACATAACTGAAAAACGATACAAAACTACAAATATAAGCATTTAGAGAATTGTGATTCGGATGCAATCGATGATGATAAAACGAAGAAAAAAAGGATTTGACAAATGACAATTGGTAACTTATTTAATTAGACTATGTGTAATGGGTGACAAATACTATATTGGTCGACCCTGCAACCTCTGCGCCACATCAGATTTCTCTCTCATGATCAAACACATGACCAAACAGCGACAAAACCCTCGTAACGAGTGACCGAATCGGCGACCAATTTTTTTTTAATTTTTTTTAAGAATTTTCGTTTTATAATATATATATATATATATATATATATATATATATATATATATATATATATATATATATATATAGACAAGGGTTCATGCGAGAACCACTATTATTGCGAAAACTGCGAGAACAACTTTATGATCATTAGATTAAGAGATCAATGGTTAATATGGACGATGGCAATTTCGTAAATAAGTAGGAAATTTAAACCTAAAAGATAAATGATGGAAGGGTATAATGGTAAACATCAACCCTATTAAATATGGTATTATTTTATCTCTCTCTCATTTGTACGTACTTTCAATTTTAGTGAAGAACACACCCTAATTCAATCTGCCGCCCCTCTCTAATAACTCCGCCGGTAACATTTGCTCTTCCGGCGAGCATCTCCGGCCGCACCAACGAACACCGCAATAGCCGCCGCATCGCAACCATCTCCGAACCCATCTTCTTCTTCTCCACTTTGTCCCCGATTTTCACTCGAACCAACAATTCCAAACTGAGATTCCGGTTGTTGTTAATTCGCCGGTTGTTGCCGGCAATAGATAGTCCGATCAACAGTCAGCGGTTGTTTTTGGAGATGGGGTTTTATTGTAAACTTTGCTTTTCTGTATCCGTTTTGTATCAATTTTAAAAGGAAATCGTGTAAGTTATTTTAAAGGAATTCATATATGTTGCTTATTTGTGTTCTTTTGTGTTATTTTGATTCCGTAGAACCTCTAGTAATTTTTATTTTTTTATTAGCTTGATTAGTTTATGAAATTTTATAAGAAATTCATGGATGATTTTTTTATGAGTTCCTTTCTTCTCTCTCATATTTGGTTCTACTATTTCCCATGTTTCCCAATCTGATTTGTTCGGTAGTTAACACTGATGAACACGTATATTTTGTTCCAGATCTAGTTCGGTTTATAATCTCTGGTGAAGGTAGGTTCTAATCTCTGGCGAAGGTAGGTTTCTAATAATCAGATTCCATTAATGTTTTGTATGAGAAATCGTATACTTAATTGTACATATATATTTACACCTCCTTTAAATTTTGTTGTGTGAATGCAGGGACCATTACCGGATCCAATTGAGATTATACGAACTTAAGTTATTGATGGGGGTTGCTACCAGATCCTTTAAATTTTGTTCATCTGTGTTTCAGATCTATTCATCTGTTTCAGATCTGTTCTTGTTCATCAGTTTGTAATTTCAGATTTGTATCAGTCTAAGGTTTCAGTTCATAGTTTGTAACTTTGTTCATTCGTTCATCATTGAATACATTAAATAAGGTTAATAAAATTCCCTGTCAGACTTGTTCATTATGTTCATCATGTATATTGTAGATTTGTTCATTAGTAAATCTGTAAATTTTGCAAATTGAACACATTATAATTATATTGAACAGGTTAAATATGGTAAAAAAAATATTAGTTATTTTTAGGCATTCATCAATGAACACATACGAATTGCGAAAAAAATTACAAATTACAAAATTCGGATCCTAAAAAATAGAATTGAGGTTAAAAATGAATTAAATTAATTAAGAAAACTGGATTTAATAAAAAGATTTTAGGGTTAAAAAGACTACAATACCCTTTAGATTAAAAAATATAATTAAGCAAAATGATTGGCTAGGAAGTGGTTCTCGCAGTTCTCGCAATTTTAGTGGTTCTCGCATGAACCGCTCTATATATATATATATATATATATATATATATATATATATATATATATATATATATATATATATATATATATATATATATATATATATATATATATATATATATATATATATATATATATATATATATATATATATATATATATATATATATATATATATATATATATATATAAGAGAGAAAGAGAGGCAAAATCGCAGGCCCGGCCCATGCCCTGTGCAGGCTGTGCGATGGCCCAGGGCAGCAGTGGGCTTTAGGGCATAATTTTTAGCCCAAATATGTTCAGTCGTAAAAAAAAATTAGAATTAAAGAGGGGAGAAAGAGGGCAACGGCAGACTCGTAAATTTGTAACGCTTTGATTTTGATTCCTGACAAGCAGAAAAAGACTCCTAGACTTCCTAAATGGCTATCCAAATTCCTCGACTTCTAGACTCCTCGATGCATATTTCAACAATATATTAACCTTTGTGAGAAAGAGGGCAGCGGCAGAAGTGAAGACAGTACATCAGTGAAATTTCTTCCGGTAAGTTTCAATTCCTAAATCAATTCGAGCAGATTTTGATTCATATGTGAATTATGACTTGTTAATCGAAGTTATTGTTAAAAATTATCTATGTTGTTTACGTGTAAATTTGCTGCAAATTTATATTAACACTGCTTCTGTTTTCATTGTTTCGTTTTTGGTTGTTTTGTAACAATAGTAATCAATTGTTATAATGTATAAATAAGAACCACAATGCAAGTAAATGGCTTATGTAACAAGCTGATCGTTTTGATGTTTCAATTCTTTAGGCATTCCTTTAGGTAATTGTTTTTCTAGTTTATAAACTAAAGTCTAATAATGTTTTGGTTATTAAAATTTTGCAGAATTCATCAAAGGACATTTGCCTCAAGTTCAGTAATACAAGCTTGGTGATGGCAAATTCTTGTTGGTATGATAATCTTAATTTAGTTTTATGTGACATGGCAAATTCTTGTCACAAAGCAAAAATATTTTTTGTGACATGTCAAGCAATATATAATATGTTTTCTAGTTCTACAAAAATATGGAGTGTTTTACTTGAACATGTAGATGAATTAACATTAAAATCATTGTGTGCTCCTCCTCGGGAAAGTCATATTGAAAGTGTTAAAGTTATAAAGAGTCAATTGGCCCAGGTAAAAAAAGCTTTAATAAAATTAGCTCAAGCAAGTGATGATGGGAAGATTTGTAAAGATGTTGAATCATTGGTAAATGGTGAACTTTCGAGTTTTGAATTTGTTGTAAGTTTGGTCATTTGGTGTGAAATTTTATACAGAGTTGATTTGGTAAGTAAGAAGTTACACTCTAATGATATGCCTCTTGATGTCGCAATAAGAAATTTGGAGGAGTTAGTTGAGTTTTTTGAAAAATATAGGGAAAATGGGTTCGACTTGGCTATTAGTGAAGCTAAAGAAATGGCGTATAAAATTGGAGTTGAACCTGAATTTCCCAAAAAACGCATTTCTCGTAGAAAAATCAAATTTGATGAAATTTCAAATACCGAAGGAGAACAAAAATCTTCTCAAGAAGCTTTTAGAACTGATTGTTTTCTTGTTTTATTGGACATGGCTCTTTTTCAATTGAAAAGTAGGTTTAAATGTGTTACTCGGGCATAAGATATCGTGGATTCGTGCCGGTTACAATGATGTTGGTCGAAAGAAGTTTTTTCACGCTTAAACCTTCGGAAGTCATGTTTTTGAATTAGTACAATGATACAAGAAAGATTGGACGGTTTAGCTATTTTGAGCATCGAAAAATCGATTTCTAGCATGTAATGTGTAACTTTTATGTAATGGTTTGAACTTTTTAGTGAAATATGTCACTTATTTTATTTATACATGTATGTTTCATATCTTGCTTGTCCGTAATGAAGTAATGAAGGGCATTAGTAACCCACTTCGCCCGGGGCATAAAAACTCATTGGACCGGCCCTGCAAAATCGGCGACCAAACAGGGACGCTATCGGTCGACTATTCGACCGTTCAAGGGTTGGGACGCGTCGGGAGGGGGTAGCCGTATCGGGAGGGACGCGTCGGGGTCGAAGCAGGTGGCGGTCGCGACAGTTTATTTGATCGTGTGTTACATTGAGTCTTACGTAATTTATAATACTTCGTAGGTGTTCTTTGGTTATATATGAGCTATTATTTTTCTATATTAATTGATTTTAGTTGCAAAGAAAATCTGGTCTTACTATGCACATAAGATGATTTTTATATCATAATTTGTATTAGAGTTACCACTTTATATGATTGTACGGTTGTTGTAAAATTTGTATGTGTATCTATGAGCTAATAGTTATGATGTAGAAATAAATTTTCTTATGCTTGAGAATGTCTTAGACATGAGGAAATAAGATTAAGCACATAGTCACATACACTTAATTATTTAATCTAAAAGTAGTATTTTATATTTTATATTTTGATATTTTATTTAGGCTCATATCTTCCCATCACAGTATGTGTTTCAAACACATAGGTGGACCGGTGGTATTTGTTTCATTAATAAAATCCAAGGATGGGCTTGATGGAAAAGAAGACAGGCCATAAATTTTATTTGATGTTGTCAAGGACACAATGTTTGGTTCGGTGGGTCCCCGGCAAATTCAATGGGAGTGAGCTGTAGCCCAATCAAACTTTGTGTTGATGGTTCTACACTGAATTTGAACATGGACAGCCAAGTATATACTTCCTCTAATTCAAAATAACTGCACACTTTTACTTTTACGTTTTTTAATGTAAAATATTGTACTTCCTCCGATTCAAAATATGTGATACACTTTCCTTTTTAGGGTGTATCAAAATAAGTGATACACTTTGAAAATTTACCTTATTTGGCAAAAAATAGTGGGACTCACACCCACTAACTATCTACTTTAACAAAGTGAAAAGACTCCTTTACCCTTACTTTTACTTTTAAACATCATTAACTCCACTTTATTCAAAAAGTGTGGGACCCATTTCCCACTAACCATCTAATTAATCTAATTTAACCATCATTATAAACTTTTGTCTCAAAATCCGTGAAATCCAAAATGTATCACTTATTTTGAATCGGAGGAAGTAGTAGAGATTATTTTAACGGGATAATTAGTAAAGAAATGTCCCACAATATAATCTTTAGCTTTATTGAAGAAAGAGAAAATAAATTAGGTGGCAATCTTAATGATGTTTAATAAAGTTAAGGATAAAATGTTAATTTTATATATAAAAATTTACCAGATAAGGAAAGTATAGCACTTATTTTAAATCATCCTTATAAGAAAAGTGTAACACTTATATTTAATCGGAGAAAGTATAATTTTAAAAATAACTCAAAAATAACTTTATTTATATAATATTATTAATTGAAGTAAATAAAATAAAAAGTAGGCATATGGTTCTTCTACTATAGTAGAGCGTACAAGTATGTATATTTTTAAAAAGAACTAGCTTTATATACACGGTAACGAGATGAGATATACTACCTCTTTATCAAAATAAGTGATACATTTGAGATTTCACGTTTTTTAAGGTAAAAGATTAACATGTAAGTTAGAATAGATTGAAGTAGATAGTTAGTGGAGAATGGGTCCCACTCCTTTTGAAAAAAAGTGATATTAATGATGTTTAAAAGTAAAAATAAGGATATAAAGGTAATTTCACTTTATTAAAGTAGATAGTTAGTTGAGGTTGAGTCCCACTTTTTTACTAAATAAGGAAACTTTTAGAAGTGTATCACTTATTTTGATCTATCCCTAAATGTAAAGTGTATCACTTATTTTGATACGAAGGTAGTATAAAAGAAAGGGAGCTGATATGCTCAAGGAAGATTTTTAATCATCCAAGGAAATTAGTATGTATAGACAATAATACACTTGAATTATTTTAGTAAGATCTTTGTTTCCTTTTGATTAGAACACAATACTCCATATACCCTTTTCGTATAAAATGGAAGAAGGTTCAATTAATGCAAAGACAATTACCCTTGTTGCAGTTTCAATTTTGTCTGGTGCTAAGAAATGTTAATTAGTGGTCAATGTTGCCATCATGTAAGAATTGTAGATGTTTTCTTGAGGTTGTGTTGATCCAAAGTTGAGGGACCCGATTTGATTTTCCCCATAGTTGAGTGTCACATTGCTCTATGAAATTAGCAATGCATTAGACTCCAACGAACTAAAATTCAGGTTTCATAAATAGTAAGAGTTGGGCATGAAGTTGAAGGTGAAATTGAAGAATATGACAAATAAATAGGTTTTAATTTTGAGTTCTCATTGAGATAGAAGTTTAGTTCATGAGAGCTAGTGTTAGGTTAGGATTTGTATTTGTTCAAGATGTTGAAGATCTAACATATTGGGTATCGCAGAAGTTGTGAAAAATGACTAAAATAATTAAGGGTATTATACAAAGTATTGTATGTATTCTAATCAAAAGGGAAACAAAGATCTTGACTAAATAATTTAAGGGCATTATTGTCTTTATATTTCAATCTCCTTGGATGATTAAAAATATTCCTTGAGCATGTCAACTCCCATAAAGAAACTTCAACAAAAGGAAAAAGAAAAAAGTTGTGATAAGTCATCATATTATTATTATTTTAGTGACAACTATCTACCCGATTGAGGTGGGTGACCAAAACATTGCAAATCTGCTAAAAGTGAAGGGCCAGCAATTGGCATGCATGTAAAAGTGCTTCTAGCCATATAATCAATGGGCCGATTAGCCCAGTCATACCAAAATCTTAGCCCAACATTCTCCCCTAAGCCCATTACCTTTCTTGAAAGTATAAAACCAAACCGAATACATGTTTTCGGGTTCGGTTGGTTTTTCAGCCCAAATGTTCACCCTATCGACCGAAGCGGTCCAAAATCAATAAAACCGAAGCCATTACACGTTTTCAGTTTCGGTCGGTTTTTAGTCCGATTCGGTTTTTTCGGCCCATGGATACATATTCATATAGTTTACCTGACAACAGAATGACACATAGACATAGAACGATTTTTCCATTATCTGAAATCTAGTAAACTATCCATTTCTAGAAATTACAAACTCGACAAGCATTTTCTTACCTAATTTGGAAAACCATTCAAAAGGTATCTACAAAATTTTGGATTTTTTCATGACGATCAAGATTCATCTCCAATTCTTCCAGGTAGCAGCAACACAGTTTCTGATAAATGTCAACAATCTTCCCACTGAAATAGTCAAACATACCACATTAACATATAGAGATTATAAAAACATGAACTTTTATGAACACGATCGATTTAATCTGACTTACCCGACTTAAATCCGAAGCAATTGCACTTCTAATTCTTTCTCCCGATTCATCTCCTTCTCCTTCATAATCCTGAAGATCATGATTCCTCATATAATCTGAATCTTCATCAGGGAATTCCTCATTAGATTTAATAAGAAAATTATGAAGCAAACAACACGTAACAACAACATAAGGAAACGATTCAATCGATTCCTCCTTCCATTCTTTTGATAAAATCCCCCATCTTGCCCTAAGCCTCCCAAATGCAGTATCAACTAATTCCATCCCTCGATTATGCACCGAATTAAACGCTTGTTTTGATGAACACAAATTCAAACAACCATCATCATCATCATCATGATCACTGTTAATGGATTTGGAATAAGGTGTAATTAACCATGATAAAAGAGGGAAACAAGATTCACCCAAAATGTATTGAGGAATTGAGCTACCATCATTAAGTTCATAAGATGGACCATTTAAAATTTCTCTTGATTCTTCAATTGCTGAGAATAATTCTGATTGTCGTAAGACTAATTCGGGTTTCATTGTGCTTGGCCAACCGGCGGAAACATCTAGAAACCTACCTTCGGAATCAACTAATGCTTGGACCATTACAGACCCATTTTCACCAAAAAGGTTTCCTTTTACGGCGAAACTATCGATACCTAAAACCCCACAGCAATTTGGAAGTGAAATCCAACCAAACCCTAGCACAATTCTGTTCAAATCGGATCTTAATTCGAATAAATGACCTAGACTGTCGATTATAGCTTTACATACCGTGTAGAAAACCCTGCATGCGGTCGGAGAATCGAGATCGAAGCGGCGAGCGACGGCGTTAAAAGAGGCGGCGTGCGCGAGGCGGAAGAGGGCGGCGGCGACGGCGTAATTGGGTGGAATTGAGAGAGGGGGGAGAGAAGGGGTGACGAGTGCGAGTAAGTAAGAAAACGATTGTTTCGACATTCGAAATGATTCGGTGAATAATTGGTCGTTGTCGGAATTTGAAGATATGAATCGGGAAAACCATGACGGTGGCGGCGGTGGTGGGCGGGGGATTGCGAAGGCGATGGGGTGGTGGATGAGGGAAAGTAAGTTGGAAATAGAGAGAGATACGGCGGAGATGTTGGATTCTAGGGTTAGGGTTTGGGAAGGGTGGAGAGTGAGGTCGTGGTTGGTGAGGAAGGAGTGGGCGGCAGCGGTGGCGGAGGCGGCAACGGCGACTAATTGGAGAAGGTTTTGGCGGCGGGTTGAAGGTGTTTGTGGCTGCTGTTGGGGTTTTTGGTGGTTGTTGTTACATTTGGTAGCAGCGGAGGAGGATGACTTGGCCACCTTTGAGTTCTTGGTTCCACCGGCGCCGGCCATGTCACTTCCCGAGGAAATGAACCAAGAGTTTTTCACACAACTCAAGCCTTTGTTTTAGGTTTTAAATGATCTAAAGTAAATTGTTTTCAAGTATGTGATTATTTGGTTCATTTTCTAAATAAAAGGGTAAAGTAAATACTAATAAGAGCATCCCAATGATTAACCTCACAAAAGCTTATTACTTTTGCCACATCAACATTCCACTAACTAAAAACATTTTCATAAATAACACCCCCAATGGTTAACCTTCACAAAAGCTTTTTCTTTTATAATATTTCTAATTTACCTTTATCTATCTCAAATGTTTTATAAATACCCCTATATATAATTTGACAATTTTTTTAACATCTTACTAAATGTAATATTTTTTAAAATGTCTCATACAAAAATATTATAATAATTGACATTAAATATTATATAATTTATTTATTAACTAATAAAAATGTAATAAATAATTTATATATAACATATTTAATGTTTAAAATGAAATGTTATTAAATATGGGGGATTAAAAAAGACAAATATTAAAAGATGGTTAAAAGGTTAGTAGAGAATAAGTCTTTGCAATAAGCTTTTCAAAAAGCTAGGTATTCCAATGGTAAAAAGTTTTTCAAAGACTTATTGTAATAGTAATAAACTTTAGAAAAAGCTACCATTGGAGATGCTCTAATAAAACATAAATAAAATGTTATCTTGGGGAAAAATTATAGCTGAATATTTGAACGTAACTCTTTGCACTTTGAATATCTTGCGAATCCAACAAACCAACAAAAATTAGGGGGAGGTAAGGCAGATTACAACAAATAATTGGTTTGAGAAATGATATTATCGTACCATTTGGTCCTACTTATAATCCTATTAACTTTATAGGATGTCATGTGTATTCCACTAATTCTTTCTCCTAATATTATCCTTTAATTTTGATACGTGTTTTCATATAATGAGTAATTCTATTAGTAGGACCAAATGGTAGACCTAAAATCTAGGTGTATGTCATATGATGATTAAATAAACGAACATATGTATGTACTCAGTTACGAAAAAGAATCAAATTCAATTTCAAAAAGTATTAAAAGTTTGTTATACGAAGTAATTTGTATTCAGGGGAAGTGTTTTGTAGAAGCTGAAATACTGGAGAATTAAATTGAAAATTAAAGAAAATCATGTCATCGTTGGTCGAGGGAATAAGTCAAATTGAAGAACAGATGATATCAGTAATCTGATGATTTATTAAATAATAAGATAAAGATTATTTAAAACTTTACTTTAAAACCTCTCTCAATAATTATCTCATTATAACTTATCAATTTTGTCATATTAGCGTTATATCACCCTCTATTCTACTGACAAGAAACTAATAAGTTCATATGAACAACACTTCTTCCTTCCCTCTTCTATTTTGTTACATCACTTCCTAATCACTATTTTTTAATTAAATACAAATTTTAATATGTTATTAAAAAATAAAAACAAAAACGAGAAAATAAAAAATATTATTTTAAAAATATTAAAAAACAAAAATAAATAATACACACCCTCTCTCCTATTTTCCTTCACCCCCCTCTACCATTTCATTCTCCCTTTGATTTTCTTTCAATCTTCATCATATAGAACTCATCCCTAATCTCGTCAGATATCAGATAAAATCCACCAATGATAACCACCTACCAAACTCACCGACGAAACCCTTGGCGTAATTACTGAATACAATAACCAACATCAGAATATATTGGTTTTAGTATTTGTTAGGTAAGACATAAATAATAAATAATTGAAGCATTACCCTTGGTGGCCAAGAAAAGAGAAGGTGTGCTTTTTGAATCAAAAGTCTTGTAACATTTACCATCCCATAATTTGATCACTTTCATTTATCAATCTTTGATTCTCCTGAGTTTACTATTTATTTTCTCATAGTCTCTTATCAAAATATGTTATTTTACTAGGTTAGACGTATAAGATTATAAAATACCCTAACCTTTCAAGACATTCAACATGACAGCCGATATTTCAAAGTTGATTCATATGTTAACGTAACAATATTTGGACTAAACATTTTATTTTCTATTTAACTATGTTTTTCAGTTAAAATACTTATTGGATGTTCTGTATTATCTAATTAAGTGAAACATTACTCTTTACCATAATATTTTATAAATCATTTCTAAAAAATTAAAAATTATTGGCTAAAAACACAATCAATATTTATTTATTTCATCGATAATTTTAGATTAAATTGAACCATTTTTTCCTCATATATTATTTTAATTGTTTAAATCTACTACTACCTATAAAACATTTGTTAAAGATTTTAAAAGCAAAATTTAATAGATAAAACCTAAGTGCACATGTGTAGAGTAATCGCAAAACAAGCAACTTTAATTAGATTATGAGATTATCTTAATTTTTAAGAACTCTTAAAAATAGAGGGGTCATAAAAGAACAGCACCAAAACTTCAAGGTACTTATTTGCAAATAGCAAGTTCGTAAAGCCTATAAAGAAGGTAAAAAGCTTTTAACAAGTCAAAATTTCTTCTTCAATTTCATCGTCTTCTACAAACCCAAAACCTCCCGCAAAACGTCGTCGTCTGATTCAATCTTGATCACTCTGAAATCGCCATGACTGCAAAACTGAAGATAGCAGGAGGGACATGGTCTGGTGTTTTAGAGGCTGAATTGGAACAATGGACTGTGCCCTATTTAAAAGAACAAATTGCAAACCGATTAAACTGTACAATCGATTCAATTAACCTTATTTGTGCAGGAAAAGTGTTGCGAGACGATAATGGAACCCTAAAATTGATCGAATTGGGGGTTAAGAACAATTCTAAGATTTTGGTGACGAGAGTGTCACCTGATCAAGGCAAAGAGTTAGTTGCTGAAGAGGAGAAATCCATCAGACTTCAAAGACTCAAGTTTGTAACATTAATCCTTTTTGATCATCTTTTTATGCTTAAATATATGGGTTTATGTGATCTAAATAATATTTTTTTTTTCGTCTGTGTGTTTACGAACATATAAAAAAAATTAATCTTTTTGGAGGTGAAAATTATTTAATATATAATTATATATTGATATTGATACTGAAATTTATTAATGCATATAATCAAGTGTTTTTTTTTTTGTTGCAATTTTGATCTTAATTAAGCAGATTATAATTGGTGATTTGGTGTGTCAACAAGTCAACCTTCCTATTTTGTAGTCATGAAAGGCTAACTTCATTAATTAACAGAGCCTAAAAGATATTACCTATATACACATTTACCAGGGACTATTCATCTACTGTAGATGAATATTGTTTGTTTTTTTTTTTTTTTTTTTTTAAATTTTTTTTTTTTAATATTATTTCCTCCTACTATAGATATGTTAATCTATAAATATGATGTGTAAATTTTCATCCCGCCGCGAAGCGCGGGCACCTATACCTCGTTATAAATCATATACAAGGATATATCAACCTGTTTAAAACTGTTTAAAAGAGGCTAATGCATACAATCATGAAATATTTTTTGATTTTAAGATAAACTAAATTAAATTTATAGGGCTGCTGCAACTTCACTTGCTACACGGCATGCTGATGGTTCATTACCGGTTGAAGATTTTAATCTTGAATTGGAAAATCAAAGTGGGGAGAAAGTACAACTGGGTTCTGAGGATGATCAACGGTATGTACGATTGATTTAACAAAATAGAATTTTTATAATCAAATAATTAGTAAAATATTAACCTGACAGTGCACTGATGATGGGGCTTATGTTTCATGGAAAAGGAAAACGATTCGTCAAAAATAAAAAATATGATGATGCATTGGAAGTTTTAACTATGGGAGAGGTTAGTTTATTTTACTTACTGTTTGACGATAAAATAATTAATAGTATTTTATATGTTTATATTTATAAATTATAATTAATTGGTTATTTCTGTAGGAGGCTTTCTCTCTATGTGACCCGAGTGTCGTTCAGGTAAAGAAACCTTAAATCTCTAACGATTCTTCGTTTATAATGTTAAAATAAATGTTTGTGTATTTTCAATCTTACTCTTATCAGTTTTTTAAATTTAAAATTTGCTCTTTTACCCAACGCGTTGTTCCAATATATGATTTTACAATCTTACCCTTGTTTTTACATCTGGTTTTTTCTTGTTCCAGCTAATTGATAATGTGCCAATACTTCAGATAGATATGGTTTGGTGTTATTTTATGCTGAAAGACATAAGTAAGTTGTCAGTAGCTGGAAAACGGCTTGAAGAAGCCCGAAAAGGAATTGAACGATCTCATGGCAAAGAATCTACACGTCTTCGACTTCTTCACGGGAATTCTCATCCCGAACTTGCACTGTAAGTAATTTCATTACATATATATATGTGTGTGTATGTTTGTATATATATATATATATATATATATATATATATATATCTAATTATCTATATATATGACACTAATTTTGTGATATAGGCACTTGAGGTTGGAATTGTTGGAAGGAATAGTGGCATATCATAGTGGTGATCTTGAGAAAGCAAAGAAATCGTTGAATAGTGCTAGAAACAGATACTTGCAGGTACCTTTATAAATTTTTTATTTTTTTTACTTTTTTGTGGATTTGTAATTTTATAATATATTGTTTAATTGCAGCTTCAAGTTCCAGATGAGGCTCTATCGATGTTAATGGGAATGGGGTATAGAGAA
This sequence comes from Calendula officinalis, assembly GCA_963853835.1. Taxonomy (NCBI): domain Eukaryota; kingdom Viridiplantae; phylum Streptophyta; class Magnoliopsida; order Asterales; family Asteraceae; genus Calendula; species Calendula officinalis. Next base: position 72,892,211 of record OY970829.1, on the reverse strand, counting down.
CGTGCTGCAAAAAGGGCACTAAGAATGAATAATCAAGATATTGAGCGTGCTGTTAATTTTCTTGTTGAGGAAAAAGCTAAAAAACAACAGAAAATTCAGGATGATATTCAGCGAAAAAAGGAAATTATGTAAGTATTTAATTGTAGAAAAACGTAACTTTTGGAGAAATTTTCAAGGAAAATTAAAAAATAAAATAAAAATCGTGCTCAAATTTAAAAGAACACATTAAAACCCGTTTTAAAAATTTTCAGTTGTTTTCAAAAGATAATAAAATCACCCTTAATTCTCTAAAATTGGTGAAAAATAAATAAAAAAGTACTCATTTTTATGAAAATAAATTATAGGGAGCAAAAGAAGTTTGGAGTTACACCACTCAGGAAAGCCGTCGATCTTCAGAAGTTAAAGGAATTGGTATCGATTGGGTAAGATGTCAAAATTTCTTCTTTTTGTAATTTTAATAAACAAAATATTTTTTAAAGTGTAAATGTTTCATTTTTGCAACAAAAATAGATTTAAAATGGTTTATGGAGTTGATAATTATGTTTTTTTGGCAGTTTTGAGAGAGAACTTGCTGCAGAGTCACTTAGACGTAATGAAAATGAAACCCAAAGAGCTCTTGATGATTTAACAAATCCAGATACCAATTCTGATATACAGGTAATGTTCCTTGATATAATTAAAATAATAATATATAAATTTTAATAAATTTAAAACTTTTGTAGCTTTTTATTGAATCACGAAAGAGGAAGAGATTGCGTCAAGCTTCAGATGCTTCTATTGAAAGACTCGTATCCATGGGGTTTCCAAGAGAAACAGGTTATTATTTGAGTTTATATTTGTATTTTTAATAAACTAATAATATTTAAATTCTACTTTTGTTAGTTGTGGGTGCTGTCCGTGCTTTTGGAACGGAAGAACTAGCTTTAAATCATCTGCTGGAGCAAGGTACACCGAATGGGGCTACACCAGCAGCAGCTCCAGCTCCGGTGGTGGACAGTGTGGGGGGTGCTAGCGGTTCAGGCGGCGGTGGTTCATCAAGTGCCGCCAGTGAAACCGTGATGAATGATGGAGAATTTGATTATGAGGAAATTGAAAGGGATCATGAAATGGAAGATGAACTAACTGGCGATTTACAAAATGAAGATGCGTTTTCGGATTATGATGTGGAACTCACGAGAGAAAGTGAAGCTATTGAAGAGTATTTGGCACTCGTGTTAGTGTAATTAACTAATTATTATGAAGTAATATTATATGCATATATGGTTTTTATTCATGTTCATGAGATTTTAGTAGCGGTTCATATTTGGATGATAAAGATTTATTAGTTTATGGATGCTTATTTGTGTTTTCTCTTGGCTCATATGATCTGTTTATATAATAATTCATTTCCTAATTAAGCTAGAGTGTTAGAAATAAAGAAAATCTGAATTTTAGTTGATAATTGATATGAAACTAATTTATATGCCTTTAGTAGATCCATAAATATAAGTGTTTTGTTTATAAACTTATGAAAAGTTATTGGTATTATGCACATATGGTTTTTATTCATGTTCATGAGATTTTAGTAGTTTTAGTTGCAATTCAAGTTTGGATGATAAATATTTATTAGTTTATGGAATGCTTATTTGTGTTTTCTCTTGACTATTATGGTCTCTTTATATTATAATTAAACCCAGACTCTTAGAAATAAGGAAAATATGTGAATTTTAGTTGATAATTGATATAAAACTATTTTATAAGCATTTAGTAGAGTGCTATAAGAAAAAAGATTATTTTGAATTTCATCCATAGATAAAGACGATCTTCAAATTTTAAATCCATGATTAAAAAAATAAAAATATTAAATAACAAATCAGACACCAAAAAATATGAACTTGATCTTTAATTTGCCCCCAACTTATAGACAGTTTTGCAATTCGCCCCCTTCAAAACCCTAAAATCACACCTTGTCTCAAACAAACAAAAACCCTTGCCCCCCAAAAAGAATCAACCTTTCGAACCCTAAATCCAGAATCCTTCCCATTCACAGTCTTTATCCACTATCTCCTTGCCTTTATTACTGCTACCCATCTCTCGAACCAATTGTTCTTTCAATTTCGTACCCTAAACAGTGTGAAATCTTTGATTTTTTAAGTGGTTTGTGAAGATACTCTTTGTGGGGTTCTTACGCAATGGAAGTCGCGAAATCTTTCAGTTACGATTTGGGGGTTTTGCAGAGAAAAATGGCTTCTGTTGCTGGAGCTGTGGCTTTTGGAACCCTAATTGCTGCTCAGATTTCTGTTGCTTGTGTTCTCATGATGGTATAAATAACTATGAATTTTTTTTAATTCTTTTTCAATTTGGGATTTTAATAAAAAAAAAATTGTGTTTAATTTGCTAAATTGTTGGTTTAATTGACTTGTAGTTGTATAAGTTGGAGTAATTAGGCTTTTCTTCTAGGGTTTAATCTTTCAATATATTCATGTCTTTTTCCCTTTATGCATAATTAAATCAAATTAAAGTTTGTGGCTTTTATTTAATGTGTAAACTATTTGCTTTCTTTTGCATAATTATAGGTTTATTGTATCTGGATGGTCACCAGATGTTTGATGCTTAGATCTTGTGTAATTTGGACCAAATTGGTTTCAAGTTTTTTTTACTGTTGGTTGTTATGAAACTAACTATTGAATTTGCTATATGCGAAAGTATTTTCCCCTATTTTAGGGTGTATTTGATTTATCGTGTGTCCTATTTCTGGTTGACTTTTTGCAACAATTTTGTTGCAAGTTTACCAGTTTTTGCATTGCATATATATTCTTAAAATTTCACTGAAATAACAGTTACTTTGCACTTGCAGACGGGATTTCTCCTTCAGGATGAACAAAAACTGCAAATTTTGATTGAAAACGAGCAAAGGTATACTAATTCGATTCCGATACATTTTTTAAAATATTATTATTGACGTGTTATAAATCACAAATTTAAATAATTTTTTACTCAAAAATTTCAGGTTTCCACTTTCCAAACTTCACAAAAAGGACAAAACTGAACCCGAAGCAAAAGATGGCAGTGACACAGAAAACGACGATGATGACGAGGATGACAACGAGGCAGAAGAACCCGAAGAAGACGATGCTGCAGACGAAGATTTTTCAGGTGATGAAAAAGAAGAAGATGATGACGATGCAGAGGATCCCGAGACAAATGGGAACCAAGGGAGTGATGACGAGGACGATAATGATGACGAGGATGATGACGAGGATGATGACGAGGATGAGGAAGAGAAAGAGGAGGATGAAGATGATGATGATGACGAGGAAGAACAACCACCGGCTAAGAAGAGAAAGTAGTTTAATTTTAGTTTGTTAAAAAAAGAGGGAGATCTTGTTTGGTTGTTTAGTTATTGGGTATGGGGAAGGTATGTACTATGTAGTAAGTAGGGTGGGATGATGTTTTTAGTTTGGTTTTGTGAGTTTTTAACTGTTGATTATCTAAATCCTTTGTGTTGTGGATGATTATTGTGTTCTTGTCATCTTGTGTAATGCATACTCTTAGATTGTGTTCGTGTTTCTTGATTTCCGTATTTTTGGAATTTGAAATTTTGGTGCCATCTCTCTACTATCTATAATGAGTGAATGACTTTCTAATTTTAGCAGGTCTTAAAATAGACCTGTCATTTCTGGCAGGTCTTAAACCCACGTCTTTAAATGCAAAAAAAAAAGACACTATGCAGCTTTCGAACTTGGGTCTCTAGAATCCATTTTATTCACCTTACCACTAAACCACATCACATTTTTGAAACAAAAGCAAAACACTAAGATGCTATGCTTTAAAGGTCCAGACACAACTAATTAAAAAGCCGTTACAAATAAGATTTTTTTCTACTCTTATTTTTAGAAACAATAAACCTTAATATTAATTATTTAAAGCGTTTTTAATATTAAGACCTTAATTAAAAGCCGTTAAAAATAAATCATTTAAGACATTGAAATCATTTACTTCCGTTTTTTAACATTGAATTCATTTAAACTTTGACTTACCGTTTTTTTAACATTGAAATCATTTAAACATTCAAACAATCATTTACTTCATACGTTTTTTTTTTTTTCAAGTATGATGTGCAAACCGTCATTGACTTACAAATAATACTTTTTTGCTACTCTTATTGTTAGAAACAAGAATCCATAATGGTAATTATTTAAAGCGTTTTTAATTTTAGCACCATAAAAAACCATACGTTTTTTAACAATTAAATCATTTATCTCTACTATCTATAATGAGTGAATGACTTTCTAATTTTAGCAGGTCTTAAAACAGACCACGTCTTTAAATGAAAAAAAAATGCACTATGCAGGTTTCAAACTTGGGTCTCTAGAATCCATTTTATTCACCTTACCACTAAACCACATCACATTTTTGAAACAAAAGCAAAACACTAAGATGCTATGCTTTAAAGGTCCGGACACAACTAATTAAAAGCCGTTACAAATAAGACTTTTTTCTACTCTTATTTTTAGAAACAATAAACCTTAATATTAATTATTTAAAGCGTTTTTAATATTAAGACCTTAATTAAAAGCCGTTAAAAATAAATCATTTAAGACATTGAAATCATTTACTTCCGTTTTTTAACATTGAATTCATTTAAACTTTGACTTACCGTTTTTTTTAACATTGAAATAATTTAAACATTGAAATAATCATTTACTTCATACGTTTTTTTTTCAAGTATGATGTGCAAACCGTCATTGACTTACAAATAATACTTTTTTGCTACTCTTATTGTTAGAAACAAGAATCCATAATGGTAATTATTTAAAGCGTTTTTAATTTTAGCACCATAAAAAACCATACGTTTTTTTAACAATTAAATCATTTAAATTTTGACTGAACATTTTTTAACAATTAAATTATTTAAAATATGACTGAACGTTTTTTAACATTATTAATTTTACGTTTTTTAGATACCATTATTAATTGAAATCATTATTAGATACCATCTTTCATTGAAATCATTATTAATTTTACGTTTTTTTGAAGCTATATATATATACTCCATCAACTTACGATGGGGTTGTTGTGCCTTAATACAAACGACGTTAAAACTTACAATCATATTATCTTCTTCATGGCTTTAATCACCCAATATGGTGCTTCAGTGCTCCAGTCACTGCCACGACCAGTTGAAGAAGTAGAGGTAACGTCTATTTGACTAAATTCAGAGTGTCAAATTCTTACTTTAAAATCATAAACTTGTTGTTAACTAATATTTTTCTATTTCTATTTCGAAGGAATTTGATGGATATGAACCGATTGAAAACTTTGAAGACCTCTGGAATCCACATTACTGGTACAAATGCAAATTTGTTCGAGTTGAATATGTTTGGCTTGACCACAAATATAACAAACTATATTTGTTCCTTCTTGACAGATTTGTAAGTTACTACTGATTATTATACGATCTCTTTATTTATTGGACTAATAATCATTTATTTTCAGAGGCACAAATTCGCTGCGAATATCCCCCATCTTAGTTTCTGCATACCAACGCCGAAAACTAGAAGGCGATGTCTTTTCTTTAAAGTATTTCAAAATTGATTACAACGATGTCGAATATTATCCTCGCTTTAACAACTATAGCTTTGTTCGTAATGAATGGGCAATAAAATTCAACACTAAAACCGAGCTTGCCGAAACTATGAATGGAGAAGATGGCTGGTTCCCCAAGTACCCGTTGGTCAGATCTCCAACATGGCTCTTGCATGATCAAACAACTCGAAAAATGTTGATTGGTACGTCTACGTTACATTTTTATCATTAAAAATTAAAAATATTATTATTTAATGTTTTGGCATAATTACTAACACTGTCACAGACGTTGCTGGAAACATGTCGAACGGTTGCTTTTCTTTACGTCCGGTCGGATATCGTGTGCAATGCTGCTGCATGACTGTCGGTAAGTATTTATACGTGCTTCACATGATCACCGCGTTTTAGGAAATAACCCATTTACAATTTAATCTCCGACAGGGGCAACCGGATCAAGATCATATTGTATCATATACCGGCAGCCACAGCCACAATGATTGGGAGATCTTCTACTGAAAACATTACCGTGTACGCAGCTCGCGTGAAACTGATTTAAACACCAACAGGTTAATTCCAGTTTTTTCGATATTTATTTTACTTTAAATGTCCGGACACAACTAATTAAAAGCCGTTACAAATAAGACTTTTTTCTACTCTTATTTTTAGAAACAATAAACCTTAATATTAACTATTTAAAGCGTTTTTAATATTAACACCTTAAAAAATACTTACGTTTTTTAACATTGATATCATTTAAACTATGACTTACCATTTTTTAACATTGAAATCATTTACACATTGAAACAATCATCACGTTTTTAGCAGGTAAATCATTTAAAGCATACGTTTTTTTTTCAAGTATGATGTGCAAACCGTCATTGACTTACAAATAATACTTTTTTGCTACTCTTATTGTTAAAAACAAGAATCCATAATGGTAATTATTTAAAGCGTTTTTAATTTTAGCACCATAAAAAACCATACGTTTTTTAACAATTAAATCATTTAGTTCCAATTTTTTCGATATTCATTTTACTTTCCAATCATTGGGCATACCCACTTACCTAACATACTTTTTATTTAAAAAAATATTGATATATCTTTGTGATTTGGTTACATTTCAGTCAAATATCTTGTTTCTACTGACGTTACAAAAATTGAGTTCAACCCGGAAATGCCAGAAGCATATGCACTTCAACGCATCCATCCGATAGTACAATATGATGATTCCGTTGTTTTATGTGATGAAGAACCCGAAGTCCCACCCGACACGCAACCAAAAAGTTATTTCAAACGTTTAAGAACTACCCTATATGGAAATAAGCGTTTCTCGACTTACCTACAAAACAACGTTTAAACAGACCCCACCGGTTGGAACAACAATAATTAATTGGTGTTTAAATGCTTAACGTTTCTGTTACACAAATTGTGCTTTTCTTTTATATTATGCTTTGTCTTATTTATATAAATTACTCACTTTGCCAATAATTGTTTTTATTATACGAATTGTTTTAGTGCAACTACACAAATTATATATTTTGATGTGTGAATTATCTTAATGTGTCATAATAATTGGAAAGTCATGAAAAAGTATGTTAATGACGTTAAAATAGTACTCCATTTCTACCTAAATTATAAACCATAATTAATGGTCATTACATCTTTAAAAAAATTATATACAAAATAACACCTATATTGAATCACCCTCCAAAATTGATACTTCGTCAACATCAACCACATGCAATTAAAATCAATGTTTGGACGGAATTTTAGTATATAATGCTAATTTAATAAACGTCTTTATGTGATGACAATTTAGATTTACCCTATAAAAATATTGACTTATTGCTTTTTACCCCTACTAAACATACCTTTTAATTGATATTGACTTATTGATTTATGTACCAATATTCATAGTAACATTCGTTTTCGATAAATTTATTGCATTTTGATTGTATTTTATATTGACCATACTAAATTGCATATTGAATCCACCCTTATTAAACGTATATGGATATAAAAATCTAATCTAATATTGAATATTAAAATTAGTGGTAACAATCTTTGCATAATTTACTCATTATAATATTTAATGATTGAATTCACACAATATGAATGAAAAAATAAACCGATCAAAATATAAAATCACTTAAATACCAATTAAATGATATCGTGCAAATTTGTTTGGAAAGTGAGTAAAGACGTTGTCATTAAAATATGTAAAAGCGTGTAAATTCGTTTGTGGAATCGACCGTTACGAACTGTGAGATATTCGATATGGTAACAAATGGATATTTCGGATACCACTATAAAGACTAAATTTTATTAGTACGTTTTTTATTCATTTTTAGCAGGTCTTAAAACATAAACTGTCAGTCAATGCAATACCTATGTATAAAGAGTTACTTATGTATACGTTTTTTCCTCTCATACGTTTTTTTCATGCTTAACAATGTAAGATATTTCGGATATTTCGGATACCACGTTTGGACTTAATTATACGCTATGCGTTTTTTTATTCATTTTTAGCAAGTATTAAAACAGAAAAAATCAGTCAATGCTATAACTAGGTATAAAGACTTATTTAAGTACATATATATTAAAAGCATACGTTTTACGTTTTAACATTTAAATCATTTAAGTCATACGTTTTATTCAAGTATGATATGCGTTTTTATATAGTAGATTAACATTTAAATCATTTATAACGAATATGTTTTATTCTTGTATTGTATGCGTTTTTTATATAGTAGATTAACATTTAAATCATTTAAGTCATACGTTTTATTCAATTATGATATGCCTTTTTATATAGTAGATTAACATTTAAATCATTTGTAACGAATACGTTTTATTCTTGTATGATATGCGTTTTTTAAATGTTAGATTAACATTTAAATCATTTAAAGCATACGTTTTATTCAAGTATTATATGCGTTTTTTATATAGATGATATATATATATATATATATATATATATATATATATATATATATATATATATATATATATATATATATATATATATATATATATATATATATATATATTTAATTTTACGTTTTATTCATAGCTAATTAAGTAAACAACACATATTTTGACAACAATATATCACAGTTCTTAAAACCGTATCGGTCAGTCAATGTTGTAACTAGGTATAAAGACATAATTAGCTATACGTTTCATTTAAAACGAGCATGTTTTCATGCTTATAACTACCGATTATATCTTTGCATTAACTACCGACTTCATTTTAACGTTTACGTTTTTTTATTCATGTTATAACTACCGATTAAATCTTTGCATTAATATTCATTTAATTTGTTATATAGGTTACGTATTACCTCCATTCATCTTATAACTGCCGATTAATTCATTGCATTAATATTCATTTAATTTGTTATGTAGGTTACGTATTACCTCCATTCATCTTATAACTACCGATTAAATCTGTGCATTAATATTCATTTAATTTGTTATATAGGTTACGTATTACCTCCATTCATCTTATAATTACCAACGTTATTGACAGGGAAAGAGACAAAAGATCCATGTTGACCGCTTTTTTTGATATGAATAAAATCCTTGGAAGAGATAAACAATATATGTACAAGGACTTTTCCATGTTCCCGGACCTACGGATTGGGAAGACCTCTGCGCGGTCGATCGCGTCGTTGACCCGACTTTTCGAAGAGCAGCTCTCGAGAGAGGATTAATTGAGGACGATAATAATCTCTCGACATGTCTTAGGGAGGGCTTACTTTTTCAGTTTCCTCCGGCTCTTAGGAGGTTATTTGCAACTATTTTGATATTCTGTCAGCCAGGGGATGTTCGTAAGTTGTGGGATGACCACTATGAATCACTTTCGGAAGATTACAGACGGCTGAATCCAAATGTGGTGGTCGCCCGAAATATGGTCCTTAAGGACATCAAAGTTTTCCTACAATCTATGGGTAAAGATCTTGATGATTTTGATCTTCCTAATCTAGACATCGACGTCAGTTTATCGTCTAGGGTTGTTCGGGAATTACAAGAAGAGTACTCCATAGTTGTGGAAGATGAACACCTGTTTGCTTCCGACTCTCTTAATTCCAATCAGCGAGACGCTTATGATGAGATTATGAGTCATGTGGATAACAATATTGCGGGCGTCTTCTTTATAGACGGGCCTGGAGGAACAGGGGAAACGTTTTTGTATAAAGCGCTGCTTGCAAAGGTCCGGTCTCGTGGTTTCATTGCAATCGCGACAGCTTCGTCGGGTGCGGCAACTAATAACATGCCGGGTGGGAGAGCTACTCGCTCCCGATTCAAGATTCCAATTAACCTTGATAACAACTCACTCCGTAACATTAAAAAATAGAGTGGGACCGCAAAACTGCTTAGAACTGCAAAACTAATCATATGGGACGAGGCTTCGATGGCTAAGAGGCAGGCTGTAGAGGCATTTGATCGTTCAATGCAAGACGTAATGGGAACGAGACTTCCTTTCGGTGGAAAAGTTATGGTTTTAAGAGGTGATTTTAGACAGGTTTTACCGGTCGTTAGACGTGGAACACGAGCACAGATCGTTGACTCCAGTTTAAGAATGTCACCGTTATGGTCTGTGATTAAGAAGACAAGGTTGACTCTTAATATGCGAGCGCGGACCGATCCATGGTTTTCCGATTTTCTGTTACGAGTCGGAGATGGGGATGAAGAAGTCGTCGATAAAAAGTATATTCGAATTCCAGATGGCATGACAATTCCGTACAAGGAAATTCACCAGATTATATTATTTCTCGGGTCAACAGAAATTCACCAGATTATATTATTTCTCGGGCTATATTATCAACCAAAAACGACCATGTCGATGAGCTCAACGAGAAGTTGATCGGTACATTTTGTGGGGCCGAACAAATATATTACAGTTTCGATGAAGCGGAGGATGACAGCGGAGATAGCCGTTGGCCAGCATGCTGGAAAAAGGGTTTTCTTGCCAAGAATACCTCTATCTCCGTCTGAAGCCGACATGTTTCCTTTCAAGTTGAAAAGAAAACAGTTTCCGGTAGGCTAAGCTTTGCGATGACAATCAACAAAGCCTAAGGACAGACAATTCCAAACGTGGGCGTTTATCCGCCGGAATCGGTGTTCTCGCATGGGAAACTTTACATTGCCCTTTCAAGAGGAATTTCACGTGACAATACAAAAGTATTGGTAACTCCAGCAAAAAAATTTAATCTCGACGGAGTTTACACAGCAAACGTGGTGTATCGAGAGGTTTTACATGATGAGTAACACGCATAAATAGACATGTCTTCCATGTATTTTATACTTAATTAGGTTTATCGGGTTACCTCTATTTTATACACAGTTTTCATGCTTATGTATTGTATTCGTTCTAAAAATATGTTACGAATGAACTTTTAATCGCCAGTAATTTTTAGTTTGCAGCCCGCCGCATCGCGCGGGTTTTATCCTAGTGTTAACTAACTATTTAAAAAAAAAACCAACTCTTAAAAAAAAATTAAAGATTAAGGAATAGATTAAGATTTGTCATCAACAAAAAAAAAAAACTAACTAATTATAGGTTTACATGTGCGATGCTACGAGTGCTTTTTATATGATACTAAAAATATCATTAACATAATTAAGTGTACATAAGTTTTACGGATGTATGAAAAAAATCATTGTGGCATGAATGTTGCCTATTTTATGTTTTGGTTTTTTTTAAAAAAAAATTAATGTATTTTTAGCGAATTATTAAATTAATATTTTTGATCAAAACTTATTAAATTAATATTTTTGATCAAAACTTATTAAATTAATATTTTTGATCAATACCTTTCGTTCTCCGTACTTAGAAACAGATTTATACACGAAGTCATTGATACACACATGAAACTACTATGAAAGTACATTAATATTATGGTTATATATTAAAATTTAATTGATTGATACACACATGAAAGTACATTAATATTTTGATTAAATAATAAATTTTAATTGATTGATACACACATGAAAGTAAATTAATATTATGGTTAAATAATAAATTTGAATTGTTCTTTCCCTGTACATTAATGACTCTCTTTATATTTTACTCTTTTTTCTTAACGCCAAAAAGTGTAGAAATGAGAGAGATTCAACTTTGCCATCACCTTCATCCCTCCAAAAGAGAGAAATAAATTAATAAAACTAGCAAGAAGCTAGAAAATAGTACAAGAAAAAAAAAAAGAAAAATTACAGTTACCGAAAAAATTCCGTTCGGATCACCGGCCGAAATCCGTCTCCATCCGATATGCCACAGAATTTTGAGCTAATCATGCAGTTTTTTTTACCAATTCTAATTCGTATAAATCTAGAAATAAAGAGATGGTTTGTATTTGACCCAACCATTTATCCGTCCAAAATAAAGTCGTTTCCCCATTTTTAACAAATTTTAGAAATAAATCGTATAGATGAAGATTTATGGAAGAAAGGTTTTTACCTGTTTTGGAAATATTGAGCCATGTACCCGTGGTTCTGTTTTTTGCCATGTCGGATGAGTTTCTTCCATTATTGCCATGGATTGCGTTGATCACCTTGGACCATAAAGGATTGTCTTCGTTTTTAAGTCTCCACTACCATTTTATTATTAGAGAAATATTTGCATTTTTTTAACGACCTCCTAATATTTTACTGAATCACATATTAACATAAGTTTTAGCTTAATGGTTTTTGTCTTTTCAAATAGTGCTTCTTATTTTAGAGAGCGATTTTTATTTGTACTGAACGATTTTATGGTGTATTACGTTTATGCTTCTCCTTTACTTTTCATGAGAGGAGTAAAATGCAAAGTATGATAAAAGTAAAAAAAAAAGCATAATTATCATTTAACTTAAAAATTGCTCTGTGGAAATAATTTTTCTTATACGAATCATCCCTTTCAAAATAAGCAATGTATTCACGAATATCCATATTTAATACATAAAAATAAATGCACTAGCACGTGGGGGCGGTACCTAAGAGATATATTAAAGGTGGGCAAAATTTTAAAGTGAAAGTCAAGTTCTTGAGTTTAGGTCAAATCATAAATAAAATAAAATCAATTTTAGTTTGAAGAAAGTCTAATCATAAACTATATCAATCAAAATCAAAATTCGCTTGTTAGTTAATTCAAAAATAAAAATTCTAAAATTTAACAATATAAAAAATAGAATGCAATTTTTCATAGTGGTAGATTTCGTATACAAAATTTATATTCTTAATTCATATTCGTATTTAATTTTGTTATAACGTTGAAGTAAATTTTTTTAAAGTGTTTATATACGGATGATGTGGACTAATATGTTACTAGTTAGTTTACACATATAATCAAATAAATTGTAAACATAACATTTTTAAACCAAGAAAAATAGGGGGAAATTAGTCAAAAGAAAAGAAAATTTTAATGGTAAATATAGCAAAAGAAACATTAATAAAGAAACAAGGACAAAATAAATTTAAAAAAAATTGCATATGAAATGGACTTGAACTGATAGTTATATGTTTTAAGATAAATGAATTCACCACTAAGCCAAAATACGATGTGAATTAGTTATCGCTCATACACTATATATATTTTGATGAGCAAAAGCTAAAAATAAACTGACCCATAAATAATTTATACTAATCGGAAAATTGCCCACCCCTAGGAACACCCCTGCTAGCACGTTAATTTCATTTATAATCTTCCAATTTAAAATAAAGGTCCAACAGTCGATTTACATTATTAAATATTTATATTCCAAAACCATAACATAATACACCGTATTGGAAAATAAATAAATTTTGATCGAATTATTGAAGATAAATACAAGAAGTCTGCTTTAGGCACATGATATAAAATATTAAATCAAATCAAATATCTTTTGATTAATGTAAAATGTTATAAATTGAGTTATTAGTTATTAGAAATTACTGCAATGTCAAAAAAGAAATTTAACATTTTGATATCATATGCCTTTGTACAAGAAATTATATATTTTGTGTTCGTTATGGTTGGTTGCTAGTTTCGAGTGTGTTGTTTTTGTTAGTCGTTAGTTTATAAATTTTGTCCGTGTCTTGCTGACTTTGTAATTGTACTTATTAATGGATTTATATATTTCGCCTTGAAAAAAATATATAGTTTCTCTTCAACATCAACAAAAAGCTTTATAATAGTATTAAGATGCAAATTATAGTTTCTTCCCAACAGAAAACCAAATACGATAATTCTGAAACGTAAGTTAGTCAAAATTTTATCTGTCTTTTAAAAAAGAATTTTTCTAATGTGTATTTCAAGGATATATGTATTTTTAATTTACTTAAAATTTTCTAAAAATGTAACAAAGTACATTAAAGAAGGATAAAGTTTCTATATTTTAGAGTAACATTAAATGTTTTTTTTAGTTTAAATGTAAATTTGACATTTATTAATGCACTATAACATTTTTCATAGGATACTTAGAATATATTAATTATTTCCCCATTCTTAACATATCTTTAATTCTTTATTGTGAATTTAAACATATTATATAGCCATTTAATAGTCATCATTTACTTCATTTTTTTATCTTCCAACCAAACTATCTTTTTGAACGTGTTTTATTAATTGCCGTATCTAATCGTTCACATAATGCAAACATTAGACTATACATAAAAACTATCTTTTTGAACGTGTTTTTATTAATAAGGTTGGAACTTGAAAATTTTATTAATTTAAAGTGTTATTAATTTATCGATAAATAAATAATTATTAATTTAAAGAGTCAAACGTGTTCAATGTATTCTTAAGCAAGTTTGACATATGACTGTTGAATGACTATAAATTAATAATGCAATAATTTGAATGACTTTTGAATGCAATAAGGAAAATTAAAAATGAGCTCAAAATAGACTTGAATTTTAAATGAAAACAAACAACTATTCAACATAGTTTAATAGATTGTAATATATTTTTAAAAAATTATAGTTTCTCCTCGACATCAACAAAAAGCTTTATATAAAGATGCAAATTATAGTTTCTCTCCAACAGAAAACCAAATATGATGATTCTGAAACGTAAGTTAGTCAAAACTTCATCTATCTTTCAAAGATTTTTTTTTCTAATATGTGTCTCAAGGGTACATGTATTTTTAATTTACTTAAAATATTATAACAATGTAACAAAACACATTAAAGAATGATTAAGTTTCTATATTTTAAGGTAACATTAAATGTTTTTTAGTTTAAATGTAAATTTAACATTTATTAATGCACTATAACATTTGTAATAGGATACATAGAAGATAGTAATTATTTTCCCATTTTTAACATATCTTTATTGTGAATTTAAACATATTATATAGCCATTTAATAGTCATCATTTACTTCATTTTTTTTTATCTTCCAACCAAATTATCTTTTTGAACGTGTTTTATTAATTCCCGTATCTAATCATTCACATAATGCAAACATTAGACTATACATAAAAACTATCTTTTTGAACGTATTTTATTAATTCCCGTATCTAATCATTCACATAATGCAAACAGTAGACTATACATAATTTTCCTATTTGATATAATGTGAAGGCATAGTTAACCCTTAACATTGCCAACCATCAATTTTCTAAAAATTCACAAGAAATTATAGCATGGAACGCTTTAAATAAATACGCGTAATACTTTTACTTTTTTGAACGAATTTAATGAAATAAAGAGTAAACTCATTAGTTTTAAAAAGTCAACTGCTCAAAGTTCAACTATATATAATCATCCACTACTAGTCTACTACAGTCTACACACACTCAAACAATCACGACTCAACATGGCTTTGAAATATAGGGTTTTATTTGTTGCATTTTTCTTGTCTTCTTTAATCATCTCAAATGGGCTAGTCCGAATATCACCATCAATTTCCCCTATGCCTTCAAAGTCGTTAGTGGAATGTTATTTAGCGTTTTTTTTAATCCATCAAAATGCTCAGGTGAACTTCTAAGGGCGGCGAGAAGTGGAAACGTTGATTTAAACATAGGGCCCGATTGTTGCAAAGCAGCCAAAAATTTGAATTCTGGATGTTGGCCTCAAATGTTTCCTTTGAATCCTTTTTTTCCTGTAATCCTTGATCTCTATTGTTCTAGTTTTCCATTGACACCTCCTTCGCCATTGGCAGATAAAACAATTTCAAATTCTCAACGACCATTTGTGTTGCATCATCCACCGCTGAATACAGATGCATCAACACCAAATGATGTGGGACCCATTGTGAAAGCACCCGCTCAAGATCCAGACGCTCTACCACCAGGTGCCTTATCGCCATATGTCAAGGGACCATTTATTAATGCACCAAGTGACGAGGGTGCGATTTGAACGTTCGTCCATTTCCTTTAATTTAGATGATTAACTTTATGAATAATGATCATCTTATTTGAACTTTAGTTATTTATATCTCCTTTTCTATAAATGCTTCAATTAGTAATTATCAATATAAATTCAAATTAAGTTATTTATATCTATGAACACATTATAGATAGAGTGATTTTTACGGTATATACATTTTGCAACTTTTATGTGACACGATGACTAGTGGCTGACATTTTTTTTTCTTGTCGCCTTCGTTGAATTTTTTAAGCAACATTTTTCTCCGTAAGTTTTTCTTTTTCTTCAATTATAAAATATTGTTATATAAATGTTATTATTGGATGCACTTTGTAGGTATATGCATTTTGCTACTAGCTTATTAAGAATTAAATCTTCTATACTTTGTAATCGATAATATTTTACTTTAAAATGTTAAATAATCAATTTTATACGTATGAACATAATTATTTCCATTGATTACTTGACTTGATATGTATAATGTTATATATTTGAGAGTTGTGTAATTTGAAGTATTTTGAAAATGAAATATTTTAAAACTTATATCTTTTTAATATAAAATAATATTTTAAGTATCATATGAAAATCACCGCAAAGTCGTGCAAAACTACTAGTTATCTACTATTGCAATTTGGAGGGTTATAAGTTATAACAAAATTTTTGCACATTAAAGTACTAATTTGAGTTTGACTGTTCATATTAGAAAAAATTCATATTTTTGTAAATAAGTTATTACGAGTTTAATGCTTTACTTTTAATAATACTAGTCTATAACCCGTGATTAATCACGGGCGACTTATAAATTTTTTTATAATCTTTTACTTAATTAAGAATATTTAATTCATTGGAAATTATGTACCTTAATTTGAAATAATTTCCTAGGTATCACAATATTTTTATAAAAAATTTCAGAGCATTAACCGATTTCATCTACGGCAATCATTTACTTAAATGGGTCAACCCCGCCCGAGTAAAAATAACACGTAACCGCACATACCTGATCAAACAGTGGGTGTTGGGCTAAATAAGTAGGGCCCATAGGGCTCTTTTGATTGATTTCTCTCATGAAACTCAAAAAATATTAGCATCGCTTGCTTCCAATCATTGCATAAAAGTTTTCTCCACCCTGCAACATGTGCTAACAGTCAAAAATCAAGCTGACTGAAACGTGAAAATATTTGTGGTAATCACTTTGGTAACATTATTATGGTATTATTAGAAATTCTCCCAACCGACCCATTGATTATACGTATACACATAAGCGTAATGACATGTAGATAGTGAGTGTACACATAAGCCTCACACATGGCATAAGGAATGATGTGCTATTATGACATGACTAACATGACATGTCAAGATTTCAAAAAAAAACCTTAGTTTAATATATATAAAGATAAAAGTCAATAAAAGTCAATAAAAGTGAGGTGGCTTAAAAGTGCATATGTGGACTTTTAGGTGGCAATAATGACTTGGCATTTAAGTGCCAAGTGGCCTCATACATGGCATAAGGTATGTTGTGCCATTATGACATGGCATTAAAGATTTCAAAAAAACCTTCTTTTAATATATATAAAGATTAGAAATTCTCCCAACCGACCCATTGATTATACGTATACACATAAGCGTGATGACATGTAGATAGTGAGTGTACACATAAGCCTCACACATGACATAAGTAATGATGTGCTATTATGACATTACTAACATGACATGTCAAGATTTCAAAAAAACCTTAGTTTAATATATATAAAGATAAAGATAAAGGTCAATAAAAGTGAGGTGGCTTAAAAGTGCATATGTGGACTTTTAGGTGACAATAATGACTTGGCATTTAAGTGCCAAGTGGCCTCAAACATGGCATAAGGTATGATGTGCCATTATGACATGACATTAAAGATTTCAAAAAAACCTTCTTTTAATATATATATAAAGATGATAAACACAATAACCCATATATAACAAAATCAAGAAGGAAATTATTTGAACTTTTCTTCCAAACCTATATATATATTATACACATGAGTTTTGTTAATATGTGTCCACTGACATATAATAAAGAAAATTTAACGAATGACTATCTCCTTAATCAGTGCAAAATGATATTGATGAGTTATTAATGTTTGTGTGTTAAACCGATTTTATCATTGCCACAATTGAATATGAGTGCTTTGATTAATTAAATGCACGAGCATAAAAAATATTTAATATTTACTATCATGTGACCCCAGGGAACATATTACTTTATTAGAACAACCATTTTATATATATTAGTCTTTCGCCAGCAGTGAAATACACAATAAAAATATCTACAACAAATTGACCCGTTTAAGATAACACAATTCAAAATGACCCATTTATAAGTGAATAAGTCAATTGCAAAAGTGAAATTAGCATAATTCTTTAAACGGAAATAAAATCGCTTTATGGCAAAGAAGGGTGCTCATAGTTTCAAGGAGAATTATAATTGTCAACTAAGGAGGCAATTTGTAGGAATAAATTTCACTCACTTAATGATTTAGTAAACAAGATTTTAACAGATTCAAAGTTCAATTAGTTTAGAAAAATAGCCAAGCTATACTTTATGCAGACAACTTCCAATTTCCAAACATGGTAACTTCCTCTTTACAGAGGCAAACTTTAAGAAAGAAATCATTTATTCTGTGTACATAAATATATCAAGTACTCATACATGGGCAAAAGCTATTTAACTACATTTTGTTGTTACACATTTTTCTTAGGAACAAATGATTATCACTTTGCACTAAATCAGCAGGATTTAACCTCACATAAATATTCAATTACTCTATAGAATCATGTGTACAATTATTAGAATTGTCAAAATCTAGGGTGGGATAAATACTTGTAACATGGGCTATGGGCAGTGCAAATGATATATTGACCATTCGATGGAAATTTCGAACATTCACGAGATCAAAAGTGGGGGGCGTAAATTTTCTAGAATGGCCCCGGACGGTTCTAGTATGAGTAAGTTAGACCGTTATTTTGTCTCCGATAATTTTTTTCAGCAATGGCCCAATCCTTGTGCCACTATTCTGCCTAAATTATTTTCGGACCATAGTCCAGTTATCTTCCGGGCCTCTGCTGCGGATTTTGGGCCTACTTATTTTAAACTCTATAATTCTTGGTTGCTGGACCGGGATTGCGTTAACCTCATCAGACAGTCGTGGGTTACTCCTTCAAGGCGATCTCGATCTCCAATTCATGTTTTTCTCAACAAGCTTAAAGGGGTCAAAAATTCTATAAAAAATTGGAGGATTCAGACTAAGAGTGGGAGCTTGGGGCCGATTAATGCCCTCAAATCAGAATTGGAAAGACTTGAATCTAAAGCTGAGACGTCCTCTCTTTCTACCGTGGATATTGCTTCAAGATATAATTGCATTGCGCGGATTAAAGAGATTGAAAAGAAAAAAACGATTGACCTAAAGCAGAAATCAAAAATCCAATGGGCGATTGATGGTGATGAGAACTCTAGGCTATTTCACGGGGTTATTAATTGCCACCGCCGGGCTAATTTTATTCACGGGATAGCCGACAATGGTATCTGGATTAGCGATCCTTTGATGATCAAAAACGCTGCTTGGAATTTTTACAGTTCCAAATTCTCGTGTCCTCAGGAAACTCGTCCCTCTTTTGTTGGTAACTTTATGAAGTTGTCTGATGTGCAATCTGCCATGCTTGAGACTACGATTTCTGAACATGAAATTAGGTCTGCGGTCTGGGCCATCGGTTCAGACAAGGCCCCTGGGCCGGACGGGTTTTCAACTGCCTTCTTTAAAAAGTTCTGGGATTTAATTAAATCAGATTTGTTTGCTGCGGTAAAATCTTTCGAGCTCTCAGGCTGCTTTGGTTCGGGTTGCAATTCTTCCTTTTTGGCTCTTATCCCCAAAATTGCTTCGCCCCTCACTTTTAACGATTATCGGCCAATAAGTTTGCTTAACAGCATCTATAAAATTGTTGCAAAGGTTCTCGCGAATCGCCTTAAACTCGTGATTGATAACATCATTGGGGAAGAACAATCGGCTTTTATTTGTAATAGAAGCATTTTAGATGGCCCTTTTATTGTCAGTGAAGTCATTTCTTGGCTTAAGAAGTCTAAACGAAAGGCTTTGTTCTTTAAAATCGACTTTGACAAAGCCTTTGATTCGGTCAAATGGGACTACTTAGATGAGATTTTGGGCCAAATGAATTTTGGCGGTACTTGGAGAAAATGGATTTTGGGTTGTTTATCTTCAGCTAATGTTTCGGTTCTTATTAATGGTTCGGCCTCTAACGAGTTTCAAATGAGGCGCGGGCTCCGCCAAGGAGATCCTCTTGCTCCTTTCTTGTTTATCATAGCGGCCGAGGGTTTCAATTTAGCCATGAAGAAAGCTCGTGAAGTTGGTGTTTTTAATGGTATTCGACTTCCGAACAGCGGCCCTACTATTTCTCATCTCCAATACGCAGATGATACTATGGTGGTTGGTGAGTGGTCCGAATTTAACATCACTAACTTTATTCGGCTTATGAGATGTCTCTCTTTATCCTCGGGTCTAAAAATCAATATGGGTAAAAGTTGTATGTATGGGGTTGGAGTCGATAATAGTGAGGTAAACCGCTTGGCTTCTAGACATTTTTGCAAACCGGGTAGTTTACCTATTCCTTTCCTCGGGATGCCGATCGGTACTTCTATGAATAAATGTGAATCATGGGCGCCTATCATAAACAAATTTCACTCCAACCTCTCTAAATGGAAGGCTAACTCGATGTCGATTGGCGGTAGACTTACACTTTTAAAAGCGGTTCTTGGTAGCCTTGGTAATTATTTCTTTTCTTTGTTTAAAGCCCCGAAAAAAGTTATTTCTAATCTAGAAAGTCAACGAGCAAAATTTTTTTGGGGTTATACGGGGTCCGGGAATAAAATATCTTGGGTTGCTTGGAAAGTTATCCTCAATAATAAACCTAACGGTGGTCTTGGGGTCGGGAGTCTTAGAGCCTTAAATCTCGCTCTTTTGGCTAAATGGTTATGGAGGTTTAAGACCGATCATTCCTCCCTTTGGAAAAGAACCATTCTTGCAATCCATGGGTCCGATGGTGGTTTAACAGGCGCTAATCCGGTCGGGAAAAATCCCGGACTTTGGCGGAATGTTCTAAAAGTCACCAAAGATTTTCACAAGATTAATGTTCCGTATGAGGGTTGGTTCACAAATGCGCCTGGGCCGGCTGGTCAACCCAATTCGGTTTCTTGGGCTCTCGACAGTAGTGGGGTCTTTACTGTCTCATCGTTGAGGAAAACGTTCGATGATCTTACTCTGCCGATTGTTAGAATTGATGACTTCAAGTGGAACAAATGGGTGCCGATCAAAATCAACATAAACGCATGGAAAATTGTGCACCGTCGCATGCCTACCAAGTTAAATCTTGCCAAACGAGGGGTCACGTGTCTCTCTAGCAACTGTACAATTTGCGATAATGTGGAAGAATCGGAAGATCACTTATTCTCTTCCTGTTTTTTTGCCCGCAATCTCATTCACAGAATCGAAAAGTGGTGGGGCATTGCAAGGTTGGAGTCTGATTCGGTTTCCCTCATGCTCTCTTGGGGTGATCGGGTTGGGCTTTCGGGAAACAAGCTTAAAGCTTTCATCAGTGTCATTTACGTGTTCCTTTGGGTTATTTGGAAGATTCGCAACGATAAAGCTTTTAATAAGCAGGATCGGGTTTTGGAGGATTTAGCCTTTGCTGATATTCAAACTTATTCTTTTCTTTGGGTTAAGAATCGCTCGAAGTTTTCAAGTTTGGAGAATGGTTGGTCGATGTGGTTAGGTGATCCAGGAGAATGTTTCTAGTTTTTGTTTTGGTTGGGTGTTTTTGGTTTACTTTGTGGTTGCCTTTTTTGTCGTTTAGACTTTGGATGTACTCTTGCTAGTTTCTTACTAGCCTTTATTTTAATTCAGTTTTGGGTTCCTTGTGAGTGTTGGCTTTGCCGTAGCTCTCAAGGTTCCCCTTGCCGTTCAAAAAAAAATTAAGAGCCAGATCCCCTAGTTGAGATGATTTCTTGATGGACATGACGCAAAGTTAAAGAAAAAAAGATTTGGCAAGAATGCAAAAAGCCAAAAAGGTACATCTATTCATAGCAGGGTAAATGTTACAGTAGGTGAATAGTCAATTTATTTATTTTAATCTGACGTAGCAGTACCTGCTTGCTTTGAGTTAAAGATAAAAGAGATTTTGGGGGATTCAGTAAGCAAGATAAATAATATTTTAATATATACACTGTCTTTTTCCACATGCATACGGCATACCTATGATTTAAGTAAGAGAGAGAGATAAAAGAGTTTTTTAAAAAGATAAAAGAGCTTTTGTTTGGTGTCTTATATATGTCATTTTTATCTCCATAATTTTAGAGTTTATAAGATCACTCTCAATGGTGATACTGTCAGTTATTGTCAAATTAATAACACATTTGTTCACCCTCCAACCGACACTAAACTGATGTACCAATGCCAACAATACATATTCCTTTGACATATGGCGAATTAAGAACTAAACGGGCATTATTAATAAAATACTTTTTCACGAATTAAGAACTTATTTGTTGTATTAAGGCTAACAAAAGCCAACTACTCATATTTAACTTATAGATTCTGATGATGCACAATTATACAAGATGACAATTATCAATTTGATCCGAAAAACAGTGAGTTATGACTTAACGAAATTATATACGGTTCAACAGTCCCAAGTGCCCATCCAACTTCAAGTTTAAAAATACAACTTTATATTTTTGAAGGTAATATATACCAACCACATCAATTTATATGAAAGATAAATCATGAAACCTTACCCACATCAAATTAAGAAACTACATAGTTACTAAGTCTTACTTAAGAACTAGACTTGATAAAAATTATCCGCCCTTGTCTTTAATTGAATTTAATACATTTGAAGTTGCTCATAGTATTTTCATATCATAAGTTATAAGGTAGAATACTATAATTTGTAGTTTATATGCAACTTATTAGACTTGAATTGGGTTCAAGTACTAAAATTGTGGACACATATCTTTCAATAAATTGACATAATTTTAAGTGATATGGCTAAGCCTATAAAGGATGGTCTTAAAATAAAGTTATGAGCTATTTACCAATTCAATATACATCCGTATATTATGTGTAAATAGTGAAAGGATACTAGTATCTATTTGTTTTTACATGAAGTTCTACCATTTTGGAAGTCATAACATGACAAAAAGTAAATATGATGATTTAATCTAATGCATCAACTAAACTAACTAAATAAGTTGATACATCTTTTAGTATTAGAAAAACTCAGCTGAAAGTCTGAAACACACCCCCCATCTCGAATTATTGATAGACAAGTAGACAACACATCACCACTTTTTCCACTTTGTACATGAATACACTCAAGAACTCTTCATAAATATCCACACATGCACAATCCTTTGGTTAAGACTAGGAATTGAAGCTCACACCCCATGTAATCTTTTCATTTTTGTCAAAAGATCTCTTAGGTTGTTCCCTGCAACACTCCACACACCACCATCAACCTTTCCATAAAATCCTAGAAATAAACCAACCACCTACAATCTCCATCTCGTGTCTCTGTCTTCCAATTTGAACCAGGAACCACCATCCCTTCATCCAATTTAAACCCCAAGGATCCGGCAACCCAGCAGCCATCCTCCTCTTCGTCCGGACTTTCCGGCGATCAGAGGCCTATCTGGCGAGCTTAGACTCCGGCGAACCAGAAAGTCCGGCAAGAAACTCAAGCCCGACGATCTCCATCTCTCTAAAAATCTGAGCTTTGGCAGTTTCTCTCGCTCTCTGTCCAACACTCAGGTATAACCACCGTTGCATTTCATGGGTGTGTTTCTGATGGGGTTTCGGTGCGTCCTTGGCTTGTGGGTGTGTTGCCCGACTACCCTTTTTCACATTTTTAACTAGTTGCGTCCTACGTGTCACTTGTATATTTTCTTTTAAATTACTTATTTATTGATGACACAACTATTTATTTAATACAAAATTTATTTTTATTTTATAACTTATAATAAGCAATACTTAATACAAATTTGAGTATATTTTATAATCAGTTTATTTCTATCTATATTTTATTATAAACTTTATAATAATATAAGATCAATGTATATATTAACTTGTATAAACATTAATTAAATTGAATTTATACATGTATAAAATTGTACACAACCATGTATTTATGATTTTACCAAAAAACAATGATTATGCTTCGCACATCACGAGTCAAGCTTGACTACTCCGGGAACTCCGTTACAAATGAAAATACCCTTTCACGGAGTGGTTGAGAAAACATATTTAGAGGGGCTAGCTTATATAAGCCTTAAAGAGATTCTTAAGACTTATATAAGCTTCTGAGCTATAACCCTTTTAAATAAAGCTTTCCTAAACACCCTCAAATTAATATAAAAAAACTAGGTTATTGAACGAAAACCTATATAATAATATATCTTAAATTCTGACCAGAGTTATATTAAAATAAGCAGTCGCAATTGTATATTTAAATTTATTTTAAATATCTTATGCTAAAAGTTATTAAGAAAAGCAAAACTATATACTTCCTCCGATTCAAAATAAGTGATACACTTTTCTTTTTGGGTGATTCAAAATAAGTGATACACTTTGAAAAATTTCCTTATTTGACAAAAAAAAATGGGACCTACACTCACTAACTATCTACTTTAACAAAGTGAAATGACCCCTTTATCTTTACTTTTTACTTTTAAACATCATTAACTTTATTTTATTCAAGAGGTGTGGGACCAATTCTCTACTAACCATCTAATTAATCTAATTTAACCATCATTATAATCTTTTGCCTCAAAAACCGTGAAACCTCAAGTGTATCGCTTATTTTGAATCGGAGGAAGTATTGAAATTAAAAAAATGGTGCACGTAGGAAAATTTTGGTGCCGATGAAATCCGTCTACAAACCAATATTTACCAAATTAAAATTTCCAATCTTGCCATATATCTTTACGGCGTTAACCCTTTTCGTTTCAATTTCCTTCCTCGATTCCTAATTCCTCCTTCGTCGTCGAGTTGATCTGAAAGTTCATCGCTGGACCGCCGATCGCCTCTCTGTGTTCTCTCTAAATTCCCCTGATACTAACCTAACCCTAAAAACCCTAAAGTTTCGATTCACTGAAACAATTGCTATTGCAGAAGCAGGGCTTATAAGTGAGTTAATTATTTTATTTGATTGTTTTATTTATGTTGCTATGTATTTAGGGTTTTCGTAACTCTGGCTTACATTCTTTGAGGAATTTTTGTTTGTGTTTTTGGATTGAATTTTAGCTGTATTATATGTTTTGTTGGTTGAACTGGTGTAGGTGTTTCTGGATGTGTTTGAATTTTTTAGGGAAAAGTTACCAGGACTACTAATTCTGTACCAACTGCTATGAATTGAACAATGCTGATATCATGATTATGACTGCAAAAGAGATGGATGCAACATCTACTTCCAATCCAAGCAGCATATTTGAAGTAGGAGAAGAATACCTAAAACCCATACCCATACCCTTTACATGCATTTGTTCCAATTTTTGTTTCAGTGAAGCTTAGGGGTAAGGACATGTACAAAGTGTGGAAAATACATATGCTATGTCTCTTATCTAGTCATGATATGATTTGTTTCATTGATGACATTTTTGTACATCTTGATGGGAATGGAAAGGGGAAAGCAGGAGATAAAGAGGCATGAGTGAGATCAGGTTCACTAGTCAAAGGTTGGATTCTTGGTTCACTCTTTCAAGAAGCAGCCATCAAAGATGTCACTTATCTCACATCCAAATACAAAACCGTAGATTTCACTGCGAAAGATGCATGGGATGAACTACAACATTTCCTCAACAAGCAAGAGGTACTATATATCTTCTTAAGTAGTTTTGAATGGAATTTTGAATTACATGTTAATTGATTCATTGTTACAATAGTCCTTTCATCTTTTATTTAATTGTTTTTGAATTCAACTAAGACAAACACTTTTTTTCATTATTTTCATCTTGATAACAAAATGTAATTTTGGTGAATTAGAAGAAGACAGAATCATGACAAGAGGAGGAGAATCAATAATAGAACATAATTCAAAATCAGAAGATAAAAAAAAATGTTTACGAAGACTTATATAAAATTATTGTAAGTGGATACAAAGATGAAATTAGTACCAGATTAAGCGGTGCAGGCCTTACACTGGTGGACAAGGTAAAAAAAAAAGGAAACACATCACTCCATGTAGCAGTTGCTTCTTTTATCAAAAATACTGAAATCTAAGAGAAATTGTTGGCAATGATACCACCAGAAAACACAAACACATCACTGGATGTGAGAAATTTAGATGGAAGCACGCTACTTCATGTTGTTGCAATTGTTGAAAACACAGAAGCTGCTAAAATGTTGTTGGAAAGAAACCGATATATTATTTGCAAATGACAACGAGGGTCATACACCACTAGTCATATCTCTTTCTAATATGCATACTAAGATGTCTAGGTATGTGTTGGATCAGATCAAGGATGAAAGAATCATCTTTTTTCTCGCGTAATCATTGATGAGCTTCTTGTTCTTGCTATTTCTTCTAAAGATTTTGGTAAGTGTCGTATTTGTTAAAATTACAAACTATATACCACTTGATTGATATGCCTAACTTCCATAATACATATGTAGAATTAGCAACCAAAATGTTGGAAGCGTTGCAATTTCATATGTAATGAAGCTGTGCTGATGGCTATAGCTTAAAACTTCCCATCTAACTTAGGTTATTGGGAAAAGAAATGTTTACAACATAAGTTAGATGGGAAGTTTTAAGCTATAACCATCAGCACAACTTCATTACATATGAAATTGCAATGCTTCTAACATTTTGGTTGCTAATTCTACATATGTATTTATGGAAATTAGGCACATCAATCAAGTGGTATATAGTTTAGAATTTTAAGGAATACGAAACTTACCAAAATCTTTAGAAGAAATTGCAAGAACAAGAAGCTCATCACTGATTGCGCGAGAAAAAAGAAGATGATTCTTTCATCTCTGATCTGATCCAACATATACCTAGACATCTTTGTATGCATATTTGAAAGAGATATGACTAGTGGTGTGTGACCCTCATTGTGCTTTGCCAATAATATCTTGGTTTCTTTCCAACAACATTTTAGCAGCTTCTATGTTTACAACAATTGCAGCAACATGAAGTAGCGTGCTTCCATCTGAATTTCTCACATCCAATGATGTGTTTGTGTTTTCTGGTTGTATTATTGCTAATAATTTCTCTAAGATTTCAATATTCTTGGTAGAAGAAGCAACTACTACATTGAGTTATGTGTTTCCATTTTTTGTGATCTTGTCCATC
Source organism: Calendula officinalis (assembly GCA_963853835.1). Lineage (NCBI taxonomy): Eukaryota > Viridiplantae > Streptophyta > Magnoliopsida > Asterales > Asteraceae > Calendula > Calendula officinalis. The sequence continues at coordinate 72,864,906 of OY970829.1, read as the reverse complement.
GGTGTGAGGCCTCCATTTGTCAATCTGGTACTAATTTCATCCTTGTATTCTCTTATAGTTTCTCACTATATATGGAGCAGCATTTGACTTACGTTTGCCAACATGTCCATTTAAACGCTTGCTATTGGGCTGTTTTGGTGACCTGGAATCTCCCACTATATATGGAGCCTGCATCTGACTTATGTTTGCCAACATGTCCATTTGAACGCTTCTTATTGGCCTGTTTTGGTGACATGAAATTAGGCATAAATGCCAAGTGTCCACATTCGGATTCTGAAATTCAAAAACGGAATTAGGCTTACCAAGTTCAACGAAAATCTGGCATCATTATTTTGTTCCATAAATCACGCCAGCTGTACACATTCGGATTATGTATTTGAAAAACGGAATTAGGCTTAACAAGTTCAACATAAATTTGGCAACATTATTTTGTTCCATAAATAACGCCAGCAATATATACCATTCAATTTAATGTTCCCATGTATAACCTTATAATTTAAATACAAGCAAGCGTATTAAGTACAGAACGTCATAATGTTCCCATCTATAACCGTATATTTTAAAATCCTTAAACATATTTTAAGAATGTCAATAATATTCAAACTTTCAATCAATTGTAATCGATTTGCTTCTTCCGTTTCTCAAATATGTCCAGTAGTATTGCGACCATTTCTTTTTATGGAGTTGCTTTAGTTTCTTGGCTTTGTAGAAGATGGAACCAAACCATATTGGATTTGTAATAGGTTTCATCATGCTAAATGCGATTTGATTTCTAAATTTTTGATTCGATTTATCTTATTTATATATACAGCTCTATATGCCTAAAGAAGTGAAAAATGGTGCCAACTGGGATTGGTATATTCAGAGGTTTGATATATTAGTTTTTCCTTAATCAAATCGAATATTGTGAGATAAAAAACTATAATTATGAACTATAATACATTATTATTTTTTTCAAATATAAATTTGTATATGTGATGTAGCGCGGGGAGAAAGGTTATGAATAAATTGCACATCTTATGATGGATGAACTTCCAGGACTATAAGGAAAATAGAAGATGATGTTATTCTTGGCTAATTTAATCTCCTACCTTAAGGTCTGTTTGTTTTCTTAATTTGCTATTCTGCTATTGCTAGATGTTATATACGTCTGAGCTTAAAACAACTACAAATAATAGAAACTTGATATTGAAACTCAAATTTCTGTTCATATGAAGTTAGAGAGAATGATCTTATGTTGTTTGTCTGTAAGGAAGCAGTGGTGATTTTTCAAACATGATTTCTATGCAATATTGATTAGTGATTTTTCTCTGCTGGTTGTTAGTCTTTTTTCGGGTTACTTTTATTGAAGACTGTTACTTTTTTGTGTCACATATAGTTATACTTGACTAGCCAGTAATCCGATTATTTTGAGCTAATTTTCTTTGACTTCTTCGTTGACTATAGTTCATTACTGCCAAAAAAAAAAAATTCTAATTAATTATGTTTATATTAAATTTCAATATTTCCTAATTAGCATCTTTTGAGATCGTATAACATTTGTGCTTAACTATTTGAATCAGGTGACTTTTACTGAAGAAGCTCTATGTGAATATATGGGTGCCTTTGTTAATGCTCTTTTGCTTGCAAAGCCTGTTGTATTAAAGAAAAGTAAGCTACTTTTACCTTCTTTAATTACCATTAAAAATATATTCACTGCTCAATTAAGATTTTTAGGTCATTTCTTCTTTCAATATATGTATGCAAATTTTTTGTTTGTAGTTCAAAGTATGTTGGATACGTGAACACCTTCCATATTTGTCGCAAGGTAACCTCCCTTTGTTTTTTTTGTTAATCATAGTTAATGCAATAATTATTAAGCAAGAGTTTATTAAAAATGTTTTGCCGGCCTGTATTGGGTGGTTGGTTGTCTGTTACACACAAAAGGTGATGTCATCTTAATCTTTCATAAGCTTGATCTTAGATGTTTCTTTGACTAATAATTAAATTTGTTTGAAAAAGTAACACTTAACTTAGATAAATATGTAATTTAGAAGTGTAAAATTTTGACGGGATTTTAAAAATTGTGTTTATGCCCACCCTTTGGGAGTAGCTGTTGGTTTGACCTTTAAAGTCAAGATGACTTTTACCACTGGTCTTTACCAAATTACCAAATTATCCATATCTGTTCATTTTGTTCCTGCATACTTTAAAAGTTCATATTCATAATCAGCTAATTACATTTTTTTTTGTAATTTATAAGAATAAATCAGTACAAGCTTATTTTTTTCTTTGGTACTGCAGCTGACCTTAACATAAAAATTCAATCAAGCTTGATTGGGCATGGGAGCTTAAGATCAACAGGGAAAGATACTTATCATCAAATGTTTTTTGAAAATGCTTGGAAACTGGTCGTTTGGTGATTATTTTAAAGGAGAAGCCATTGGTATCTTTTTTGAAAATGCTTTTTGATATTTTTCTGAATTTTCATTTTCCGGTCTCTATTTTCTCTATTTTTCAAAAAATACTTTGAGTGTCTTTCGACCCATTTCCATTTTAGGTGACCCAACCAAATTTACATTATTGTATAAAATGATTTATGAGGTTTTATCAACTAGAATATACACTTTGAATGACTTTAGACCCATTTAACCCATTTTCATTTTGGCTAACTTTACAACTAGGGGTGAGCATGGGGCGGTTTGGGGCGGTTTTTACCTAAAACCAAACCCCGAACCGGAATCTTCGGTTTTTATGAATTGCAAACCATTCGGTTTCGGTTTTTTCGGTTTCGGTTTTTCGGTTTTTCTCAATACATCGGTTCGGTTTCGGTTTTCTTTTCGGTTTTTTGTTTTCCTAAAAATTTTTCAATTTGTTAACTTAAAAGTTATGATCCGATCCAAACTTTCAAACTATAATTCGTTACGTTTATAAATAAATGAAACAACTAGTAAGTTTTTTATACAATATAAACATCAAACCATGTGAAAAAGTCCAAATGATATACTCAAATATATTTTTTCTAAATTATACATCAAATCTTTTATAAAGATAAAAATTATTTTAACAAAATTTGAAAGATATATAATGGCGAGGCGGGGTGGTTTTTTCGGTTTGCTTTTTCATATGCACCCGAAAACCACCCCAAACATTCGGTTTTTCCAAAAATTAAAACCGCTCACGTCGGTTTTTCAAATGGTTCGGTTTTTTCGGTGCGGTTTTTTCGGCTTTTTCGGTTTCGGTTTCGGTTTGGTTTTTTGGTTTTTGTGCTCACCCCTATTTACAACAAATTAGTTAGGTGTAACACATATCCCGAATCTAAACTATAGTTTAAAAAGATTTATGACATTTTGTTAATTAGAAAAAACACTTCGAGTGACTTTCGAACCATTTGACCCGTTTCCATTTTAGAGGACTTTATAGAAGCTCCATGTGTATGTTTATTGTTAGAAAAAACATGTAACCAAACAGCATTTGCTAGTTTATTTGTTGCAATAAAGATGTGGTAATTACACTAATTCAACAACAAATGTCGTTTACAAATAAGTTTTATTTCGTTTATAAATTTCATATAATATTTATTGATGTATCAAAAATTGTTTCTCATTATTACAATTATGGATTGCTATGTTATTTAAACAGTATCAATATTTCGTTATTTTCCTACGTATCTAACGGGTGGGCTTTGAAACTAGTAATTTTATATAGGGCTTCGTTAACATATTGTCTTTTTTATATCTCAATCCCAAAAAGGCATGAGGTTGATATCTTGTACTGAATTTTTCATTTGTAACAGTCATTGTATATTTCATGTAGCAAATGTAAGGTTCTAAATAGCGTGAGGCGTGACGTGACGGCATGGTCAAGCCTCATGCTTTATAAGCCATGGCATTTCCTAAAGCGTGATATAATACGATAATTTTCCACACAAATTATATTTATATACATAAAATTATACAAAAAAGATGAAAAAATATATAGTTATAAACTTATGATATAGTTCGTCAATCTTTTTCTTCATATTCGGCATTCTTATAACGAATTACCTATATATATTTGGCTCATATAGCTTAGTTGGTTTAATATGTTTAAAAAACACAACTTATTACATGTAAATTTGAGCGATGTTGGACTGCAAGATAGGTTAGCCTTATGCACAAGCCTTGGGCCATGACGTGACGGCATGGTCAAACATTAAGCTTTTATGCATCATGACGGAAGCTAATTTCAAATAGACTATTGTGGGTAGAAAAGGAATTTACTAGCAGCACATCGTTAATAGGAAAATAAACTTTTTTCATTTATTCCATCCCACATTACTGTGGGAGGAGAAAGATCCATAGATGGCAGTACTATATATATGGAATAAGTGGTGGCTTTAACTAGCAGCTCAATACAATCTTACCTTTTAGGCTTAGATTCGTCGAGCATAGTTCAAGCAAAATTCCGGTTCAATTCTGATTTTTTGCGACGGTTCAACCCGGTTTGTTTATAAACCGACTGGTTTAATTTGCCTCATTTTCTGGTTGTTGACCCAGTCAATCGACCCAGCAGTTTATGTGTTTTTCGGTTGGATCGGTCCGACCGGCCGGTTCGACCCGGTCACGAAAACATTGGTTTTAGAAGGAGGTAGACGTAATAATGAAGTTTACAATAATATATACATAATATTAGAAGTTTGGAATGACGTGTATGTAATTATCCTTTTTTTGTTATTTATACCGTGTTATCATGTTTGTCATGTTTGTTGTTTTTTTAACTGAGTCGTGTTCGTGTTAGCAAAAAGAAACACTATATCGTATAGTGTTCGTGTTGAGGAAAAAATTTGTTTCGCGTTGTGTTACAGGAAAACACGAAACGATAGCACGATTGAACAGAACTACTTTTACTAGCTTTTTCAATTTATAACTATAATTACGAGCTACACACTACTTATTGCACTTGTACATACCAGTCTCTACATTCGTACAATGTAGTCAACTAGAATACATCTGTTCACTGAAAGAAGATCTGGTCAAATTGAAAGAGATTGATCAATCAATTTTGTTCAACTGAAGAATCGATTAAATAGTTTATGTTGATTGCTAATGTTAGAACGATATTATTAGAGTTTTTGTAAGTTATCACTAATAATGTTTAATATCATTTGGATTTTGATTGTCAGTTACTTGATCGCAATAATCAACATAAATAGTTAATAAATCATGAATTAAGACACTTGCATAAAAACAATTAAAAAATAATAAAAAAACAAGTGAGAAAACCTTGAAAGGTGAAATTCAGAAATGTGGATAATGTGAGGCCTTTGAAGAAATCTCACAGATCCTGAGTGATGCCGCAAATTTCAAGCTCGAAGCTCGTGCTACCAACAAATTTTACTCGTTTAAGGTACGTAGAAATCTCTAATCACTCTAAGTTTTAACTTTATTTTGCATATAAAATTTTTAAGACCAAATATCATTTATTCTAGACGTGGTTAACAACTAATTAGGGGGAATAGTTATGCGATAATCGTTAACCTAAAACCAGTTAACCGGATTCATCGGTTCCAAGTTTTCTTGAACCTAAATCTAAACCGAAATCACCGGGTTTTCCGGTTTCTTCCGGTTTGGTTATTCGGTTAACCATTTGACATATTTTTAACTCCCATAAGTAGTAACACAGATGCTCGTAAATTACAAAAAATATAATGTTGTAGGAAGTGGAAGGATTTGTATGTCCAAAGCACATTTCCGTCGAAACACATGAATTCGAAAGAGCACAAGGACTTGGTAAATGACGGAGATAAATGGATGACGGCAACCGTCTAAGTCATACACAATTGCATGCGTTAATTACCACTGTTGTGTTTGCAGCATATGGTAATTGGTATATTGATGATGGCTACTTCTATTAGATTTTTTATTTGTAATGATCGTTCACCAAGGATACATGATTAGATAAATACATTATTTTGTTAATGTTATTGAATTTAAATACTTCATTTGATTCAAAATAAGTGATACACTTTTCTTTTTTTGGTTATTCAAAATAAGTGACACACTTTAAAAAATTACTTTATTTGGTAAAAAGTAGTGGGACCCACACCCACTAACTATCTACTTTATCAAAGTGAAATGACTCATTTACCCTTAATTTATTCGAAATGTGTGGGACCCATTTTCACTAACTATCTAATTAAGCTAATTTAATCATCATGATAATCTTTTGCCTCAAAACTTGTAAAAACCAAAGTGTGTCACTTATTTTGAATCGGAGGAAGTATTGTTTTGCATAATTCCCATCAAGCAATGGCATGTTGTAATACTTCAAATAATGAGACAATTAATGAAGAAAATATGAGAATATAGAATCGGATGTTTTGCATAATTTCATGTATTTCACCCTGATGACAAGGTGATTCTTCGTGGGGCGGGTAATGATACGAACCGGATGTTTGGGCGGGTTTATACGTACCCGTAAAAAACAAGAACCCGGATATACCAAAAGAATATAAGATTGATGAAATCTTTTATTTATTTATGTTTATCTTATTATTCGTATTTTTAGGAGATGATTACGAGTGTTTAACTGGTATTATATAAACCAGGTTTCTTAAGATTTAGGTATGAATAATTTTGAAGTTTAGTTTCACCTTTGTTTTGGAGTTCTCTGATTCTCGAATACCAGTACTCTTAATAATAGTTTTCGTTTTTAGTGTGGAAGATTGATTCTTTTCTGTTTGTCCAATTTGATTCGTATCAACTTTATTTCTAACCTAACCTCATTGACTCACCGACCCTCGTGGAAATGCTGCATTAAAATTTGATCCTCTGTATCAAAGAAAATCTTTGAGCAAAATAAAGGGTGTGTCTAATACAGTACTACCGAATACTTTCACTTTTCCTACCGATACTTGATTAATTGTACGGTTTTTCTTATTTTCTTTTTGACACTTTGATTTGATGGGCTATAACAACAGCTTATCCACCCCCAATGTTTAGTTTATACTTTATAGAATGAAAAAGTTGAACTTATTGTCGTTAACTCATAAATTTCGTATTCTTTTAAGGGTTTTGTTAATGACAGCCCTAAGGGTTGTCACTAACATGCATGAAAAGCTTATACATTAATTAAAAAAGTAATATTCCTAAAATTCAGGGGGGGTTGTTTTTTGTTATTTTGTCTTTTTAATGACTGTCATTATCATTTTCCTTCTTTTATTATGATGACATTTGTATTTCTTTTTTTTTTACTATGTGATATTCGGATGTCTAAAAAAGTATAGATTAGTAGTAGAAAGGATAATTAGTAAAACATAATTAAAATTTTCTATATTCAAAATATAACATTATCTTTTTTTAATAGGAAATTACTATTTAACAAGAACATCGTAGAAAGAAGAGTAAATACCATGAATGGTCCTTTAGGTTTATAGTAAATTTCATCATTGGTCCTTTAGTTTCAAAAATTACACCGATGGTCCTTATTTTTGAATGGTTTTTCACCAATGGTCCTTTACGAAAAAGTCCGTCTATTTTTCAAGTTAACTAACATCACATGTGATGCATATGGGGGTATTTTGGTCAATTTGTCTTTCCTAAAGGACTATTGGTGAAATTTGCTATAAACTTAAAGGACCATCTGTGTAATTTAATTGAGAAGGGGAAAGACAAATTGACCAAAATACCCCCATTGCATCACATGTGATGTTAGTTAACTTAAAAAATAGACGGACTTTTGCGTAAAGGACCATCGGTGAAAAACCTTTCAAAAATAAGGACCATTGGTGTAATTTTTAAAACTAAAGGACCATTGGTGAAATTTGCTATAAACCTATAGGACCATTCATGTAATTTACTCTAGAAAGAATAAATAATATGATGTGGACAAGAATATTACTAAATGTTCATTAGCCTAATGGTAAGATGTTTGCCTCTCATCTTTGAAGTTGGAGGTTCGGGTTTCATAGTAGACATATGTGATATTTAGGAGTAATAACTTTAGAAAAATAGAAAGTCTTAGTGAGCATAAAAAATACATTATTTCATCCGAAATGATAACTTTATTTTAATTAGACCCAGAAGTTTTGAGTAGATAATAAATCTAAAATATTCCAAAAACTAAATTTCAACAAAATTATTTGTATCTATCAAAAATGATACTCCGTATTAAATATTTAACATTTAACTAATACTCGTACTTTGTATTTCAAACTTTTCAAAATAGAAAAAATAAAATGAAAAATAAGCTTCAAATATATGAAAAATGATATAAAATACTCATTAAATAAAAAAATAAAAGAAAATATATGGTTCACAACCGCTTCAATCATGCGGTCCGACCCGATTCACACTGACCTGCCCAATTGAAGCGTTGCCTATTAACCCGATTGATTCGGCCCGACATGTTCGCTCCATCTCGGATTTTAAAACATTTATGTGGAAGAAGAACGACTTTCGGGTCTTGTGGGGTCGGATTGATGATCTGGGCAGAGGATTGTGGCTTCGGGTGATGGAAAAAGGAAGTTGTTTGATACGGATCTAGAGCCCGTTGAAGACCCGCCCAATGAAGATCCGGTCCAAGCAAACCCGATGACCCGTGGCTAGAAAAGTCCCACCGGTTTTATTTTAAAACTATCCAACTATCTTTAGGATTTATCTTTTTAGGATTATCTCTTTTTAAATTTGTTTTAGCATTTATCCATTAGCTTGTCGTTTCCTTTTTGAATTAGGATTGGTCATAGTTCTCTTATTTAAAGTGTGTCATTGTAAGTTGGATAGTTAGAATTTAAAAAGCTAATAAACGTGTTTCTGTTGAAACCAAATTAATTGTTTGTGTTTGCTCGGTTGGCCGAGAAACGTATCACTCGATCGTTGAATATGTATCAAGTGGTATCAGAGCTCACAGGTTTTTCAGGATGTCGGGCCGCGAGGAAGAACGTCGTCACCACCGTAGAGTCGCCGCCAGAGGCAATGGTCATAAACAACGTGACCCGCGAGACATCGCTGAGATCGAACGGCTACAACAACGGATTCGCGAGCTCGAACTAAATCAGTTTGATCAAGATGATTCGCCCAATAGGTTCATCGAGATGTCTGGCCATGAGGAAGATCGCCGTCAAAACTGTAGATACGCCGCCAGAGGCAACGGGTTTGAACAACGTGACCCACGTGACATCGAAATCGAACGATTGCGGCAAAGGATCCATGATCTTGAGCTTAACCGACCCGTTTGCAAAGTCTCCGCCACCTCTAATGTTGTTGATCTGTCCCCGTACGAGCCCGATGAAGATGGTGACTCGAGGACGAGTCATTTTTTTAGAGGGGGAGGATGATACAGTTCTATCCAACCAAGTTTTTAGGGTTTATCTTTTAAAGTTTGTTTTAGCTCTTATCTTTTAGTTTGTTTCTTTTCGTATTGGGTTAGGATTTGTTTTAGTTTTCTAGTATTTAAACTATCGTATTGTAAGGTTGGATGGCAAGGTATTGAAATAAGAAATCGTTTCATTTTGAAACAAGAACTCGTGTTCTTGGTTGTGAGTCGGTTGGCCGAACACAAACCCTAAGCTAGGTTTATAGCTTCCACTAATACGAATCCGTATCAAGAACCCAATACGAAAAGACCAATATTGTCCATCGGTTTGTGGATGATGAGAACTACTAAATTGTAACTTGGCACCCAATTGTTTCCACTACGTTCAAAAAAATGGATTACTCTATAAAGGAACCCGCCTTTGTGTTCCCTTGTCTTCGTTTCGAGAGGCTATCATTCTCGAGTGCCATCAAGGAGCATTAGCCGGTCATTTCGGACGTGATAAGACTATTGCATTAGTCCAAGATCGATTTTTTTGGCCAAAATTAAATCGAGACGTATCAAAAATCGTCAAAAGGTGTCGCACTTGTCACATTGCCAAAACGCATCACACAAACCAAGGCCTTTACACACCATTACCAACACCCGACCACCCGTGGGAAGATGTTAGCCTCGATTTTGTGATGGGTTTACCATTAACACAACGAAAAAAGAATTCAATTATGGTCGTTGTCGATCGGTTCTCAAAAATGGCTCATTTTGTCCCGTGCGTAAAAACGTATGATGCGTCTCAGATTGCTCGTTTATACTTTGATCAAATTGTACGGTTACATGGTGTCCCCAAAACCATTACTTCCGACCGTGACGTTAAATTCGTTAGTCATTTTTGGCGAACGTTGTGGAAACAATTGGGTGCCAAGTTACAATTTAGTAGTTCTCATCATCCACTAACTGATGGACAAACCGAGGTCACCAATCGGAGTTTGGGAAATCTCCTACGAAGCCTTGTCGGGAATAATCCGAAAAAGTGGGATCTCGTTTTGCCACAAGCCGAATTTGCTTACAATCGCTCGAATCATAGTTCGACTGGGCGGAGTCCATTTTTTGTTGTTTATGGTCGCAATCCGTTTACTCCCCTTGATTTAACACCATCGACCGAACAACAACATTTTAGCGCCGAGGGAGATGAACGTGCCACGCAAATTAAACGTTTGCATGAACAAGTGCGCCAACAAATTGTTGATCACAATCTACAGTATCAAACACGAGCTAATAAGCATCGCCGAAAGGTTGTTTTCCAGGAAGGTGATTTAGTATGGGTTTATTTACGTCGCGAAAGGTTTCCACAAGGACGGTTTGGTAAACTACATCCTCGTGCTGATGGGCCATTTCGAGTGCTCCATCGTATCAATGATAATGCTTATAAAATCGACCTTCCCGGCCATTATAAGGTATCCGCTACTTTTAATGTTGTTGATTTGTCCCCGTACGAGCCTACTGATGATGATAATGACTCGAGGACGAGTCCTTTTTTAGAGGGGGAGGATGATACGGATCTAGAGCCCGTTGAAGACCCGCCCAATGAAGATCCGGTCCAAGCAAACCCGATGACCCGTGGCTAGAAAAGTCCCACCGGTTTTATTTTAAAACTATCCAACTATCTTTAGGATTTATCTTTTTAGGATTATCTCTTTTTAAATTTGTTTTAGCATTTATCCATTAGCTTGTCGTTTCCTTTTTGAATTAGGATTGGTCATAGTTCTCTTATTTAAAGTGTGTCATTGTAAGTTGGATAGTTAGAATTTAAAAAGTTAATAAACGTGTTTCTGTTGAAACCAAATTAATTGTTTGTGTTTGCTCGGTTGGCCGAGAAACGTATCACTCGATCGTTGAATCCGTATCATTGTTATTTGGAGTTTTCTTGTGGATTTTTTTTATTGATCACCACCTGTTTGATGAAATGCATCAATTTTATTTTTGGTAGATTCTGCATGCTCGCATATATGTTCGTTTCTTTTTGTCTTTAAGGCTTTAAGCACTTACGGGCCATTGAATATTTTTGTGCCTTTAATGTTTCCTTTTTTTTTTTTTTTTTGGTTCTGCTTCCTGTTATGGTTTCATGTCTATTTTGTAGCCTTAGAATGCGCATTGTTGGGGTGTTTTATAATAATATTTGAGATATTTTATTTTTTATTTTATTATGTTGAAATCTTGTTCCTGGCATTCATGTTTGAATAGCTGCAATATCTTTTAGTTCATGTATTTAACCATCGCAAAACGTACCAAGAAGAAAAAGAAAAAAAAAATACAAAATTAAGATGGAGATTGCAGCAACATCAACTTCCAATCCAACCCCAACTTGTGACAACCCTCGACCAAGATGATATCTAATCTCCAATGTGGGTGTATACACATTAAACCTTTAAATTGTACCTAACCTAATAAAAACATAATTAAAGTAACTAGTTTCATTGCCTAACTAAATCATTGATCAAACTAAACTAAGTTAACTAACCAAACTCTCTCCCAATGCAAAGAAAAGTCATCATTTGCTTTTATTTCCTTTTTCCCTGCTCCACTTTAGCAAGCAACCCACCATTTTCCTATTTTCTTCTTGTCTTTTATTGAAACTGATGTTTCCTTATTACCCACCATTCATTGTTTCCTTACTAGCTGGTATCCGCGTAATGCGGCGGCAGGTATCTAATATCTATATTTTGCGCCGAGTTATAATAATTATACACGTAAATGATAAGGCGCCGATGACGGCAATGGTGAGATAACATGACGCCGATGAACATGTCATATTCAATATTGGTAAGGAGAACAACACAACAACAATGACTTTTTAATTTTACTGATTAGAATAAAAATGTGCCATAGTATTACAAAAGTGCGATAACACAAAAAATAATGACCGGTAACGTTTCTTAGTCATCATGTAAAACCTCTCGATACACCACATTTGATGTGTAAACTCCGTCAAGATTAAACTTTTTCGTTGGATTTACTAATACTTTCGTCGTCTTTCGTGAAATTCCTCTGGAAAGGGCAACATAAAGTTGTCCATGTGAGAAAACCGATTCCGGAAGATATACGCCAACGTTCGGAATTGTCTGTCCTTGAGCTTTGTTGATTGTCATAGCAAAGCTCAGCCGAACCGGAAATTGCTTTCTTTTCAATTTGAAAGGAAACATGTCAGATTCAGACGGAGATAGAGGAATTCTTGGCAAGAATACCCTTTTGCCAGCATGTTGTCCAACAACTATTTCTGCATCAATTAGGTTTGGCTCAAACTTTCTGCATACAAGTCTTGTGCCATTACATAATCCATGTGAGGGATCGATATTCCTTAAAAGTATAATCGGACACCCAATTTTTAGCTTGAGAATATGAGGTGGCAAGCCACTGACATTAATGGAGTTTAAGAATTCCAGAGGATAAAAGTTGTTTCTGTCATCTTCTGCTTCATCGAAACTGTAATATGTTTTCTCATATCCACAAATTCTATCGATCAACTTTTCATTAAGGTCGTCTACATGATCATTTTTTGTTGATAAGATCGACCTTGATATGATAAAATCTGATGAATTTCCGTTAATCATCAAAGAAGGAAAGATCGCATTGATCAAATCTTCTTTAGATTGAGCCACATCCGTGTAATTAATGCTCATGTCATCTGGGATACGGATATAATTTTCTTCAACCACTTCTTCGTCACCATTGCCGACTCGTAAAAGAAAATCAGAAAACCATGGATCAGTTCGCGCTCTCATATTAAGAGTCAACTTCATCTTTTTAATTATAGACCATAGCGGAGACATTCGCAGGCTGGAGTCTACAATTTGTGCCCGCGTTCCACGTCTTACGACCGGCAAAACCTGTCTAAAATCACCTCCTAAAACCATAATTTTTCCGTCGAAAGGGAGTCTCATCCCCGTTATCTCTTGCATTGACCGATCTAAGGCCTCTACAGCCTGCCTCTTAGCCATTGAAGCTTCGTCCCATATGATTAATTTTGTAGCCCTAAATAGTTTTGCGGTCCCACTCTGATTTTTAATGTTACAGAGTGAGTTGTTATTAAGGTTAATTGGAATCTTGAATCGAGAGTGGGCTGTTCTACCACCCGGCATATTATTGGCGGCCGCACCCGATGAAGCGGTCGCGAGTGCAATTAGACCACGAGATCGAACCTTTGCAAGCAGAGCTTTATACAAAAATGTTTTCCCTGTTCCCCCAGGGCCATCTATAAAGAACACGCCCGAAATATCATTATCCACATGTCTCAGTATCTCATCGTACGCTTCTCTTTGTTCTGAATTAAGAGACTCGGAAGCAAACAAGTGTTTATCTTCTACAACAATGGCGTACTCCTCTTGTAATTCACGAACAACCCAGATTCTAAACTGACATCAATGTTTAGTTCAGGAAGATCAAAATCATCAAGATCCTTACCCATAGATTGCAGAAAAACTTTGATGTCTTTTAAGACCATATTTCGGGCTACCTCACAATTTTCATATAGTCGCCTGTAATCTTCCGAAAGTGATTCGTAGTGGTCATCCCATAACTTACGAACATCTCTTGGCTCACAAAAAATCAAAATAGTTGCAAATAACCTCCTAAGAGCGGGTGGAAACTGGAAAACTGAACCTTCACTAAGGCATGTCGATAGACTATCGTCATTCTCAATTAATCCTCTCTCGAGGGCTGCTCTTCGAAAAGTCGGGTACACCATTTTCCTATATGTGTAGAGATATTTCCAGTCTGTAGGCCCGGGAACATGTGACAATAGTAGGCGCAAGTAGAACCGTTCTCCTTCAGCGAGATTAGCAGAAACCATTCTTCCTCTCATTGATCCCTTTTTCCTAATATTCCAACGTCGAGAGGTCTTATTCCATGTGAAATACCTGGGAAAGTCCTTGTACAAGTATTGTCTCGCATTCTCATTGGTTTTATTCATGTCAAAAAAAGATGTCAACATTGATCTCTTGTCTCTCTCCCTATCAACAACATCGTTCATTATATCATTATCTCTGAAGGTAACCAATTGTTTATTTGGGAGATGAATTTGCAATGCCATCACATGCGGGTGGATTTGTGAAAGAGCGAACCTAAAAATTCTCCATATTGCCTCAGGGGGAGACACATAACGAGCATCTTGATATCTCTTTATCTCGTTAATAACTTCATTTTCACTATCTGGATCGACATGGACAACCTGCTTGTCATGACCCTTGTAGACATACTTAAATACGTACTTCACTGAAACAATACTCGAACAAACCTCGACGTTTATGTGACAATTGAACATCATTAGCAATTTTGGGTTATAAGGGACAACCCATCTATTATCCAGGGTAGTTCCATGCACGACCACTTTGATCCCATTGTCTCTCCTTCGATATAATGGATATGAGTCATGTCCATGTATTGTTTGATCGTTGAATTGTCTGGGGTATCTAAACCGACATTGTTTTGGCTCACCCTGCATACAAGGGCTGTTAGCTCGTATGCTCCCGCATGGACCGTGCATCATGTGTTTTTTGACCAGCTCATGCATTACCGGATGCCTTGTCGGGTTTGGAATTTCACTACACACGATTTTATCATACTGGTCTGGATTCGTCATTTTGTGATCAGCTCTCATAATCAGGAGGAAATGAGCATGAGGTAGGCCACGCTTTTGAAACTCAATGACGTAAACATGTGAACTGACAACACCAAGTAAATCTTTTTGGAAGAGTTGTTGCTTTAGATCCTCTAATTTGGCCCGGAACACTCTTGAAACAAGGTCAGGTCGATCTGCTGCAACCTGACCGGGTAATAATTGTGTCTGGATTTCTGGCCAATTTGGATTGCATGTCATAGTAAGGAATATATCCGGCTTCCCGTCATCTTGAACTAAGGCCATGGCATCCAAAAAACGACGCCGCATGTCACGTGGTCCTCCAATGAATGACGCAGGCAACACAACTCGTTGCCCGACTCTATTTGCTTGAACTTCACCAGCATTGACACAATCAACAATACCTTGGTATAAATCTGATCTGATTTTTCTTTGGTTTAACTCACAAAATTTCAAACGTGAAGTCTCAATCTTTATGTAGGTATCAACGACAAACTGTTGCAACAATCGCCCCCTAATAAAAGCACGTTTGTAGTAGAGCGGATCTGAAACTTGTAACAGTAGTACTCTCGCATGGTTACGGTCTTCCTACCTCCGTTTTCATTAGGCTCTACAAAATTAAGGTAATTATAATTATAAACCCTTTTAGTAAAGCTTGCATGAACTTCACACAAATTTATGATTAATATGTATCTCACCTTCATCATCTTCCTCGATATTTTCTTCATCCCCAATAATTTCGTCAATAGGTACGCCATCCTTGGGTATTCTTGTATGCCATCCAGGCTCACCCTTGGGAAAGAACAAAACATAGGACAACAGATCATAAGAAGCAAAGTGAGGTTGAATCTGGGTTGAATAATCAGACCTCCCATACACAACAATGCTTCTCTTATATGCAGTAATGTTGTTGTTACCTTCAACCCAAATGCCAGCAACCTGCACAATGGTATAAAACTAAAAGGTTATATGTAAACTACATTTGATTAAATATATAAATGTGTGCAAGGTAAAAAAATTTATTCAAACCTCAGATGTGGTTGGGAGGTTGTAATTCCTTTGATCGAGTTCTACTGATGCATTTAATGTGACCCTGTAGTCGTCTAGTGGTCCTAGGTCAGCAAGACTTCGAAACATATTTACGTAAGGGTTTGTTGCAAGTACACGCGTCAAAATTTCAACAATTTGTATATCAAGATTTGTCCATAAAAGTCTATGTGATAATTCGGTTTCAGGATCATAAAAATACAACTGTAAGTACCTAGGTTGTCCATCCCTAGGAACCAACTGATCAATTCTATGGTACACACCTCCATGGGCACGAAAAGTATACACTCCAGATGTCATATTGGTCATCGAAGTATCTAAATTTACACCCATTGATGTGAATGAAAAATTTTTGTTGTAAGCACGTATGTTGTGCCTGAATGATTTACCTAATTCACATTGTGATGTAAAGAGATTTAATAGTTCTTCCGGAATGTCTGAGGATACCAATTTTGTCTTTCAATTCATACAACAAAATGTTGGGAATTCAAACATTATCCGTTTTGCTCCACACTTTGCACATGGTCGTTGTTCCTTTAAAACACGGTGTTGTTCAGGTACATCTTGATAAATGAAATCGTACGGATCCACGTCTTGATTGTTGCCTATGATCAATGAGTTGACATTGACATCTGTAAAAACTCCTGAATAGCAAACATACGAATGTAAGAATACGTTGTAGTGGATCTGTGTCGATCGCGTGAATTAAATACTAACCTGTTGTTGGTGATGCTTGAGTCGTGACATCATCAAAAGAAGGTAATGGTCTACGAATTTCACCTCGAATGGCTGTTATAAGAATCAAATCAATTTATGAAAAAAGTTAATAATAATAATAACAATAACAACATTAATAATAATAATAACCTGTTGTAGGTGATGTTTGAGTCGTGACAACATCAAAAGAAGGTAATAATCTACGAACTTCACCTTGAATGCCTGTTTTAAAAAATCAAAATGAATTCATGAAAGCGTCCTGCTATTTATAAACTTGAAAAAAGGCAAATAAAATTAAGAATAACATAATAATAAAAATACAGCCTTGCAGTTTATTGTTATCGTTGTAATAAATATGTGAGAATCGCGTGAATTAAATACTAACCTATTGTAGGTGATGCTTGAGTCATGACAGCATCAAAAGAAGGTAATAGTCTACGAATCTCACCTTGATTGCCTATTTTAAAGATCAAAATCAATTCATTCAGCTGTTATTCATAAAGTTTGTTAAGGGTAAACAAAATAATAATATCGCGAAATATATTTACCGTTGTTGCTTTCAAGTGTCAATCTCGAGGACATTTGAGTAGCATATGCTCTATTTCTATGACCGGGAAGCTGAATGGAATTTGTCGTACTTGTTGATGCCTGACTGCTAGGATAATTGTGCATAAGTACCCTATTTTTCTCCTTGCTTCTTTGATAATAATTTCTATTTTTACTTCTTATATCTCTACTTGATTTTTGTGAAGTCTCCGGTGGATTTCCTGAATCCAATATATGTTGAAGCCCATTTTGGCATGGGGGTATGTTTTCTTTGTTTGCTAATACACTATGACATGGCGTGGTTAGTATGTTACTATCACATGTCATCGTATCAATAACTTCATTTTCATTCAAGTGTGATGATGAACAATTTATCATATGGTCTTCAAATATTCCTAAAGGCGCCCTGTTCGGTGTTTGTATATCCATTCGAGTAGATATTCTTGGAGATACATTTGAATCAATGGTGATGTGTTGGCTATTCTCTTCAACAGAAGCTATGAGTTTGTTTGCCTTTTGTCATGCATAATATCGCTTATTATATTCTATTTTCTTTTCTATACGCTCTACAAGAAAATTAAATTTATTAAAAATGTGGTGCAGTTGTTAACCATGTAATTATATTGTTTTATAGTTAAGATACACATACCTCTCTGTTTGTCTAGATATGCTTGACTGACATCATCATTTAGACTCTTAAGTACTTTGTTATCGTTTCGTCGTGCATTGTAATTGCTATAGTAAGCTTTACGTTTTCCAATTGTTTCGTTGCTTTGGTTACCAAAGTCATTTGCAATTTGCTCATTAGTCATTATTGATCGCCGCATATATATATAGATAAAGATTAGATTATGCGTGTAATTCAATATAAATTAACACAACTTTTATCCTAATAATATTAGAAAATGAAAGTAAATATTCTAAAATAAAAACTAAACAATAAGGAATGCATGCAACGACAAAGTTAAATAGATAAATTGTGCCAACAATACAATTAATTGACTAAAAGCGTAAAATATTCAACATCATCAAGTCAAGAAAATAAAACAATGGGTACACATCCACCACCAACAAAAACAACACTAAGGTTGAATAATTTAGACAACACGTTGTATACGTTCAAAGGCCGCTACTTCCGGTATATTCGGATTAAAGTCAATTTTAGTTATGTCTGTTGACCGCAAAACATTAACTGAAAAATATTAAAAGATACAAGTTAAGACGTATTTCGACTAACTATTTCACAGGGATATGAAACCAAAACAATAAAAAACTTACTTCCATTTACACGACATAATTTTACCCTTGATACGTATATTATCGACTTTTCCATAATTGGCAATTGCACTCTTGGAGGTGATGTTATTGAATTTTGATACACGGTGAGCGACAATTCTTGACCCCTTATATTCATTTAAAGAAATAATTTAAAAAATTATAAAATATGAATATCTATGTACAATGTGTACTTTAAAAATATGCAATAAATATATATGAAATTACGTTGAATCTTGAAGAGAGAGATTAAATGTAATTCCACTATATCGGAATTGTTTCCTACTTCCCTTAATTACTCGTCCGACAACATCTACATTAAAATTATTTGTTTAGACATTTAGTAAATGGTTTAATATATATATATATATATATATATATATATATATATATATATATATATATATATATATATATATATATATATATATATATATATATATATATATATATATATATATATATATATATATATATATATATATATATATATATGGTGCGATTCAGCGCAGAACCATTTTTAGCGACAGAACCACAGAACCATCTTCCAGCCAATCAAATCGCAGCATTTAATAATTAATATGTTTTTATTAATATTAAACGAAAAGGGTATTTAAGTCAAATTGCACAAATTGGTTATCAGACGAAATACATTGGATGTTTGCCGCCTGTAATATTTAACTAAATACATTGGATGTTTATGGCCTGTAATATTTAACGAAATACATTGGATGTTTCAGCCTGTAATCTATGGAACATAAGATGTTTTTGGTATTAGGCAATGAGTATTGTACGAAATGTGTTACGTAAAATAATCATTATATGATGCTGACCTAAATACATACAATGTTTACACTTTCAATACATACAATGTTTATACGAAAACACTTAAATATCAAATTTAATAATGACAAAAACATCAAATGTATAACACGGTATTGATTAAGAATTTTTAAGATTCAACACGATGTTGCTGCACGAATAACATTAGCTTCATCTCGGTTAGATGATTCACCAACCTAGCATTCCCTTTCCGTTTATGATCAAGTCGATCTTTTTCTTCATCATCTAAATCTGAACAGATAACATACATTAGATTAAATACATACAATAATAAATCAAACCAACATACCGACTATGACAACCAGTTTAGGCCTCCGACTTTCGTTGTAATTAACTGAAAACAAAACATAACACAATATGACCTATTTAAATCTGAAAAACATACAACTGCATCATTGGGGATTGTGGAATGCAAATGGGCTGGGTTTCAGTAGCAATCCAGATTTTTGGTTCTATAAGCAGTCTTATATATTCATAATTATTTTACATCCAATGTATTTAACTGAAAAGGCATCAACATCAAATGTTTTCAGGAAAAAAAATAGGATAAAGAGATTAATCTAGCCGTACAAACAATTAGGATAAAGAGATTAATCATTTGGAATATCATTGCTGCAATTAGGATCTGGCTGTACAAACAAAATAGGATAAAGAGATTAATCCAGCAAATCAGATTCTGAATGCAAAACTGATGAGTAACAAGAGCATGGATTCGAGTTTACCTGGCGATTATTGTGATGATGGTGATGATTATAAGAGATATTGTTCTTCAATTGTCTTCAAAAAACTAAAACACATGAACCTTAGAAGAACAAGCGAAGAACGATTGTCAAGAACCCTAATTTCTGAACCTTTTAAGAGGCATTTTGACCTGCTTCCACCAACCCTTCAACCCTAACTGAAACCGATTGTCAAGAACCCTAATTTCTGCAAATATGGGTCGTATTCAAACCCTAATACACAGTCCACATAGTTTTTTCAGTCATATTGTTACATGAATATCAGATCAATACTCCAAAATCGAAGCTATCACAATATCTTAGAAAGTAAAAAATAAATACCTTTAGTAAGGGAACGAGTTATGCCGACGCAAACAAGATTGCAATCGGAGCAGGAGGTGGCGATGCCGGTTTCACCTCAGCCGCTTCTATCGGTGAAGACGGCGCATCCGACGATCGGTTGTTTTTACATAGCCTTTGATCTCGTCTGCTCGCTCGTGTACTATTTTGTTTTCTCGACGGTGGAGGTCGCCGGATCTTTACTAGAGAGGATGAAGAATCAGATGTGGTGGCTAGGGTTATCGGAGAAAGAGGGGATTACGGTTTCTAAGAGAGGGGTGAACGAGAGAATTAAGGAAAGGATGGGTTTTTAATCCTCTACGTGCAATTCCGATTCTACCCCTAAGTAGGCAAAAAGTATGGGTTTTTAATTAATTATATATGCATAATATCCATCCTGAATTTCAGCCGTGGATTTAATTATGGACGGTCCAGATCAATTCCTAATATGGTTCTGTGGTTCTGTCGCTAAAAATGGTTCTGCGCTGAATCGGACACTATATATATATATATATATATATATATATATATATATATATATATATATATATATATATTATATTATATATAATAAAATAATTTATACCTATAAGCATTCTTCTAGTTGTTTTATCATCAGCAATAGATTTAAAAGAAGGCACGGTTGGATAAAACGGAAATGCGTTGTTTGCGTCATTGCTTAATCGAGTAAACCGTGTTTTCGTGTTAATAATTATTTCACACTGATCACGATTGAAACTATAACCCTCATACCTAGGGAAATCATCATAAGTTCCCTCTATTTGAAAATGATAAATTGCAAAAACACCCTCTAAATTCATTCGTTCATATAGTGGTACCAATTTGGGAGGACACACAGCCGCAATTCTTTCTCGCTAACATATAAACATTTTAATTGACAAAAAAAGTAAGTTGTAAATAGAAATGATTTGTATTTTTAAAAAATACTTTATATAATATAATAGTTACTTACAGTAGGGTCTAACATAAAGATATATAACTTTTTACTTTGCATGTCCCTCCAAACGAACTCCACACGAATAGCCTTGATATTGTACCACGCAAAGTAATTAAGGGTTGAAAATTTATCAACCTCAAAATGATAATCGAATATCTTCAACATAAACAAAAAGATATATTAAATTAGAATAATTTGAACATAAACAAAAGGATATTTTAATTAAGATAATTCGAAACCCATAAAGTACGTAGTAGTAGACTCGTTATATGGGTACAAAAAAAAGTCGCAAAAAACACAAGACTATCGACTAAATGAAAAAGAAATCATCTTCATCAGGCTCATCAAGTAGCCTATAGACTTTGTTTCGGCTCAAGACTGACACACGTTTACTTTTACTTCTCTTCACGTTGTCCATGGACATAAAGTCGCCCTCGTTGCCGTCTTGCAAGTCATCTTCAAAGTCATCTTCTGAGCTTTCAATTTCATCAATGGCATCCCAATTCCATGTTAACAAATTTGACTCACGTTTACGCCTTTTTTAAATTCTTAAGTTCAATCTGTTATGTAATACAATTTAAAATGACTCAAATTTATTTTAACTGAAAGTCCCAAATCAAAATCACCCAAAACGAATTTAATTTAATGAGAGATATATGTATCAAGTAGTTAGTTTACCAATTTACCATATAAAGCAAGTAACACATACAAAGATATAAAACAAAAATACATCTAAGAGTTCATAAAATATTTAAACACAAAGAAACATTCAGTTAATTACCTCGTTTGTGGTTTCATCAACTGTTGGAGCAGCAACATTGATGGTTTCGCCAACTGTTGGAGTTGCAGCATTCACGATCTCACCAACTGTTGGAGCAGCATCGTCCGACACGGTAGTAGAGTTCTATCACAGCAAAAACAAATGAAATAGCAAAGTGAAACATAATTCAAAGTAAGTGTGTCTATATAATATATTTGACCACTTTGAGCTAATATATTACTTAAAGTCAATTCGGTTGTTATTGGGCCCACTATTGTTATTTGGCAGACAGGAAAATGGATAACCCACATTTGAGCAGATTTGAATATGACCAGGTTAACCCACTTGATAATTCTCAAATTGGAAAATGGATAAATGGATAAAATAAAATAAAATAAAAAAACATGGAAAAAGAAAAAAATGTGAAAAAGTGTCTTTTGACCCATTTGAGCATATTTGAATCTGACCGGGTTAACCCACTTGATAAATTTGCCCAAATTTTGTAGTCTTCAACCCGTTTGACAAAATAGATAAACAAAGGTAATACTTCTCAAAATGGATAAATAGATAAAATAAAATAAAATAAAAAAGGGAAAAAGAAAAAATGTGAAAAGCGGTTAAACTGCTCAAACTGTTAATTTGGCCAAACGGGTCAAATTTCATGTTGTTATTGGGCCCACTGTTGTTATTTGGCAAACGGGTCAAAAGGTGTCTTTTGACCCATTTGAGCAGATTTGAATCTTACCAGGTTAACCCACTTGAGCAGATTTGACCAAATTTTGTAGCTTTCAACCCGTTTGACAAAATAGATAAACAAATGTAATACTTCTTACCATGATAATTGCATTTGTGAGTCCGGAGCTGTCAATGTGTATGATATCACTTTCGGAAGTTTGCTCCAATGGCTATATAATTATTGAAGAGGTTACATTAAACATTAGAAAATGGATAAAATTAAAATTAAAAAACAGGTAAAACGAAAAAATGTGAATATGACCAGGTTAACCCACTTGATAATTCTCAAATTGGAAAATGGATAAATGGATAAAATAAAATAAAATAAAAAAACATGGAAAAAGAAAAAAAATGTGAAAAAGTGTCTTTTGACCCATTTGAGCAGATTTGAATCTGACCGGGTTAACCCACTTAATAAATTTGCCCAAATTTTGTAGTTTTCAACCCGTTTGACAAAATAGATAAACAAAGGTAATACTTCTCAAAATGGATATATAGATAAAATAAAATATATAAAAAAGGGAAAAAGAAAAAAATGTGAAAAGCGGTTAAACTGCTCAAACTGTTAATTTGGCCAAACGGGTCAAATTTCATGTTGTTATTGGGCCCACTGTTCTAATTTCTCAAATTAAAGAGGTCCACTTAATAAAATAATATTATTATCAAGGACCCACTACTAACTATATTTCTAAATATATTCTCAGTTCTCTTTCATAATTAACCTTATATTTTAATCAGAACTATTATCAAATACTACACCACTAACTATCTTCTAAAAATTTGTGACCAAGAGAAATGTGAATTTCTTTTATACGACGGATGGAGGATGAAATAATTACAACCAGACATATGATTATTAGTCAAATAACATTAAACGAAGTTTTGATTTTTTTTTATTTTTTTTTGAAAGATACTAGTTTTATATCTTGATCAAAACAATGTTTTGAATAGATCGTTAGGTAACAAACTTATGTTACGATGTCAATTTGTGTCCTACACATAGTATATTTTGTACACAACTACAAGTGGCAATTGGGTTTCAACATTTTGGATTAGGTCAACTTCTTCTCGTGGTACACCTAATATGCTTTATCAATGTTTTTAAAAATTTGGTTGAAACATAGAAACAAAAAGGTAGTCGGTCGGAAATAAGCCAGTTTGATCGGTGGTTATAACTCGGTCGAAACCGGTCGGTTGAACATCAGAATATGGTTGCACCGGTCGGTCGAAACGGAAAAAAGTGGTTTTTTAAGATTACACATAAGAATATTTTATATAGGTTTCGCAACTGAAAAATATTAAATTTTAGTTGTAAAATAGATTTTGATTTTTTTTTTTTGAATTTTTGAATTTTCTAGTTTTTTTTGGCATTTATAATTTATTTAAATAATTACTGTATAAAAAATAATCAAAATTATTATAATCTGATTTAACTGGTCGGCTCATCTGATCCGACTAGTTCAACTATATTTAGGAAATTCATTGATTAAATGTAATAATCAGTTTTTAAAACATTGTCTTTTTTAAGACTTTAATTATAATCGATTAGGTATGAGAAAAAGCAACGTACCATGTATAAAACAAAACATAATGCTTGTACATTTCATTTACGGTTTGCTTTAACTCGGTAACATGAATATCTGTTTTGCTCGAGTCAAGTGGAAAAGAGTGTCACATTATACGTCAAGTTAACAAGGCCCTAAAACAACCATAAATCCATAATAATTAATCATGTTTATTTTATGTGGCGATATGTACGGTGATCATACTTATATTTCACAATTTTTACCCTCACACTTATATACTTCATCTGTTTCATAATAAGTAATATATTTTAGAGTTCACGGTTTTTGAGGTAAAATATGATAATAATGGTTAATTAGATTAAATTAGATAGTTAGTGGAGGATGAGTCCCACATATATTGATTAAAGTGAATTTAATGATGTTTAAAAGTAAAAGTAAGGGTAAATGTGTCTTTTCACTATATTAAAGGAGATAGTTAGTGGGTGTGGACTCCACTACCTTTTACTAAATATGGTAAGTTTTCAAAGTGTATCACTTATTTTGAAACACCCCCAAATGGAAAGTGTATCACTTATTTTGAAATGGAGGAAGTATGTCGCATTTGTATGCATCTTCGAATAACATATTTAATTAGAACCAAAATTCTAATATTGTATTTGTTAATGTCAACCGAAAGTGTAACGACCCGAAATTTGGTATTAAATAAATTGTGCAAAAATATGATAATTATGGATAAATCGTTTAAAGAACGTAAGAATTGGTTTCGTGTCGTTTGGAGACCGTATGAGAAAGTTATGGGCGAAACCGGGTCGAGACCTAGACCGAAAAGTGCAGCCCTGCTGTACGAGGGAAGTTCACGGCGTGAACTATAGTTCACGATCGTGAACTCCCTCCAGGGATTGTTGTATCTGGCGATTGGAGATCACGACTGGTTACCGATCGTGAAGTTCGCGTTCAAGGGAAAGTTAGCGACGCGAACTTAGTTCGCGTCGTGAACTATGGTCGAGCAGCTTTAAGTCGGGTTTTGGCTCATTTGATGCCATATCGAAACTCCAACTTCTTCTTTGGCGATTTCCGAGCTTGGAGGCTGATTGAGGTCGAATCCTTCACAAATCTTTGGTAGATTTCACTCCTAGTTGAAGATTAAAGGTATATCTTCACTCTTTGATCCTTGTAGCTTAAGATCTATGTGTTTGGATGTAAGGGTTTGAAACCCTAGTTCATGGGGTTATGGATTATGGTGATATAAATGATGGATACACTTAATAGATGGTGTATTATCAAAGGAAACAAGTGTATGATTATGATTTGTAAGAATTTTAAGGGTTGGTTAAACCTAGGGTTTGGTAAATCACCATATTTGGGGGAAAAGTGTTAATAAGTGTTATCTAGAGATAGATGAACACAATAGTAGTAGTATGTGATGTTGATAATCTTATGATTATTGTTTAAGGCATTTGGTGAGATCTTAGAAGGTTGACCGAATCGTGAAGCAAGGAGATTGACGTAAGGAATACGGTTGGAGCATTTTATTGCTAAGGTGAGTACATGTGAACTTTAAAACTGGGTACATAGCGGTAAAGAAATATTTTTAATATGTGACTATTAATGATAAACTAGTTATTTAATTTCTCTATATTAACTAGTTGCTTGATTTTGTGAATACTAAGTGAGACTAGTATATGGATAGTTTGCATGTTGGCCTTATGGCATTGATGATGGATGTGACATATAGTCACATGAAATAGTTAAGACGGGTAGTTTGAAATAGGACAGGTACATGATAGATTCGGAGGCATTCTGAATTATCATGGTATCTTTAAACTGGTGGATTGGAGGCATTCCGATCACCCAACACGATGTTGGATCTCACTGAATTGGAGGCATTCTGATTAGTGAGATAAGATGGGTCACCTTGCTTGGACAGGTGACAAAGGGGGTTCTACTGAACTGGAGGCATTCTGGTTAGTAGGACAAAAATGGGGTCTCGTTGGATTGGAGGCATTCCGAACAACTTGACGGGTCGATTAGGCTATGATTGAATGTGATGGGATTACCGAGGAGGTGATCGATGTATATGAATGTGTTAGGGGTACCGCGGAGGTAACCATAGTATATAAATATGTATGTCTATATATATATTTAGTATGTGTAATCATTTATATATTAATGTCGGGTCTAAAACCCATGTATCTCACGAGACAATTTTGTCTTACGTACTATGTTTGTTTGTGATGCTATGTACTCAGGTTCGGGAGCTAAGGATTAGGTGCGTTTCCTAGTGAAGGCGCACGGGTTTAGTAGAGATAGCAAGGTGGATTTACGTTTGGCTTTGGTTATGATATATTTTGTAACACCACTAGTGACTTTTATTTTATACCAAGGTTTTTGTAAATCCATATTTTGGGACAATACTCTAAATGATTTAAATTTAAAAGGATTTTACGGAAATATTTTGTATTAAAAATTTGAGGTGTTACAACTTGGTATCAGAGCTATAGCTTAAGCGAATTAGGTTGGGTTAACCACCCTAGGCTTAAGTTGTAGAAGTAGAATGATATATTTCCGTTAGATAACTAGGTTGACCTTGAAAGCTATAGGGCTAAGTTGTCTTAGGGTCGAACCCTAGGAAGAATTTCCTTATGTGGTCATTTTCGAGATTGAGAGTCGAAATGGACTATTGAATGAATGATTGATGAAGGTATAGTTGTCATCTTATTATAGCAAAATGGTGAATGTGGAAAGTGGACGAACTCCACTTAACTCGGGAGAGGACCCGGAAGTTTATGCTAACTACACGCCGGTAACATTAGAAGTGATTTGTGACATGTTTGACCGAATGAGGGAAGAAGTAAAAGAAGACGTGAACCGGATTATTGATGACCGGATGACCAAGGAAAGGGAAGGTAATTCCAAACCGGGTATAAAGAGTAAGTGTTCGGGTAGCAAGGCCCACTTGGAGGAATTCTCGACTGAAAAGGAAAATGATATGAGTTTTGATAAGATAAATGGATGTTCATTCGAGGCATTTATGGCATATGAGCCCAAGGCGTATTCGGGAAGTTTTGAGCCAAGAGTCACCGTCCGGTGGATTCGAGAAACTGAGCAAGCTTTGGAGAGTAGCAAATGTAAAAGGGAAGATATGGTGACATATGCTTCTAGAATGTTGAAAGATGAAGCACACGTGTGGTGGATTATGATGTACGAAATATTAGGCAAGAAGGCGATATACAAGATGTCATGGGATGAATTCACGAGCCGTTTGAAAGAGAAATTTTGCCCCAAGAGAAACTTAGAGGAGGTTCAAGAAGAGGTTGTGATTATAAGAAAAGGAGATGAACCGGTGGATGTGTACACCCAGAAAGTGGATCAGTGGGTGGTCCAAGGGCTACCAAGAGGTGGGGAAAAGAGGAGAATCGAAGATAGTTCGGAGTCATCAAAGAAGGGAATGTTCACACTGACTTTGACCAATAAAGTTGGTGGCGGAAAGTGTCCTAATTGTGGTAAGGGCCACAAGGGAGAATGCAAGTCGGGTACAGCTTTATGCTTCACATGCGGAAGAGTTGGGCACAGGGCAAAAGACTGCGGGGTGAATAACATCAAAGAAGTTGAGTGCTACACGTGTCACGAGAGGGGCATTTTAGTGGTGCATGCCCGAAGAGAAGAACCGGTATGCTGACATCAACTGCTCACGGCGAGGCTAGAGGGAGCCACGATATCACTTCAGGTACTATGTTTCTAAATATTATGTTATACGATTCAAGAATTACTTGTCGATAAGTCGCACGAGGTAATGCTCTTAAGGATGGGCCATTGGAGTTGCTATATGAGTCTTTGATGTGAAAGTAGTTATTAGAGTTAACATGCACGACATATATATGGTTAAGCGTTCTAAGTTAAAGATTGGAATTGGGAAATATGAAATTAACGTATATTGAAGGGAATGATGATGGGCAACCTTCATGAAGGTATAAAGTGGGATTAAATAAATGATCAATATGTTATGATTGATAAAGAGGAAAACTTTGGTGCCATGGGGCATCAAGAACGATTGATAAATGAGTAGATTGTGGGAAAGCACTAGAAATGATTATGTGAACACCATGTGGTATAGTGTATAAGTGGGAGTAATGGCCGATGGGAGGCGCGTGATTTTAGAAGGATAATATTATGTGGAAAATAGAAACTGAATGGTGCATACATGAATTGTATGCAAGATAGAATGATATTGCATGGATCTTGTTAGGTCGGAGGCTTTTCGATTAACGAGATTTGATGGGTCACCATGGATCGGAGACTTTCCGATCATTGTGACAGTTTGGAGTCGGGATGGATTAGAGGCTTTCCGATCATCTCGATAAGATAGTTAAAGTATGATTTGTTGTATCCGGGATATGGTGACTGTAGCTGACATATGTAGCATTGTATGGTTAGTTGTTGATATGATTTTATGGTAAATGAGGGTCTGAGTTGGAAATATGGTTCGTGTTTAAGTAGAAGTATGTGTAGAAGATACCTACAAGTTCGTAGTTCATGAAAAAGGAATGCTTTAGGAAGCAAAGTTGGCTATAATGAAAGATGTATAATGGGTGGTTAGGCCACAATTGGTTATGATTGAGGCTCTAGAGCCGGTAATCGAAAATTTCAAGTATGGCATAAGGATGTTTGAAGGAGATTATAAATGGTATAAGTAATTGGATGAAAATTTAAAAGGTAATAGAGATTTGGTATTGCTTTAAATGAAAATTGTTAAACGATTGTGGAAGTTGAAATCGAAGAAAAGAGGAACGATTGAGAAAGGAAATTTAGATATTGGAATCGGGAATGAGAAACTTGGGAAGCGATGTCTTAGTAATAAAGAATATGGAAATTTTGCAAAGTAAGTTTGACTTTAATCATAAGTCAAGGTTGGTCAACTAGTGGATTGTTGACTTCAGTCAAAATTGAGTTTTGACTTTCGTTTAAATTGATTAGTCAAGGATAAAGGCATAATGTACCCTCTACATATGTAAGTTAGTGGTTAATGGATTAATGGAAATAATGGCAGTCAAAGGGGTGCGACTTTGGCCGTTGGGTATTTCGAATGGAATTTAGGAATCTAGTGTGATTGTGGTTGGACCATGAATGCAAAGTCGATTGATACGGAATTAATGACTAGTAGAACCACTAATGGGTAAGGAAATCTTCAAAATATTGTTGACTTTGTACTTAAGTCAAAAATGGAACAATGTTGACAATTTGGTCAAAGCGAGGGGTTGACCATCATTTTGGCCAATTGGTCATTAGTAATGATTGGGTCATATCATCCCAATGGGTACAAAGAGTTTGGTTAAATGATTGGGTGTGTAAGGTCGAATCATGAAATTCTGACCCGTTC
Source organism: Calendula officinalis (assembly GCA_963853835.1). NCBI lineage: Eukaryota > Viridiplantae > Streptophyta > Magnoliopsida > Asterales > Asteraceae > Calendula > Calendula officinalis. The sequence goes on along the minus strand of OY970829.1, from coordinate 72,835,162 downwards.
GGGTATTAGGAACTCAAGATTGGATTTTTGACCCGTTAGGGGTATAACGGGTCAAGTGGGCAATTAAATGCATAAGTACTATTGGATCATAATTTAGAAGTGAAATGAGGATTGGAAATCCTTGAGTTGATTCCGGGGACGGAATCCTTTTAAGGGGTGGATAGTTGTAACGACCCGAAATTTGGTATTAAATAAATTGTGCAAAAATATGATAATTATGGATAAATCGTTTAAAGAACGTAGAAATTGGTTTCGTATCGTTTGGAGACCGTATGAGAAAGTTATGGGCGAAACCGGGTCGAGACCTAGGCCGAAAAGTGCAGCCCTGCTGTACGAGGGAAGTTCACGGCGTGAACTATAGTTCACGATCGTGAACTCCCTCCAGGGATTGTTGTATCTGGCGATTGGAGATCACGACTGGTTACCGATCACGAAGTTCGCGTGCAAGGGAAAGTTAGCGACGCGAACTTAGTTCGCGTCGTGAACTATGGTCGAGCAGCTTTAAGTCGGGTTTTGACTCATTTGATGCCATATCGAAACTCTAGCTTCTTCTTTGGCGATTTCCGAGCTTGGAGGCTGATTGAGGTCGAATCCTTCACAGAAAATTTCAAACCCTTGCATATTGTAACACCAAATATATCTTACATTACGCCATTTTGAGAGTGGTTAAATACACGTTAAAAAGTCCCACAAAAAAATACAGTCAGCTTTTACTTGGATGCACGTTTTTATAACTCTATTTTCTCAATTTTATATAATGACAGTTCAATTAATTAATAAGCTTTAAATGATTGTCACAAATTTATTCCATGGATACCGACCCTTCACTGATTCACACTTCCATTGCACATGCGTTTACGTTAGCTTGGGAAAATTAATGCTAGTAAAAGGACAATAATCGTCATAAAAAAAAGTGAAAGGACATAAATCTGTTCATGGCCCAAAAGATGGACAGCAAAGCAACCGTTGACCCACAACTTTGAAGCCGGCCTCCGTGAGTGAGGCTTTAATTGGAAGCCGGCCTCGGGAGTGAGGCTTTAAATGGAAGCCGGCCTCGGGGACGGCTTAGGCTGGATTGGAGGACTCCCGAGGCCGGCTTCTAAAAGAATGCCTCCCGAGGCCGGCTTCAAGCATACACAAATCTCCCTGCATCTCTTCTCTCTCTTCATCTCTCTGCATCGACCTCTCTCCTGGTAAGGAATAACGGAAAATTTTGATATTTAATTTCAACAATGTTTCTCTGTTCTTGTTTTTAAATCGATCGTTCGATGTTTTTTCGCCTATTTCCCCGTTTAATCGCAGGTTTACGTGTGTTTATCGTGTTTTTATGAGTTTTTAGTAACCTCACTATTTTTTAAAATTTAGGGGTTTTTCGCTTTAACATTGTGCAATCGCAGCTCGTTATTCTCTAATCGGAGCTACTGATTTGATTTTTCTGACCAATTTGGGAGTTTTTGTCTTCAAATTATTTTAATCTGTGTCTAATTTGTAACGCACACGATTGTCGAGGAAGATAACTTGAGTTTTATTTAGTTTGCTATATTTTACAATAAAACAAAAACTAACGGTTTTATAATCCTTTCTTCTTTGATTGCATTACTGTTTTATTCTTGGTAATGTGTATTAATTTGAAGATACTGATATTTCACCTTTGTTATTCATCGGAAACTTGAGTTTGAAAGATTAATATTTTTTGCATGTTTGTTTAATTAACTTTGTAATATAGCTGATTCTCACATTTATGATTTTATTTTCTAATATATTTCAGGTTTATTGGTCTAAATTAATCTACAAGGGGCTTTACACAGTTAGGTGTTTGTTAGTTGTTACTAACTAAATTTTCATAGTAAACCTCTTGGATCTGACGGATTGTAGATTGGAGGTAAATTTGTGTTCATTTTAATTTTTATGTCCCAATTATGTGTGGTTTAATTAAGAAAATATGCTAAATTAGTAAATTATGTTTAAGAATTTTAAATAGTGTGTTATAAATCGCATCACTAACAAAATTTCAATAAAATATGCAGTTAGTGTTGTATTAGTTGCATAATGAGATGGTTTTTAGTTTTTGTTCGGTGTTCACATAATCAAATTGTATTATAGATTGAAATACATTCTTGCATTACACATTTTTTGTTCAGTAATTATTGGTTAGTTTAATCTATTGTAGTAATAATGGCTCCTAATCCAAGAGTTGCAAAAGCATTTCGTGCTATGCGAGAGATCGGGATTCCTGAAGAAAAAACAAAACCAGTTTTGAAGGCTCTTTTGAAAACGTATGAAAAAAACTGGGAACTTATTGAAGTAGAAAATTATCGAGCTCTTGCAGATGCTATTTTTGACAGTGAGGAAGCACAGGTATGTTAGTTGATTCCTGATTACTTTACCAATTTTTTATTTTATTATGATTATTATTATTATTTTTTTAATTACTGTCTCTATTTTTTTAATTCCAGGCTGCAGAACAGCAGAAAAAGAATGATAATGCTGAAACCGAAGTAAGTAGATAGCTTGAGTAGATGTGGAAATTTTGACCCGTTTATCCATGAATGGGCCAAAGCAAAACGTTTAGTAAAAAAGGGTCGTATGGGTCAAAAGTCGTCTAAAATGTTTTCCTAATGTGTATAACCTACTATATCATTTTATTTAGAAAAAGTAGATGATTGTTGAACTAGTATAACTTCTGGATTATAATTATATATAATAAAATTTATGTTTTTAATTTTTTTATTGTGCTTGGTGTCATACTGTCATCTTTGATTCACAGGCAGCAGAACAGAAGAAGAAACTTGAGCAAGCTGAAGTAAGTAATTTATTTGTTTCATGAGTGTATGCTTTATTATTATTTCCAGATTTTTTTTCAAGAGAGATGAAGAGAGAGAGAGAGAAGAGATGCAGGGAGATTTGTGTATGCCTGAAGCCGGCCTCGGGGAGGCATTCTTTTAGAAGCCGGCCTCGGGGAGTCTTCCAATCCAGTGGTCACATCAAGTATGCCAAAACCGGTCTCGAGGAGTCCGGGTTTAATGGGGAAGCCGGCCTCGGGGACCCCAGAAAGCCTATTTTTGAAAACTGAAAAAAAATAAGCCTATTTGTGAAAATACAAAGCCGATGAGGCCTATTTTTGAAAAAATATCCTTGTAAAGCCGACTACAATATTTTCCGATTGGAAGTTTCTTTAAATAAAAACTAATATAATTCTAAAATCAAAAACCAACAAGAATCCAAAAATGGTGGCCCCAATTGCAAGATTTTTAACAAAAAAGAAAACTTTAGTTCAACTCACCCCACCCTACCGGAAAGCCTTCGCGATTATGTTTTCCACCCCACACCCAAACAAGGTTATAAAAGCACGAGGACAGTGACACCGTGTTTACAATGTTACTTTTGCTGTAAAAGTAGATGATTGAAGACAATGTTCTAGATAGTAATATCAAAATTTAAAAAAAAAAAATTGAATTCAAATAATTGAATAAATTAAAGCAAATAACTAAATAAATCATAAATAATACATTCATTAAAATTAAAAAATACATAATTTAAGAGTAATAATTCAAATAACAATAATAATTTAAAAACAATAAACCACTCTACATGATTTCTCCCCAAAAATGCTCCACAAGGTCATATCAAAGTCGTCGTGTGCATCTCTATCATGTAATTCCCTCGTTTTCCTCATGTAAATGTCACACCTCTCGATTCAAGTACATTGCATATATCCAACAGGTTCATAAATTGTTCATTCTCAACAATGTTAAAACAATTGTGTTCGATTATCATGTTACACAATTTGATCTTTACAATAAGAAATAATCTAGGCATAGATTATTATTTTTTTTAACAGCAAAAAGAAGGCGACAGCTCGAGCTTCGGCATTGCCATCACCCGCCCGAGGACCTCCAAACTAAAATATTAAAAACGAGAATCTAGCAAAAAGCTAGACTAAAAAGTACATTACAATGGATTTTTTAACCACTCATCCCAAGAAATCTTAATCTTATGATTCCTATGGGATAACCACGAAAAAGAGAACACCCGTATATTATCAAAATGATCCGATTTTTTTAGACTACCGCTACTATACAATAAAGAGTTCCGGAACCGCCAAATCATCCAACACGTTGTGTAACCTATAATACGCATCTTCACATTCCGTGAGTTCTTAGACAGAATATCATCACATTTTGAACCCCATTGCTCAATCGAATCACAGTCCCAATCGACTAAATCACACCATTTATAGATCTTCTCCCATAAAGCTCGAGCCAAAACACAAGAAAACATAACATGAGCCGACGATTCCAATCTATTATTATAAATTGGACACAGAATTGACTCGATATCCATCCCTCTCCGAGATAAATTTTGTCTCGTTGGAATACGATCTAAACATAACCGCCACATAAATATATTCACTTTTAAAGGAATATATTTACACCATTTAAACACTTGAGTTGAACCGGGGAAAAGACGATCATTAATAAATCTTCTAGCTTCTCCGACCGAAACTCATAACTATCTCCTAAGGACCAACAAACTTTATCTTTGCCTTCGGAAATATGAGACTCCCGAATAAGATTCTGGAAATATTTTTTTAAGTACGATGAGTTAGTGATAAGTTGTTGTCACGATCTTGTCAGTAACTCGTCAGTAAGGAAGCCGTTACTGACGAGTTAGGAGACACGTAATGGTTGTAAGAGGCCTGACAAAACCTTCACCAATCACCACCATCTTTTTCTTAACAGCTCATAAGAGCATCCACAATGGCTAACCTCTTAAATGACTTATTATATTTGTCACATCCTCTAATAACCTATTAATTAAAAATCTCTCCAATGTTAATCTTTTCAAAGACTTTTTCTTATTAATATTACTAATTTACCTTTATCTATATCAAATGTTACTAAATGCCCCCTCTTATGTAATTTAATAATTTTAAAGCATTTATAAAACTTAAATTTTTTGTAAAATGTCTCTTACAAAAATATTATAATGCTTAACCTTAAAAATTATTGAAATATGATAAAGTTATAATTTATAGTTATAAAAATAATAAATGATTCACATATAAATATATATAGGGGTTTAAAATGTAAAATTGTTAAATATAAGGATTAAAAGAATCAAACATTGAAAGATGATTAACTGGTTGAGGAAGAATAAATGGTTGGAGTCACCACCTAAAAAGGTCATCTATTCAAGTTTTTAGAGATTAATCAAATAGTAATAATATCTTAAAAACCTCTCATTGGAGATGATTAAAGAATCAAACATTGAAAGATGATTAACTGGTTGAGGAAGAATAAGTGGTTGGAGTCACTTTCTAAAAAGGTCATCTGTTCTAGTTTTTAGAGATTAATCAAATAGTAATAATATCTTAAAAACTGGAGATGATTTAAGTCATACGGTCATACCCCCTACGCCACCCCACCCCACCCCCCTCTCCCAATTAAATTTCAATAAATTTGCCTCAAAACCCCAAATCCAAAAACCAAATCTCGACTCAGTTCAATATTCAAAAAACCCAAATCCTTTCCCCCTTTTACGGAAAAAAGATAATTACAAATTACGTGTTTATCTCTTTCTTTCAAATCTTAACACATAGATATACAATATACAATAGACTATATATCAATGTATCATTCTTGAACTTCATATAATAAAAAAGCTTACATTTTTCATGATGGGTTCTTTGATTCCGCAAATGGGTGTTTTCTTTTGGGTTGTTGTGATCATTTTAAGCTGCAATCTTGTGGATTCACAAAGTGAAATCAGAACTAGTGTTCTTCAAGGACGAGTTTTTATTGATGGAAAAAGTGCGATTGCAAAGATTGACAGTGATTTTATTTGTGCTACAATGGATTGGTGGCCACCTGAGAAATGTGATTACGGTACTTGCAGTTGGGGTCATGCTTCCCTCCTCAATGTGGTATGATTTTTACTTCTTTTTTTCTTTTCTTTTTTGAATTTTGTGTGTGTTTTTGGAGGTGTGTAGTATGTGTTATATTGATGTTTTCATAACTGAATCTACTAAGCTCGTTTATAATTTTTTTGAATTGTTACCATTGTTGGGGATCAATTATCATTACTACTTTTGTCAAGTGATTTCTTGAAACCTTTCAATATTTGAATTTTTATTCGCACAATTTTTACAAAATCTTTCACGGTTTTTGTATTTTTGCAAGAAAACTGGTTGATTTGAGAAGAAAAATACAATTTTAATTATTGAAAAGTTATTCTTTTTTGTTTTTTTGTTTTTGTTTTATATTCATGTTTGCATATTAACTTGACAAAAAAGTTGTTCTTCGATGAATCCTTCATATTTTGGAATTTTGTGTGTATTCTTAAGAGTAAAAAGTTCAATTATTGAACCAATTCATTAAATTTTTTTATTTTTTGCAGGATCTTAACAACACAATTTTTCAAAATGCCATCAAAGGTAAGAACAAAAAGGAAATTCCTCATTTGTTCTATTCTGACCTCAAATGTCAAAATTATCACGCATAAATACAATAACAATTATAAAGTTAGCAACAACTACAAGTTTGACCATTCAAAGTCAAACGAGTCTTAGTTTATTAACCTGATTTATTTCAACAAATTTGCAGCTTTTTCAACATTAAAGATTAGATTAGGAGGGACTTTACAAGACAAAGTTCTTTACCAAACAGAAAACAATCCAAAACCTTGCACTACATTCTCAATAAACACCTCAGAATTATTCGGTTATACTGAAGGCTGCTTACCGTTATCCAGATGGGATCAATTAAGCAACTTTTTTCAAGAAACAGGGTAAAACTTGAATAACCCTAATTTATTTTTCATAATGTTCACATTTTATGAAAATTTGAATTCCCATGTTTATAATTATGGTTAAATCTAGGGCTGAAATCATATTTGGATTAAATGCACTTGCTGGGAGGACAGTATTAGCTGATGGTTCGGCAGTTGGTCCTTGGGATTCTGCAAATGCTGAATCTTTAATGCGTTATTCTGTTAAAAAGAATTATACAATGTATGCTTGGGAACTCGGTAAGTTTATTCACCTAACCGTAATTGCATTTGAAAAAAAATATATTTGAAAAATTAGTGAAAATGATTATAGTTAGAGGTTGCAAAGTGGTCAAAACGGGTCGAATAGCGGGTCATAACGGGTAACCTTTCAAGTAAACGGGTCAAAATTGCCCGTTTAATCTAATCATTCAAATATTTTGTAGGAAATGAGCTAAGTGGGAGTGGTGTTGGAACACGAGTATCAGCAAATCAATATGCTTTTGACACAATGACCCTAAAAAACATAGTTCAAGAAATCTATCAAGATATAAACCCTAAACCGCGAATAATTGCACCCGGTGGATTCTTTGATAGCAATTGGTTCAAGGAATTTATAGGCAAAACACCCGAAACCCTAGATATAATCACTCACCACATATACAATCTTGGCCCAGGTAAATCTTTTTTTTTTAAATTAATCATATTTATACAAATTTAAAAATACCCAATATATAAAGTTACAATCTTTTATTGTTTTTATTAGGGGTTGATCAACATCTTGTTGACAAAATACTCGATCCAACTTATCTTGATGGTGAAGCTGATACATTTAAGCAGCTTGAAAATATTCTCAAGAATTCTGTAACTTCTGCTTCTGCTTGGGTTGGTGAAGCTGGTGGTGCTTATAATAGTGGTCATGATCGTGTTACAAATGCATTTGTGTTTAGTTTCTGGTAAGCAAAGTGTGAAAAGACGAAAATACCCTTTTAGGAAAAGTATTGATATTTGTATCATGTAGGTATTTGGATCAGCTGGGAATGTCGTCTGTTTATGACACGAAAACGTATTGCAGACAAACGTTGATTGGAGGAAACTATGGTTTGCTTAATACTACAACGTTTGAGCCTAATCCAGATTACTACAGGTTCATAAAGCTTTGACTTTTTAGGTCAAAATTGTGAAATTTACCTTTATTAAAGATTATATTTTGATGGGAATTTGTTTCTTTTTTTTAACAGTGCTCTTCTTTGGCATCGTTTGATGGGTAGAAAGGTCCTTTCCACAAACTTTTCGGGCACCAATAAAATCCGATCATATGCACACTGTGCTAAAGAATCCGTAAGTTCACTAGTGTTTATATTTTTCTTAAATACATTATTAATTAGTTATAAAATTCAAACATTTATTGAAAGGGTAAATGAGTCATTTTTGAAATCTTGATTGCAGAAGGGAATAACTCTGCTACTAATCAACCTAGACAACACAACTACAATCAATGTGAGTTTATCACTAAACAGCACATGGAACGTGCGCAAACTCAAATTGCCACGTCATCATGAAGCAAACACGCCACTAAATTCCAAAACTTTTGGAATTAACACACGAGAAGAATACCATTTAACTGCCAAAAACGGGGATTTGCACAGTCAAGTAATGTTGCTAAATGGTGAAGAATTAAGAGTTAATTCATATGGAGAAATACCACAATTGGAGCCTTTATATGTGAATTATTCAGATTTTATAAGTGTTGCTCCGTTTTCGATTGTGTTTGCTCATATACCACATCTTACTTTATATGCTTGTAGCAATTAAGATGGTATATAACCTTAGATTATATACACGAAATGGAAGTGAGAATCGCTTCCATTTCGGTTATTGATCCATAAATGTATTTAGATACTAAAGAACGTTTGTTTTAACTTATTTTTAGGGTTTATTAGTTTATTTGTTCAACTTATTTTTCATAAGATCATTTTTCGGATTTGTTTGTAGTTTGTAGTCATTATAAGTTCATAATCGATTCAGACCGGGCTAAGCAAACAATATAGAACACGCCTTGAAAAAGAGAATTGATATTCACCACAAAAAATATTTCTCATACTACACTATACAAGAAATAAAGCAGACTGTCAACTATGTCAATACATAATACATAAGTTGTGGTATAGGAAGTAATTTGTGTGGTGTCGATATCACCTCTGAAAAAACTAGTTTGTCTTTAAGACTGCCACACGGTAGGGTGATGTTCCTATCTATATCTATCGGGCTATGAAAAGCATAAAATTAAAATATAACAAACAACCCCTTAAATGTGATATTTTTTACCTAATAACTTTTGAATGTGTCAATTTGGGTTGTGTTTTATATATACTTCATCCAACAGATAAAATTAAAATATTAACTTAGGTTCTGTTTGGTAAGCCTCTTAATGATTTAGTTAAGAAGACAACCTTTTAATCGGACAGATTTAAAACGTTTGGTAATGCCTCTCTGAATAAAAAAAATTGAACATGTTCTGCTTTATAATCGAACAGATGTAAGGAGAAGTCTGAATCATTTAGACATCTGCATCATTCAAATATTAATCATTCAGATTCAGATTCTATTCAGTAGAAAGTAGGCCATAAGTATATTTACAATGGTATGAAACTTCCTAAATCATTTAATTCAAATAAATATATTAGCATTGAAAAATATAGACAATATAGTGATCAAGAGTTTGTTAGGATTTGTTTAGTAGTTATCTTTAGTCAATATTATTCATTGGTGGTTAATTAAAAAATACATAACTTCATAATCATACTTGCTTCATATTCTATCGTGTTTAAAATTTATGAGCAAAAAAATATACAAAAATAATACATAATCTAGGGTTATAAGATTCTTTTTTTATAGCTATACTTAACAATACATACAATAGTTTCGGTTAGTAAAAGTTGGTCACCTTCTATATGTAAAATTGTTGAAGGGGACCCGACCCGACCCGACCCAAGTTAGTTGTAGTCACTAAAACCTCGTTCTTCTTTTTTCTTTTTTTATTTCTTCAATCTATTTTCTTGAAACTTTGAGGCTTACTGCTTGCAAACGCTAACCATACAACCGTACCAGTAAGATAGAAGAAAATCGATGGTGCAAAGAGTGACATCTACATTTATAATAATAGTAATTTTTTATTAAAATTATTTTGGTAAAAAAAAAAAAGGTAAATTTTGATGAAAACTTACACCCCATGAATGTGTTGAGTCAAGAAGATATCCGGTGAGAGCAACACCTACAATTCCCGGAAATGCCCCTACGGTATTGGTAATGCCCTGAATGTACAATCCCAAATCTCGGGGTTAAATATGTAAATTGACATTTTAAAGTTGGAATTAGAATAACGAAATTAACCGAACATACCAAAAGTATGCTTGCATATTCGGGTGAAATATCTTGATGTGTACAATATAGTCCTGCAAATTAAACAAATGACAATTATAATAACTTTAAAAAATATTTAAAAAAATTAATTTATTTGAGCACCTGATAATGCAAAGCTCGATAGTGCTAAACCACCGGTAAGAATAGTAACAACTTCCCATGGTGGTAAACCCAAGTCAACAGATGATAAAATCATACACGTGGCAGGAGACAAAAATGCAATTGTTTGGCATATTTTACGTACCTACCAAAAATATTAATAAAAAATTAGAAATAGAAACCGTTGTTCTAAATAATGTGGATCATGTGTGCATAGAAGTTGCATAATGGGCAGGTCGGGTTGACCTGAAACACTTTTTATACAAAAAGTTCACAATTTTATAAATAACTATATTATTTTTAGTTATCTTTTTATATTTAAACCGTTCGACCCGTTAAAGATAAAACATAACCAAAACCGACCCGTTCATGAGTAAACGGGTCGAAACAGTTCAACATACAACAGTTGTTTCGACTCCATTAGAGATTAAGTTGTCTGCAAACTGTGAAGCAAAGCTGGTTACAACAACTGAAGCAAGTGGAGGAAGAACCGAAACCTGAAAAAAATAATACAGTAATTATAATATAATTAACCATTAATTTAAGATTTTTTTCAATTTGGAACGATCATAATATTGAAATATCTTCCTTTTTGAAAACATTACAAAATTCCATCATATTAATTTATGAATTTAAATAATATGTAAACAATAAAAGGGTGCTGATTTACAAACATACCCATGCAGCTTCTGTTAAATTCAAGTCCAACTCCTCACTGCATATTATTTAAAACCGAGAGTTTTAGGATACTTGTATGATTAATATTTAATATCAAATATTGGGACGTTTTTAATTATTTATATATTAAAATTATCACCTGAAATAAGTAGGAAGCCAAGATAAACAGCAATAATGACCCCAACTTCCACAAAAATGAGCATATATCATCGCCCATACGGCTTTACTTTGAAAAAAAGATTTCCATGGTACCTATAGATTTAAAAAAAAAACATTAAAATAAGATTAATATTTCCAATTTTGATATGGTGGAATAAATAAATATTAAAAAAATATTTTGATTCATACGTTGAGGGAGCCACCGAATTCCTCCATTGAAGTTTCCCATGATTTTGGCTTATGATTCGGCTGAGACCCTGTAATTAATTCGACAAAGTATTTGATCATTCGTTGAATACCCAAAATACCCTTCAACAAAAAATTACTCTTTTCAAATCCAAGCTATAGGTAATATAAATATTTTAGTTTAAGATCATAAACTAAATAACCACACACAAAAAGATCCTACTATCAGAATTAGAGTTATTTATAAGAACACAGCAATTTAGAAAATAAAATTAAAATAATAAAATAAATCCTGTATGCTCTTACTTGATACTGATGCAGAATTTGTTGAAGGTTGGTCTTCTGCAACAAATTGAAACCCTAAAAACCTTCAATTTTAAAGTTACATTAGTCAACTTCCAAGTAAGCAATTTCATAAATAAAAGCTTCTTAATTTATTAATTTAAAAGGATCTTGGAGAAATTTCTTATATTTCTAGACGTCTTATAATGGAAAACAAAATATATATGGAAAAAAACTTCACTTACCACACAATTCCGAACAATCCAAACATGTAAAATACGGATTCCCAGCCAAAAGATTCAATCAGCGGTGGAGCCAAAAGAAGCCTAGAAGTTTGTCAATATATATTATTAAAATAAATAAATTATTACAAATTAAAAATGATTTTTATTACATTATGTAACATACCCTAAGACACTCCCAACACTTAAACCACCAAATACAAATGATACAGCCCGTGAACGCTCTTCCAATGGAATTAATCTACATCAAAGGTTAAAGGCACCAAAAAATAAACAAAATAATCCATAAATTCATAAATGATTTATTAAAATAAACAAAAATATATCTACTAAAGTGAAATCAACCTGGCAATCAGATCTGTTGCAGCTGAAGGAGACACTCCTTCCCCGATTCCAACCTGCATTATGATATAAAAATAACTAAAGTTTAATGTGCTAATTAAACATAATTTAAATTTTTTTCAGAAAATTAAATAAAAAAACATACAAGAATTCTTGTAAAAACAAGTCCAGGCATAAAGCCAGCAACAAGAGGAACAAGTGCGGTTGCAAGTGACCATGCCAAAACGCCAAATTGAAGGATTACTCTGCATCAAGTTATAAACTGAATAAAACTTATAATAATACTTGTACAAAATTAATCAACTTAATAAACTACAATTAGATCATTTAACAAATATAATATAACTACTTGCATTAAATACTAACCTCCCACCAAATATTTTTGAAAGCCAACCACCTGGCAACTGACTCATTGCATACCCCCAAAAGAATGATGATTGCACTAATCCTGCTACTGATGAACTCCATCCGAATTCATGCGACATTGGTATAATTGCAATACTCAAGTTTACCTACAACAAAAAACATTTTACTTTATCCGATTTATCACAAAAAGTTCAAATTTAGATAATTTACTAAAATTTATTGAATTAAAAAAATCAGATTACCTTATCCATGTTACAAATAACAAAAGCAAGTGAAGTAGTGCCAATGAGTTTATATCTTTGAGGAACATTCTTCCAAGGAGGCCAATTTAAGTTTTGAAACCCTAATTTCGCAAATCCATTTTCAGGATTCTCCCCCAATTCATCTTCAACTCTTAGCGAAGTGACTATCGGGGAAATTTTTTCGTTTTCCGAAATGTTTTCTTTCTCCTTGATGCTGCAGGAAACATTCGGAAACACAGGGCGAGAATTTAGTAACGAAGGTGATGATGATGATGATTTTAAGAACCGATTGGTGGAAGAATGGCGGAATTTGTTGTGTGAAAGACAGGATAAACTGGTGTCTGTTCTAAATGTAAACAATTTCGCCATTTTTGACGAAATTTGTTGAGATTAATTGGAGTATTGACAGTGTTATTTAAGTATTTGATTTGATCATTTGAATTTGTGAAGAAGAGAAAATGAAGAACGCTACTTTGAAGAGAGGACCAAATGACGCCACGGAGGAGTTGGTTTGCGGCCCCGGTTTAATTGGAATGTACCAAATAGTCAAATGTTTTCTTTCTCCTGCAAATTTACAAAATGGTCCTTAAACTATTGGATGGTTTGTGAGAACGGTACAAAACTAACAAGTTTGGCAAATTCACCTACTCATTTTACCCATGTTTCAAAGTTAGTCATTCCCTCCGACTTGCATGTATCATGTATTGTATGTATTTTTATCAAAACGGCATTCTGATGTGTTTTTTAAAAACTGCTTATTGACTTTTTGAATAAGAGTTTTAAAAAGTAAGTCTCTTCTTACTTCTTGAAATCTCCCTTTTGAAGCTTTTATGCAAATTCATTTTTAACTTATTGACTTCTTGAAAAACCAATAAATTAATAAGACACTTTCAAAAGCAAATCCAAACATACCCTTATTTATAATAGTCTCTATCGATAATTTTGAAACAAGGAGTACAACTAAAGGTTATTATATGAAGAAAAGTTATACTATCTCCGTCCCACAAAAAACTTCATATTTCACTTTGACACAAGTTTTAATTAAGGTGATAGTTAGTGGTGGAGTCATTAATAATAATTTTGATTAAAATATAAGATTGTTTGGAGAGAGAAAGAAAGTTAGTGGATAGTTAGTGATGGGGTCCTTAATAATAATAGTATTTTATCGAAATGAGAAGTTTTTTGTGGGACAAAAATTTAGGGTGAAATATGAAGTTTTTTGTGGGACGGAGGGAGTATTGTTTTCAACTAAATTTTATTACTCTATGACTCTATCAATTAATATTTGTAATCAATTAATTTTCTTTCATAATCTCATTTTCTAATTTGAACACTTCTATTAATAAAATTGATAAAAGAATAAGTTATTAGTATAAAACAATAACAACACTCTTATATCTATATAAAGTTCATGCAATAATATCATAGAATATTCAACACGTGATCAAGAAAAATGTATATTTTTTTCATTTCCCCAAACCCCATCTGAAATCTCCATAATAAACAAACCTTTGATCAAATCTCATTTCACATTTTCTAGATTTTGTTGACTGGTTGACTGCAAGCTACTACAATGGCTACAACTTCAAACCCATCGGTGATCGCGTTACATAAGGCCGCACTTTCAAAAGGCTGTTGGAAATCAGTCTCTACACGTTGAACACCAACAACCACAATACAACGAAAATAAGAAGAAAATGTTTACTGACTACAAACTTTCGTTATTCTTGTTTTAATATGTGGAAGGAGAAACAACAAACACTGACCTCAATTTTACAATGATTTTTAATCTAAAACACTTAACAATAACATAAACGTGGGATGCTATACTAATCCACCAACCTAGAAAATAAGGGGTGATTTTTCTACCACAACTTTTAATGTACGTACCATATCCAGTGCATAACAGTTAGCTGTAAAATTTGATATAACTATTAAAAGTACCAATATCCTAGAAAATAGGAAACAACAAACTCAAGTATCGAAAAACATAAGACGACGTGAGAAGAAAATTACAAAGTAGGAATGCAAACAAACAATCACGAGTTCCAAACTGACCGATGACAAGAAAATTGTTGTCTCATTTTTTAAAAATAAGTCAACTCTCCCCTCTAATTTCTTCACGATCCCCTTTCAAAGTTAAACTCGAGAGACGAACAAACACCCATTACAATCTCTCATTCATTTGCTGTTTTCGATTCCGGTGGTCATGGCTGCCGGAGACTCACTTCCGGTGAAAACTGCACAGCAGATGGCCATGGACGGCGATCAACCACCTTCCAAATACATCTTCAACAGCAACAACAACACCCCTTTAGAAACCTCACCTCCGTTTGCTCCGGTGCCGATCATTGATATCGGTTGTTTCTTCTCATCTTCTAAAAAAGATGATCAGCAAACTGAATTAGCTAAACTCCGATCAGCACTCACAACTTGGGGTTGTTTTCAGGTATATACTTTATTTCCTTTTCATATTCAATACCCTTTATTAATTTCTGCTTGTTTTTTAGTAATCTTGAAGAAGAAAAAGTGAGAATAATCACCAAATTGGTGTTGTGCCTTCATGTTGAATTTGGTCACCCAATTTTTGTATTCATATTCCAAATTAAGTAATCGTGAAAAAAAAGTGTCATAAAATGTTAGTTTTGATTGAAAGTTTTTTTTTGTCTAAATATAAATTTGGTACTTGGATTTTATTACCAATGGGGATTGTTTCCAGGGTTTGAATCCTAGGTGTTCAATTTTGTACAAAACCTTTAATTTCTATTACTAAATTTAGATTATATATCAGGGAAAATATGCTAAAAATTGTTCCTTTGTCCTGGAAATTCAATGCATCTTGATGAATTTATGATATCTTGATAAATTCTGGTACTCTTGTTCTATTTCCAACTGGGTTCGCAATGTTTACAGTTCTTGATTCTTGTTGAAGGGTGATAAAAATTACAACTTTTTCTTGAAATCCATTACTTGATGAAATTTTCAACTCAATTTTATATTCTTTACCAGGCTGTGAATCACGGGCTTTCAGATTCGTATCTAGAAAACATTCGACAAACAATCAAACAGTTTTTCAAGCTTCAATTAGAGGAAAAAAGAAAATACTTCAGAGAAATCGGTTCTGTTGAAGGCTATGGAAATGACATGACTTACAGTGATAATCAAGTTCAAGATTGGTGTGATCGCCTTTTTCTCCGAATCCTCCCAAAAGATCAAAGAAAACTCCAATTCTGGCCCGAAAATCCATCCAATTTTAGGTATGATTACGCATTGGTAACTTGTACTTTCAATCTAACGAATGATCGAGTTGTACATTGTGCAGGGAAACCATAGATGACTACACCAACAACATTATGTCTATATCATTGGTGATATTTGAGGCAATGGCGAAATCGTTGGGTTTGGAAATAAATTGTTTTTCAAAATGTTTTAGTGAAGAACAAGATGTGTTACAAGGTCGTTTTATTTTGTACCCACCGTGCCCTATTCCTGATCAAGTTCTTGGTTTGAAAGCTCATTCGGATAGATCGGGAATTACTCTTTTGTTACAAGATCCTGAAATTGAAGGGCTTCAAGTCTTGAATGATGGTAAATGGTACATGGTTCCCGTGATTCGTGATGCTCTTTTTGTTAATCTTGGTGATCAAATGCAGGTAAATCATTTAAAAATGATAATTTTTTTAAATGAAATGATTTAGAAGGTTATACACATTACATAAAAAGATCTGTTTAGGTAACTTTTGACTTGTTTGACCTACTCAACCCATTTGACCACTTTTTGAGAACTAAATCTTTAGTAGGGGAGGCAAATCCTAACACGACACGAAACTCGACACGAACCCGACACGAAAATAATCAAGTTTGGAATGAGCCTAAATGGATTGGGGTAAAAAAACAAGTCGTCCTATCCAACCCGTATATATATAAGGCCGGGTTCGGGTTGATTTATGTATAAATTGGTCGACCTGCCAAACCATTTTGTTTTATAAAAGATTTTTTTTTTTATAAAAGCATGTAAATACTAAATACTATAGAATTTCCTGAATCCCACCTATAACATCTATGTTTGACCTTCAGATCCTCAAGATTATCATTATATTTGGTCATTATTTATTTATGACCCGCCAACATGGTTCTGACCCGCTAACGCATTTGACCCACCAACCTGTTAAGTTATGTTGGTCAAATGGGTCGGATTTGGTTTATCATGGTTTAAATATGTATGGGTTAGGGTTGATTTTTCTGACCTAAAATTCTAAACAGATCGGATTCGGGTTGCTTGATTCCAAACAGCCAACCCGAACCTGCTAACCAAAACCAAACATGATTGACACCCCTAATCTTTAGATTTAACCCGTTGGACGTAAACGAAAACCTAAATTGACATTTTTACAAAAGTAAATGAAAGGATATTAAGACTACATACTTTCTACAATACAATCATACTTAGATACACAAGTTGTATTGATTATGCAGATCATGAGTAACGGTATTTTCAAGAGCCCGGTTCATAGGGTTGTGACGAATAAGGAAAAAGGGAGAATATCTGTGGCCATGTTTACAGAACCCCAACCAAACAAAGAGATTAGTCCTGTTGATGATCTGGTTAATGACAAGAGGCCTAGAGTCTACAAGACCGTTAAAAACTATGCCGTCTTTAATCATGAATGCTTTCAAAAAGGCATTGTTGCTCTTGATGCCGTTAAAATATAAAAAAACAAAACCGTTTGTATTTCTACGTACTAAATAAACAATGTGAATTGTAAACTCGTTGACTTGTCTCTGGGAATAAACATTTACCTTATCCAACAAATGAAAAAAAGTTAATCAATGACCTAACCACAAGAAAATCATCTGTAAGGATTTCGTCACTAAATCCTAAAAAACGTAACTGAGACTGTCTACCCTAAAATTAGTCACTGGAGCTGTTAATGACCAAAATTTGGTTGGTAACTTGTGTCACTAATTATTAGAGAACCAATACAAAAGTAGTCATTATAGTGACCAACCTAGAGTCATTCCTGTTCTTGTGATAAATCTTTCATCGCTAAGTTCTGTGAATTGGTTCACGTCCGTTACTAATGTAAAAAGTGACTAACCAAAGAGTTGTCGCTAATTTTGACTGGTAGTGACCAACTGTGGCTAAAGAATAGTCACTGATAATTGACTTCTAAAGACCAAATATTCCCTGCAAGTTTAACTGATGCAAAGAGAAAGTGGGGGGTGTTTTTCAGTAAACAAGAAAGTTGAGGGTTAAAATTGCAAATATTTTTGTAAGTAAACCCTTTTGCTTCGGATAACCATGTCGTTGAAGCACAGATGATTTGCCAACATACTCAAACTCTTGATATAAGACCAACTACTTATCATCATTATCATGTCATACATAACCAAAATCCACTAAATGCCGACACAAAAACATCAAAAAATAAGACATTTAAACCAACATACGACTAAAAACACAAACGACTCGAAAATCAAAAAGACATGTAATAATAATGATACAACTAAACCAAGATGAATCTAGAGCAGCTTGAACAGAAGACCTCCATGAGTAGCAAAGAAAGGTGCAAACACCAACGATTCAACAGCCATCAGTTTTATCAATATGTTTAGCGACGGCCCAGAAGTGTCCTTTAAAGGGTCTCCAACAGTGTCACCAATAACAGCTGCTTTGTGTGGGTCTGACCCTTTTGGTCCAAGTGATTTTGCATGCTCAGAAACACCAGCCTAATATTATATAAAAAAAATTTAGTAAAGTATTAATTAAGGATAAATAAAAAGCGTTTTAGTTAAATTTAATATGTTGTTACCTCGATGTATTTCTTGGCGTTGTCCCATGCACCACCAGTGTTTGATGCAGAGATAGCAATCTGCATTTGTGAAAACAAGTTAGTAACTTACATTTTTTATACTGAATAAAAATATAATAATAATAATAATAAGAATAATAATTTTTTTTGTAATCTTAAAGAGTTATATCTGTACCATTTATTAGTAATAATTAATGGTCAATATTAATCACATATTTTATACATGGAGGGGTAGTTTGGTCATTTGACACTCACGTAATATATTTTTTTAACTTTTAATTTTCTTTATCAAATTCTTTTTTTAATTTTTTATTAATTTTTAATTCACTAAAAAAACATCATGTGATTGTATACTTGATCAAATGTGATTGTACAAAAACAGCACATGTGATTAATATATAATCACATGTGACTATCACATAATATTGTTTTTTAAACAAAAAACAAATAATAATAAATTAGGTTAAAATTTATATAAGTGTCAAATGACCAAAATACCCCTTCATGTATTAAGCGATTAATCTTGAACATTAATTATTATTGATCAATTGTTGATATTTGTCCCACAGGAAAATTAAGAACTACCTTGAACAATTACCTAATAATAATAAATTTAAAATTTTTTTGGAAAAAAGATGTACCTGAACACCAGAGACAAGAGATCCAGCAAGAACACCAGAAAGTGTTTCAACACCAAACAAAATCCCAACAATCAATGGAGTCAACATAACAAGAGCACCAGGAGGAATCATTTCCTTAATCGAAGCATCAGTTGATATTTTAACACAGGTGGCATAATCAGGCTTAGCAGTTCCTTCCATTAACCCTGGAATTGTGTTAAACTGCCTTCTAACTTCTTCAACCATCTTAAGTGCAGCTTTCCCGACACTTTTCATTGTCATCGCTGAAAACCAGTATGGAAGCATTGCACCAACAAGTAAACCAATGAACACTTTTGGGGTTAATACATCAACAGTTGTGATTTCAGCTCGGCTCACAAATGCACCAAACAGGGCTAAAGAAACAAGAGCTGCTGAACCAATGGCAAAACCCTGGTAAAGACAGAAAATATCATTATCATTATTATTATATATAATTTAATACTTTTTAAAAGAAATTAGAGTAAATTCCAGAAATTGTCCATGTGGAATTCTCCAATTTCATCGCTAAACTTTCTTTTTCTTGATTTTTGTCATTGTGGTTCTCGAATTTCATTTTTTCCGTCCATGTGGCATAAAATTACTAAAATACCCTTTGTAATATAAAAATATATTTAAAAATAAATTAAAAAATTTAGAAGGGTAATTTGGTCATTTTAAGTCAAAATGGACAAAATTATGAAATTTGAGAACAATAGAGACAAAAATTATGATAATAATTTAAAAAATAAAAATTTTAGAATATATTTAGAAGGGTAATTTGGTCATTTTAAGTCAAAATGGACATAAATATGAAATTTGAGAACCATAGAGACAAAAATTATGAAAAAAAAAAAGTTTATGTATAAAATCGACAAATTCGGAAGACTACATGGACAATTCTGTAATTTACTATATAAGTATCATATTTTAAACAGCTTTTCTTATAAAAAAACATATTAGGACACAAAATCATCTAACTATGACCCAATTGAACCAAAGTTTAAACAACTGACCCATCTCAACCGAATTCAAAATTCACCCAATCAACCATTACCCTGTGTTGACCCGTTACTCAAACGGGCCGACCCGACCCGGAACCACAATTTACCTTGCCAATAGCAGCAGTGGTGTTTCCAGCAGCATCAAGAGCATCAGTTCTTTCACGGATTCTGTGGCTCATTCCAGCCATTTCAGCAATACCACCAGCATTGTCACTAATGGGCCCGTATGCATCAATTGCTAGCCCGGTGGCTATGGTGCTCAGCATCCCAAGAGCAGCTACAGCAACACCATACATTGCAGCAAAAGTAAAACTGACAAAAATACTAACTGCAATTGCAAAAATTGGAATAATAACTGATTTGTATCCCAATGCAAGACCGAATATAACATTTGTTGCAGCTCCTGTACGGCATGAATCAGCAACATCTTGCACAGGGCTGACCAAGAAAAGTCAAAGTTAGTCAAAATTAGTACTTGCAGGGAAAAAAGTCAAAGTTAGTCAAAATTAGTACTTGCAGGGAAAAAAAGTCAAAGAAGATTTGCTTATACGGTTATACCTGTAAGCATTGCTTGTGTAGTACTCAGTTACAAATCCGATAATAAGGCCAGCCCATAAACCGACACAAACACACAAGAACAATTGCCTGCACAAATTACAAAATTATAAATTTTTTATTTTTTTAAATTAAAGAAAATAAAGAGATCAATCGTACCAGTTCTTGACTTCTTTTTGGGCACCAAAATTGAAGATAGTGAAGGTAGAAGGAAGAGCAACCCAACTAACAACCGCTACACCAATAGTCATCAAAACAGTTGAAATAATAAGTTGGTTTTTCAAAGCTGGTTCGATTTGGTTAACGGTTTTGACTTCAAAGAAATCGGTTGCAAACAAAGTGGTAATCAAACAGACCAAAATTCCCACTGAGCTCACAATCAAAGGGTACATCATTGAAGTGAAATCATGTGTGTTTCCAAATGAAGAAATTGAAGCAACCACAAGTGCTGCACATGATGACTCAGCATATGACCCGAAAAGATCAGATCCCATACCAGCAATATCTCCAACATTATCACCAACATTGTCAGCAATAACCTGTACAAAATTACCATTTAATCAATTCTAAATTCACCAACAAAAATTAGTTTCGAGAAAATTAAGGTTTTTTTTTACAGCTGGATTTCTGGGATCATCTTCTGGAATATTCCTTTCAACTTTACCAACAAGATCAGCACCAACATCAGCAGCTTTTGTATAAATCCCACCACCAACTCTACCAAACAGGGCCATTGAAGAACCACCAAGCCCGTAACCCGTTATAGATTCAAAAAGTCCTTCCCAATCATCACCATAATAAATTTTAAATAAATTTATGGTAATATACAGCACAAGAAGCCCATTTGCAGCTAATAAAAATCCCATAACTGCCCCTGATCTGAATGCAACAATAAAGGCTTTGCTAACACCTTTTCTTGCCTCAAGGGTAGTTCTGGCATTTGCATATGTGGCAATTTTCATTCCAAGAAAACCAGAAATAACTGAAGTGATAGCACCAAGGATAAATGAAACTGTACTGAAAACAGCTGTCATTAGGGCTGGTTTGCACATTTTTGTTGTGTCGTATGTGCATACTTGATTACTGGTACTGAAACCTTTGACTGACCCGAGAAATACAAAGATTAAACCAGCAAAAATGACCATAAAAATACCAACGTATTGATATTCAGTGAATAGGAAAGAGGTTGCTCCTGCAATTTCAAGAAACAAAATAAATATATTAAAAAAAATTCATTTTATATGCATATAAAGTGCATATAAAATGAATTTTATATGCACTTTAAATGCATATAAAATGAATTTTATAATCTTGGATTAATTTCAAGTGCAAAAGCGGTAGAATAAAAATTTGAGCTCCACTAATACGCATTTATAAGTGGAAATTTTAGGTACTTTCTAATTACTGTAGCAATACCTCATCATTATTCAAAGTAAAAGGGTAATATTTTTATTAAAGGATTAATCTTTAACAGGTAGTAAATCTTTAAATTCATCTTGAACCAACCAAATTAGCAAAAGGATATGGAGTATAACTGGTCCCCTACACATACTACCAAACAACTCTCTTGTTTTAATTTACAACTTTACCCACATTTTGGGGGCATTTTGTTTTATTATCAAGACCAAAATGACACGTCATCATGATAAGCCAATTTCTATACTAGCAAATCAACTAGATCTATGAAGAACATCAGACGAAATCACATTTGAATCATAAAATTTCCATAATTTAAAGATACCTTCAGCATTTAGCAACAAATAATCAATTAAATACTATTAAAAAGTTCAAAATTAAACCACCGACAACCTGCAGATCCACCGACTGTGATGGAATCACATGATTCTAGATTTAAACAATGTCTAGGGTTGGATAAGATCAAAGCAACACATTAACATCATAACTGCTACTAATATATTTTATATTTAAAATTTAAGTGTGAAAACTTGAATCAAACTCTATCTACACGTGTACATAAAAAAATCATAATATTGCGATCGATTCAACAACCACCGTCATTACTAAACTGAAATTTAATTTAATAAGTAATATTTAAAGTGATGGAAAGCCAGGTCTCGATTCGAACCAAAAGTCCCCACCAAACTGCAAACTTTGAAGATCTTTCAACCATAGTTTTAATTATAATAAAATTGCAAATCAGAAAACTTAAAAATCGGATAGAAATAGAATATTCCAATAACTCAATAAAAAATCAAAACCACAAGTTCTCAGATTTCAGTTTTCTAATTAAATTAAATTATCTAACAATTACGAATTATTAAATTAAACATGTACAACAATCAATTAGAACAAAAAGGAATTACCTTCAGATATTGCGTTCTGGATTTCAGCACATTTCTGAACAATAGTATGGTCGTTAATTCCTTCTTCTTCTTCAATCAAAGCTTCCGTAAATCCGTTCTTCTCATCGGCTGCAGGTTTCTCAATCGACACTTTGACTTGTGAAACAATATACCATTGGAATACTGAGAATAAAATTCCAATAACTGCACAAATTGGGATAATGATTTCAGTGCCGAGATCTGAGAGAATTGTGGCCCCCATGACTATTATGTCGGAGGAACACGACGGCGATTGGCCGGAAATCAAGATCAGAAAGAGAGGAAATCGAACGAATCGAAAAACAGAGAGATTTTTGTGTTGAACCTCTCTCGGATTTTATGGTGGCGAATACCGCTGTGACCTCGAAATGATAAATAGAGAGTGTGAGTTGATGATCACTTTTTACAGATCAAAATTTACTAAATTCAGAGTGTTATTGCATAAGTAGCATGTACTTTTATGTAATAAAATACGTACTTTACTTAATATTACTTCATTTCAGCTCTGGATATGATGCTGACGTAAGAAATAGTGGTGCACCATAAAGTTAATATTATCCCTTTTAAAATTCTATAATAAAATTTACAAAATCAATATGATTATTTTTATTCTTATTTTCATTTTTTTATTAGCAAAAAATACGGATATACAAGATCAAGTTGTTAAATACAGATCCTGATTAAGTATGGTCCTGATTTTGAGTATATTTTATTTAGGAAATAATATTTTTATTCAATTGTATAAATGTTAAGTGAGTAAAAGTAATATAAATAACCAAAAGTCACACCACCAAGCATTCATATATAATCTGCTCTATTTGGGGATATGGATCTGGTAGAAATCCATGTATCTCAAATAGTTAAGACTCATGCTAGAGTTAATATAGATATGATGTGATAAAATTTATACTTTGTTAAAGTGAATATTTATTGTTGATAAGAGTGTGTCATTATAAGTATTGATATAATAAAATTGGCGAAGTAAAGAATAGATAATTATTAAGAGATAGCTAAAACAAATTCGAACAAACTTCTTGATGACATATTTTTCACGTTCTATGTCTAATACAAATTAGAGCAAAAAATTTCTAAGTTGTAATTCATTAATTGATTGCTAGTTTCTTACTAGGGTTTTTATATTAGTAATAAATCTTAAATTATCTGGTGATAATAGAGTGATACTAACTCTCCAATGAGTTAGTACACATCACATGTCAGTCTATGGGTAAACATCTAACAAATGACCAGAAGAATATACAAAAATAGTCGTAGCAAGGGTTTGACCGCATATATATATAGTAAAGCTCGGTCACAGCGTGGAATCTATTATAACGCTCTTTAAAAAATAGGTTTTTGCTAATTACAGCCCTTAGGGCTGTCAATAAGAAGAGATATAGGAAGATTATTTTTATATTTACCCCTTATAAAATTCATTATTCAAATTATATTCTTTCTTTTTAGCAACATTCAAAATCCTCCTCCAATCAGAATCAAGACTGCTCCTTCTTATCCGTTCTTATTGACAGCCCTAAGGACTGTCATTATCAAAACCCTTAAAAAATTAATAAATTTGAAATTAATCAGATTTTATGAGGGAGGTGAAGTGGCATATTCGCGTAAGCGTTGGTTGGAGAGCATATTTTAAGCATCTTTGTTACTCAAATCAACAACTTTTCAACTTTTACCCCTTCAACTTTCCGTTATTCGCGTTATTTATTTTCATAAAATATTTGCGTTACAAATTGTAGGTAGGAATTTGTTAGAATCAATTTTAAATTGTATTACAAATTTGTAACTAATTTTACTTAATTGCTCCTGGTGGTGAAACATCGATTAGAGACGTATTAGTTTAAGTTAATATTTTCACAACACCATTTTAAGTAAAATGGGAATCATGATTAATCAAACTGAACATTAATTGTCATATATTGTTGGTTTCTATTAATATAAGGGTAAAAAAACATCTAACATTTTTGATATCATGGTTCCCTATAGCACATATTAACAAAACCATTTATTTTAATTAAATAAACTTATAAATAAATGTTTAATTATTAAGAGTTAATAATTACATGAACTTGATGTGAACTTGAAAAACCTACATATATATAAATTGGAAATAGGAGTTTACTAGAATTGTTTTGATGAAACCTTAAACCCCTAGTCCTAAAACTATGACTCCTCCCATCTCCCTTTATTCGGTTTCATCAACATAATTCTGAAACCCCTTATGGTTGTGATATCATGTTTTGCGATTTTTACCGGTGGATTCGATTCACGGTTCAACACGTTTTGTGTATTATGTGGTGTATGCATTGAACCTCAACAAACATGAAATAGTGGACTCGTGCATATCATCAACTTAATCGTGACAAATACGAAATGAGGTCACCACAAATATGATTAATGTGATATATTTGTGCTATAATATAGGCTATAAGTTGTCCTGAATATGAAATAATAGATAATTGGCACTCTATGCAAAAATGTTGATGTGTTTTATACGTTAGAAATCACTTTCCATGAAAAGAAGAAATTAAAGCCACACAAAAAGTAAAAAGGTGGATGATATCCATCGTCAATGTTATATAATTGAACTTAAAATTCGTGACTTCTTTATCAAGATTTTTACTACATTTTTGTTGCTCCATGAAGTGTTGATTTATTAAACTTTGGGGGTAAATATTGTCTGGTAAAGAGCTTTGCATGTTACATATTTTATTCGAAATGTTTCAAAATAAAATGTAATAACCAGGGTAATGACGTACTAGCCGTATTTTTTCTAAGGAAGTAACATATTCAATCCATATATAAGCAAAAAGAACACTTCTTTTTTAACAGCAAATATATTTCTCGAGTCTAGTAAAACGCTAGACAAAAAACAAAAGCATTAAAAAAAAGGCTAGGCACTTATTATGGCCACAAAAGTTCACTCGTGTCGACTACAAACTACTTGCAAGGGAGATAGTCGCCTTAGTGTTAGTTTGATTGCTAAGCGAGTCGGCTACAAGTTAAAAAAATATAATAATAAAAAAAGATTAAATGAAAAATGAAATGTAATATTACAATATTGTCCCCTTGAAAACAACATGCATATTCTGTAGAATCAAATCAAGACTAAGGAATAACACGAGGAATCTACATTCTTGACCATAATTAATATAATTTCACTCATTTATTTGAATATCGATTATAATTTGTCCACCTTTTATTTATGGATATGAGATATTTTGATACATGCAATGTGAGGCTATTTGCCATTTGTTTTAGTTTTTAAAGGCGTACAACACTTCTATATAGATAATTTTATTTTCTTTTACTTATTATAATTTTCTATTGGGGTTTAATACGAAAAAGTATTTATGTATTCTAAATATTAAAGAAATTTTATTTTTAAATATCTCAAAAGCATTTTAGTAACAATGGGAAAAAACGTATATGCTTAAGAGCATATGATATGGGTGAACTAAAAACATGTAAAATACTTTTTAACGATGCTAATAGATACCACTTCGTACGCCAAATATGCACCAAATGCCCAACATTAATGCTTTAATATATGTTATACAAATTTTAATAAGCACCAAATGCCTAACATTAATGGTTTAATGTATGTTGTATAAATTTTCCTTCTTAATTGTGATTGGTTTTAGGTATTTCCTGTCCAAACTGATACTGTGTTCCAGAATATTTAAATGAAAGAAAAGAAGAAAATGTAAAAGAAGTGAAGAGAAAAGAAGAGATATTAACATGAAAATATTTTTCTTTTTTGTGTTCCCGGGTTGGATAGAAAAGAAAAGAAAATCATTGTTTTTTGTGTTCCTGAATTGCAGAGAAGGGAAGTAAGTTAACACTTTTCATTTACAATTTTATCTTTAAAATATGAACAAATTAGGTAATTAAAAGGTTAGTTTAGTAATTACATTTAATTAAAAATTTTCTTCTCTCCAAATCTTCCCACTTTTGGGAAGAAGATTAGGAGAGAGAAAATGGTCATAATTTCTCTCCTTTCTTTTCCTTTCTTTTATAAAAAAAACTCTGGAACACGATAAAATTTTTATTTCCTTCATTTTCTTTTCTTTTATCTGCAAATTAAAACTCTCGAACACAGTGTGAATGTTATAAGAGGGATGCTTTGAGGTTAATGTTAAAAGGTAGAAAACCCCGATAACTCTGCTTTAATTCCCATATGAGACTTTGTGTGCTCTAAATATTCATATTTTTATAAGTCTAACAAGCTATATGTAACACCGTAAAATTTAGAAAGCCTTTTTTTTTAAATGCCCGAAGGCGATTAGGTTATCCTCTAGGTTAGTTTAGTTATCTTAGTTTAGTTTAGTTTACAAACAAGGTCCCACAATAAGCTTCCAAAATGATCATTACTTAAACAATATAAAAACGGTGTCACTTAAACGACATGGCTCATTTACAAAACATAACCAATTGATCTTGGTCACTCATTCCGTCCAAAGTACCGATCAACCTGAAAAGATTCAACGAGGGAGGGATTAGCACAAAGCTAAGTGAATGAATATAATCTACAAATTCTGTAAAGCCCAACAAGCTAGCATAGACATCTCTACGATCTAAAGGCCACGTAACTACGTATCACTGTTCACTAAAACACGGAAGTTCTAGAACATCTCCGGTTGGGGAAAACACTGTTTGTTCGAGAAGATCGGGGTCCTGCCGGAGCCTTAAACCATGGTCGGCCAAACCACAGTAACCGATAGCGTTTCGTATCCAACACCCGGGCAACTCCCTCCCCTTAACCATGCAACAAATACAGGTAAGGTCGGATACCCTATTAGTCGATACCCGATGCCCAACGCAGTGACTTCTCAAACCTCGGTTACCAATCAAACCGAGCCCTCGGTTACCAATCAAACCGAGTTGTTGCTTACAATCAAGCCAAGTCTCTTCACCTATGTGCACACGGTCATGTATGGTATTCCCTAACACTAGGCATACATAACAAGTAGACTAGCTACGAAAAACACCGCGAAAAACGTCACGACAGAGTTCCCAATCGCGAACTCTAGTTCACGATCGCGAACTAGAGTTCGCGACGTGAACTCATGTCGTGAACTCTTCGCGGTAAATCAACAACTTCGCTGGAGCTACTTCACGATCGGGAACAGGAGTTCGCGACGCGAACTCCCCACGTCTGGTAATTCCTGCATTTTTTACCAAGTATGCATATACCGAACCAATTGTAACCAAACACAAGTTGGAGGTTAAATCCACTCACCGTAACCTTCAATCCCGTAACTCAGTGAACTAATATCACTGAGTCTCCTCCTCGGTTCCTGTAACAAGTATACCGAATTAGTAACGAATCCACCGAATTGTCACAATTGTCAAACTTAACAATTAACAATACAAGACTCATAAAATACACATTTATGACATTCTCAACTAGTCTAATATTATCAACATTTCATTTGGTCATCTATGACCATCTATTAAATTATCACAACTAGTTGGCCCAAACGGGTCAAAACCCGAGCATCACTTACAACATAAACAATTCACAACCAATGTCCATAAACTACTACATTTAGCAAGTCATAATCATATATCAATTCATCAAGTTCATAACTACCAACAATCCATGTATTTTACTTCCAAATTCCTAGTTAACCATTTTAACCAAAACCATCAAAACACTAATTAGCATTTCATCAATTCCACCGAATCTTAACACAATCCATAACTAACATATCAAATCTATCATGTTAACATATCCAAGCAACAAAACCCGCAAAAACACATCAATGTCATGTTTCCACCAATTAGTCATTTAACACAATAATTGGTTCATAATTTCTCCATAACTTAAACAATTGTTTTAACTAACAATCCCACCCACAACAAGTCATAATCCACCGAAACATACAATACTTGATTTTTCAACCTAAGGAACAATTTCAAGCATTTAAACAACAAGAACTCCAAGGTTTGTCAAAACCCACATAACCTACTTTTAGCATAAACACCCTAACTTGTACATCTTGCTAAAATAGTTGTACCTTGTGCTAAATTACTTGTACATATACAACAATACATGTCAAACTTAGTATAAACACTTAACATACCATCTAACACAATAATCACCAACCAAAACTCAAGAACACATACACCCTAATTTATCAACTATCATGGAATCGAAAATAAACACCCATAGATTAAAGCTTACCTCAAGAGCTACTCAAAAACGTGTTCGGATTAATGATTGAGCAAGAACTAAGCAAGAAATCTCTCTTGGAGCTCAAGAACAATGAAGAAGATGGAGATGAACAAAAGAGAGATTAGAGAGAGAGAGAGAAATAGATATTATGGAGGATTGCAAGGGATAAGGTGCCAAGAAGAAACAAAAACCAAAAGAGAAAAGGGTCCTCCCCCTCCCCAATCTGCCGAGCTCACCAAGGGGAGGCCCACTTTGCATTTTCCAACTTTTTAACAAATACAATATAAAAGTCCCTTTCATAGTTAATTTATTTAAAATAGCAAACGGACTCCAATTTTAAAAACGAAAGCATTTCTGGAGACGATATTAAAAGGAGAATCCAAAGATATAAAAATCACATTTTCATTTAGACATTTCAGAAAACATATATTTTAATCCCTTGATTAAAATATCACAAAAGGACAAAAGTCAAACAATTCAATTAACACTTAATCAATTTATTCCACATATGGTCAAATATATATTTATCAAATATCAATATATACCTAAAACAAATAGGCCAGTTTTAGGATGTTACACTATATACAGCTAAAAATGTATAGTTAGTTACACTTTTAGTAGCTGTTTGGTAAACATCTTAATGATTCAGTTAAGAGGCTAACCTCTTATTCAGACAGATTCAGAGTGTTTGGTTAGGTCTCTGAATCAGCCTCTGAATCAAATATTTAACATATTCTGCCTCTTAATCGACCAGATGTAAGGTGAAGTCTGAATCATTCAGACCTCTACATCATTCAGATATTAACCATTCAGATGCTACCAAACACCACCTTACTTTGAAAAATACTCAATTTGATTTGAGACGTCTTATCATATAAATTGTTATTATTTTTAGAACGTAAAAGTACCATTCACGTGTTTCGGTTAACGAGTTATCAAACCTATTTTATTGTATTTGAAATATTATAATACAAAATAATTCTTATTTGTGTCTTGTTGCCAAAGATTTATTATTACAACATAACTAGCAGACAATCCGTTGTCTATTTATAACGTGAAAGTTTATGATCAATCTAATCATTTTTATAGTTAGCTAATAGTTCTATGCTTTTAAGGAAATTAATTTTCACACCATATTTTTTTATACATTTATCATATTGTATAAGTATTCTTACAAACTGTATAATCATATGAAATAATTATTGTGGTACGTGGATTAAATGATGTGGTATAAAAATCAATTTCTTATTTTTAAATAGCTAACACAAAGGACATTAAATCATCGATTTATTATATGTACTTTTTTTGTATAATTGTCGTTCATCATAAAATATATTAATAACAGCTCAATAAATCATATAATAATTAAATCACAAAATTACCAAAAGTACAAACCCTCAAACTGGATCCATCGCAACATTCTATTTTCATGTATCTAACAGAACCCATGTTTTAATTACTATATAATATTCATATATTTAATTAAATTGTTTTATTTCATTATGTACCAAGTAATTTACGATGACGTGAATTTGCAAAAGAGCTGTTTTGGAGTCGTATTCGTCTTGAAGAAGACCGGTGGTCCGATTGAGTGAATCCGGTCGAGCTTCTCTTTTCATAGCTGTTTGTAGTGGGACCCACCACCTTATTGCTTTCAATATGTGGAGCCCACCACATATAAAAATAATCACATTTGTTCTTAGATCTACCCACATATATGTAAATCAACGACTACATATGTAAGTTTTTAGTTTTACGCACATCTGTTTATTCTTTTATAATTTAACTAATATTTGACTATTGCATATACTCTTCGTATTATCATCTTCAATGCTAATCATCTGTTGATAATTTAATAAATAAAGTTCATAAATGATTTTCTATAAGTTATGAATTCGATACATCATATCTAAACATTTATCAGATACTCATGAAAGATTTGAAACGATACGATTAAGTCGAGTATATTAAGAACAGTGTCTATCTATCTCAGGGAGCTCATTATAACTAAAATATTGGAAAAAAAACATTATTAATAGTATTTATTATGTTTTTGTGATAGATACATCGCTCATAAGATATACTTCCTCCGTATCAAAATAAGTGAATCACTTTCTTTTTCGGGGTGTATCAAAATAAGTGAATCACTTTAATATTTTACCTTATTTGGTAAGTTTTATATTTAAAATTATCCATTTACCCTTAGAGCATCTCCAATGGTAGCTTTTTCTAAAGCTTATTACTATTACAATAAGTCTTTGAAAGACTTTTTACCATTGGAATACCTAGCTTTTTGAAAAGCTTATTGCAAA
Organism: Calendula officinalis; assembly: GCA_963853835.1. Classification (NCBI taxonomy): domain Eukaryota; kingdom Viridiplantae; phylum Streptophyta; class Magnoliopsida; order Asterales; family Asteraceae; genus Calendula; species Calendula officinalis. The sequence continues at coordinate 72,803,521 of OY970829.1, read as the reverse complement.
GACTTATTCTCTACTAACCTTTTAACCATCTTTCAATATTTGTCTTTTTTAGTCCCCTATGTTTAATAACATTTCATTTTAAACCTTAGATATGTTATATATAAATTATTTATTATATTTTTATTAGTTAATAAATAACTTATATAATATTTAATGCCAATTATTATAATATTTTTGTATAAGACATTTAAAAAAATATTATATTTAGTAAGATCTCCAAAAAATTATTAAATTATATATAGGGGGTATTTATAAACATTTCATATAGATAAAGGTAAATTAGAAATATTGTAAAAGAAAAAACTTTTGTAAAGATTAACCATTAGAGATGCTATTTATGAAAATGTTTTTGGTTAGTGGAATATTGATGTAGCAAAAGTAATAAGTCTTTGTAAGGTTAACCATTGGGATGCTCTTACTTATCCCTCTTTAAACATCATTAAAGGTGTGGGGCCCAATTTATTTTGTAATCTTCCTATATTTGACTTTTTCACCATTCTAATTACTCCATTTAATTTCACTAATCTATTATTACCTTATTTTGTCTCAAAAAACGCAAACTTTAAAGTGATTCACTTATTTTGATACGGAGGAAGTACAAATTAGGAAATTGACAATGACATTAATTAATAGGGGAATTAATTATTGTACCACAAAAATTAATGCATATACCACAGTTTACAAGTATAACTGCATACTGTACAAGTGTATAAAGGAACCATTGTGGTATGAACATTAAAAGATGTGGTGCAAAAATCACCCCCTAATTAATAGGAGTATAACCAACCCCCTAAATTTTAGGTATCACTTCTTCATTAATGAATATGCACACTTTTTAATGCATATTAAAGATAGCGTCATTAAAACATTAAGATATTTATAAGAAACTTGTACATCTATTTATAACAAAATCTTGAATTTTAAGAATTATTCCTCCTATTAATTAATGTACAATTTTTAATGCATTTAAAAATAATCTTTATCATTGTCATTATTAAAAAAATTATATATGGTAACTTTTATAACAAGTTCAATTTTTTTAATTATTTTATCTTTTAGCAGTTTATATTCTAAATATATTTTATCTTTTAGCAGTTTATTGCAACAAATTTATTCCTCTACATTGGATGGATCCATACTCCATAAGTCCATAGTGATGATGATTGAACATGTTGGGCCTTTCTGTTTTTCCAAAATAAAATTTGGAATTTCTTTATACTTCCTCTGTTTCAAAATAAGTGATACACTTTACATTTTAGAGTGTTTTAAAATAAATGATACACTTAAAAAACTTATCATATTTGGTAAAAAGTAGTGGGACTCACACCCACTAACTATCTCATTAATATAATAAAATGACACATATACCCTTACTTTTTACTTTTAAACATCATTAACTTCAATTCAATCAAAATATGTGGTACTCATCTCCTACTAACTATCCACTTTAATCTAATTAACTCTTATTATCATATTTTGCCTCAAAAAATGTGAAAGACAAAATGTATCACTTATTTTAAAACGGAGGAAGTATAAGTTTTTCTTTTAATTCAGTTTCTATGTAAGACTAAAATACAAAGTAAAACCAAGGAGGTTTAATTTTGCATTAAGTAATCTCTTCTTTATTTCTTTTAAGGTGTTCCTTTTGTAGAGCTTACAAGTTTTAAGAGAATCTGACAAATTTTATTAATAGTCGGTTTGAGATTGAAAAAATTAATCAGAGGAATAAAAAGAAACAATGATTAATGACCATTTTATCCAAGTAAGGATGCTTAAGAGTTATACTGATAATTAGCTAATTTTCAATCTTTGATTGGGGTAAATGTGTATCAGAGGAAGAAAATGTTTAAAAGTTGTACACAATCTAAACTTTTATAAGAGGAAGAAAGTGTGATGAAAAGTTTGTATTAAACTTTAAGAGTAAATTACTGTTTTTGTCCCTGTGGTTTGCCCGTTTCAGCGTTTTTGTCCCTGTGGTTTTTTTTTTCTGTTTTTTTGTCCCTGAGGTATGCAAAATTCCGTTTTTTTGTCCTTCCGTCCACTTTCCGTTTGAATTCAGCCGTTAAAGCCCTCACGTGCTGAAAACGTGAGGGCATTTTGGTCATTTTACACATCTTTCTTCATCTTCATCTTCTTCATCATTAAATAAACCCTAATTTCTTCATCTTCTTTCTTCATCTTCAAAATCAAAATCAAAATCACAAACCAAGAAGGTTCGATTTCAATTATTTTCTTCGAAATCGAGGATGTTTTGGTTCGGCCGTTAAATTGCATCAATCAGACACAATAAACTTAAAACGATCATCTCCAAAACACAGAAACACATAGAATTTGGTCGGATAACTACATTTATCATTCACGCAACCTTAGACGAAATTAAAATAAAAAATAAAAATAAAATTGTGCATGAAGATTACAATTACCAGAACTTGGGGCATCTTCGAGCCATCTCTGGAAGTTTTCGATTTCAATTGAAACCAAAACATCCTCGATTTCGAAGAAAATAATTGAAATCGAACATTCTTTTGTTTTGGAATCTACGGTGACGAATAAAGAACCGGAGACTGAGAGTTCTTGTCAAGATAGCAACAACGGCGATAAAAGTTATGTTAAGAGAAAGAGGGTTTTGACCAAAACCCCCGGTCAACTCCGGCCGGCGGCTGGCTCAAAATACAGAGGCGTCCGGCAACGGAAATGGGGTAAATGGGCCGCTGAGATCCGTGACCCGTTTAAACAAAGACGGGTCTGGCTCGGAACTTACAATACAGCTGAAGAAGCTTCTCAAGCTTACGAAGTGAAAAAACTCGAGTTTGAAGCCATGGCTGCCGGAGCTTCAAAGGGTGGTTCAAACAACCTTAAAACCACCGCCGGCAAACCCTTGTCTTCTGGCGCGGTTTCCCAGCCGCCAAAACCCGCCACTTAACCCGCCACTTCCGAGGAATCGGTCGGTGTTATTTCCCACAAATCACCTTCTTCCGTCCTTGAAACCAAAACATCCTCGATTTCGAAGAAAATAATTGAAATCGAACCTTCTTTTGAAGAAAGAAGATGAAGAATTAGGGTTTATCTAATGATGAAGAAGAAGATGAAGAAAGAAGATGAAGATGAAGAAAGATGTGTAAAATGACCAAAATGCCCTCATGTTTTCAGCACTTGAGGGCTTTAACGGCTGAATTCAAACGGAAGGTGGACGGAAGGACAAAAAACGGAATTTTGCATACCTCAGGGACAAAAAAACAGGAAAAAAAACCACAGGGACAAAAACGCTGAAACGGGCAAACCACAGGGACAAAAACAGTAATTTACTCAAACTTTAATTATAATTTAAATATCATTACAAACTTTAATATTACATGTATTTGAGAGAGAAAATTTAATACTAAAATTTGCAAAATAATATAATTTTTCATGAACTTATGAATTTTTTTTAATTTTTTTTTTTAAATTTACTGCAACGCGCAAACATTTTTTTATAAATTCTAGTTAAATCTATTTGTTAACTTATTTATTTATATTTTGAATCAAGAATCTATGAAAAGAATTGTTAGACTTGTTTTACAAACCATCAAACATTATTATATTTGATTTAGATCAAGTACAGCCATAATTAAATAAATAATTATAGCAAGACAAAATTCTCTTTTCATTAGAAAAGGAAATGTTTTTTGAGTTTGTATTTTTGTAGATACATACAAATATGCCATTTCCAACCGTTACGGTTTATGGTCAAGTTCAATAAATATATACACCTTTCGTTATTAAAACACAATTTAATTTATTAAAATTCGATATCAATGCCGCTATAAATTTATTTAACGTGTTAAAGTTCTATTTTAGATTTCTGTTTCGTCGGTTTGAATATTTTGAACACATAAATAATATTAAACGTGTTAGGCGGCTAGATTCGAAAATCACCTTTATCGTCTAATCTCAAACCTGTCTATTTACACGTGTTTCGTGTTATGTCATAAATTATCACTTGAATAAATAATTTAAAAAGCAATCCCAAACACAGCCCATTGTTCCCTTAGACTAAAAGCTTAATGAATACCCATCTATACACACACAATCGTTTATAGAAGTATGCAATAAATCAATCATCTATGGCCAACAAGATAATTGAAAGAAGAAAAAAAAGTTGCAGTACTTTATAAACATTCATTCAAAAGTATCATATAATAATTAGTTTTGTATACATGAAGGAATCATATACAACATTTAGATTCATCATGAACATTAAAGAGTTTGCAGAAATGATTACTCATAGGGAAAAGGTACAAATTGACCAACACAAAGTATAGCTATTATTCGAAGTGATATGTTTAGCAAAGAAACAAGTCTACTTTTTCAAATAGTAAACTAGAGAAAAATAGACAATTACCTTTTTATCCCCATGAATCTGCCTCAATCAACTTTGTACACATCAATATCATATGTATTTGGAAAAGAAGTCTTATTTAAAAAGGAGAAAAACTAAATAATTCAAATCCTATGAATCTAACCAAATGTTCTCAAACACAGACAATCAAGTACCCATATGATACATTTTAACAAAGAGATTAAACTGTTTAAAGATTGTGATTTTGCTTAATGATGGTTAAGGGTCGTTGACCAAAGTCAACTGTTGTATCTGGTAAAAGTTGCAAGACTTTTTATTATGGCCTGGTTGCTTGCATTTTGTACATGTAACTGTTCTTTTTGTCTCCACTTCTGTTTCTTCCCATTCCATATTCTCCTTTATTTCATCAGCTGCTTTTATAGGTATTGGAGGAAGCACAACCACATTTGAATCATCTTCTTCACTAATTTTACCCTTTTCACCTTCATCTTTCAAAACTTCCTCCTTTCCCCCCTCTACTTTCCCCAAATCCTTTTCATCCCCTTTTTTCTCAATCACTATCTTTTCAGTCTTCTCTTCCTCAATTTCACTCTTTTCTTTCTCACCCTCAATATTTTTACCATTTTCTTCTACAACCTCAATCTTTTCACCAATTTCTTCTACAACCTCGATCTTTTCACCATCTTCTTGGTTCCCCCCTCCAACTTTCAAAGCTTCTTCATTTTCACGCCCTACTTTCAAAGCTTCTTCATTTTCACCCCCTACTTTCAAAGCTTCTTCATTTTCACCCCATACTATATCAACATCCATATTTTCTCCACCTTCTTCATTCCCAACCCTTACTTCTAAAGCTTCTTCATTTTCACCCCCTACTTTCATAGCTTCTTCATTCCCACCTCCTACATTCAAAGTTTCTTCATTTTCAACCCAATTTATCTCATTTTCACCCCCTACTTTCACACCTTCTTCATTCCCACCCCCTATTTTCAAAATTTCTTCATTTTCAACCCAAGTCATCTCATTTTCACCCCCTACTTTCAAACCTTCTTCATTCCCACCCCCAACTTTCAAAGTTTCATCATTTTCAACCCAAGTCATCTCATTTTCACCCCCTACTTTCAAACCTTCTTCATTCCCACCCCCAACTTTCAAATTTTCATCATTTTCACCCCAAGTTATCTCATTTTCACCCCCTACTTTCAAACCTTCTGCATCCACACCCCCAACTTCCAAAAATTCTTCATTTTCGCCCCTCGCAACATCCATCTTTTCACCTTCATCCTTTTCAATAGGTACCAAATTTATCGACTCTATATACGTTAACCGATAAGCATCAACCGAGAAATAATTCGAGCAAAATTCATACGGGTTTTTACCAATCAAAGCAAAAACCGCAAGCGCGTGCCGACACGGTAGGCCCGTTTCCTTCCACCCTAAACAAGTACAACTCCAATTACTGATATTCACCACATGGGTCGAATCTTCCCGAACCTCAAACAAAGTATCAGAAGAAATCAAAACTTTCAAACCACACGAATTAAAGTTCTCATCTTGCAATTCCTTCTCTTTGACAGGAGTAAGGTGAGTTGACCACATACAAGCATCCAATTTAGCATCATTTAAGGTATCAATCATGGTACGTATGATAGCATCTATTTTGCGTAAAATAGGTAAATCCCGATAATCCTCCATTAATTTGGTAATCGGCCCGCTGACATCATCGATGATGTAATTATACCGTTCACCCTTAAAAGACGAAGATGTGTAATACTGTGGTTCAATTTGCATGACCCAATCGTACGCTTGTGATGAAATCTGTTTAATTTGTTCGGTTGACTTTCTAAAGCCGCCAAGTCTGACCGCATGTGCAGCAGCCAAGAAATGAACGGGTAAAAAAGATTTACCATCACCGTGAAACGGGCCTTTTACAACCCTCTTAAAGCTTTCCAAAAGATGATAAATCGAGTAACCAATATAAGAATCTTGAAAAACTTCAAGAACAGAACTTTTCAAATTCATTTCTCTATCAAACACAAAAGTCATCGGTTGTGTGGTCAAGATCGCACCTTTTAACTGTTCCAAAAACCAATGCCAGTTTTTACCATCTGCAACGTCTACAACCGCAAACGCAACCGTAAAAAAACCATCATTTCCGTCAATTGCATTTGCAGTCAATAAAAATTCACCGTATTTTGACCTCAAAGAAGAAGCTTCTAGAAACAAAAGAGGTCTACAACCATTTTGGAATCCATATAATGAAGCATAAAAAGACACAAATAATGATTTAAATCTTTTATTCTCACCAATAACAAGTTTAGAAATGCTACCGGGATTTGTTTCGAGAATCTTCTCACAAAACCACGGTAATTTATTATACGAATCTTTATCGGACCCATGAAGTTGTTCTCGCGAATTCCCAGGTTCTTGGAACTCCTTTTTAGGGTTTGAAATTGAATCAGCCCCAAAATCTTTCAACAGTTGATTCGCGATTTCGTTTGGTTTCACATGTGGTGATTCTTGCAGCTTTTTGTTTATGGTATTTAATAACCGATTTTCTGATTGGTTATCACATGTATGCACATTATTCATTGTCTTTATATTAAAAGATTTTGTAGACGGGACCCACGTGGCGTTGAATTTCCAAGAACACCCTTCAGAAACACACTCACCAACTGCCCGCTTTGCATTGTTTTTCTTGAATTTGAACTCAAAATCATTTGCAATCGCATATTTTCGTAATATTTCTTGAAATTCGTGCACGTTTTTGAATTCTTGACCAGCACCAGTAATAGCTGACTTCCAAACAGAAACCAAAGTTTCAACTGACACGTCATCATCACAGGTGGCAAGAGTAGTGGGTCCCATAAGTGTTTGATCATGATCATTTGTAGTGCCACGTGGGCGTCCTCTTTTTCTTCCTGGTTTTGTCTTTTCTGAAGTTTCTTCTTTAGCAGCTAATCTGACACTTATTCTTTCTGATTTTTTACTTCCAGAAGCCCGAGTTTTTGACCCGACAGAATCAGAAACGATAGTGGGCCGACCATTTGCACCGAGTTTCCAAGATGGGGTCCGCCTTCGTTTCTTGACACTGTCAGCAGGACTAGTGTTGACAGCTGTCACATCCTCATTGGTTCCTTTTTTCCGCTTTGTGTACCTGCTTGGTGCATAATCAGAGCTGCAATTTGAGTCAACATTTGTGTTGACCTGTTCAGAAGCAGCACTTGAAGAAGTATCACTTGTGGAATCATCTGACTTATTTGCATCATTTAAAACCGTTTTTTCTTTTTCTTTTTCTTTTTCTTTTTCAGCAGCAACTGCACGGCGTGTTCTCCTAGTTGGAGATGTAACAGGACTTTTTGCCACCTCATCATCTTTTTTCATCTTTTTATCTTTCTTGGGACCCACTTTTTGTCGTTTTACCTTTTCGTCCTTTTTGCTACTCTCAGTATCATTGTTTATAGTCTCATCATTCTTTGTCTCTGTTTGCCTGGGTGTATCAACAATATTTTAGATTAAGCATAAGTATGTTTTGGGAAGATTTAGGTTATGTTTTATCGCTAACGGGTCAAACAGGTAATTATAAACAAAGTAGCTAAAAAGGAAATGGGTTGAAACTCACCCAATCTTTATTTTTAACGCATAAAACCTCCTAAACCATACTTGGCACGCTAATTACTTATAAAATTTTGAAATTTTGCGTAAATCCAACATTCCAACTTGACCCGTAGAAAAAATTACCTGTTTTGACCCGTTTTTAATGCATAAAACCTGCTAAATAATTTTATCCCAAAAGTTAAAATAGTATAGAATGAAAATATTTTGTAATCATACTTGACGTGCTAATTATTTATAAAACAAAATGGAAATTTTTGACAAAAGGTATTTTGGGTCAACCCAATCCTGACCCGCCCATTTTGCAACATCTATAATTTATTGAATAATACCTGTTAGTTTCTACATCTAGGGTTTTAGGAACAAAACCCATTGTTCCCGTAACAAAGACTTCTGCTGTAATTGCTTCCCCATGAAAATCAACCATTCTTTTTACATCCTTATCGTTTTTAACAGTGATCAGATTTCGTTTATTTCCGGGCAGAAAATATTTGACAGAAACTGTTTCTTGGTCTAAATTACACGTTTCTGCCAAATTTAATTTCAATTCATTAAATGGAGTCTCAGAAGTAACATTTGCTGCATTTGCTTCTCCATTGTTATATGTCATGCTTCCATCTTCATTTGTCACAAATTCACCACCACATCTGCAGATTAATATAAGTTTTCCTTTCGCCATTGTTTATACCTACACAAATAAACACAAACAACCAAACAAGAATATAAAGTCAAAAGGTCAACCTACTGATCATAATTGAGGGAGAGGGACAACTTTTAGGGCTTATAAATAGGCCTTAGGGTAAACAAAAAACAAAGCTAGATTTTTTTTATGCAAAATTCTGTAAAATTAAATAACAGCATTGTTCAATTCATAGCAGTTGGTTCAAATTTAGTAAGTCTTAGTAACTTTTCCCTCAAAAATTCAAACATGCTCAGAAACACGTACAACAGTTCAACCAACAAAACTTATAATACAGCTAAAATTTAAGCGAGAAACACAAATAAAGCTAACAAAAATTCCTCACAGCTATGTATAGAATGTAAGCCAGAATTAAGAAAACCCTAAATACATAGAAACGTAAACAAAACTATCAAATAAAGGAAGTAACTCACTTACAGCTCTTCTTCTGCTTCTGCAATTGTTCGAGTGAATCGAAACTTAGGGTTTTTAAGGGTAGGTTAAAATTGGGGGAATTTAGAGAGGAGGGAGAGAGGTGATCGGCGGTCAGGCGATAAATTTTCAGATCAAGTCGACGAGAAGGAGGAGGAATTGGGAATCAAGGGGGGCATTATGGAATTAGGGCAAAATCGAGGAAGGAAATTAAATAGAAAAGGGTTAACGCCGTTGAAGAAATAGGTCCATCTTGCGGAAGTCGTCCTTAATTATAAGGTTTTAAAAGATATGTGGCAAAATTGGAAATTTGAATTTGGTGAATATTGGTTCGACATTTTTTGATCATATATTAGGGCTTCCAAGATATAAAAAATTACGAAAAAACTTAACTTGACATTAAATTCACAACCATATACCCAAGATGTCTTCAATTTTAATTTTAAATTTTAAATATAAAAAAGTAAAAATAAATTAATGTTTTCAGGTATTATGGTAAAACCTTAATGCTATATGCCTGAGTCTTATATAAAATAAAAGAAGATAAAGTTTATAAGAGATCTTTAAAAGAAATTATTCAATATTTTATATTTTTGAGTTGGAAAAAAAGACAAATTTACTATATACTCCCTCCGTCCCTAAATAAAGTTCCCATTTCACCTTCAAGTTTTGTCCCTAAATAAAGTTTCCATTTTTAAAACTTAAGGGACCCACTTAATATAATAATATTATTACCAATACTTTCACCACTAACTATCTCTTAAAACACTTTCTCTCTCCAATAAAACCTTATATTTTATTCAAAAGTAATACCAAATACCTAACCACTAACTATCTCCTAAAATGTTGTGCCCAACACAAATGGGAACTTTATTTAGAGACGGAGGGAGTAACATTTAACAACGAATGAATAGTAAGAGTTCCATTAACGTCGTTCCACCTCCACCTTGCACCGCCCCAGTTCCACCTCCTGCTTGTCGTTCCATCTCCACGTTTCACTGCTCTATTCCACCTCCTTCTTGTCTTTCCACCTCAAGCTTCCATCGCTCCATTCCACCTCCTCCTTACATCCAGTACATTCCAGCTCTTTCTTCAGTTAATTCAGCAGGTAACTTTATGCTCCTTCCTACTGACTCATTGCCATTCTTACTCTTCCTTCTTCATCAGGTAATTTTTCATGTATCTCCTTTAAAGTCCCCTTCCTTCTCCTTCTCCAATTACTTAATTTTGAGTTTATCACTTTTGAATTAGGGTTCCTGTTATCAGTCGAGTTCTTCAGGTATCTATTGATCACGTATTACTCTTTAAACCTTCTTCGTTAATCTGGCCCTACAGGTGTTGGAATTACAATTCCTTAGCCAACAATTTCGATCTTACTACTGATAAAGGTAGCCTTGATTCCTCAATTTTTTCTTTAAGCCTTTACTTCGCTGATTTGTAAGTTTATATTTTTAGTGCTCGGTTTACGAAAGATATATCCAAAATTTCTGAATTTCTGATTTAGGGAAAACATTGTTAATCCTTATTGCCGATCATACTATGAAGAAACATATCCCCAAATTTCTCACTTAATCTTGATTTTGCCCTAGCTACTGACCACACTTACAGCCACCTACGGAGAGCAAATTTGATGTTTTATCGACAAAATAGGTTTCAAAATCGATTCATCAAGTGCAAAAAAAATTGTTCCTTGACAAACGAGAGAGTGATTCTATCAGTGATTCAAATAAAAGAAGAAAAACGGAGAATTCTGCTTCAGCTAAGGTGAAAATGCATCATCTTTCAACTTATATACTCTATATTATTAGGTTGATGCTTTTGTTTGATTTCAAGTTACATGGTTTTGTTTTTGTTTATTTTTTGTTACGTTTGGGGATGTTCAACAGCCCACATCGTTCACGGAATGTCGGTTGAAGCAATTTCGTTTCTCCTGCATTAGTAAATGGTATTAATTTTGTAAAGGTAACCTTCATTCATCACTTAATTATTTCTTTAAGTTTTGTTTCGTTAAATTTTAAGTCTGTGCTTGTAGATTAGGGTTCTTAAATTTGCGTTTATTCACATACTAATTACAGAAATTGATACTCATAAGATGAGAAATTAGCATAACACATAATTATATATAAAGCAATACAATGACCTAGGGTGGCTAAATAAGTATTTAACCTAACATCCAGAATAACATGAATGTTGGTTGTTGACACTATTAATAATTTTTTGACCCGATTAAAAGTTTCCTTCTAGCTTGCTATTTCAGGCTTAATTAAAGGAATTGGCACTCTTAGTAATAGTACAAAATTGATAGAACTGTTAGCTTTATTTTCAGTTTACCTGGTTGACCCGTATTAGTCATTCATAAGAAAATTGATAAAACTACCAACCCTAATTAATTTGTTATGATTATAATTTTTTTTCTAATTTACATAGAGCACTTCAGGAATTTGTTTCATTTTTTAAACATACTTAACAAGGCTTTTAACCCATTTTGGCCCGTTTAACATAAAAACAACAAACACTACCCCATTTCAATACCGTATAGTAAAATCGACTCAAAACCACCCATTTTAACCCATCTTCTCAGGGCACTGTCTGTAATCTCAGAAAGATCACTTGAGATTAAAGTTTTTGATTATATTGGTGTTGATAAAACAGGATCGTGCTAATGAGATATTTAAGAAGGTAGAAGATCAGAAATCAAGTAGATAGAAAAATCAAAATACAATTTTGGTTGCCTGTCTTTTTATTGCTTTCATCAACAAGACAAACCAGAGTACCAGACACCATAAATGGTATAACAAAATGTTTTTTTATTAACATTTGTTCAAATAAAAGTCTATATCTAATGAAATTTCCGTGAACATTTGTTCAAATAGAAATCTGTTTGGTTGTTGGTGGACCAATAGAGACGGAAATTGGGCGGGCAAAAGAATACATTGTCACACAACTTGAGCTTGAGATGAGTCGGTCAGTGGATGCGCTCTCTTTACACAAATTTGAAATTACCATAGGCGTTTTTGTTCCAATCTTGGTATGACCAATCAGAATGTCAAAACTTCCCAGGAAGCTGTTCAAAAGTCGGAGAGTTTGCTATAAGGTAAATGGCAATGATATTTGTTTTGGTGGTTGGAGTTATTTTGAGAAAGTCATTGAGCATATGCTACCTTCTCATTAATCTGCCATTACTCATTTACGACCTTCTAATTACTGAAAAGTATTAACCAATGGTCTTAATTTATTATCAAAACAACAAGACTTATATATTATAAAAAATATACCAAAAAACCACAAAAAATTGTTGACTATTTTTTTCTCACTTGTACAGATACCGAGGAACAAATGACCAATAAAACAAAACCTACGATATCATGCCACGATCAGCCGAATAAGAGAAGATGCGCATAGCTACATGTGTGGAAATCCCCGCGGCAACAAGAGAAGATGCGCATAGCTACATGTGTGGAAATCCCCGCGGCAACGCGCGGGGTGCCACCAACTAGTTAATGATATTTTATGTTCTTGAATTAGACAGAAAGGAAATATTATCAAATTACAAATTTCCCTTTAATATGTAAATTTAGTAGGCTAAATTAAGACTAATTTGGGCATAAGTTTTTTCTCTCCACCAAATATTACCACTTTTGAGGGGGGATAATTGTAGGGAAAATTGTTAAAAACAATTTCATGTTTTATTCTCTTCTTTAAAAAGAATAACTCTGAAATATAAAAAATTTAAATTTTCTTTCCAAGCTTCTTTTCTTCTCTCTAAATTTAAGAGTTACAAATGTGAAACTGTATTTATTTAAGGACATGTGAAGTAAAGAGCTTTACTTGTGGATAAACACATGTTATGGACCTATGATACATAGGAAATAAATTTATAGCATAGTTTGAATGATAACTTTTTTTAGGTATGTCTTTTCGGCGTTTAGGTGCAACACATGAGTTGTGTGTTAGAATATCTGTAAAGGTCTAGCAATAAAAATGCTTGATTTGATCTCCTAAAGATGATAGGTTTGATTTCTTTATAGGTATACATTTACCAGAAAGATAGGGGATGATTCGGAAACGCCCAAGACAACTGTTAAGTCGCGTAAATCACGAGCAAAAACTCAGCCACCCGGGAGCCCATTATAAACATGAATACTATTTTTTTTTTTTTTAAAAAAAAAAAAAAACGAGTTGTGTCTTGGATAATATCATTTGAATAGCTATTCATAAAAAAAATACTTTGTTTGGAAGACTAACAGAAATGGCAGTGATCAAATACCTACACCATAGATGCACTTACAAAATATAATCAAAATAAAACACATCAAGAACAGTCTTGATTGATGAATGATGTTCCACACATGAACCTATTGATCGAGTGAAGAAAAAACGAACGAAACAACATAAGAATTGGCAAACTTAAATGGAGATGTTACATATTTATTCTTCAAATAATTCAAAGATACAAACAAATCAAAATGTTACAATAATAATACCAACTTTTAAAAGAATCGTTATATAAGCCAAAAAAAAGTATCCCTTAAACATGTAACTTTAACAAAAATCAATCTAAGATATTGCCTCCAACCGAAAACTCGGTATATAACCTATCTTAAACATTTGACCCATAACAATCAAACCAACATCTAATTTCTCCATTTTAGACAAAACACCAATTAATTTTTCAAAACTTTCTTGACGAGGTATAAGCCGATTCTTAACCACATATTCCAACCAATATATTCCTGCTGAAACATACCCTGTTTTGCTTAATCCAATGATGACATCATCACCGATACAAACAGAAGCCGGTTCAACACCTTTTTCCTGCATTTCACCCCAAAGATTTTTAACTTCATCTATTCGTTCCATTTCATAAAGTTTCACAATGAGGGACCCGTATGATGCAGATGATGGTTGCAGCCCATGGTCAACAAGTTCATGCAAAAGAGTCAAACCCTCGGTCAACTGCCCGTCTTTACATAAACCCCTAATCATAGAATTATAAGTTACCACATCTCGTGGAATACCCTTTTGTGTCATTTGGTTAAAAAACTGAAAAGCCAACATTGTTTTTCCATTTAAACATAAACCATTAATCATAGTGTTGTGAGTAATTAAGGTATCTCTATAACCTAAACCATGCATTTCGTTGTATAAATTTAGGGCTTGTTTTATATCACCGGTTTTGAAATACCCGTATAAGAGTGTATTATATGTGTATTGATTCGGTTTAATTCCCTTTTGTATCATTTCAAACCATAATTTTCTTGCTTCACCAAGCCATTTGATTTTACAAAGACCATGAATTATAGTTGTGTACATTATTTTATCAGGTGCATAACCTCGATCTTTAAGATCATTAAATATTCGTAAAGCTTCGCGTTGCATTCTTCGAAGACATAATCCGTGAATAATTTGTTGATAAGTATATAAATCAGGATCAATACCTTTTGCAATCATGATGTGAAGAAGTGCTGATACTCGAGTATATTTATAATCCAATATAAATTCGGATAATAATTTATCGAAAGACGTTTTATTTGGAATATGACCATCATCCAACATCTGTCTAAGAAGTTCATACCCTTTTGAAACATTTTGGTCTAAACAAAACGCTTGTATTAAGTAATCAACTGTATAAACATCTGCAACAACACCAAATTGCATCATTTCACCATATAATTCCCACACAATGTCAGTATACCCGAATTTAATACAGGCTTGTAATACAGAATTCCATGTTTCTAATGAAGGGCAAAATCCTGTATTTTTCATTTCATCGAACACTTGGAGTGCATCTTCAATCATCCTATTTTCACATAAACACCTTACATACGATTCAAGACCAGCTGAATCCGGGGTGAATTTGGTAAAATTGAGAAAAGTTTTTGCAGCTTTTGCAGCGTTATCATTTAAAAGACGATTGAAAATCAAGGCACAAGTTGACTGATCAGGTGAGTACCCAAATGTGGAACTGAGCCAATACAAAACCCTAATTGACAAAAAGGCATTGTTTTGGTGCAGTAAAACTTGATTCAAAAAGCTAGAATCCACGAAACTAACTCCAGGGAAATCTGATAAAATTGTATTTTCCCATCTAGGTTTTGACCTAATAGTTCCGCAAATCTGTTTCACGATTTCAATCGAATGTTGTAGTTTATCGTGGCTGTTAATGCAATAACCATCATTTCCAATGCTCCTAGCTTGTTGATTAGGGTTTTGGATGATTTTGGGGGATGGTCGACGGAGTAATGTAGTGAACAAGGATACAGTTCTTGCCATCAATTAAAATGAAATTATAGATTACTGAAGAAACACAGATTGACATATAGGTAACAGTGAATCATTGAATAATGCTTACCAACAATATCAATCTCTGAAGAAGATATGAAACAAGGGACCGGAAAAAAGAAGCCCTGGAAGATCGATCATGAAAACTCCTCCAATTCGCTGAAAAATGGGTGTACTATTTATTTGTGCATCATCAAGTTGTACCTTGATTTTGATAATATTTGCTTTAATTTAGGGCATGTTTGGGAAATCTTATTAATGGGGCTTATGAACTTATTAGTTTATTAAGCTCAAATTAACAAGTTTATTTGAGCTTAATAAGCTAATAAGCTCATAAGCCCTGTTAATAAGCTTTCCCAAACATGCCCTTAGACCGGTCCTAATCATACACAAACTGACACGGTAAGTTTTTGCCAAATTAATTCCAATTTAACTGACATACTCATGCTAAAATTACATTCCTTTCAGTTTTTTTGTGACTCACAATTACAAAATACACACACAAAATACCCCTTTGAGCTCCACCTCACCAGCCGGTCTCTCCCTCCTTCCAATGCCAAAAACCAATGCCTCCAATTCATCCCTATGTGGCAACGATGACTCCAAAACTTTTCGTCAACCGACGGCGTCATCCACTACCGTTGGCAGCGGTCTTAGTCTCTGTAATTTTATATTTTGTAGTAATAATAGTAATGATGGTGGATGTTGGCGCCCATTGATGATGAGTGATGACAGTAGTGTTTGTGGTGAGTGACGTGGTGATGGGTGGTGGTGATGGTGGTGAGTGATCAATAGAATAATATGTATTCAGAAGTTAATAAAGATAATATAATACATATGTAACTAATTAATTATAGTTAAGTCTTTTATTGTAAATACGAGTCCAAAGGGTGTCAAAATTTTCAAACTTGTTTGAATTTTAAGCCTTACAATTTAGCAAAATGTGTCAAATGCATTATATAAGTAATGTTTAGTGTCTTCTGTCTTGACACGTTCGGATTTAAAAACCACAATAATAATAACCGATATCCAATCCCATGCGAGTAACATAAAATGTATACATAACATTAATACATGGAGCGGGCAATATATCACTCAATTAATATAGTTTGGGTCAATTATAAAAATCTTAAACTAAATTACTTTGTTTTAGAACCGGTCATTTTGAGTTTCAACTACTTAACTCGGCTACTTGAAGAAAAGTAGTTTAATGTTCATCCATCTGCCAAAAGTGTAAAACTAACACGTAATTTTCGACTTTGTAAATTTAATTCATAATAAATAATTTTGTTGTTGGTTGATTTTTTAATACTTAACTTTTACAAACGGACTATTGCCGTAATAAAATACGGCCAATATTCTTAGCTATTATCAATAAGGGTAATTTAATATATCTTTATTCTTATTTCATTGTCTTTATGTTACATATGTTACCTTGTTTTAATAATTCTTATATATGTTGTGTAAAAAACTAATACATATGGCCTTTTCAAACATTTTGTAGAAAATTTTCAAATTGTAAAGTCAAAATTTTATACGTCAGTATAATTATATAATTTTTTATGTAACTTCCACATCTATATCGATATCAATAGCCGTGTGATCATGAATAAACTATTTTTAGCCAATACGTAAATCATTGACTTTATATTATTGGTGCTAACTAGGTTCCGTTAATTAGTATGGCCAATATTTTTCTAACAAAAAACAACCGGATAACCGTATTCTAAATCGACAAATGACTTGGATTCTTTTTCTTTTCAAGATATATTTCCGTTTATAACAAGTCACTGTGACTGAGTTTTACTCATGATGTACGCAACCTAATTGTTTCCATGACTATTTCCCAACCTTCATCGATCACCTAATAAATATTTACCTAAGAGAATGGATTGAACGTCATATTTTTAAGAGATTATTTTAGATGCCACAACCGGATTCAACAATTATACTTTTCAACGGTGGGGATAACGGGTCTACATCCTTGTTCATTTGAACACTTCATCGATTGTTAGTAGTAGGGTTTCATTGATATTACTCCATAAGGAAGGTGAAGTATTGGATTTGGATACTTCTTTCTTTTAATATCCATATATTAAATTAAGTTTTTGAAAGGCAACTTGATTAAACACCAAAATAATATCCATAGTGAAAATAATTGATAACTATAGTTTCATGTTGATGATTAACTACATAAAACTAATTGATAACTATATTTGAATCCTGACTGGGAACGAGGAAAGAATAGATGAATTTTACTTATCAGGTTCAGGGTTGGAGATGGTCTAGCCAGCCCCGAATTTGCCCATTACCACTCGAAAGGAAACACCACCCACTAAATCATGCCTAATGATTACATATATTTAAAATGGTATCAAAAGACAAAATAATGATCAAGATTTCAAATTTCAAACCATATTATACACATTATAATCTTTCTTTATACATAAATAACATTAAAGTATCCCTAAAATCGTCCACAATATATACCCAATGCATGCTTTAAAGCAAGATTTATGACATGTTCTCGATTTATGGTCTTTATTTGTAATGATGCATAAAGCACCAAAAAGAATATTGAAGTAACAAAAAACTAGTGATCACACCTATTTGGCTGTCTCTCTAATTCTAAAGAATATGGTATTTGTTTAAAGATGAAATTGAATAAAATGATTAAAATTGCTAAATATATTTTGCAAAACAAATAAATAATTAAATTTAAATTCAATGTGAAGAACCCCACAAAACCTCTGCAATAATGGTGGCAGCTTCTGCATCACTAACATGAGCATCTCTAACTCTTTTCAACACTTGTTGTTTCAATGCTCTTTTTTCTCTCTGTCTCAATCCTTCACCAACCTCCAATTGCACTGCAAATCGTGTCACACAGCTTGCAAATGGATGTCTTCCAATTTCAGATTTCTGCAATTCCACAATTTTCTTCACCAAATCTTCTTCCAACATTGCATCAATAGCTTCCTTACGACCAAAATAACCGATCTCCAACACGCAATCCATTGCCATTGTTCTAATTGATACATCTTCTGAACTTAGGAAGCTTATGATTTTGGGGATTTCGCCGTTTGATTCGATTTCATCAACGATAGGACTTTTGATTGATCTGATTAGCTTACATAATATTTGAATTGATCGAACTGATGATAGTGAAACCAATGCACGAACTGTTTTCCCTATCAAAACTTGACCTACGAACACATCCTTATTGAAATTAATCAATTCAGCGATCGCAGAAGCCGCGGTTTCTCGAACGTTCTTCGAGAATTTAAAAATAAATTCACACAAAATCGATTCCAGCTCGGTGAATAACTTGGATCGGAGAATTAAATCCTGTAGTTCACGATCGAATCCTTTCGCGATTCGTTTCTCAAATTGTTCAATCAAATTGATTAAAACATCCTCTTTAGTTTCTCCAGCTCTACGAAGAGTTTGCGTTAGGGTTTCAATAAACTCTCGATCGATCCATGCTTGAATTTCGGACTCAATCGAGCCAGCGACTCGGGAAATCTCGTGTGAGTTGACTCGGCGAATTAGGAACGATTTGAGTCCGTGGTAGCGTTGACGGGCGGTACATGACTTATGAATGAGAGTTTTGAGAGCGGTTAGGTGAGTAGATAACATAGTTAGATGAGGATCGTTTGATAGAATGGAATCTGATTCATTGTCCAGCTCGAGCAGAGCTTTAATGGCAGGTGAACATGGAGAGGTTCTATCACCATCAGTTTTGTTGGAATCAGGATTTTGCTGTAACTCGTGTGAAGCTTGTTTGAGAGCTTGAAGGATTTTAAGAACTTGTTGAGCGTCGTCTTTAGGGTTAAAAATGAAAGCTTCAGGTTCGGCTTCCATGGCTGATTGTGAGTAGAGAATGAAAACAAATGAGTTTTGTGAAGACGTAAAACTAGTCCAGTTGTCAAAAATATGTACCCCAAAAGCCCAAATCATGAAATCAAGCCGAATGTAACCGGTTACTGCCGGTTCATGAACGAATTTGTTTATTATTTTTAACTTTTTTATAGATGAATTATTACTAAACTACTATTTTAATGACATTTGTCTTTTTTTTATATGCAACAAAAATATGGCAATATAAATTCTACTTTCCATAATTTCTTGACTCTTCAAATTGAATTAGGTTAAAATAACAAAAAATTTGATCTTAGGCGGTTCGGTTAAAAACGTGTTGTTCAATTCGGCTCATTTCTTGCTTATTGCCCAGCTACGTCCGAGCGGAATTATACATATATTTAGGTCTGACCCGGTCGCTAAAACATTGCTCTTGTGAGAGGAACTATTGCCCCTCCCCACCCCATTCTTAGTTTGATAATGTATTTGGTCACTACTACAAATATTTTAGTTACGTGTTTGGTCTTAGAGGATAACTAAAATGGCGATGAGGTAAGAGTGGTCACCATAGTTGTATTTGGTGACTACTAACCTCACATACTTAACCATAAATGCTCAACTATTATTTGCTATATACAACGTTTTAAATGGCTCTATCGATCATCATATATACACATACAAGAATATTATATGTTAAATTAAAATAAATATATCTTTTAATTTATTTATCTAGGAAAAATGTGCATCTATATTTCAAAAAATTATTATGAACAAATGATCGGATGTTTGAATTGAATTTTGTTTGGGTGGCAACATCTAATGTACTGGACCATACTGGATTATTGATGTTCATCACGTGTAGAAGAGCAATTGGGGCTTCAGAGATCTTGCCTAGTTGAGTGAAAAAACATTTATAAAGACTATTTGATTGTACCTTTTATAGTAAATATTTATTTATATTTATAAGGACTTGGAAATGATTATAAAATTATAAATATTTTACTTGATTTTCGGTTAAAAATATATAGAGTAAATTACATTGAAAGTCCTTATGAGTATATAAGATAGTTCAATGTCTTTTGAAAAAATGATGTTCATGATATTTAAAAATAAAAGTATGAATATATAAGATAGTTAGTGAATATGAATCTTACTAGTACTTTTTATCAAATAAAATAAATTATCAAAGTTTATCACTTATTATAAAACCGTCAAAAAGAAAATTATCAAAGTTTATCACTTATTTAGCACTGTCATATATATCCATATAGGCACTTTACTCATTCAAACTTAACGCTAAATATACTGGCCACCAAGGAAAATCTTAAGGGAGTTTTCCTTCACTAGGTCTGGGGTTCAAGTTTTGCTGAAGTGAATGCCCCTTATGGATGTCACTTGCTCAAACCACTAACTTACTAATTGGTCGTTCAAACAAACAAACAGGCCAATAGTGTAGATGATAAATATGTTTATGTTTTCGAATTCTAGAAATTGAGATGGAGAGATTACTGACAGTGAGAAGGTGTGGCCAATAGGACATTACCGTCTACATGTGGTGGGAGAATAAGGATTAAGGGAAATAAAAGATAAATAAATCAATTAATATAGTATATTTCACGAATGCTTCATGTGGTTTAACACTTATTATATGCGTACTTTTTTATATTCGTTCATATAAAAGGTCAAGAGTGTAGTTTGGTCATTCAAAAAAGTGTAGCTGTCAAAAAAGTAGTTTTTTATTCCGGTGAGGACTAAAAAATCGATGAAGACTGCGAGAACAATTCTCATCCACCCATTTCATTAAGGGCACAAAAGACTTTTTTAAAACCCTCATTTATCTCCTTATGCAACTTGTCATCCTATAATTGGGGTTTTTCCCTACTTCGTTTTTCGTCCATAACGTTTTCTTTTATTTGCAAAATAAAAATTCTAAAAATGTCAAAAATTTTAAATTAATTTTTCTACAAAATGAGTATAGTCTTGAAAATTAAAAAAAAATTATCCAAAATTAAGAATGATCCATAATTAAGAAAATGATCCTAAAATTAATAATGATACAAAAGTAAATAAAATGATCAAAAATTAACAAAATGATCCAAAATTATGTATGATAGTTATTATTTAACTAATTAATTATTTATGCAAAATTATGTTTATGTAAAATTAGCAATGATCCAAAAATAACATAATGATCCTAAAGAAAATGATCAAAAAATTAACAAAATGATCCAAATTACCAAATGATCCGAAATTTCAACAATTTTTTTTTAAAATTTTCATGACTATGCTCATTATATAGAGATTTTAATTTTAAGAACTTTGATATTTTTAGTTTTTTTTTACAAAGAAAAAAAAGTTATAGTCAAAAAATGAAGGTGAGAGTAAATAAAACCCACCAAATGAGAGCATGAAAAGTGGCGCTAGGAGAGAGAGTGTGTGTGCAAATTATCATCTTACCATTCTTAATTTTCTTTTTTTCCCGTTAGTTTGTTGAACTTTACAAAAAGACCCCTAAACTACTAATATTATTTAATTTTTTTTTTCACATTGAATCGTAACCATTTATTTTATTTGATTAAAGGTCTAGATTTATCCTCGTAGTCTTCACTAAAAAAAGGAGTCCTCAACCGATCACGCTTAGTATAATAAATAAATTTAAAGGATTATATTCGCAAGTGATAAAACACAAATACCTTCTATGCAATTTTCCAAGTTTGACTATGCATAGAAAAGCCAAAAATTTGAGAGCTCCAATTGATACGGAACTCGTAACTCGTAAGGTTCACGTACCTTTCGTCACTTGAATATTCGGATTTTATTATGAGCATCTTAAAAAAAAAAAAAAAAAAAAAAACCTCAACTGGTCTTTTTACATTTGGTTTACCTAATTTTATTCATTTAATATTTTTTTAAATTAATTATTGGTATTGGCGAGCGACAAGTGTTTGGTCGGTCTTCGTGCCAAAAAAAAGAGTATAATTGGATCCGAAAATATTATATTATCTTCTCGCGGGATGTGGAACTCGTCAGTTAAGTAATGCTATTGGCACTAACACATCGGTTGGAAGAGACCGAAGGAACTTATCGGGAATCTGTCGAGTTTAGAAACTCGTCATTTTTAGAGAGGGAGATGAAGAGAGAAATAGAGGATAAGTAAAAAGATGAGGAAAGGGAAGAAAGAGGAGATATAAAAAGAAGATATATTGTTGACACAAACTTGTCGGTAGAGAAGAGGGCAATGTGACTAAATTGATAAGTTAGGGAATATGTTACTGAGAGACCTAATGATGATTAAAGTAAAAATACGATAATGATATTTTCATTATATTAAAGTATTTTCATGATATTAAATTAAGATAGTTAGTGAAGAATGAATCTCATAATTTATATAAAAATAATTTTATTTTAAAATGTATTACTTGTTTTGGAATAAGCATAAATAAAAAATGTATTTGTGATGTGATTTAGTATAAAATACTAATTTTCTTTTTATATTAATCAACAAATGAAAGTGTCACTATTGTTTTTTATTTTTAAAGTGTTAACGTTTTCTTTATTTATAATATTTGAAGACTTTAATTATTATATTTATGTTATATAACATACATATATAATTTTATAATTTTATATATAAAAAATTTCAATTTAAGTTCTCGTCGAGCAACCGATTACAAGCTACAAGATCCTTGAACGAATTACTATCGAGTTTTGCAACATTAAAATTAGTTAAGAATCTGATCACCAACCATAACGATTAAAAAATCCTAATTATACGTGAAAAATAATTTAGATTGAAACGTCCGAACCTAATCTATGTTTGTGGGCATTTTCCATCGATGATGGGTGGTAATGAGGTTAGAGCTTTGAGGATGGCATGAGATAGGACAACGTTACGAGAATGGAAGGAGAAGGGAGTGACTAAAACATAAGATTTCTTGAACTATTGTCCTTAAACACATAAAACTATCTTTGGGCCCTTTATTTGAAAATCAGATTATGGGAATCTGGTTTAAAACCCATATTGTCATATAGCTCAATAGATGTACGCTTGTGTGACACATATACTATTTTAAGTTAATCCGGTTTCAATCCGATCAAATCTAGTTTCTATCGGTTTCTAAGTTTTCAATCCGAATTCGATTCTAATCCGATCTAGTTTTGACTGAATCTAATTTTGACTAACTTTTACTGAATATGGTCTGATTTTGGATACGGTTGAATTTTAACCCGGTTTGAAACTTTGAACACATCTAGATACAAGTTATAGATGATATATTCTTCATTTTTAATAATAAAGCTCCAAATGGGCTCATGGACTTCCCATGAATTTAAATGGGTCTAAACTTTACTATTTCAGTTAATCTAGATTGGGCTTTAGGACCCTAAATAGCTAATTGGGCAGCAAAATCTAGATCAATTTGATGTGTCCACTATCCTGTGGTTATGGGTTCACTTACGGCTAAACATATTTTACAAAGTTCATAACATTTTTTGATGTACTTGCATAATGTGAAATATTGGTCAAATACGTAATAAGGTTTTTAACAAAACAACTTATTAGCATATTTAATATAAAAAACAGTGCACAACACACTGCATGGTTTAAAGTATATTGTATGAAAACACGAGTTGCTTTTGAAGTTGAGTATGGTGGTAAGCTTTGCTTATCAGTTATCATAATTGGGTTATGTGTGTTTGTGTGTTGTGGGGGGGGGGGGGGGGGGGGGGGGGGGGGGGCTCTAGTATCATTTACTGGAGAGTACCAGTTTTGCTGAATAAGTACCCCTTTCCCCGTTTAGCTTATTAGTTTCCATTAAATCACTTCCGTTTAATTGAATCCAAACTTACAAACATGTAGGGCCGGCCCTAGGTTTATTGAGATCCTAGTTGAATATTGATTTTGAAAGCCTTATCATAATTGTAAAAATAAATATCAACTTATTCCTCCAATTGTCTTCACATTCGCTTAGAACTAGAGCATAATATTTAACTTACTCAAAAATGATAATCTTTAACTTACTCAAAAAATAAAGAATATTTAAAAATTATGAACCCCAATTTAATATTTTGCTATAGACAGGGGCCTATAGGTTACATAAAAAATGAGATGTAACAAATAAAAACTAAAGATAAAGATTAGTAGGTAAAAACTAATAATAACATAAAAATGTGGATAGTTAAAATTTTAACCTTTTAGTAAAGTGTGAGTAAGAACCCAAATCTTTTGTTTTTTAAAGTGAGTAAGAGGTTGGATTTTGTACCTATGAAAAATGTCATTAAAAACCAGATACTTCCTCCGTTTCAATAAGTGATACACTTTCCTTTTTTGGGTGATTCAAAATAAGTGATACACTTTGAAAAGTTTCCTTATTTGGCAAAAAAATGGGACCCACATCCACTAACTATCTACTTTAACAAAGTGAAATGACCCATTTACCCTTACCTTTTAATTTTAAACATCATTAACTTTACTTTATTCAAAAGGGGTGGGACCCATTCCCCATTAACCATCCAATTAATCTAATTTAACCATCATTATAATCTTTTGCCTCAAAAACCGTAAAACCCCAAGTGTATCACTTATTTTGAATCGTAGGAAGTATATATTTTTTGAGTTTTGATAAGACAGTTTTAAGGGCTATCAATAAGAGCATTAAAATGTGTACTTTAATCAATAATCACCTCATGCATTTTAGGCATCACTTATCCATTAATGAAAATACAATATTTTAATGCATGTAATAGATTGTTATTGACAATTGTTAGAGCTGTTTTTCGTGTACTAATTATAGGTAATTTACACAATGAGAAAATTTAATTATACGCCTACAATCAGTGGCGAATCCAGGATCAAAATTAATCGGGGTTCACTAACAGTTGAAAAATTAACAAGTGGAGCCAATAAAAGAATTTTCTATTAAAATAAATAGAAAATCAAATTTTTTGTATATGGGGACCCCACCAAGTGGAGGCCATACACCCCTTACATGTGTGTGCATCCGCCAGTGCCTACAATTACGAAAACAAGACAAATCAAATGATGGTGTAAGTGATATACCTCGTACATAAATAACCTCGGATGGATAACAGATGATTGAGATCCGTATACGTGGTTGGCTAATAACTAACGTTTGAGATTGCATGTTTCTGACTTATAGATGCATGTGATCCCATTTACGCACGTTGGTTATTACGTACGAGTAATACGTGGTTGTGACTCCCTATTATTAAGATGCAGAGATAGATAATGTATTCTACTAAATTTTCCTATTTATTTTAGAATTTATTTTTATCAATATAAATGTTTAAATTAAATTATAAGATAAAAATTTAATAATAATAGTAATAATAAGATTTAGTATGAAGCAATTATCCATCCACTATGCCAGGTTGAGGATTACCACACCTATTAAAATACGTACCAAAAAATTTAAAATAGCCGCTGCTTATTTATTTCTTTATAATATATTGATAGTATTAAGAGTAGATATTTGAGTTTTATACTCTTAAATCATAATATTTGCACCTTGTTTTTTTAACAGCAAATTAAAAGATATTGTTAGAGCATCTCAAATGGTAACTTTTTTAAAAGCTTATTACTATTTGAATAAGTTTTTGGATTACTTTTTACCCATTGGAATAACTAGCTTTTTCAAAAGCTTATTCAAAGACTTTTTTTCTACTAACCTTTTAATGGACTTTCAAAACTTGTCTTTTTTAGTCCTCTATATTTAAAAGTTTTTTCATTTTAAACTTTAGATATATTATACATAAATTCTTTATTATATTTTTATTAGTTAATAAATAAATTATATAATATTTAATGTCAATTATTATAATATTTGTGTATGATATATTTTTAAAAAATATTATATGTAGTAAGATGTTATAAAAATTATCAAAATATATAAGGGGTATATATAAAACATTTAAAATAAATAAAGGTAAATTGGAAATATATTTAAAGAAAAAGCTTTTGAAAGGGTTAACCATTGAAGATGCTATTTATGTAGAGGTTTTTGGTTAGTAAATTGTTGATGTGGCAAAAGTAATAAGTTATTGCAATGTTAACCATTAGGGATGCTCTTAGATTAAAAGCCCTTTAGTATTTGTACGTTGTTGATAGACAGTTTTTGTGTACCAACAATCGATAAGCCATATTTTTGAATATCCCTATGTATATTCTCTGAGAAATAATATTATTTTATACTAAATCTTGCTACTTATTCTTTTTATTTATTTGATCAAAACAAGTCTTCAATCAAATGATATGATTATGAAGGAAATTAGTGGATTATATATGATAATTTTATAGATAAAATGATAAATATAAAATTTTCGTAGAAAGCAATACAATTTCTCATATTTTCTACAGAGAAGATAACTTGTCATAAGTTATATGGCTGTAATTGATTAAAAAATGTACCGACATATATACTAGATTCCTATTTAAACACGCTTCTATATATCATACTCCCTCGTTCTCACAAAAAACTTCTCATTTCACTTTATCACAAATTTTAAGGTAATAGTTAGTGGTTAGGTTATTGGTAATAATTTTAATTAAAATATAAGATTGTTTGGAGAGAGAAATATATTTAGTGGATACTGGATAGTTAGTAGTGAGGTCCTTACTAATAATGATATTTTATTATGTGGAGCTTATCAAATGTAAAATATAAGAAGTTTTTTGTGGGATAAACATTTATAATGAATTGAGAAATTTTTTGTGGGACGAAACTAGTATACAATAATACATACATACAAATAAATTATGTTATTCGTCCATATGCCATTTAAAAGACATATGTAGTTGATTAACCAAAACGACAACTGTAGAGGTTATCGCATGCATCCACAATCTTCTTTTTTAAGATTGTTATTTTTAAATATTTTATGCACGTCATGATTTGAGCAAGCGGTATGGGACTGCAATGAGTCTGTTGTAGTGTGGTCGGATATTTGATATCCAAAATTCAGATATATGAAATTTTGAATATCTGAATGTGGATACTGGATTATCTGGTGTCCGAAATTAAATACAAAACCCCCAAAAGAAGATGAAAGGGTCCATTATTGGTATCTTGAAATGCAAATCGGATGACTACTTCCATATATTTTACCCAAGATCAATTTATATCTACAATAATTTAAGAACTTAAATATACAGAGAAAAATCAAAATTAAATAAACAAGGTTTTGAGGGGCTTCCCGCTTATAGCTACTGTACATCGCACCTTTTGTACTCCATGTTTAATGTTTCAATTATCAATTTTATTTGGCCTCTTCAAATACAAAAAAGGTATTGAGGTCGCAGATGCTTTAGAAAGTGGGTCTGAAGGTTTGTTTTTTAGTAAATCAAAACAATGAACACCACCAGGAACAGATGCCGACGGTTATCCTGTAGGGAGGAGCAACTTGTGAAACACTTTGATGAAAATGATAAAAAAAAATGGCGACTCTTCCATGTAATTTTGGGTTGCTGAGAGATAATAAATTATGAGTTTTGATAATAACAACTCTAATGGTTTTGATAATAAAAAGTAAATATTCAGTTTTGAAAAAAGTTTTTTAGTTGAATTAGTTACATGACCAATGACCAAAGTGCCTTTGGCCTAGCGGTATGGTGTTTGCCTCTCAATCTTGAGGTCAGGAGTTCGACTCCCGTCGTGGACATATGTGGTAATTAGGAGTAGATTAGATTTGTCGTTCAAAAAAAAAGTTACATGACCAATGAATATTCTTAGAAAAATAAAAGAATTTTGACTAATGAATCATTAATAGTTTATAAAAATATTTTTCAAAACAGAATATTATCAGTTTATTGACAGCCCTTAACGTTGTAATTATCAAAACACATAAATTAATAAGCAACGGAAAAAATATAAATAACTTATCCATGTTTTTTTCGGGGTTTTATGATATCCGCAATTTACAAAATTGGTATCTGAATCCGTAACTTTGTATGTCTGAATTTCAGGCATCCAGATTTTCAGATATTTTTTTTATCGTTGAACAACCCTATATATCTCGGAGGCTAAACCAAAGTGAAACCAATTCAATAAAACTTGACTTAATTACATGAGCTTCAATTTTTAAGCTTCTTAGTACCCGCAGGAGTTCCACTTATATTTGCACCACTTTTATTTTTGTAGTACTCCTTGAGTAAGTCATCTTAATCTAGTGACGAAAACTCTTGCGGTGCTAGGTTAAAATCCCGTCTAGGGGCAGTCCGGGCGGATCTATTATATGTCTCGCATTGGTACGAGACACTACTCAAATTTTTTCTCAAAGGGTAAATATTTTAGAATTTTTTTTGTATTACAGTATAGTGTTTCTACCAAATTAAAAAACCTACCAATTGCTCAGGTCAATCTTTAAAAAACTAAAGCATCAACCAATAGGTCAAACTCAAAGCCCTAAAAAAAATAATTAAACCAAATAAAAAGAATCTAGAGTGTGTGTCTTGTAGTTTTTTAGTTTTAGATCTATAAAATTAGTAGTTTTATTATAGGTTTATGAAATTAATAATTAGTTTTTGAAGACTTGGTGTTTATAATCAAACATGATGTTCATGTAATATAGTCATTTATGTAAAATTCGTTTTTGTTTCGACGCGTTGCCCCTTAGACGTCACTATGGGCGCTGCTCCTAGGACCCTACAAGAGGGTGCAACCCCCTTCACCTCCGCATTTTTGATCCGCGCAAGGGTGCTTCTGCTGACGGAACTTTCTAGTTCCGTGTCTGATCACATCACCTTTCTTGTGGATCATCATATCTTAAAATCACAGGACGATGGAAATAACAAAGTAATCTTTTTGATATGAGCACGTCAATATATGAATTGTTTCATTATCGTTTTTTATGGGCCTTCCCTAAATCGGTTCGTTTTAGTATTATTTTACCCTTATTTTTTAATGAGCTCTGTTCTCAAGCGTATCTTAAAGCCGATATACACTTGGAAATATATCTTCTGGATATATGAAAGACAGTGGTATACGTTATGACAAATTATTATTTTTTAATTATAATATGACAATAATTTTTGAAATATTTTGAACACCATTAATTGTAATTTATTAAATTAAAAATAAGGTTTTGATAACGACAGTCCTAAGGGCGGTCAATAAGAGCGTTAAAATGTAGGGTGTGTTCGGTTCCGGAACCGGTAAACCCGGTAACCGAAAAAAGGAAATTTCAACTGAGAACCGGACCGGTTGAACCGGTTCCGGGCCCGGTCCGGTTCCGGGTCGGTTCGGTCTTCAAGCGGGTTTAGAACCGGTAAACCTAGTTTTGTGTTTGTCATCCCATTATACATTTTCAGTGTATATTTTCATCTTAAAATATATAATTTCAATATTTTAGTGTATTTTTAATGAAAGTATGATGTTTGCGGGTGTTCACGGGTTGCTTCAAGTAAAATATGTTTCTATTAAAAGCCTATATACCTATTATTTCGACATATATATATATATATATATATATATATATATATATATATATATATATATATATATATATATATATATATATATATAAACTCGTAAGCCTATATACTTATTTAAATGCCGGTTCCAAACCCGAAAAAACCGGAACCGAACCGGGACTGGAACTGGTAAACCCGGTTTGTTATTTTTTTTATCAAATCTAAGAACCGGGAACCGGCACTACTACAGATCGGGTTTGTTAGTGCGCACTAAAAAACTTATATGTTGCGGTTGTCAAGCAGAACCGCATCAACAAAGGAACATCGCACTGTATAACAAAGAACCGCATCAACAATTCTATTTGTTGTTGCGGACAAGCAAGACCCGCAATAACAACTCTATTTGTTGTTGCGGCCATACACTACCCGCAACAACTACCATATTTGTTGTTGCGGCCATATTCTACCCGCAACAACAATCTAGATTTTCAGTTTAATTAATTAATTAATAATTGGCAGACAAAAATAAAGTTCATAAAAATACGACGACAACATAAACAAGGAAAACATAAAATACAAAGTTTATTACAAATAAACCCAAAACAAGGACAACATAAACACAAATTAAAGCTAACAAAGATGATTCAGAGAAGAGTAACGTTGAAGATAACTCCAGCACCACTATTTTTTGCTTCGAGATCAAGGGTGAACATCGCATGTTGGTTCGTGCGGATGTCCATCTTCTGTTTGAAGTCGACCATATCACCATTGATAGTCATATGGTCTATAAAACGAACATTTGACCTCCTTCGATCACCGTGGCGTTGTAAATTGAAAACTTTACCGTATGGGGGACTCATCTCAAGGTTTTCCAAAGCACACAAATGACGCTCATTCCAAAGTTGGTGATCCCTAACAAATTTTGCTGGAATAGTCTGATGAAAGAAATGAAAATTAAATTTATACTGCAAATTACCACATTGTGTTGCAAGGTAAAAGACGTATTCTTGGGGTTGATAATGTTGTGGATGAAGAAGAACACGACAACTTCGATGATTTACCACCATTTTCCGTCGGTATCGAACCCGGGAATTTTGAAAACATGAATAGAAACTCATATGTACGAACTGACGGAGAAGGAACATATATTCAATAACTCGATCTATTATATATTATTGAAAATTAATATTTGTATTATATATGTGTTTTATTACTATGCAAATTTATAATTAACCTACTGTTTTATTCATGTGTAACATCTTTTAACAATTTGAATTTGTCACTATGCAACGTTCTTGTAGGTGTAAAAAAATGAAACTCAAAACCGCAACAACAAATTAGAAAAACCGCAACAACTAATTCAACCAACCGCAACAACAAAAAAACCGCAATAACTAATGGAAAGAAACCGCGGTAACAAATAGACCCGCTAAAACGAAATAAAGACGCGCTAAAACGAAATTGTTTATTCCAAATTTTCAAATCCCAAAACATAAGTTATCCAAACATCGAATCCTTAATCACTTTTGCACAAAACCTTAATCGACCAAACCCTCCGTTTTCTTCACCAAAATCACTCTGCACTAGTTCGCCGGAGTTTGGAATCACCGTCGTTTTGTTTACCTTGGATAGTAACCGTCGTTGCTTTCACCACGTCGTATCCTTAATCACTTATCCAAAAACCTTAATCAGTACTTCTCGTCGACCTAAACCCTAGTTTACCGTTACATCGCCGGTATTCCTTTACCAAGCTAGGTATTAGAGTATTATGTTAATGATTTCTTGTGTTTGTTATGCATTCGTTCTTAATCATCTTTTTCTGTTAACGTATTATGTTCACGCATTTGTGTCGTAATTCTGCAGAAATGGCCGATAATCCAGGACGTAAGAGACGTAGAGGCGAACGTGGTCCTGCATCTTTTGGGAAGAAATATAGCAAAGATGTATATAAAACTGAATTTGATGAAAATCATATCCCTCTGAGTAAAGAACTGACGTCATGGTTTGGGATGACGGTTCAACATCGTTTCCCGCTAGCAACTGATATGGGCAAAATGGACAAAGACATATTTGAAACACTATGGCTGGATACCAAGGTATTATTTATTAGAAATATGAAATAGTTGTTAAGTGATGATAGCATATAATATATTTACTCTAAATTGTAGAATATGTGGAATATCGAGAACGATGATGCAAAAGAGTTAATGAGGAAGAAAGCTATGAAAATGGGTACAAATTTTAAATCTAGGCTTGTTAAAAATTTCGTCCTTACAGGTAAGGATGCTTGTGAGAAGTATAAGTTTCTTAAAAGGCATGATTGGGAAGCATTTAAGGCACAAAGAAGCACCCCATAATTTATGGTATCTCTTAATTATATTATATGTTTAGTATTGTACAATATTTTATTATTAACAACTTGTTAATTTGTGTAGCTAA
The DNA here is from genome assembly GCA_963853835.1 of Calendula officinalis. Classification (NCBI taxonomy): domain Eukaryota; kingdom Viridiplantae; phylum Streptophyta; class Magnoliopsida; order Asterales; family Asteraceae; genus Calendula; species Calendula officinalis. The sequence goes on along the minus strand of OY970829.1, from coordinate 72,771,451 downwards.
AAAGGGAGAAAGCACTGGCAAGCAATGCAAAGAGACAATTCAAGGTCCGCGTGGGCCGAAGCGGTGGCCCCGTTTTAAAAAAAGTAAAAAGGATGCAGTTTGGTCTCAACTTCTACAAAACCACAGTGTTCTTTCGGAGATTTAAAATGAACGGTCTAGGCTGTTTTTGATGGGTTGTGCAGTAAAGAATAGTGAAGGAAAGTTTGAACTTCCTAACGAAGCGTTGGACAATTTCCAAGTTTTGGTATACTAAGTTTTATTTAATTGAAGATTTTTATCTTTTTGGTAAACAAATACTTTTTGTAGCTCGCGGACGAGAAAAAGATGATAGAGGATGGTACTTATGCATTAAATAAAGAGGATCCTTTAATTCGTCTTCTAGGACCCGAGCACGGGGGAAGATCTCGGACCGTATCCGAGGTAATTGGATACACAAAGGTTAAAGGTGGATTGATTAGAAATTTTCCATAATACAAGCAACACTGGATGTTTTAAATCATCATACAAGCAAGTAATTTTGATTAATTGCTTGTTTTTACTTGCAGGCGACACTGGATGCTTTTTATCCTCTGTCCTAAAACGAATATTGCATATATTGTTGATTCTCTAAAGCGTGCATCGGGTCCCAATTACTACACTCTTGTACGAGTAATCAATGATATGTTTCCCCGTACATTTCAATGGATAAAGACAACTGTATGTTTTCAATTTCTATTTTTTACCAATTTATTTAAGATGTATAAAATATACAATTGAAATATTACAGTGCTGGAAACAAGAAGACAGCTGGGAATGTGGTTACATTGTTGCTCGACATATTCATGAATTTTTACGGGGTATACAGTTTAACATCAAGCAATATGTAAGTTTATGTACGTTATAGTTTTAAAATATTACTCAAATAGATATAAAAAATATTGATATTAATTGTTTTTCATGAGCAGATGTGGAAGACTAATAAGAGTTTTGAAGCTTCTAAGATTCATGAATACATTGCAAAGTTGTTGCCCTTGTATCTCGAATGGATGAAGAGGTCCAAGACCAGTGATGCCAATTATGAAGGTTAGCAATTAAGCAAGTGTAAATTTTTGAATAGTTGTAAATTTTTTAAACATGGTTCATTACACTGATCGATCACAACTTGCAAGTGTATATATTTTTTACATTAATTTACTGTGGCTGCTAATCTATAAATATATAAGAGCTAGATTATAAATAGAATATAATAATATATATATATTTATTTTTATATATATAATTATATATATATATAATTATATATATATATAGGGTCGAGTTATATTGAGAACCCTGATTTCAAAAAGAACTCTGAGAACTCTTATTAACCAATCAGAATTTAGTAAATTGATTTTGATTAATTTAATTCATATTAATTATTCAGGGGTATTTAGGACATTTGACCAAAAAGAAAAATATTTCCTTTTTTGAAAATTTACTAAAATTTCAGAATTATTTTCAAAAATTTATCATTACTTTATTATTTCTGTCAAGACGGTTGTGTGCATGTATGTTTTTTTTACATATATGTTTTTTTTTGCATTAATTTCATAAATTTATTGTTACAATAGGTTATCTTACGGTTTTATTGAATATATATGTTTGAACATACATGTTCAACTTATCCATATACAAATGACAAAAAATATTTAAAAGAACACATATGTACAATTTAATATATATGTTGTCGAACTCAAACATACACTCTAGTAAAAACATTAAAAAAATATTGAATAGCATACATGCACCTAGAACACATATGTATCCAAACAATAACATTTATGTTACCCTAATCAATAACAACACATACGCAAACTTGGACTCACAAGACCTAATCATCTACACCAATGCCAACATCAACAACACTTTGATTGCTTGATCATAACACCTTAATCTTAATCACCTCCTTCGGTAGAATGATTTTCACCAATGTTAACAACAACCACTCATTCACCACCCACTGCAAAATAGAAACTAATTATTAGATAACTAAATGTTTTTTATTTATATTCCAGCAGTTAGCTAAGAACACAAGGCAAAAAGGGCATACCAAAAAACTATAAAATATATCTATACATGCATGCATGTATGCTTATGTGTGTAGAGACAGAGTGCGAGAGATTGAGATGGAACGCAAGTGTTTCAGATCTCTGATTCTAATTCTTCAAAACATTATGTTATTATTATTAAGAGAAATGGTATTGCTTTCAGAGGTTGTTTCAGGTTTTTGGGGATGCTTAAATTATGTGCTTCTGCTTATTAATACCATCTTCACCATCACCATCGTAATCTACATGTTCCTTCTGTTTCTAAAATATTATTTAAGAGGCTATGATGATATATCTTGGCTGGGTATAATCAGATGACGGTGAAGTGTGAGAACGATACGCAGAGATTAAATCATTTTATGTGTTCTTCGTCTCAACATTAATAATTTGATCCACAATCAAAATCATTGCAATAGTACCTCTTTTTATGCAAAATCAATAACCTATTTTCCCCAGTTAAAACACCGAAAAAACATAGATTCAGATAGACTTGTAGATCCGTCGAGAATGTGATGGAAGAAGTAACATATATTAACAAATTAAAAACCCTAAGAAACGAATACCTGACTTTATTTAATTTGTTGGTTCTTTGTAAATCAGCATCAGATGGCGGCGGTGTTATGCAGGCGTTGGCGGCGGTGGCAGCAAGGTCGATGACGGCCGACGGAGGGACGGTGAAGTAGTTACGGTTTGCGGCGGAAGTTGATTGTGAGTTCGTCGAAGGGTTGATTTTGGGGGCGGACCTTACAATTCGTCGAAGGGTTAATTTTGAGCATTTGAAAAGGAAGATATGTAGGGTGGGGATTTGAGAAAATCACGGATCACAGTTATTTCCTTTTTCTTTATTTTTGATTATTTTTATTATTATGGCAAAATACCTAGTATACCCTCTTAATTAATTTATTACCATAAATGTAATTAATTTTATTTACGAAAATACCACCACAATCTTAATCGTTGATTTTTAAATTCAATGAACCAGATTGAAATTGAAAAGTTCTCAGAGTTCTTTTTAAAATCAGGGTTCTCAATATAATCCTTCACTATATATATATATATATATATATATATATATATATATATATATATATATATATATATATATATATATATATATATATATATATATATATATATATATATATATATATATATATATATATATATATATATATATATATATATATATATATATATATATTGTGGAATGATTTTTTTTTGTTTATTTTGAATGCCAAATATTGCGGTTACTTTATCATGTGTGCGAATAACTAATATTGCGGGTATAACATCTAGTGTAGTGTGCGAATAACTAATAGCGCGGTGTTGTCATTAATAATGCGGTTTCTTTCTTGTTGCGGTCTTTGCTTTTGATATTGCGGTTTCTCTTTTGTTGCGGTATTGAATTTAATATTGCGGTTTCTTTCTTGTTGCGGTCTCTGTGTTTGATATTACGGTTTCTCTTTTGTTGCGGTTTGTTTGTTTGATAGTGCGTAGTTTGTTAGTGCGTTCCTTTCCCCACATTATCAAAGCGTTTTCACCGCAACAACAAATCGTTTCTGTAGTAGTGCGGACCGGTTAAGCCGGTTCCGGTTCGGTTCGGTGCTGGTTCCGGTTCGGTTCCGGTTTTCCGGTTTTTATACACACCCCTATTAAAATGTGTACATTAATCAACAACCACCCCTGTATTTTAGGCATCACTTATCCACTAATAAAAATACAACAATTTAATGCCATATAATAGCTTATTATTGACAACCCTTATGATTTTTATTATCAAAACCCTAACAAATATATCGAAATAATGAATGATATTTTACCGTTGATAGTCTTACCCCTGATATCAAGAATCGTGTGGTTTAAAATTGGTGCACATCATACCCCCTCTGATGTTAATTTAAACGTGAACAATGTTTCCTGCTAACTTACGCGAGGTATACGTACGTTACCGGCTATAAAAACCCACGACAACTATCTTCCTCTCGTTAACTTCCACTGGATCCGAGGTCAGTCGCTATATAAAACTCTTTTAAATGTATATTACACACACATATATATGGTACGTTTGTTTGAGCAAGCTACACAGTTAAACTGAGGCATGGTTACCACTAAATGTTGTTATTATTGATCATGAAAGTCCTTGTTTCGGTGAATGTATTTGTACCAAGTTATAGCTCGATCGGAATCGACTGGTTTGACATAATACCGGTCGAACCAGTTTTTTCTAAAAAAAAAACAGATAAATAAAATAGACATTTGATTTATATATAAGTTTTGAAACTTATATAAAATGATAAACTTAGTTGGAATTAGATTTTGGAATTTTTTTGATTTTTTATGGTATTTATATTGTATTTTGTAGTTTTTATGGTATTTTTACGCAATCTACATAATTACTGCATCAAGAATACTCAACAATATTGCATTCGTCTTACTAATCCGATCTGATTGGTTTAACCCTGTAGGCATTAACCAGTTCAATGCAAAAATTGATTTTTAAAACATTGATTTGTACGACAAATTATAACTCACATGCATGCCTCTGACCGACGACATTTTAACCCACAGTTTATACATTTTGAAGGAAAAGAAATGCAATCCATGACGATACTTAAGTTTCTGGTTTTATGGAGCTTTCTAAACAATGTTTATGCCGGTGATGGTGTCACGAGCAGTTTCATCCGTTCAGTGCTCCCCGCAGTTGACATGCCTCTTGACCATCCGGTTTTTGCAGTTCCAAGTGGTCGTTATAATGCACCACAACAGGTAATTTATTAAGGGTTTTGATAATGACAGCTTTAAGAGCTATTTTTAAGTGTTTAAAAAGTTGTACGACAGAGTACTTTTTAAAATTAAGGAATTTGTTATAGATTGATGTACGAGTTTATATAATATGTCTTATTTCATTATCAAACCCATTAATTAATTAATCAATTAATTATGCTTAATTAATTTTGAGGAATTTCGCATTAATTGTCGATAAATGGAAAATGAGTACATGTTTCTTGATATAGGTACATATAACTCAAGGAGATTATGATGGAAAAGCCGTGATTATAATGTGGGTTACACCCGCTGAACCAGGGTCAAATGAAGTAAGATATGGAACATCAGAAAAAAAGTACGATTTTACTGCAAAAGGATCGGCTGTCAAAAACTACACGTTCTACAACTACACGTCGGGTTTTATGCATGAGTGCCTTGTCAAGGACCTTGAGGAATGTATTTGTTGGTTAGACGTACACTACGAGAAAGTTGCAAATTAGTGACACAAAAGAAGTGTCACTAAAAATTAAAATCGCCACGAGAAAAAATGTCGCTAAAAGTTGAAAAAACGTCACAAAATGCCTAGGTGTTCTACGTACCATATAAAGTGTGTGAAAATGTGTCGTTGATAAAATCGTATATATATTCACATAAAAGAGTTTGGCAGTAGGTTTTTGACATTTTTGTAACAAATTATTTTTCCAAAAAGGTTAATAAAAGTGAAAATATAACATTTTATCCGTTAATTTAAAAAGTGTCAATAATAACTTAGATATAGTGACACCTTCCACTGCACTAGTTAACAGCTTAACATCTATAGTTAACACCTTCCATTAGCTAATTCAGGTACAACTCGGTTTTCGAGCCGACTAAATTTAGGACAATCACCCGTTTTACGGGCGGCCCGGAGTTGGCGCGGGCGAACCTCCGTGAAGGATTTTTTTTTGTCGCTCTTATAGATTAAACATATGTAAATTTCACCATTTTAGAGATCAAATTAACTATTAAGCAACCACCATTGGAGTTTAAGCACACAATTTTATGAGGTCTACTAATACACCCCCAAAGTATTTACCTTCATGAATTATTAATACTAATAAATTCCAGTTTGTTGTTATTTAGTATGACATGAAGTACTATTATGAGATTGGAGAAGGCGATTCAGCTCGATCATTTTGGTTCAAAACACCTCCAAAGATCGATCCAAACGCTTATCACAAATTTGGAATTATAGGTTAGTTACTTATAACCTATATGGGAATTGATCAACGATTTCAGGCGATATGGGGCAAACATTTAATTCTCTATCCACATTTGAACATTACATCGAGACTGGAGCACAAACCGTATTACATGTCGGAGATTTATCGTATGCTGATCGACATTATTATCAGGATATCGGTGTACGTTGGGATACATATGCTCGTTTTGTTGAAAGAAATACAGCATATCAACCATGGCTATGGACAGTTGGAAATCATGAAATAGAGTATTTTCCAGATTTGGTAATTAAATTAACTAATTAATTACTCCCTACTTGTTTAGTACCCAAAATAAAATAAAATGTCCACTTTAGGTTCATAGTTAATGTTTTGTCCTACTATATCATCCTACTAATAAAATAATTGAATTCATTAATTATATTTCAGAATGAAGTTGTTCCGTTCAAACAATATCTTTATAGATATGCGACACCTTATGCAGCTAGCGGAAGTAGTAGTCCTCTTTGGTACGCCGTGAGACGTGCATCGGCTCATATAATGTTTCTATCGAGTTATTCTCCATATGGTAATTAAGTTAATTACTCTCTTAACATATTAATTAATTGATTTTAATTCCTCATATTTACTTGATTTTTGACAGTAAAATATACACCTCAATATGAGTGGCTAGAAGCAGAATTTAAAAAAGTGGACAGGAAGAAAACACCTTGGCTTATTGTTATAATGCACTCACCTATGTACAATAGTAATGGCGCCCATTATATGGAGGGTGAAAGCATGCGAGTTGTATTCGAGAGTTGGTTTGTTAAGTACAAAGTCGATTTAGTATTTGCCGGACATGTTCATGCTTATGAGAGATCGGTTTGTTCCTCTTCCTTCGATATCTCCTAGCAATCTCATAATTAAGATTTAACACAACTCAACAACAATAACAAAAATAGTACTCAATCCTGTCAAAGGCGTGGGAAATGAAATGTAGACAGTCATATATCTATCCGGGAGTAGAGAGACTGCAATCTGAAAAACTTTTGTCGCAATATGATGTTATTGTAACATCACGCAATTATATCATTTCACCATAAGGGTAAACTAGTAAGATGTAGTATATTGAATCTATCAAGAATAATCGAATTAAAATAAGCAACCATATAATCATATTGGTATTAAAGTAGTTTTAAAATTTATTGTAATATATTATATGCAATTTCAGTACCGGATCTCCAACATACACTATAACATAACTAGTGGTGTGAGTTATCCCGTACCAGACAAATCAGCTCCCATTTACATAACCATTGGAGATGGAGGAAACATGGAAGGTCTTGCATCGAGGTAATTTTTTTAAAAATAGTTTCCATTTCTCTACTTAAACGTACATTATTTTTTGTGCCCAGAGTTCTGACTATCTTTGTGAACCTCCATAGCCATAAGGGGCTATTTTTTTGTCCTACGGAATGAACCTGAATCTCCTGAGAATTTCACAAACTACATTAATGGAGACCAAATTCAACTAATAGGCCATCATCCTCGTGGTTTATATTATTATATGTGTCTGTTAAACAAGCTAGCAATAACGACATATTCATCTTCTAACAAATATGTTAATTTTCCTTGATGAATTTATAGCTATAACGATCCCCAACCCGAGTATTCTGCATTCCGGGAGGCTAGCTATGGACATTCAACACTAGAGATAATGAATAAAACACATGCATTATATCATTGGAACCGAAATGATGAAGGAAAGAAAGCTGAAATCGATGCCTTTGTTGTGCACAACCAGTACTGGTTAGTATGTTCGTCTACACACATAAAAATAATACAATTATTAATTGTGATTGATATAGTTTTTTTGCCTAAGAAAAATGAGTTTTTCTAACATGGTGATAAAATGCATTTAAGAATTAATTAGAAAACATATTTTATTTATTACAATTTACTTCATAAAACTTATGGCATGTTATCTGTTAAAATGTACTAATCTCAGTGTGAAGTGTTGTTTTGGTGTTCTAGTTTGTTAAATGCAGGTTAACTAATGTTGCATATGGACTTAAAGTGTAAAGAAGTTTCTGCATAAAGGTAATAAAGGTAAATTTGTTATTTTTATTGTATTTGTATATTGTTGATTTGTTGCAGGGGTCAAAGTGTAGTTTGAGAGTAGTTCGGTGGTAGTTGTATATAAGAGATATTTCTCTTATTTTTTAGAAAAAATAAGTGTGTGTTTTGTGTGTGAAAGAGTTAGAGTTTCTCTCTGCTCTCGATCGTCATTTAGGGTTTTCATATCTGTAATTTTCATTGTATCGATTCAAGTATGTTTGAATCTGTAGGTCTAGGGTTAGTATGAGCGTTTTATTTGTAGTGAGGTTTTTAGTCTTGTTTTTGATCTTTTGATCGGTTTGGTTTTAATGGAAAGGAAGTTTGTTATGTTTCTTGTTCTTTCTTCGTAGATCTGTTTAGTTTATAGTTTTCCACATGGTATCAGAGCTAGAGCTCCTCATCTCTGGCTTCGTTGTGGTCTGGTAAAATCGTTCTTCCGCAAAAAAGGTTTTCTGAAGTGAGGGTTTCTGTAGATCCAGATCTGGATCTTACAGGATCTTGTTCGATCGCTTCATCTGGTTGTATCGTAGTTGAAGATCTGGCGTTATACTTGGAATCGATTACTGGTTAGGGTTTCGGAATCAAAATTCTCAGATCTGTTCGTAATTAGTGCTTGTCTCGAGGAGTTGCAGACGTGGAACTCTCTGTAAGTCATTCTTCCTACTTGATTCTGTAGCAAGTCTCTGGATCCAGGAGTTTCCGTTGCTTAACGGGAATAAACTGCCCCTGGATTTTCACGCTTGGACTATAGACAAGATCTCTGTTAATTTCTGCAATATATTCTGTTTGTTACTAACAGTTGCTTGTAGAAGAGAAAGTCCTGAGTTAATACATGTCCAGACTCCTTTAGAGAGTTCTGGAATCTTGTTCCTTACTCGGTCACTTTTTAGGTTTATTATCTGTTCAGTTCTTGTTTGTGCCTTATTTTGTTTGTTCTGTTTTTTGTTGCTGCTTGTTGCCTGTTCTGTTTTGGTTATTTTTCTGTGGTTTGCCTATTGTTTGTTCAATTTGTTTGGTGGAGTTATGGGTGATAATAATGAGATTACCTTAATAAATAAGTTGGATTTTGGTGATCCTTTGTATTTACATGCTAGTGATATTACCAGTACACCTATAATTACTATAAAACTAAAAGGAACCGAGACTATAGTATCTGGAGTAGGTCTATGTTACTTGCCCTAGGAACTAAAAATAAAGTAGGATTTGTTGATGGTTCATGTGAAAAAAATCTCACTAATGATGTCCTTAGTAAACAATGGGATAGGTGTAATTCTGTTGTCTTATCTTGGATCTTGGGATCCATCTCTGATGAATTGTGTGCTGGTCAGATATTCAATACCAAAGCGAGTGTTGTCTGGAGTGAATTAAAAGAAACTTATAGTAAGGTTGATGGTTTTATGGTCTTCAATTTACATCATGAAATTAATTCTTTGAAACAAAATGGATCTCTTATTTCAGAATATTATCATAAGTTGAACTCTTTTTGGAAGCAATATGATTCATTAGTTGAGCTTCCTACTTGTGTGTGTGCTGGTGCTGAAGTTATATCTGCTCATAATAGACTGTTAAAACTAATGCAATTTCTAATGGGCCTTGACGATTATTATATGCCAATAAGAAGTATCATTCTGACCAGAGACCCCTTACCTGATGTCAAATCTGCCTATGCCATAGTGTCTAGAGAAGAGTCTCATAAAAGAGGTTCTGTTACTGAAAGTGTTTCAAAAGGCCAAAATGCTGTTTTCTCTTCCCAAACTAATAACAATAGTAATAAAAAGTTTTTTACTAATAATAATAACAGTAATGGAAATAAAACTTTTTCTAGAGGTCCAAATCCTAATTTGAAGTGTACTAATTGTAATATGTTAGGTCATACTATTGAAAGATGTTTTGATATAATTGGATATCCTGAAGGATATAAGAAAAAGAATAATAGTTTTCAAACCAATAATAACAAAAATAAATATATGTCTAATAGTTCTTCATCTTGTGACAAACCTAGTACATCTTCTACTGTTCCATCTACTGGTTCTTTGTCTAATGATCAGATTTCCAGACTTATGTCTATTCTTGGAGAAAGTAAAGTGAATTGTTCTGGTGCTCAATCCAACATGGCAGGTATCCTTAATACTAGCAGGATTTTTAATCAAAATTTTGAGAAGTTCTTTAATTCTAATGTAACCTTTTTAAATAATAATACCTTGCCGGGTTGGATTGTGGATTCTGGTGCTAATCAACACATGACTGGGGATTCAAAAAATTTGGTAAATGTAATTGATGTTTCTGATTTAAAAATAACTGTTGGCCATCCAAATGGTACTCAAGCTGTAATAAAACAGATTGGTAATATTAAAATTAACAAAGATGTTACCCTATTTGATGTGTTGGTTATCCCAGAATACTGTGTGAGTCTTCTTTCTGTTCAAAAACTTGCTAAAGATAATAAGTTGTATGTTGGTTTTGATGAAAACAAATGTTACATTCAGGATTTGAGAACAAAGAACAATGTGATGATTGGTAAAGAAATTGGTGGTCTCTATATGGTGGAAGTAAGTTCTAATGTGTTTAATTGTAATAATGTTGGTATGTGTTATGTGTCTAAGTCTGTCTGGCATAATAGGTTAGGTCATCCTGCTGACCAAGTTGTTAATTTGTTGAAACCTATATTAAAATTAGAAGGAGATGTTAGTATATCTCCTTGTGATGTGTGTCACAAAGCTAAACAAACTAGAGAATCCTTTTCTATAAGTGACCACAAAAGTAAATGTTTAGGAGAGTTAGTTCACCTAGATGTGTGGGGTCCCTATAAGGTCAAAAGTAAAGAAGGTTATAGGTACTTTCTAACTGTTGTGGATGAGTTTACTAGGGCTGTTTGGGTCTTTTTATTAAAATCTAAGTATGAAGTATTTGATAATATTAAAACTTTTTTTAGTCTAATAAGAAATCAATTTGGAAAATCAATAAAAACTTTCAGATCTGACAATGGGACAGAATTTGTAAATAATAATATGAGTGTGTTTTGTAAAGAAAATGGGATTATTCATCAAACCTCTTGTAGTTACACTCCACAACAGAACGGAATTGTAGAAAGGAAACATAGACACCTTCTAAATGTTGCTAGGTCTCTTATGTTTCAAGGGGGAATTCCCTTATCTATGTGGACTGAATGTGTGTTAACTTCTGTATACTTGATTAACAGGTTACCCTCTTCTGTGCTTGATGGAAAGTCCCCATATAACTTAGTCTATAATTGTGAGCCTTCCCTGTCCCAACTTAGGAGTTTTGGTTGTCTATGTTTTTCAAAAGTTTTAAACAATACTGATAAGTTTTCTGAAAGATCTGAAAAATGTGTTTTTATTGGCTATGCCAACCATAAAAAAGGTTATAAATTGTACTCTTTAGAAAGCAAAACTTTCATTATTTCAAGAGATGTTCAATTCTATGAAACTGTTTTCCCGTTTAAAATGTCTGGTAAAAGTAATGAAATGTTTTTAAATTCTGACGTAAATCACTTAAACTTTTTTGATAAGTATGATCTGGAAGTACCCAATGATGATGGGAGGGCAACTCAGGGTAATAGCAGTAGGGGAGATGGTCCTAGTAATTCTAGTGGATCCGTTAGTAATGATAATCATGCCACTACGATAGGAACAGATTGTAGTAGGGAAGATGGTCCTAATGGGATTAACAGAGTTACTAGTGGTGATAATCAGGCCACTGCTTTACCTCATGATGAAATCACTGAGCCATGTGCTCCTGAGGGTCAAAATAATTCACAAAGTAGTGAATTAAGAAGATCTTCCAGATCTGTTGTCACTCCTAAAAAATTTAGAGATTTTGTATTAAATGTTAGTGTCAAATATGATATCAATAAAGTTGTTAAATATTCTCATTTGTCTATTGAAAATTACTGTTTTTCTACTGGTATAAATAAAGTTGTTGAACCTAGTTCTTATAGTGAGGCTGCTACTAATAGTAAATGGATAGAGGCTATGAATTCTGAAATGGAAGCCTTATATAGAAATAAAACATGGGTCTTAACTGATCTTCCAATTGGTAGAAAACCAATTGGGTGTAAATGGATATATAAAATAAAATATAAGGCTAATGGTGAGGTTGATAGATACAAAGCTAGGTTAGTGGCTAAAGGGTATAGTCAAAGGGAAGGGTTAGATTTTGATGAAACTTTTTCTCCTGTGGTTAAAATGGTAACTGTTAGATGTGTTATTAGTCTTGCTGTTCAAAATAATTGGACTTTGTATCAACTAGATGTGAATAATGCTTTTTTGTATGGTGATCTTGATGAAGATGTTTACATGACTTTGCCTGAAGGTTATTTTTCTAATAATGAAACAAAAGTGTGTAAACTTGTAAAATCTTTGTATGGTCTTAAACAAGCCCCTAGGAAATGGAATGAAAAATTGACTAAAATTCTAATTGAAAATGGGTTTGTTCAAAGTAGAAGTGATTATTCTTTATATGTTAAAGATAAGGAAAATGTGTTCATTGCATTACTTGTTTATGTGGATGATATTGTTATTACTGGGAATAATGAAAGTGAAATTGATAAGTTTAAAGTTTACCTAAATTCTAAATTTTTAATTAAAGATTTAGGCAAATTGAAATATTTTTTGGGAATAGAAGTTTTGCAATCTGAATCTGGAATTTGTTTATCTCAAAGAAAGTATGCTTTAGACTTATTAGCAGAATTTGGTATGACAGGTTGTAAACCTGTTAGTACTCCCATTGAATCTAATATTGTTATTTGTGATAAAGAGAATGCAAAAACTGGTGATAATGTGTTGACTGATATTACAGGATATCAAAAATTGATTGGAAAGTTGATTTATTTAACTCTTACTAGACCTGATATATCATATGCAGTTCATTGTTTGAGTCAATTTATGCATTGCCCTCTTGATTCTCATGTTAAACTTGCTTTAAGAGTTTTAAGGTATATTAAGTCCTCTCCAGGAAAAGGTGTAAATTTTACAAAAAGTGATAGTTTTAGTTTGTCTGCTTTTGTTGATTCTGACTGGGCAAAGTGTTTGTCTAGCAGAAAATCTGTAACTGGTTATGCAGTTTATTTGGGAAATTGTTTAGTTTCATGGAAGTCGAAAAAACAGGATACAGTGTCAAGATCTACTGCTGAGGCAGAATATAGAGCAATTGGATCTGTGATAAGTGAAATTGTTTATCTTAAGAAAATTCTTTATGAATTAAATGTTTCTAGTAAAGATCCTATAAAAGTTTTTTGTGACAATAAATCTGCTATATTAATAGCTGCCAATCCTGTCTTTCATGACAGAACAAAACATTTTGAGGTGGATTTACATTTCATAAGAGACAAGTGTTTATTGGGTATTATTAAACTAGTTAAAATTGATACTACTGTTAACACTGCAGATATTTTTACCAAAGGGTTACCATCCAGAAGTCATGAGTTTTTTTGTAACAATTTGAAGTTAATAGATCTGTTTCACAGTGAGATTAAGGGAGGATGTTAAAATGTACTAATCTCAGTGTGAAGTGTTGTTTTGGTGTTCTAGTTTGTTAAATGCAGGTTAACTAATGTTGCATATGGACTTAAAGTGTAAAGAAGTTTCTGCATAAAGGTAATAAAGGTAAATTTGTTATTTTTATTGTATTTGTATATTGTTGATTTGTTGCAGGGGTCAAAGTGTAGTTTGAGAGTAGTTCGGTGGTAGTTGTATATAAGAGATATTTCTCTTATTTTTTAGAAAAAATAAGTGTGTGTTTTGTGTGTGAAATTGACTCATTTTGACTCATTTTGTATGCATGTGTGAATAACAGGATGGATATGGGATCGACTTTTTAAACCCCATTTGGATTCGAGAGAAATAAAATGAATGTACCCAAAAGTTATTGTGTGTATCATTTGATAAAACCTAATGTATCCTATCATCATGTCTCCTGTTTTCTGTACTTTTCTGTTGTTACTATTTAATACTCCATATTTGTTATAATAAATGACGTCTAGTTATCTTTGTAATTTACACTAGACTTATGCCTGCGCAATGCGCGAGTGAAATACGAAAATTTAATGAATCATTAACCAACTGCAGTTTTAAGCCCAAATTAATCATATTATAAGAAGCAGATCGATCTGCTACAACAAAATGGAATATATACAAACAGGTCAAATGGATGTATTCATAGAAATTTTACTTAAATTTGCTTAAATTAATTAACTATTACACATTAACCTACAAAAAGATTGCATCTTCTAAGCAAAATGAAATTAATATAATAACATAATGAGATAGACATTAGCAGCAGTCAACAATAAAATTCAAATAAGATTTAAAAAAAAAGTGCAATTGTGGTTCTCCTGTTATTTGTAAATAAGACCCGATGAATGTAATGAGAAATTTAATCCCCTTTAATGTATACAAACATGTTATAAAATCTCTTGTAGTTAGTCACTTGATAAATGATAAAATTAAGAAAATAATTATGGTAGCGAGAATATAAAATGACCAGAAGTTTCAGACTTCATTCATTGAGTATATGCCACAACATCGGGATTCATTAGGAACATCAAATTCACACATGGTTTTCAAATCCTGCAACGAAGGAACAAAAGTGGTTAGAAACATTCAAACGTCTATTTTTAAAAGGGACAACCAAAACGGGGTCAAATGCGCAACCAAGATGAAAAATATGAATATGAAAAAGATACAACTGTGTAACATTAAAATCAATTGTACAATGAATATCATGAAGAATATCATATTATAGTAGTGAAGGAATACCTCATGCAATACAATAATTTTGATGTGGTTCCTTTTGTTAATTTGTTATAATTTTATAACCAACTGACCCGTTACAATAAATAACCATTATGGGTCATATTACAACAGAAGATCAATAAAATGACTTAATTGCAGAGATAAATAACAATACTGAATGTGCAATTCTCCTCAATTAAACCAAAAAGCAAAAGCGTAAATGCATGAAATCGATTACTACATAACAAATATTCATAATGTTATGAAAATAGATCTAAAACCTCATAAAAACACTGTAGAGAACATTTCTACAAATTTAAGAATTAGGAATTTAAAACCCCAAACTGAGTAGGAAAGCTTTGTAAACCCAAAAAAAAACAAAGCAAAAACATCACAAATGGAACCATACGATTAAATAAAATTCAACATTCAAATTAGCAGTTAACAAATAATTGGTCAGGGGACATTCATCGAACACATGGTGTGCGTGTGTGAAAGAAACATACACATAGACTAAAATACTATAGTTATAATTATAATAATAATAAAACTTATAAACCAAAGGAAAAAAACAAACCTATTGATACCGGAAGAAACCTACCATGTAATTTTGTTTCGATTGAAGCAGGCGGCAATTTATAGGGGGGTGAAAGTATTGAGAAGGAACGAATGAACAGACACGATTGTTCGTAATCGGTATGTGGAAAGACCCCTGGTTGAAGACGACGATTGGAGAAGCCGGTGTTGTGACGATTGAAGAAGACGGTAATAAGGGATGGTAACTGCCAACTGGTAAAGACGGAACGGAACGGAACGGGCGTATGTCTTAAATTAATGGTTTTCCATTTATACCCTTACCCCCTAAATGATGAGTATAGATATAGATATGTACTAGAGAGACAGTAGAGAGAGAACAGAAAATAATATTTATTATTGTTGGAATTTTAATATCAAAACCATTTGTAAAATAATTGTATATTAATTTAATGGATGAAAGGGTCTCATTACCAAAAGGCACCATAACCGCCGGCAGCCATAACTGCCGCCGCCAAGAGACACCAAAAAGGAGTGTATCATTTCATCACATCTTATAAATATACTAGTCTTTTGCCCGCGACAATGCGCGGGTAAAAAAGACAGAAAAATGAAACAGGTCGATCAAACGGGTTTAATTAAAGAAAAATTACTCAAGAATAAAAAATCGCATAATAGGATAAATGTATCAGTAATCCTAAAAGGAAACATGAACGCAGAAACATATATGAATTGGGGGTATAATGCATAAAAATTATGACAGGAGAACAGATTAGAAAGTAAACATAATGACAATTACATAAACATCCAATTCCAGAAAGACAAATACAAGCTAACATTAACAAATATGACAAAAACTAAGATGGTGGAAAACCTAACATAAATAATACGTGACATTGTAGTAGCAGTAAAATGAGGCCATCGAAGCAATATGAAATTCTTCATATCCTGAAATATGATGCAACCGGTCAAACAGTTGACTAAAGTTTCAAAAAAATTAAAAGTATTTGATATTAGCTAATATCTGAAAATAAGAATCAAAATTAATGTAATTAAAATAATGTAACAATTGGTTCCTATATAGAAAGAAACAACAGATGATTCGAGGTAGCATTTTATCAAATACGTGGTGTGCAGAAATTAAATTAGCCAATCAAATCATATATCATATACAAATAAACCATGATCTCGTAACAAAAAGAAGAACATGACAAAGACAAATGATAAAATACCGAGACAAGCCTGAGAAGAAGACGATAATGCGGCACAACATAGCAAACGGATACCGTATCCCAGAAGTGAACGTCACCGGGGTGTGCGTTGAGGGGAAATGAAGGGGTTGTATTTATAGGTATGACGATGATGACGGTTGGCGAAGGGGTGTGAGGAGAAATGCGATTGACGGTTGACGAAGGGGTGTGAGGAGAAAGAAGCAACGGCCACTAATTGAAGGGGTGTGATGAGAAAGACGGACTGGCCTATCTGTGAAACGAACGGCTGGATGGGAGGAAGAAGAAACGGTCTGAGGAAGGGAGATGACGGTTACTATGATCAATATGGCGAAGGGGATGAGGAAGTGTAGATTGCTTAAATTAATGTAATACCTATACTACCCATATCCCCTAAATGCTTATTAAAGGAATAGAGATATTATTGTGATCATTCCAAATTGTGGATGATGAATCAAAATTCAAATATCGAATATATTAATGACATTATGCTTTGATTATATCTTTGTTAATTTCTGCTTAATCGATCCTATCAATTATGCTAGTAAGTTATAAGTCTACGACGCAGAGGGTTGGCTTACCTATTTAGTCTAAGTACAAGAGATTAACCACCTAGCTAAACCTCTAACAGTTAGGGCCGGGCCAGCCCTGCCTATGGGTGAATAGATGGATCCATGATTTGATGAAACGTCAAAAATTAACCCGTACAACCTGAATTCCAAATAAATTAAACCATTATTCGAGTCTGCCTTGCCATATGGCCGCAGTCTGCATCACATTAATATTCCATGTTCTGCCCATATTTGTTAAATAATAAATATTATTTTCTTTATAACTCAAATAGTTGACCTATACTCATTTTGTTTGTTTGTTTTATACGAACACCAATAATATCCAAAATCCACAATCACAGTATGAATTGATAACATATTTTATTCTTTGACAAGTGTTACATAAAAACATTGTACAAAATTTGGGTAGAAACAAAATATGTGGACGGTGTAGAAAGTTGTTTAAAGTAAAATTGAAATGTTTAGAATTTATTAATTAAATTATCTTTAAATAATATTAGATTTATTGATTATTTATTAACTAATAAATTATTTATTATTTACTAAATCCAGTTAGAAGAAGATTCAAGATAGTGTTATTTACTGATTTTTAAGGCCTGTTACATCAAACAATTTTGTGGTTTAATATTGGTGCACATGATTACACCTTGTAGTGCTAACGTAGACCACAATCATGATTTCTGCTAACTTACGCAACCTGCACCTGGCTATAAACAATAGCGACTGCTTCCACCTAACGACTCCATTTTATCTCTCTGTATATCCTCCAATGAGCTGAGGATCCGTTGATCTCTCCATTGAATACGAGGTCAGTCAATCGTCCTTAAACTCCATTAATTTACATACACACCTGAATTCAAGGTTTCGTTTGAGCTGATTCCTGTAGTCGAATGTGAATCTACACTTTCTGATTGTAAAAATTGAATGATCTTACTAAACAATGTTGATCTGAAATTCAGATTTTTTTTTTTAAAGGATACGATTGAACGAATTGTAAAAGTAATTTGAGGATTTTGACTTTTTGTTTGAGCATCATTGATCACACAATTACTCTGTGCATGTATTGTGAATGGGAACATGATACTTAATCTAGGACAGAACTCACAAGTGTTGATATGTATTTAATGCAAATTGAGAAGTTTAATAGATAAATAACGATTTATTGTTTTGAATTCGTTTTTGGAGTATCATAAATCGCACAATCACTGTACTGGCATTTCAATAGAGATCAAAATAATTTGTTTGGGGATTATACTCTAAACTCTGTAGTGATTATTTAAGTACGATTTTTAAGAGAAAAAAATAATAGTTGAAATTATTACCATCAAGGTGTATCATTGAGTGTGTGTGTGAGTTTGCAATTCAAAAGAGGAAAAGAACTACAGGCAACAAATACTTATTCTGATTTTATACTTAAATTTGGTATTATTCTTTGTTAGTTGTTTAAACCTGGTAGGTAAAGTGGTACATTCTATATTTGTTCTTAAAATTGTAAATAATATTGATGAACAGTTTTTATTATTTGGATTACCTGTAAGGCTGTAAGTTGTTACTCTTATTGATATCTCAACTCATAAATAAATATCGTTTTTCTTGGTCAAAACATGAAAAAGTGGAACAAATATTTTGTTATGACAGATCAATCATCTGTGCCCTTGTTTGAACTATAATATATTGGGGGATAACCCAAACTTTCGAAACTGATGGAAAATAAGAGTATGTATATGAGCAAAAAGTGAATTAGAAATTTACATGTTGGTTGTTACTTGTTACTAGCAAATGAATCAAGTAAACCATCGAATCTGTTTGACTAATCTGCTTATTGAATAATTGAGTGTTGGACAAGTATGTGTTATATTATGTTTATTTCTCTAACTTTGTCCAAAATTGGCAATTCGTTTGCAGTTTTTCCTAAAAAAATGGGATCGGTGATACATCAGTTCCTGATTATTAGCTTTATTTGGTTCAACTTTTTTCAAAATATTTATGCTGGTGTCACAAGCAGTTTCATTCGTTCAGAATGGCCATCAGTTGATATTCCTCTTGATAATGAAGTTTTTGCAGTTCCCAGTGGTTATAATGCACCACAACAGGTAAATATAAACTTTTGGTTTATTTTTTCATTCCAATTTTTTCATTTTTTGACTTATTTTGTTATTTAATTTGCTTTATTTTACAGGTACATATAACTCAAGGAGATTATGATGGAAAAGCTGTAATTATTATATGGGTGACACCTGTCGAACCAGGGTCAAACCAAGTAAGATACGGAACATCAGAGAAAAAGTATGAATTTACTGCACAAGGGTCAACTGTTAAAAACTATAAGTTTTATAATTACACATCTGGATATATTCATCAATGCCTTATCAATGACCTAGAGGTATTTTTAGATAAATCAATTACATTTAATAATTAGGTTTATTTATGCCATAATTCTTCAAATTCACTTGAAAAAAAATAAAATCTATGTCTTGACTAGTATGACAGCAAGTATTATTATGAAATTGGAGAAGGTGATTCTGCTCGATCATTTTGGTTCAAAACACCTCCAAAAATCGACCCAAATGCTTATTACAAATTTGGAATTATAGGTGAGCTAGTTACCGACCCGTTTTTTAATGAACGGGTTTACGGGTCAATGTGAGTTATGTTTAAACTATGTGTGTGTGTGTGTTTCAGGTGACTTAGGGCAAACATTTAATTCTCTTTCTACTCTTGAACATTACATACAAAGTGGAGCACAAACTGTGTTACATGTTGGAGACTTATCTTATGCTGATAGATACAAATATGATGATATGGGTGTGAGATGGGATACATACGGTCGTTTTGCTGAAAAAAGTGCAGCATATCAACCATGGATTTGGACAGTTGGAAATCATGAAATAGAATATATGCCTTATATGGTAAGTTGTCTTTAGAATTAATTAATATTAGGGTTTCAGATAAACTCAAGACCATCAGGTCATGAGTTTGGTGGGCCCTATCAGCTTTGATCCAAGGGGTTGTGATTAGCTTCAATCTCAACCATTGATCAAAGCTGATGGGGGCCCACCTTCCACCTGATCTGATGGTCTGGAGCTGATCTCAAATATTAATAATTGGTTTAATAATTTAATTTATGATATTATTTTTTCCAGAATGAAGTTGTTCCATTCAAACAATATCTATATAGATACCCGACTCCTTACGCAGCTAGTGAAAGCAGTAGTCCTCTTTGGTATGCAGTGAGACGTGCATCTGCTCATATAATTGTATTATCTAGTTATTCTCCATTTGGTAAATTACCTTTTTACCCTCTCACCTTGTTTAAGTTTTATCAATTTGTGTCTATAACCTTTTATTTACTTGGTTTTTGACAGTAAAGTACACACCTCAATATGAGTGGCTAGCAGCAGAATTGAAAAAAGTTGACAGGAAAAAAACACCCTGGTTATTTGTTATCATGCACGCCCCTATATACAATAGCAATAGTGCTCATTATATGGAGGGTGAAAGCATGCGAGCCGTTTTTGAGAGTTGGTTTGTTCAATACAAGGTTGATATCATCTTTGCAGGACATGTTCATGCTTATGAACGATCGGTCTGTCACTATCCTTTATATATATATATATATATTTTTATAAATCAGTAGATCAACTCCAGACAGACCATTAGATCAGGTTGAAAAGTGTGCCCCGTCAGCTTTGATCCAAAGGCTGATCACCAGCACTTATGGTCTGGAGCTGATTTCACTTGACTTATATAATTGCAACCGAACCAAGCCCTATATGTATTAAAAGAGTAAATTACATGGATGGTCCTTTAGGTTTATAGCAAATTTCACCAATGGTTCTTTAGTTTCAAAAATCACACTGATGGTCCTTATTTCTGAAAGATTTTTCACCGATGGTCCTTTATGATTTCGTATTTGGCATACAAAAATCTTTCACTGATGTAATAATCTTGTTACGGCCATTTTCGTAAAGGACCACCGGTGAAAAACCTTTCAGAAATAAGGACCATCAGCGTGATTTTTGAAACTAAAGGACCATTAGTGAAATTTTCTATAAACCTAAAGGACCATCCATGTAATTTACTCTTATTAAAATATGTATATTTATTAAAATATGCAATTTCAGTACCGGATCTCGAACATACACTATAATATAAGCGGTGGTGCGAATTATCCGGTGCCAGATAAATCAGCTCCCGTTTATATAACTGTTGGTGATGGTGGAAACCAAGAAGGTCTTGCGTCAAGGTGATGAATAAATTTTTTAAATTTTTTTTTTTTTTTGTTATGTGAGTTAATTGATGGATGGATATATGTTTTGTTAGGTTTAATGATCCTCAACCTGAGTATTCTGCATTTCGGGAGGCGAGTTATGGGCATTCAACATTAGAGATAATGAATAAAACACATGCATTTTATCATTGGAATCGAAATGATGATGGAAAGAAAGTTGCAACTGATGCATTTGTGTTGCACAACCAGTACTGGTCAGTAGTCATAATTCAAGTCCTAAATCGGTTTAAGTTAAAATAATATTTTTTATAAATATAATGAAGACATATATTATATATAGTAATCATAATTTATATGCATTTTGTAGGAACAAGAGTCTTAGGAGAAGGAAACTGAAGAAGAATTATCTGCACACAATCGTCCCAGCTCTTGAGCTTAACAATTTATGAAGATATTGACCATCTAGCATGCATTTATGTTATTGTTATTATTCTTGTTTTGATGTAATAATGTTGTTATTGCATTATTTGAACGTACAAGCTTGTATCTTGGAAATTATCAACTTTTTAGGTGAATTCTTATTGATAAACAATGAGTAGGAACGATTATCGTCTCTTTTTAATACGGGTAACCGGTGACAGTTATATACTTATATAGTAAATAGTAAATTCTAAAACATGCTTAACTATTATCATGCCTTAAGACATAAAACAACCGTTTAAAGGTCTAATAAAATGAAATCATATGTTACATTAATACTCATATGAGGACCAAGAAGAGAGTCCTTAATACAAAGATGTATTTTGCCTTTAAAAGACCAAAAAAACTTATCCTTTCTTGCAACTTCTACGAATACAACCCAACTCATCTTCAACTCATGCATCATGTACTTGTACCATGTAAAAACACGCATTGTACTCTGCTACAGTGGGAGCCCATCAAACCAAGCATCTCTCTAAAACTCACAAAATGACAAAATCACTCTCTTGTTCCATGTCTAAGATATTTCTTTCTAATGGCCCATAACTGCTCTCCAACCGACTTCATATCGGGCCGATCAGCCCGTGTGGGTGCCGCACATTGAAACGCCAAATTCAACATTTTACCAAATATTTTCTTGTCCACAACTTCCTTCAATTGCGGGTCCACCAAATCCATTGTTTCACCATTGTTGTGTTTCGCAAAGGCCTGTTACACAAGGGTATTTTAGACATTTGACCATGTACAACTACTTTGAAAAATGTACAAAACTAGTTAGATTTCTATCCACGCGATTCCACCGAGATTTTCATATATTATCCAAAATACCGTTTACCGCTGTCATATCAACTTAAAAAATAATATATATACAAATGTATGGTAAGTTTTATACTTCATTTGTTTCATAATAAGTGATATATTTGAGGTTTCACGCTTTTTGAGGCAAAATATTGTAATGAATGCTACATTAGATTAAATTAGATATTTAGTGGATGATGGGTCTAACACATTTTGATTAATGTAAATTTAATGATTTTTAAACTAAAACTAATAATATATACTTATATAGGTTAGTTCACATTTTCACTATATTAAATAAGATAGTTACTGGATGTTGAGTACCACTATTTTTTTTACCAAAAAAGGCAACTTTAAAGTGCATTTAAACTTTTAGATGAAATTAGCAATGTTTAAAAGTAGAGGGGCTGTATTAAAACTTTTCAAAAAGTGGAGGGGATGTTTTAAAATTTTCAAAAATGGAAGGGTTGTTTTAAAACTTTTAAAAAATGGAGGGGGGGTTTTGAAAAATGAGATAAATCTAAGGAACAAAAATTGTCAATATACATAAGGGTAAAAATGTCAACATACATCCATTGCAAAATGTATTATAGATAATGGGTTAGGGTTTAGGAGTTTACCCATCTAATTGTGATCTTTTCATCGGGGGTGCGCCTGGATTCTACGGGCCGGCGGCCCGTGAGAATTTCTATGAGTAGAACCCCGAAAGAGTACACGTCACTTTTTGGGGTGAGTTGGAATGTTCTCATGTATTCCGGGTCAAGGTACCCGACTGTACCTTTGACTTTGGTCAACACATGTGTTTTACCCGATTCGTTGTCCCCGAGGCGTGCGAACCCGAAATCCGCCACTTTGGCTTGCATCCTTTTTGTGAGAAGAATGTTTGACGATTTTACGTCTCGGTGGATTATCTGTTTTTCTGTTGAAATAATTAAAATTAAATTAGCAAATATGTACGATAAAGTCAATTAAATTAAATGAAATGGTAGTCACCTGCGTATAAATGAAGGTAAGTTAATCCATGAGCAATGTCAATGGAAATTTCAAGCCGTTGACTGAAATCTAAGCAAGTTCCATGAACACCTATGAAAGAAAAAGTAATAAAGTTATTATTATTATTATTATTGTTATTATTTTATTAATATAAGAATTAGGAATTTTGATAGCATAAAATGGGTTAAATCTTACCATCTAAATGTTCTCTAAGTGTACCATTAGGCACATATTCTGTAACAATAAGGCGTTCGTTTCCTTTATCAACATAACCAAGCATTTTTACTAAATTTTTATGCTCAATTTTTGCAAGTAACTCGATTTCACTTTTAAATTCACTCCTCAGAGCATCAGAATTTTCCTGCATCAAACTTTTACGTTAATTAATTTTATAAATAACATACAACCGGAAACAACAAATATACTGTTTTCTACCATACACAAGGAGTTGAATCTTTACATTTCTATAAACTAGTAAATACCGATTTCATCCCCATGTTTTGTACATTTTGCAGGTTTCGTCTCTAAAAAGATTATTTTTTTATTATTTTCCCCAAATTCCTTCCCGAACGACATAAAATGACCGAAATACCCCCATCTTAATCTTTTTTTTATTTTTTATATTATGTTTATGTTCTAAAGATTTCTTTTCAAACCCAAATCACCAGAGACAACAAATATATCGTTTTTTAGAAGACCCACAAAACAATACACAAGGGGATGAAAATTTATATTTTTTTATATATTATTAATTTGAATGATTGTACATTTGACTTGTGTGGTCAAACGGGTTATGTTTACTATTCCAAATTGGCATAAAAAGATTAAATTTTCAATGTAATAAATATACTACATTAAACTACACATATGAATTATCAAGCACGAAATTTATTATCTTCTAAACAGAAATAAACTCAAGTTAATTTCCAACATATAAAAAAACCAGTTTGGCCAAATAAAAAAGTCAAACAAAAACATTACCTTGCTTGCTCGTTTTATGGCAACCATTTGACCATCTTGTAGTTGACCTCTATAAACGGTCCCAAATCCTCCTTCACCCAATTTTAATGCTGGTGAAAAATTCTGAGTAGCAATTGCAATTTCTTTTATTGTTAAATGAACCGAACCAATTTTATCCAGTTTTGGTGACATTGAAAATCTTCCAGGACTCGGTGGGACCCGCAATGGACTTCCTGGAATTCTTCCATTTACTGAATTCATTTCTACAGAAGGTGCTGCTTTTAAAAAAAAGGTTAAATAAATTATTCACATTTTTAAATATTGTAATTTTTGTAATTTAGTGAAAATAAATAAGAAATAAATATCACAACTTTACTTACATGAACTTGAGTCCTTAACAAGAACTGCATCATCTGTATCTTTTCTTCTAGATCGAAAACAAGGGAAAATTGAAGTGCAACATAAAAACAAGAGTCCCGTTGCACCCATAGCAATAATTTTTATTAAAAAGCCGATTTTTTAGTTTCTTTTATTATTAGATCCCGCAAAAATCTCCTACTCTCCAGTGTTAAACTATCTGCAAAATAAAATGCAAATCTGGCATTTTAGTCCCATATTTTGGAAAATTAAAAGAAATGCAATTTGTTAGTTACCTGAAAAAAGCTCACTCTCTGTTTGCGATAATCCAACGGTAAATATGATTGGCAGTTGCATCAACAGTTGTAAACTTAATACAACATCTTGAATTCTCATTTCAAGATTATATGAATTGCATCTTTTTTGGAAGTCATTGTTGTGCCAGACAACAAGTGGATTATAGTAGATGATTGTCGGTTCTTTTTGTGACTTATTTCAATTTGGGGATGTAATTTGATAAAGTTTGTATCTTGGTTCATTGAATGGAGAGAAAAATGAGGGAATCCAGATGGGAAAGTGATATTATTTAAATATCAATGATATATTGGATCAAGAATCATGGAGTGATGGTGTTCACACTATGAAATTATTCCATAATCACCGGTGAAGTCAACAGAAAGTCTTTGGAAACCTGATTAACAAATCGACAAACGTATGTCACCCATGTGAGAATGAACTGCAGATGCATATGCAAAAGAATCTTTATGGAAATTACTTGGAAACTAGTAAAGAATTGGAAACAAAAACAAAAACAGGAACTGATTTTCTTGATTCCAAATTGTTTAAATGTCAAGAAACCTAAAGTTCAAAGCTTTATAGCTCAAAAACCTAAAACTGTTGATACCCACAACATGACATGAGAAAAGTTTCAAGATTTGCATAAAGTAACCTAATTTTCCCCCAATTGGAATGAAAATTCTCAAACTTTATGGATCACAACCACATAACAATCAAACCCATGTCATGAAACAAGAAACAAAGCAAACCCCTACTTTTAAACCACTTGCTTACCATAGAATTTGATGCCCAAATGACCTAAAAATGATTCTTTGATACCCACAAATCAAAATTCATTAAAAATAAAGTAATCAACACTCAATTCACACTCCTGATTTCAAGATTTGCATAAAAACCCCAATTTTCCCATTAAAGACAAGAATTCCATCAAACCCATATGATAAAACAACAACATACCATAATTGGCGAAAGATTTATGAAGCAATTGATCAAGAAACTCGATTCAAATTTAAGTCAAAATAACTGTAAAGAAAAAGGTCAAAACTTTTATTGAATGATTACAGTAGTGAGTTTTTTGAAGTATTGCACTGAATGAAGATTCGTTTGCAGTGGCTGGAAGTACCTGCGAAAGCAGCTAGAAAAAGAGAAAAAAGGGCGGCTTGATAATAAAACTGCCAAAATACATGTCATGCTCATGTAAACAAAAATAGCATGTTGTGAAATTTGGTATGTTTTTGGTGTGTGTTCACATTTTAGGTCATCAATTGAAGAATTGTGGTAAATTTTAGTCAAATTTTTAGTTACAATTGGTATTTTATTAAGATATCTTGGGTTCACATGATTGTTTTATATAGCTAAAATGATGTAGAATTATAAGATTGTTAGAATGGTTGTTGGTGTTAACAAACATTGAACATTATTTTATCTTTTATTATTTAATGATTAAAGTAATTTATTCAAAAATAGCAAGTTTAGTTTTATTGTAGTAAACATTGCATATTATATTTTTTTATAGATATGCAATGCAATAATAATAATGATCATAGTTTTGATGAATATAATATTGATCAGGTTCCAAAAGATGAATTATTTGTATAGTTTTGAGAAACCTATCAAAAAGAGTATTCATGGTAAATGAAGATCTTTTTGTATTTTTTTTCCTAATCCAACTTTTGTTTCTCTATTTTCCTTTTTCATCACTCTTTCTTCTTATTATTACTACTGGAACAAGAATAACGATAAACAGTTAAATAGGCGATCAAAATCATCAAACTCTACTCTATAAACTTGAGGGGACGATTCGAACTTAAAACCTGATTAACACGAAAAAACAAACCATCTTAAGGAAACAAAATATCCATCATAGTGACATGTTTGTTTTGATAAATTTTAATATATCATTACTCATTAGGAATTGATTTTCACACTACTAATTAATTCGTTACTATATATTTAGAGGTGTATTCAAGGAAGTCCAAGGGTTTTGCATAGTCCCAATGGACAAATCCTAGCCATTGGATCAAGATGGTCAAGATCAAATCCCCCACCTAACAGCCACCTACAGCCACCGCCGGCGGCCGCCGCCGGCCGCCGATCGCCGC
The DNA here is from genome assembly GCA_963853835.1 of Calendula officinalis. Classification (NCBI taxonomy): domain Eukaryota; kingdom Viridiplantae; phylum Streptophyta; class Magnoliopsida; order Asterales; family Asteraceae; genus Calendula; species Calendula officinalis. The sequence goes on along the minus strand of OY970829.1, from coordinate 72,743,994 downwards.
CGGCCGCCGCCGGTGGCCGGCGGTGGCGGCCGGCGGTGGTGGTGGTGGCTGACAGTGAAGGTGCTGGTGCTAATGGAGGTAGTTGTGGTATTGATGTATCGAAGCACATGTGCTTCACTGAAACACAGCATATTACTTCGAAGCACATGTGCTTCAAGTCACGAAACACATGTGCTTCAAGTCACTAAAAACATGAGTTTCTAAACACACAAGGGAGCATACGAAGCACATGTGCTTGACGTTATGAAACACATGTGCTTCACTACAAGGAAAAAAAATCAAAACAAGTGACGAACATATCATTATGAAGTACATGTGTTTCATGAAGCCAAGCACATGTGCTTCATAAAGCCAAACACATGTGTTTTTGTTCCTGAACACATGTAACTTACAAGCAAGTCATTTGTGTTTGAATCACGAAGCACATGTGCTTGACGTTATGAAACACATGTGCTTCACTATACAGAAAAAAATCAAAACAAGTGACGAACATATCATTATGAAGCACATGTGCTTCATAAAGCCAAGCACATGTGCTTCATAAGCCAAGCCCATATGTTTTTGTTCCTGAACACATGTAACTTACAAGCAAGTCATTTGTGTTTGAATCACGAAGCACATGTGCTTGAAGTTATGAAACACATGTGCTTCACTACATAGAAAAAAAATCAAAACAAGTGACGAACATATCATTATGAAGCACATGTGCTTCAAAAAGCCAAGCACATGTGCTTCATAAAGCCAAGCACATGTGTTTTTGTTCCTGAACAAATGTAACTTACAAGCAAGTCATTTGTGTTTGAATCACGAAGCACATGTGCTTGATGTTATGAAACACATGTGCTTCACTACACAGAAAAAAAATCAAAACAAGTCACGAAGCACATATGCTTCCAGTCACGACCACCACCACCGGTCACCACCACCACCGAAACCGACACACAACTGATTCTCTTCGCTTCTCCTAAAGTGAAGGAACAAACAAACCGTTACAATCAACTCACCAATTCACACAATATGAAAACAAGTAACTCTAACCACCGAGACACTATGTGTGTCCCGACAAACAAGAAAAGAAGCAATCTTTTATAACTTTAATTAACTAGACTAATCCATACATCATGTCACTCTAAACTTAGTCCAAGTTTCAATAAAAGGAACACGTAAGCATACATCACTCATATCTACAAAACTCCTGACACATAAGATGTATCTCAAATCAACAAGCAATCAATTATTCTAATTCAAGTGATATAAAACACCACGGGTAAGCAGTTCAGTTCATCACAACATTTCACAAGTCCTAATTAAGTGATCTACTCAATTACTAATTTTACATGAACACAAGTATTGAGTTTATAAAAACATACTCGAGTAGTCACTGTCAGTGACGTCAGCACTCTTTCTTTTCCTTTCTACAGTTGATGAAGATTCCCCGACCACCACCGCACTTGACCCATAATCCACTTTCTTTCCAAAAGGACATTTACTCCTTTCATGTCCCTTACTTTGACAATTCCAACACACATCACGTGGAAGCTTGCAATCCTTACCTTCGTGTCCTAGTTGACCACAACTCTTGCATTTCATGGTCTGAACAGTGCAAGTCCCAAAATGAGCGGACTTACATTTACGACACCATGGGTTCTTTTGACCTGATCTGTGAGCAAACTGCTTCTGACCCGCGTTTCCCGGTTGTCTATAGGCGCCTTGGTACCCTAACTCTAGATGTGATGGGGTTTCCAAGTGTGGGTATGGGTAAAGTCCCTGAGGTGGTAGTGGATGATTTATCTGAGGTGGAGAGGGTTGGTTCATTTGTGGCGGAAATGGATAATTTGCTAGTGGTTGTGTTGATGGGGAGGTAAGAAGCAATGTGGCGAGGATCGAGGGTGTCATTCCTTTGATTAGTCGTTGTTGTTGTTGCACCTGATTTCTTAACTCTTGCACTTGGTTTTCCAACGCCTTAATATGTGCTTCCCGGTCAGTCTCCACATTGTTACTTGAGGTAGCAACTTTTTCTGGGGTCAAGGGGGTCGGGTTCTCTTTATCTGTCATAACTGTAGCAAAACACAACATCTCACGAAATCTTAGTTTAAATCGTTAGTACCTACATACTAACTATAAACTAACTTCATTCACATTTGCTCTAACCCCAGTCGTCCGGAATGCTTGACCAAACTCGAGCCACGATTTGGGAATGGAACACCAACCCCGTGTATCCATCGTCAAACCGAAGCTCTGATACCAAGTTGTAACACCGCAAAATTTAGAGAAACGTTTTTTTTTTTTTTTTTTTTTTTTTGTGCGGAAGCATATAGATAATATATAGTTTAGGTTTAGTTTTACAAACCAAATGTCCCATAATAACTCCAAATAATAATAATAATAATAATAATAATAATAATAATAATAATAATAACAATAATAATAATAATAATAATTAACGGTGTTATTAAACGGCATGGCTCATTTTCAAAATATAACAACTGAGCTTGGTCAATTATCCCGTCCAAAGCACCGACCACCTGAAAAGATTCAACGAGAGAGGGATTATCACAAAAGCTAAGTGAATGAATATAATATACAAATTTTGTAAGGCACAACAAGCTAGCATAGACATCCCTACGATCTAAAAGCCACATAACCACATAACACTGTTTGTTCGAGAAGATCGGGGTCCTGTCGGAGCCTTAAACCATGGTCGACCAAAACCACGGTAACCGATAGCGTTTCGTATCCAACACCCGGGCAACTCCCTCCCCTTAACCATGCAACAAATACAGGTAAGGTCGGATACCCTACTAGTCGATACCCGATGCCCAGCGCACTGACTTCTCAAACCTCGGTTGCCCACTTACCGAGTTGTTGCCACAAATCAAGCAAAGTCTCTTCACATATGTGCACATAACCTATTTGACTCAACACTAGCAAATAGGTACTAAACTAGCAAGCTAGATACGAAAATTCGCGTTGAAATGCACCGCAAGCAAGTTCCCATCGCGAACTCCGAGTTCGCGACGCGAACCCAGGTTCGCGTCCGGGAACCTGCCCGTGAACTAGTTCACGATCAACCCCATAAATCTCTGCGCATGTTCGCGTTCGCGAACGATAGTTCGCGTCGCGAACCCCTGTATTTGCCTGAAATTCCTGCATTCTCAACAAGTATGCAAATACCAAACTAATTGTAACCAAACACAAGTTGGAGGTTAAATCCACTCACCGAAACCTTCCACTTGCCGAACTCAGAGGTCTAATGTTTCTGAGTCCCAATCCCGATTCATGTATACCAAAGGAATACCGAATTAGTATATAATTCCACCAAATTATAAACAATGTTAAATATACATTTAACACTAACACTTGCACTAACTAGATAAACAAACACTTAAATCATCATATGAACATGTCATGACCGTTTACACGTACCTAACAAGTCAACTAGTCATTTGCAAGTCTTTCATTCAAACGGGTCAAACCGGATTATTAAACAATAATACATCCTACCACTATAATCATATCATCAACTTACAATTTACCAATTGTTATCAATAACATTTCTAATCACACAAACCCGACCAAATACTTATACTTTCACAATTCAAGTGTCTTAGTCATTTTACTAACAATTGGCCCAAACGGGTCAAAAATCACATAATTGTCAACATGACCAATTATTACCTCTTTAATCTTACAATGAACTTCACCATGACATTAAACAACATTTCATGTTAAAACTCTAACAAGTCAAGTCTAATGGTCCCTATGACCCATTTAGCCATTTTAGCACAAATTACCAACTTCCAACTTATAACATAACAAATCACCACCTTCGCCCATAAGCTACCACATTTAGCAAGACATAACTAGTCAATCAATCCAACAAGTTCATAGCTATTATACCTAAACTATATTTATTTTAAAATCATAAGCTATATCTATTGACCCAAATCACCCAAACACCCACTAGCATTTCATTAAATCTCACCAAAACTTGACATAATCCATAACTAACAACTTTGACATATTATTCAACATAACCAAACCACAAAACCCATAAAACATACAAATAACATTTTACCACCATCTAGTCATACAACACATTAACTAGTCACTAACAATCCATTTACTAACCTATCATTTAGACACAAACATGGTACTAACAATTCCACCCAACATGTCATAACTAACCATCTTGACAATTAACACTTCCTACATATTAATTTAACCCACATTAACATTAAAACCCATATTAAGTCTAGTTAGAAGCATAATCCAAAACCACACAATTGATACACACACACACACCCACGGACACGCACACTCACACACACATGTGTACATTTTGCTAAAAAGGTTGTACCTTGTGCTAAATTACTTGTACTCATACAACAAAACATGTCAAACTTTGTATAAACACTTAACATAACATCTAACACCATAATCACCAACCAAATCTCAAGAACACATAAGCCCTAATTTATCAACTATCATGAAGTCGAAAATGAACACATATAGGTTGAAGCTTACCTCAAGAGCTACTCAAAAACGGGTTCGGATTAATGATTGGTCAAGAAACAAGCTAGAGATCTTCACCAAAAGCTCAAGAACTTGAAGAAGAAGAAGATGGAGATTTAGAGAGAGAGAGAGAGAGAGACGTGAAGGGAGAGAGAGAGAGATGGAGACAAATGAATGAAAAAAGTGGAGGTTTGCCCTCCATACCACTGCCGACATATCACACAAGAGGGGCCCTCTTTGTCATCTTTTAATTTTAAGCAATACAATATAAAAAGTCTCTTTCGTAGTTAATTTATTTAAAATAGTAAACGGACTCCAATTTTAAAAACGAAAGCACTTCTGGAGACGAAATCCGACAAGGAATCTAAAGATGTAAAAATCATATTTTTATTTAAACATTTCAGAAAACGGATATTTTAATCCCTTGATTAACATATCACAAAAGGACAAAAGTCAAACAATTCATTTAACACTTAATCAATTTATTCCACATATGGTCAAATAGATATTTTTCCAAATATCATTATATACCTAAAACAACTAGGCCGGTTTTAGGATGTTACAGCCGCCGCCGGCCGCCGTCTCCGGCCGCCGGAGAAGCACATGTGCTTGTAGTGGTGGTGGTGGTTTTGAATCTTGATCTTGACCATTAATTTTTCTTGATCCAAGGGCTAATAAATATCCCTTGAGACTAGATAAAATTAATGGACTACCTTGAACATTTCACTATATATTTATACAAACTAGTAACAATTGTTTGTGTTTAAGGGGCCTCATTTGTAATTACAATTTGGAACCCGAGGGTTGGGCCCGAATATGGTTGGAGTCAACTTTGATGATACACCTGGATAAATGAGCCCATTTTCACAAGCCCGCTTCGTGAAGATTTCATGGGCATGCTATGGAGTTTGCGGATTTGTGTGTTTATAAGTATGTGCATGTATTGTGTATAAGTGATGATCCATACATATATAGCTTAATATAAGTTGAAACTAAAACAAGTTAGTGTGTTACACGGGCTTACAAACTAGTTTGTTATATGTAGCCATGTAGGGGTATGCATGGGGCGGTTTTAGGCTCACACCGAATCGAATCCGCTAATTTCGGTTTTAGGATTTTCAAACCCAATGGTTTCGGTTTCTAACGGTTTCGGTTTTAACGGTTTTTAGCCTTTAAACGGTTCAGTTTCGGTTTTAAAACCCAATTCACCTCGTCTTAAACATAGATACATAATTTCATGCACTAATCTTTATTTTCTTAAAACTACATACGAATTTCAATAATAATATCTAACTTACATCATTAAGTTTAATGTCTAATAACATATTTCAACAATGAATACCATTTTCAGCCAAAAATTCAAACTATAAACGTATTTTGTAACATATAATAATGATATAAGCATTAATGAACCATAGTAGATGGACTTTCAAATACTTAAATAGGTCGACTTCTATTTAATAAGTATAAAAATAAAAAATATATATAATATATTAAATATTAGTGGGGCGGTTTCTTAATGGGGGCGGTTTTTGGTTAAAACCGAAACCGAACCGAATCCATCGGTTTTTTCAAAATCTAAAACCAAACCGTCGGTTTTGAAATGGTTTCGGTTTTATCAGTTTGGTTTTGACGGTTTTAACGGATTGGTTTCGGTTTTTCGGTTTTTATGCTCACCCCTAGTTATATGTTATACACATGGATAGTTGCTATTTATCACGAGTTAACGTCACAGATTTCTAATTGCTATTTGGATTTAAATCCATAAAAACTTTGGTTATTTTTTTTCTAAATAATCTTTGTTAAGCAGCTGATAGTACTTATCTGGATATCTTGTTCTACATCAGATGGTGAAGTCTATCTTCTAATCTACATACAACTGCTAAAGATCATAAGTTACTACCAGTTGGTGACAAACTATCAACTGATTATTTTTGTAATTGCATTGCTTCTTTGTCTATAAAATAATATAAATCTAGTATATATAAACTAACGATAATAAATTTGTTACATTTGCCAATGCTTTATGGGTATGCCATTGGTTGGAAATTATATAAACTGTGTCCATATGTATGGTAAGCAGGTGCACATGCCCCCACCCTGTTGTGCCAAAAGCTTGTCATTTTCAAATTCATGGGCTAAATCGAAAAGTGATGAGACCTCCGTGCCAAAAACAATAATCACAGGAACAAAAATGCAAAATCGAGCAAACTACAGAGACAAAAATTGTAATTTACACTTAATAAAAATAAAAAAGAATTAACAGATAAAGTATGCAATAACGGATTTAAAATAATTATTATTTTATCACAAGTATGTTATTCTTCTATTATACAATTTGTGGTAACATAATTTGAGTCGTAAATAGTATTTTAGGGGTTTTGCTAAAACACATATATCTACATAATGTCTAGTCGGGGTAATTGGTAAGGTTCACTCCATCTTCCCAAGCAACCTAAGTTTAATTCCGTATGGTTTTTTTTTTAACTCTTAAATTCAATTTTTTTAATTTCAAAAGAGATAAATATGGTATTCTTGTCAATGCAATGGGATACTTCTACATTCAAGTTAAATAGAATACTTTATATGACTCTTATTTTTCATAACAATTACCTTATTATGATTAAATTCATATAATACTTTTTTAAATTGATATCATAGTTTATCTTATGAAACTTCCACATATAGATAAATAGAGAATTAAGACTTTAAAATTGGCCATGAAGCCTGATTATACTTGTTAAAATTTAAACGTTGTTATATAACTAGTAGAGAAGTATATTACTCCTTATAGATCATAAAAAAGAAAAAATGCATTCACTACAAGAAATATGGTATATATTACGCCGCAAAAAGCCACAGATCGCCCCGTGTTTTGACTTTTCAACGCTCGCAAATGCAAAAAAGATCGCGCCAAAGAGTAAAAGCGATTTAGGGTTATAAGTTACAGAGCAGAGCGCAGCTTTAACCACCACCTCCGACTACACATTTAGCGCCGATCGAGTACCACCGACGACGAACCACCACCACCTTCGAAGAACCGCTACCACCACCATCTCCGACCGTTTGAGCAGAGACAGAGCATTTTTTACCTGATTGAGTTTCAACGTACAGATTGAGCACACATTTGACTTCCCGCTCTTTCTTCACTCGACAGAGAAGGTAAAACCCGAATGTTTATTGATCTTGTTAATTATAGGCTTAGTTGTTTATTATATGCACACCAAGTGTTTGATGAAAGTACTATTGATAAGTTTTGCATAAAACTAGTTTATTATCATTGTACAGATAGAGCACTTTTGACCTGATCAAAATGAATCTTCAATCCTTTGTTCATTAAGAGATTTACCTTATACTTGGATTTTGAATTGTCTTACATTCCTATATATCGAGCAGATCTTTTAAACAATTGATTTTTTTAGTTGAGAAATAATAAATTTATTTTAACACTTAACAGTTTTCCTTTAATTTATGAATAATAAAGATAAAATAATGAATAATAATTATAAGGATACTGCGCTTGATATCTCCAATTTGGTTTCCAATGTGTCTTTTACAGTTAGATCAATCTTGAATTCCTCTGCCGTATGTGGTAACGGTAATCGGCAAAAAAGTTCCTAAAATTAATAAAAAATAACAAAAGAGCTTCATTTACGATTAAAAATATATATTTTTAGTATTTAATTTCACATAGAAAGCATGTTAAAAGACTCACCTTTATGCTATTAGTTGGAACTGCAGGCTGTTATTTCAATTAGATATATCAGTCCTGTCACCCAGCCTAATTAATTAAAATGAGGATCAACCAAGAACACGTAAAATGAAATAGAATAAATAATGTTGTCATTAATCCCATTTTCACTATGGTTTTTTTTGTTATTTTTCACCATAAATTCTAACTTTAGGTCATGATTAAATTGCATTTAATCACGTATTTTAGTATTAATGAGAAATTTTTACAGGTTATTCCGATTTTGAGAGCTGGTCTTGCTCTTGCATCATCCGTTTTACCAGCAACCAAAACATACCATTTAGGTAATTAAACATATTTTATATTAATTCATAAATGTTTTTAACATATAATATGTTTGACAGTTTTTTTATTATTTTTAAATTAGGTGTTAGCAGAAATGAGGAGACTCTTCAACCAACGATATATTTGAACAAGTAAGAATCTTCATTTGCGGTCCAAATGATTGCCAAAAATTTAAAATATTGCATTATTTTTTAATTTTGACTTATTTTTTTCAGTTTTGATCCATGTTTGACTTGTGATGGTTCTATTGCAGGTTACCAGACAAATTTTCTGAAGGAACTCGAGTTTTCATTGTAGATCCTATGCTAGCAACAGGTAAGTCCATTTTCATTTATAATATATTTATATTATTTACTTTAATACTTTATAATCGTATTTAATATAATTAATCTTCAGGTGGCACAATAGTTACAGCCATTGACCTGATTAAGGAACGTGGAGTTGACAACAAGCATATCAAAGTGGTAAGTAAAAAATTAACTTTTTTTTATTCTTTTATTGATCAGACCTCACCACCCTATATGTGAGAATGCAAATTTTTTATACCCCACATTATCAAAATTGGTATATTATTATCCCCTATATGTGAGAAATTGTATTTATGTTTATCGTTTGATGAGCAAGAAAGTTTTACATACCCCAGATTGTCAAAATTCATATATTCTATTATATTTTTATTGCGATTTTCCCAAAGAAATAGAGCTAGTCGATTTTCCCAAAGAAATCGCGTATTTTAGTATTAATGAGAAATTTTTACAGGTTATTCCGATTTAAATATCTTCATTCTTCACACAACCACCTCCGATTGTTGAAAGTAAGATTTACTTATCAGATTTTTTTCTGGTTAATTACTTGTAAATTAATTTAGGTTAATTGTTCGTGTTGCTTGTGATAAATCAGGTTTGACCAAACCTCCGATTTTGATGCTTGTTTTAAATCAGTTTTGTTGTAAATCAGCTTGTTAATTTAGGTTAATTTCCTATAAATCAAATTTTCTTGAAACTGCTTGTAAATTGATTGGAACATGCCTGTAAAACTCTAGTTTTTTTAAGTTAAAAGATCATCTCCGTTTATATTGTTGATGTAGATCTAATATTCGTAACGAGTGTCTGTATGATGTTTTGATGTTGATATATGTTGGTAGGTTATAAAAAAAATAGATATATATATTCAACCCAAATACTTTCATGATATCATAGGTTAGGTTCCAGACTATAAACCCAAAAGCCACTTCACATATTTTATTTTTTCAATTAACTAAGGATTGGTTGTTTTTTTTTGTTATTGTTGGGTGTAAAGTAAAATATTCTGACCATTTTGACCCTATGCGTAATATAGGAAGCATGTAACCTTATATCTAACCAAGCTAAGTTACTAAATATACTTTCTATCATAATTTTGTGGTTGTGTAATTTTAATTTAAATTATGAACTTGTTGATTATCAGGTGAAAAAATCATTAACTTTTTCACAAAGTGGATCTCAACCCCTTTAGACTGGACATTGATGAGCTTATTAACGAGTTTGCAGAGGTACTCACCAAATTCTTTTATTAAAAAATTGATCACTTTGCCACCTGTTTAATGATTAGCACTCATTTTGGTTACCTTTTACTATTTCTCATGTTTTTGAAATGTTTTTTTTGGGGTTTATTTCAGAGTGAAATGAGTTTGTTGGGTGATATGAAGAAGATATGGCTTTCTAAGAAATTCTCATGCATCTTTGAAGCTCGACCCAACACAAAATTTGGGTTTTTTATGCAATCTCTCTATGCTCATTGCATCGGTATATCCTAAAATAATAAACTTAATTTAAAAATAGATTTTTTTTCAATATCTAAGTTAATAATGGATGATGTCATATATGTTTTTTCTGCAGGTTACATGACATCTACTGCTTCTATATCACACAGATTGGGTGGTCTTTATTGCCTTTATTGCTTACATGAAACACAACCGCTTAAGCCTCCCTTCAGAATTTATTTAAGCACACGTAAATTTTTCCTCGAATTGACTTTGTTTCTTTACATTAATTTAAAGCTTGTTAAATGGGTGGGCCGGGTCGGGTCGGGTTGGGAAACGGGTTAAACATGGTTAAGTCCAAACATGTAATTTTGTACGAGTCCAACGGGTAGGGACATGTTGGGTTGGGTTGACCCAAAATACTTTTTGTCCGAATTTATAGAAAAAGAATATTGGTGTATCCAATATGATGAAAAAATAATTGTATATTTGTATGCTTACTTTTGATGTTATAGTTACAATTACAATAAGCGTTTTATCCTAAACTAGTAGGGTATGCTGTCTTTTTAGTATATAATAAAACTATAATGTAAAAAAAAAAATTAGCTGAAAAGGCAACTGATTAAAAATTACTCTTTGTGTATTTCTAGTGTATAAAACCTCTTTATTCAATAATATTATTTTTGGGATTATTGTTTAGTCTCTAGAATAACTACTTTACATTGTCCCAATTTAGTCTACAAATATTTGCCCAATCGGGTCATTAATCATTATAGATGGTTTTGTGCCCCAATAGGACCATTTAAAGATGTTTTTAAGTAACTGTTGTTCCAAAAATGACAGTTTTTTAAAGAACGTTAAACTTATATATAAGAATGTCATATTTACATATAATGATAATCATGATATATAAAAATTTGATTTGAAATCCAGTTGGGACATAATTGGACACAAGTTTGTACGATGTATTAACAAGGACGCATGTAAAAGTATGTATTGTTTTAGACAATCGCCCTATAATTTTTTTAATGTTTTTTGACACATTAGTTTATAGAAAAGTCAAGTTTTTTATTCAAAAAGTGCTTTAGGTCAGCCTAATCCTACCCGAACCAATCAATAACCCGAAAATGTTTTTAATATCTTGTTGTTTTAACCTCATAGATTGGATTTTACTTGGCATTTTCAGGGGAAATGAAAAGGCTCAAGGAATTGGTTATTGATGCAAAAAAGAAAAATATAAAAGTTGTTACAAATTTAGTAAAAAGTATGGTAGAAAGAAATGTGTTCATTTATGGTGCCATTGACTTGAAAGAAGGATCTGTTGAAGAAAGGGTCAATGAATTAACAGATATACAGAATGCCCGCATTCAACATGCCAATAAAAAGTAAATCTTTAAATCCCTTTTATCTTCTTTTTTTCCAGTTACATTGCTCCATATGTATATTTATTAAATTTTAATTGTTTTTCCTTGCTTTCGGGGAACAGGTTATTTGCAGACACACATATTGAAAGTTATGCCAACATGGATATGGTAAGTATACAAACTCACTTTTTCAAGAAATATTAAGATGAATTTAGGGATAATTATATAATTCTACATTTACCCTAAAAAAATCTGGACTATAAAACTTTAAGGTGCTAATATAAGATGTGTTTGTGATTTAGGGAAAAGAATTGGATCTTGATTCACTGAAGAAAATATCAACAGATTATTACATGGCGAAAGAACTAGCCATAAAAGGTTCTATCTCGTTATCTTGCATTTTAAAAAAAATCATTCTTTATTCCATAACTTTTTTTCCTGATATTTCAGGTGAAACTGAATCTTTGATTATAAAAAAATTAACTATTTAAATGATTACTTGATATTAAATCATTTGAAATTTAGAGAAAAAGAATTTGAATCTAAAATGATCACATGTTTGACCTCAAAAGTCAAACCTAAGTATTTTCATTAGATTATTTCACTGATCATGTGTGTTGACCCACAAACACTTTTTTTCCCTTTATTAATGAAATTTAGAAAAATTGTGTTAGCTTCCTACTAAATCTTCCTACTTTTAGCTAAAAAGTTTACAGATTTTATCTCAAAAGTCAAACATATATCTTTCTTGGAAAACGACTAATTTTTCTTTGATATATTTTTTTGTGATGAAAAAAGAGGCTGAAAAGGTGGTAAGTACACAAGATATAAAGCACATTGCACAAAATCAAACATTAATTGGAAATGTAATTGAGAAAACAACCGAAAAGTGGAACAATCAGAAAGAAACGTTTTATCAGAAAAAAGGAATTGAAAAGTCGAGCTTTGAGCAACAAAACATCAACGAAAATTCAGGAATGGAAATTGATGCAGAAAATGATGACAATTTTGTTGATGAATTAGAACAGGATTTACTATCTATAACAGAATTCTAAGTTGTACAAATTTGCATTAATGGTTGTACTTTCAGGTGAAGGGTAGTTTAGTCTTATCATGCTGGGTTTCCAAACCAAATTTTTGGTTAGTATTAGAGCTCTTTAAAATTTTGCATAAGTTAATTTAATTAGCTTGAGAAACTTAAGTGAAGATTCTTAAAAAAGATTGATTTAACATTTTATTAGTGGTAATGTTAGAAAATTTTCACAAAAATGTAAATGATAATATTGCAAAGGTATATTCGAGATTTAGTTAAATAATTTATCGGGTTGCTATAATTGTTGCTTTATGTTTAATCGGACAAGCATTTCTTGTTAATATTGCGCTAATCAAATTCTTTTTTCACAATTATGTTTAAATTCTATAAAGGTCACCACTCACCGGAACAAAAAATGATACTTCCTCCGATTCAAAATAAGTGATACACTTTGGGTTTCACGGTTTTTGAGGCAAAAGATTATAATGATGGTTAAATTAGATTAATTAAATGGTTAGTGGAAAATGTGTCCCACACATTTTGAATAAAGTGGGATTAATGATGTTTAAAAGTAAAAAGTAAGGGTAAAGAGGTCATTTCAATTGTTAAAGTAGATAGTTAGTGGGTGTGGGTCTCATTATTTTTTGTCAAATAAGGTAATTTTTCAAAGTGTATCACTTATTTTGAATCACCCCAAAAAGGAAAGTGTATCACTTATTTTGAATCGAAGGAAGTATATAATTGCTTCTTATAAAAAAATACTGCTTCTAGACAAACTCCAAAAGTCACCAATGTATTTTAATCACAAGAATAAAACATTTAAGGAAATGATAATGACAGCCCTTAGGGCTGTCATTAAGAAGGCAAAATAACAAAAGATAACCTCCTGAATTTTAGGAATATTACTTTTTTAATCAATGTACAAGCTTTTTATGCATGTTAATGACAACCCTAAGGGCTGTCATTAACAAAACCCAACATTTAATTTAAACCTAATGGATTGGAAAAAATAAATAGGAAAATGCTAATGACAGCCATTAGGGCCTGTCATTAAGAAGACAAAATAACAAAAGGCAACCCTACTGAATTTTAGAAATATTACTTTTTTAATCAACATGCAAACTTTTTATGCATGTACAAGCTTTTTATGCATGCTAGTGACACCCCAAAATAAATAAATCTCACCTCCTACGTCTAATAATATATGTAAAATAAAAAATCTCATGCATTATTCTATTGTACGGTACAAGTTTTTGCTTCAAAGAATGTCATATGGGAGGTTCTATTGGGCCGGGCTATACAAAAAATGTGATTGGGTTGCCATTAATTTTCCGATATCTACAATTTGTATTGACGAATTTACCCTAGAAATATCTTCAAACGCCCATTTTCGATCTTCAACAAGACCAGGGGTATTACAGTCAGTTCACCTATCAGTGGCTTACCTTCTCAGCCTATATAAAAAGCAGATCTTATTCTCCCTCTACGAACCCCAACGAGCTGAAATAAGTGAGTCTAATTCTTCGTAGATCATCAATAGTAAACTCGATTAATCTGATAATGGATGATTTACGTCTATTTATGGTATAAGAACTTTGAATTCGATGCGTATATTGATGATTCTCGTGCAATTTCATGTGTTTGTTTCGATTTTTGAGTTTTATTTTGTTTTGTTATCTTGCGTGGTTGACGATGTGAATAATTATGTTAAATTTTATATTTTTATGTCAAAACTCAAATTCTGTGTTATTTACTGTATATGAACCTTTTATGCACAAATTTGTGTGAAGATTCTGGTGCAAGATCATGTGATAGCTCCTGTCTGTTTCACATTTTTAGTTTTATTTTGTTTGTTTCAAGTTTGATATATCGTGTGGCTAATCATGTTAATTATCAGCTTAATTATTGTGGAATTTGGTGCGAAAGCGTTGTCGTTTGTGATAGAGACCTATTTGAGATGGTTAATCTCCCAATAAACTAAGAAAGAAACTAGAAAACACTTTTAACAAACTTTTTCTTCTCTACATTAATTAAAAAGATGCACTACAATATATATAGGAAATAAAAAGGAAACTAAACTAACATACTCTCATTATGGGAGAGTGGTCTACTACGTGTCCTACAAAAAGGAAAACTTGTAACATGCAAAACAAATAAACTGTGAAACATATGCAAACGTGGGTAGTTGAGGGTAACTCAAGGTGGACTAGTTCTCTTATGGATGTAGGTTGGTTCTAGCACGTATCAGTTTGTTTCAGATATGAAGTTTTATTTTGTTTGAATCAAAACGTGGTCAATTATATGAATAATTAAGATAGTTGCATGTGACTCAAAGCTTCTTGTTCAGTGAAATCTTGGTAAAATTGTTAGTTTAGAACTAAATATTTTGTTCCTCTGTTGTATAACAGAGAAACTAAATTTTCTGATTCTCATTTTATTTCTTTTTGTTTGGTATAAAACTTACATTTCCAGACGGTTTGGTTTAATTAAAACTTCATTTATATGGACTTTAAGAATTCACCCTTGTTTTGTTGGATTGAAATAGCAAAGCTTCCACTTATTTTTAATCGTTTATATTGACCTTTAATATTGGTTATTCTGGTTGAACAGTTAATTAGGTATATACTGTATGTATCATTGTAAACTCAGTACATTCTTAAAATTAAAATAAATGGTTATTGGCTTGTGATAGGTCTTTTATAAAGCGTAAAACAGAGACACATGTCATATATACACTAGCCTAGATAAATAACTAGTGGTTTATTAAAGTTTCATTGTTTTTATTTTAAAAAGAAAAACTATATTCATTAAAAAATTTATACTTATAAAATATTTTTCTAGTACAAGCAAATATTTTGATATATTTTTTAGGATATCAACCATAGAGATTATAAATTGGATATCCCCTATTTAGTAACTTATTTGCAATTTACCATCCATATAGTTTTGAAAGCCAAAACTTCCTCCATGAGGAATCATAATTACTTTGCATAAGCTTGTAATTTTCCAACTCACGAGTGATCATTCAAGAATTTAATATACATATTTTAGAGTACTATATATTTACAAATTTCGTAAAGTACATTAATAACAAAGCAAAGTTGTGCCAAGCTTTTAAGCCATTAATAACAAATATTGCACCAAAAAGCGAAGTTGTAGTATTTCTCCATATCGACAAACACAAGTTGCCTTCCCTAAATTGTATGGTATCATTCTAGCAAAAATCTGTGTAAAAAGTGTCCTGATACTAATTAGTAATCGCTGGTTATAAAGATAAATTTATTAAGAAATAACTTAAAAGAGTAAAGAAAGAATATAAATGTGATATATCATCGATATGAGGTACAGAAAGGACACTTTTATGATGAATCAACAACTGGTTTGTTATATGTGCTACAGAAAGGAGCCACTAGTCTTACATTAACCCCATACAAAAAAAGAAAATAATGATGATAAAATAACAAAAATTAGATTTTTTTCGTTCATGTGATTGACTGACTGCAGATCATTACATACAACAGTTGTTATATACAAAAATTACATACAACAGGTTGTTCCATGATAGGTTTCTACTTACATACAAAAATTACTTCTTGTTCTTCATTTATACTATCTTTCAAAAGTCCTTCCATAGTTTTGTCAATCTTCCACATTATGAGGCTGAAATTTTGTTAAAATCTGGCAAGTAAAACACTAAATTATTGACATAACAGTACAACAACAATAATTCAAAATTACCAAACCATAGCCTTCGTGCTATGAAGAATCCTGCAGCCCTCATCCATGATTATTTTTTTTTAACATGATACTTTATTGCATCCTTGAATCTCAATCTGGCGATAAAATCTGCAGTTCTTAGTGTTTAATTTGTCATTCCTAATTTACAAAAGTCAACAATTCATATACCTCCTCCAAAGTTTTCATTACGTCAAGATCCCAGAATCAAATACAGATTTTAATTTATCAATTTAAAATCAGAAAATAAGAAATTCATAATTTGTAAACTGAAAGTAAAATAATCAGGAACAATGAAAGCAAACCTTTTACTGAAAACAGATATTGGAGCGACCATACTCCCCCGGTGGAATTCGAGATATAACAACAAATGGTACAAATTTATAAAAAACAATCATCAATTTAACGTCTACCTCAATTTCATTTATTTGTTTTTAGAACCGAAAGAGTACAGGTATCGCCTTCAATGTTGCACACAAATTCAGAATGTTGCACAAAAGAACACCCGCAATTTTAGATTCTTCAATGTTAACCTTCTGTTTGGGAAGTTTACACTGAACCCAATTTCTTGATTTACTAACGTTGGTTCAAATTATTGGCCTTTTTTTTACTCAAGCCCAACAGGTTAAATAGTAAAACTAAATCCACGAGGGCTTTTGGAAAAACCCAAATCAATCTCTATATAAACCACCTCACACTAAGCCGTCGTTATTTAACTTCAAAATTTATTTTCATTATTTTTGAATATTTTGTTTTTTTTTTTTTTTTTGAACGGCAAGTTAGTAAGTTAGTGGTTCGAGCATAGACAGTGACATCCACAAGGGGCAGTATGTCTTCCCTCAAACCTTCCACCTATGGGGAATAAATCCCACCACCAAAGTCCACGACGGGACTTGAACCCATGACCCATAGGTCATGGGCAACACCTTGTACCACTAGGCTAGAAGCCTTGCTCATTATTTTTGAATACTAGTTTCTCAATTTTAGTCGGCTATTCTCTCTCTCTCTCTCTTTTGATTTTTTGATTTTCACGTTTCGTTTAAACCATTTAAATTCTCTTTATAAAAGCCAGTTTTTAAAATATTTTAAAGTTTATTTTATTAAGTTTATGCAGTGCTAAAACGCGAAATACACTTCTTTCTGTGCGCGGTTTGCATACGCGTTGAAATACGCGGTTTTCCTTACGAGGCGAAATACGCGGTTTGCCCTACGCGGCGTATTACGCGGGTTGCCGTATGCGGCGAAATACGCGGGTTGCCGTACGCGGCGAAATACGCGGGTTGCCGTACGCGTCGTAATACGCGGTTTGTTGTACGCGTCGTAATACGCGGTTTGTTGTACGCGGTGAAATACGCGGTCTGACGGGCCGTACGCGTGACAATTTTGTCTACGCTTCGCTGTTCGTCTTTTATAGCAATAAATAGCTATATAGATACATCGACAAATATATTAATTTCAAGACGTTGATCTTTTTGGTTACAAAGTCTTAATTTTAATTAATTAGTGGAACCCATCAAAACCTATTGGGTTTAGAGATCTTAAAACAAATATATCTTAAAAAGTTTAAAACGATCGACCTCAATAAGAGAGAACTAATCGCCGCCAATTAATCACCTAGGTGGTTGTCAGCAGCCATCTGACCTTGAAATTACATAATCGGTGATTAACTGGACCTGGTCAACATTGATGAATATCTATCAAGTTGGTCAAATTCTACTCAAGATTATAAGTCAAAACGGGTCAAACGGTCAAAATCGGTCAACATTAATATTTATTTTATTATTTAAAAAAACATGAATTTATAACTTAGGATACCTGTCTACATGCTATAAGTATCAAGTTATCCATTAATGTTCTTAGAAGATTATAGAATTATATACTAAAAATAACTTGGCATATTGTCACGATGTTTTGGAAAGCTTTTGATGATTTTTCCCTTGTTATAATGGATCAAGGTTCATCTTTTTGGGGTCAACTGAGGTTCCTTCCAAGGTTGGAATCTTTGTGTGGAGAACATTTCACTGAACATTTCATTGGACACTTCATTTCTCTCCCTTGACCGCCCTTTATGCGGGGATAATATGTATGTTATGAGTTTCATATATTGATTTTTGTACAAGTTAGGAGGTGTGGAGACCACACTTATAAGTTTATGTGGAAAACACAGTAAGTTTCTTTCATAACTTTCTCCTCCAAGGTGTGATGACTTACAGAAAAGTATTAAATCTTCTTAAAATGACCAAAATATCTTTCATTTTTTTCCACATGCATACAAGGTGTGGTAGCATAATGGTAAAAGAGTTTTCAAATGACTTTCTGGAAATCAAGAATTCAGTCTCTCACTGGATAAACATAACCAGCTAGATGAATGTTTCCAAAAAAATCAAATTTCTTTCGCTTTCTCTCCTACTCGTATTCTCAACCCCTTAAGCAAAAGTATCGTTGAGACCGTATCCACTAAATAATTAGGCACCACTTAAGGCCCCCACCTAGATATGGCCGTAAAATAATCTCACCAAGATGACAAGAACGTCACATTTTTAACACATTTAATTTCCTCGGATGTTAATTAACAAGTACAGTAATGCTCCACGCGTTGCTGCGGAATTATTTTATTTATATTTTTTATATGTTTAAAAAAGGAGTAAGTGGAAGAAATTATTATTTAATTTGGATTTAATTTGTATGTACTATTCTCTTTAGTTATGTTATTAAAACTATTGAAATGGTGGAGTATAGCTAAACATTCTTTTCACTTTTTATTATTATTTTATTAGGCAAACCAACCAAACCAACACCCAATGAGGATAGTATAATGCATAAATGTTTCGGCTTTCCTTCTTATTACTTAATATTGTGTTAACTATTTAAAATTTTAGATGTTTGAGAATTTAAAATAATATTTTATAAATTTTTAAGTAACTCAAATCAAACTAATAAACTTATGTTTTATATGTGTGTTAGTCGTTAAAAATTAATAAACCTACGTAACATTAATAGGTCCTCTGATGTAGTTTTTCAACAAACATATACTTCCTCTGATTCAAAATAAGTGATACACTTGGTTTTTGAGGCAAAATATTATAATGATGATTAAATTAGATTAATTGGATGGTTAGTGCGGAATGGGTCCCATAAATTTTAAATAAAGTGGAGTTAATGATATTTAAAAGTAAAAGTAAGGGTATATGAGTCATTTCACTTTGTTAAAGTGGATAGTATGTGGGTGTGGATCCTACTATTTTTTGCCAAATAAGGTAATTTTTCAAAGTGTATCGCTTATTTTGGATCACCCCAAAAGAGAAGTGTATCACTTATTTTGAATCGGAAGAAGTATTATGTTTAAGTAATCCTAATAAATTTATAATAATAATAATAATAATAATAATAATAATAATAATAATAATAATAATAGCATTCGTAGTGTAAAACTCTATTTGAAGTAAGGATGATGTTTGGTTATTATGGAAAAAAGTAAAAGTTCAGGTACTTCATAAAAAAACAGAAGTAAAAATAGATTATTGATGAAGGAAAGAATGGAACCAGGGACCTTTGGAGCATATAAAGCCTTTAATACATAATGGTAAACCACTTGGGTATCGAAAGACAATTGATATTCTTTCACTTATTTGACATACTAGGTAGTTAGGAGGCCGTGATATAATCACGGCCCACGAAAATCAATTCAAAAGATAACTTTGATAATATAAGAGGAAGGGACACAAGTGGAATTGCTTTTGAAAGCGGTCATCGACTAATTCTTAGTAAACGGGTTTAAATTACGACCTCTGCCTAAATGGAATAGAAAGAACCTCGATACTATAAAATTAATATATAACAACAGTATGATTTCTTTTTTGATGATTTTTTGACTCAATTTTTAAACATATAGTAAGAACGACGATCTTGACCTTCCTTCTCCCGTACCCGAGGTTGGAGCTCAAACCTTGGTTTCTGACCTTTCTAGGATCTCGGTCGCTAGCATTGGTCCGGATTTTTTGTGCCCCATGATCATGCTTGCTGACCTTGGTTAGTTTTTTTAGCTGCCCAAGATCCCAAATGCTGACCTTGGTCAGGTTTTTTAACACCCCAAGTTCCGGTCTCTTCATTTTGATCAGATTTATTTGCACCATCAATTGTGTGTGGGGGTGCAGTCTTAACTGTAGCTTCCCATCCACCACCGGATGCCCCATCTTAAGGAGCAGAGGCATTTGCCCACATTGACATCCTTTGACAAATTAGAACCCACCAAAAACCCTGCACATGTCCTGCACCAAAAACTCCTAATCTCGGTAATTATGTTCGCTTCTTCAAGCTCCGCCCCTTATTGAAAATTCATAAGCTAGGTTTATAGCAAAACTAATATAATAACAATGATCCTTACGGTTTCACAAAAACCCTAACATTAATTGGTAATGCGATAATAAATCAAAATTATATATCACTGATGGACGAATCCGACTCAAACCTTAATCAAGTTGGGAAATAGGTCAAAAAGGGTATATATTTAAGGCAACGTCAAAATGGTCGGAAACACAACATTATTACAATAAGCAAAACCAACCAATTTTCTTGGATGAATTCCGACCCACTTGACTCATTTTACGATTTTCTGTTTACCTAATTTTTGTACGTTACCTTTTTAAGCGGTTCTTGATAAAAACAAAAACAAAACCAAACAATTTAAGAAAACGAGCCAAAACTGCGAACGCTAATTTAACAAAATGGATCAAAATTGACCCATTAGTGATAAATGCATACCCAAATAACATAGCGATTGTGCTCCATCCCATGTACCATCTTTGCAGTATCAAGTTCTCCCCACGAATCCTCTTCAACATCATTCATTGTTGGTTTCAAAAAGCTAAACAAACTTCAGGCACTTTGATGACCTGATCACTTCTCGGGCATCTTTGGCAATATTAATTGCATACATAGCCCGTAAAAAAGTAAAGCAAGCCCAATAACATATTGGGTTGTTCATTTTGTGAAATAATAACAATAAAAGGAAGATACACATTAAAAATGTACCCCATCTTAAAATCCCAAGACAATGACAGCGTTTCAAAAGGTTTGAAACACCAAATGAAGTGATTTTGCTGCAATGACAACATAAGAAATAGAAAACTGTATGAATATATATATGATATGAAATAATAAATTGTAAAATTATAATTTTAACAACAATAACAATAACGATAATAATAATAATAATAATAATAATAATAATAATAATATTAATATAACCTTATGTCCATGGCTTTTACATGATTGCAGATTGCTATCACTTTCAATAAGCCAATATCAGAGACTTCTAAATTTGATAAATCGAGTATTACTCATAAATTCTCTGTAAATGCAACAATGATGTCATCATTAGCCAAGTCCCTTCTTATGGCCATCTGATATGTTGTTCACGCTGTTCATGGATGGTCAGGAGATTACATTCGCCTATATCACTTTCCAAGTCTTGCACATTAAAACCTGCAAAATGATTGGTCTTAAATATATGGTTATTATATTACTATAATAAAGAATGAATGAATTGTGTTAACACAAATAGATCTGAAAAAACATGATTCCCAAACTACCATCAAGCTAAATGATTAATCTATAGTTTTATTGATGGTCCTAATAAAAGGGTCATCAAGACACACAAAACTCGACCAATTTCTTGCAAGACAAAACGGGCTTTAACTTATTATGGCCCACACAAAAAGACCGAGCTAAATCGATTGCTTCTTGATTACTCACTCTATCCCATAACTCATCAGAACTTATTTTGACACAGGATCAGTTGTTATCCATTGCTTAAGGCTCCAATCACCAATTCCTCTTGAAATTGCTAATGATCCAAGAACTCGTGGAACCACGACTCCGATCGACATACCCACCCTGCAAATCAATAATAAGCTTTAATAAATCATTAATTACATGAAATGATCTACATTGTGTGAATTTAGATCTTGATGAAATTTCCTACGGGTGATTCGATGAGTCACTCTTGTTGATTATGGGTCAAAAGTTATGGCACTGATGATGATTGAATCTTATGACTATTGCATGTAGTATTCCAATGTTGTTTTTTTTTCATAATTGATAATATTTATACAAATAAAGAAATTTGGGTTGATACCTTCTGGCCCAATTTGAAAGGAGGAAGACCCTTGTAAGGGCATGTACTGCACCTGAATGCATCACCTAATCCACACTGCATTTCCACATCTTTTAGAATTATAATCACATTTCGGTGATTAACAATGTATAAGAACGGACATAAACTGCCACACAAGCTTGGGGTTTTCAAGCTAGTCCATTGTCACAGTGTCACTCCCAATTTTTCTACTTTTTCCTCTTGTTTAGCATGCCCACAAACACAGTTTTTGCACGTTCTCTTTGTTTTTCAAACTTCACAATCTCCAACTGCAAAAACCACAAATATAACATGCTAAAAGATAATTTTGGTCCATAAAGTTAGCTACTTCCTTACTACTGAAGGATAGTTCAGTGAAAAGCTAACATTTTTGTTAATCATATTTAAAATCTCAAATGTTATGGGCTTAAGAGGTGGGAGATTGGGACTTTTCAAATCATCTTCAGATAAGAGACTATCTTCATCAATAAGATCAATATTCATCATTAATTTGGACTTTTGGTACGCTTTTCACTGGTTCTTTAAATGAAAAAGATGAACCAAATTTCCATGAATCCAAGCCTCTCAAGTTGTATATCAATTAAGAAAATTTGCATGCCTTCATGTCGAACCCAAATTGGTTTTTCTTCAATCATCTTGAAATATTGTGTTTTTCAAGCGAAACACAAATGAGCTTCAGTAGTTCAATTCCCATTAGGTTTTCAAAGATGTTCATCACCAGACTCGTCGTCGGCCGTAATCTATGAAGCATAAACCAGTGTTTCAGAAAACGGCCTAGGCGGCCGATTAATCGGCGCCTAGGCGCTAGGCGGGGGGTAGGCGTCCCGATTTACAGCTAGTCGGACTCATTAGGCGGAGGCGGTCAAACGGCGGTCTAGGCGGTCAAAAGTCGGGCTGGTCGGTCAAAAGTCGGGCTGGGCGGTCAAAAGTCGGGCTGGGCGGGGTAGGCGGGCTGGACGGTAAAATTTAAAATTTGGCAGTCAAAGTTGGTCAAAAAAAATCATTAAAACATATAAACTTTTCTCTTTCTTTTGCTTCATTCTTCACCCCCGAGTCTCGATTTCTTGTGTCGCCTGTTACAGTGTTACTGTTTCGAACTGATTTTGAAATTGAGCAACATGGGGTATTTGAACTTTAAACAAAATTAGTATTGAACAACATGGGCAAAATGAAGATTAAGCAATCTAATATTTATGTTTGAACCTTTTAGTAGTTTAGTACTTAAATTGTTGTGAACTTTGAACTTTATATTTGAGTTTTGGAGTATTTGAACTTTTAACATAATTAGTATTTTGGAATTTATATGAATTATATTATATATTTTCAAAATTTATAATTTTTACATGTAAAAAACCCAATCCGATTAATCCCCGATTAATCCCCGCCTTGACCGATTAATCCTCTGTGGGGGTCAATCGCCTAGATCCCGCCTAGCGACTTCGGAAACCTTGGCATAAACACAACAATTGCACATACATATACATAATCATAGTGGTTAACATAATTTAAAACCCTAATTCTCACATCACGGTTAACAAAAGGTTCAAAGCAAATTCAAAACTAACCAAACAGCGAATGAGTTGTTCAGGAGCAGCAGGCAATTTTGAAAAGGAGCAGTCGGTTAGGGTCATCGATGTCAAAATTGGAAGCTTAAACATCAAAATTATAAGCAAAAATCATTGGCTTTTCACCAAAGGGAATTGTTTATACCAGATAATTTTGTAAATTGGAAAGGCATGGAGTTTAAGAGAAGAAATATGGAGGAGCCGGAAGCAATGAGCAGGTGGCGATCTCCAATTGGACTTCACAAGCTGGTGGTCGAGAGAAGAAATAGAGAGGCGGTAGAAGCAATGGACGTGGCAATCTCCAATTGGGCTTAACAAGCTGCTCATCGACGTGGGCCTTAAAATGGTCTACTTGCATATAGATATATGATATAGAGAATTTATTTTATTACTTTATGAACAGTAAAAGTTGAATGACAATTGTATATATATATAGAAATTACATCAGTAATTGATGCGTTTGGGTATATGCTTGCAGAAGAAAAACGTTTTCTAATCTTGTGTAAAAATTCAACGATACTTGTGCTTTAAATCATATTTCGTGGAAAAATATTTTAAAATTTTACAAATCACTGGAAATATTATACTCCCTATTAAATATTGGTTTGTGAACCAAATTGATCCTATCAACGGCGGGGCCTTTTGGGATCGAAATGGGCTCTAAATTAAGCATTCACGTGCGATTTATTGTTTCATATGATCCATATGGGAATTTCGGAACAGGAAGGCTGTGCCCAGGGAAAATGAAACATTTGTGTTCAAATTAAATACGAAGTACAAAGTTTCTCGTATTTTTGTATGTCTTATTTTTAATTCTGTTTATGTTATTTTTGTTATAATTTTCTAATTTCTTGCTAATATAATAATCCATTTCACACACCTATCGTATAATAAGTAGTCAAGGAGAAACAAATGGTCCTTTAAGATGATACCACACTGCAAGTGTGGTCCTAATCTTTTAATTTCGACAAGTGTAGTCCTTTATGTTTACCGATTTTACATGTTTGGTCCTTTAGGCCAAACGGTGTTAAATTTTTAGACCTCATGAGGGCAAAATGGTCATTTCTCACCTACATTTCTTAGTCCACTTATTTAATTCATTTCTATTTTCGTGTTTACAACCACACA
This sequence comes from Calendula officinalis, assembly GCA_963853835.1. Classification (NCBI taxonomy): domain Eukaryota; kingdom Viridiplantae; phylum Streptophyta; class Magnoliopsida; order Asterales; family Asteraceae; genus Calendula; species Calendula officinalis. Next base: position 72,718,723 of record OY970829.1, on the reverse strand, counting down.
TTTACAAGTTTCCAGGCATTATGTACACCTACACTTCACCCACTTCGTCTTCTTCCCCTCTTTTATTATTTCTCCATTCTTCCTTCCTGCACAGTGCACACACCCACCCAAATGGATCTTTGAAGACCACCAATCCAAAATCAAGCTTTTTGTGAATCAAAGCTTACATCTTCCCCAAAATCCACACTCTGTCACCTGCAAATTGAAAAATCCAGCTGCCTTACTCTCTTTTTTTCTTTTCTTTTCAATAGATCCGACCACCGTCGTTGATATTAGGGTTCTTCAAGTTATGGTTCTTCATATTTCGAAAAGATTAAGCAACATTAATTTTTTACTTAATCCTCGAAAATCCATGGTTCTTCAAATTGTTTGTGTTCTTCATATTTCGAAAAGATTAAGCAACCTTAATTTTTTACCTAATCCTCGAAAATCCAGATCTGTAAGTGTTCATATCTTAAGTTCTTAACCAAAACCCAGATCCCAGACGCAGCGAATCGCCGCCCAGATCCACCGTTAACCCTCGCAACAGATCTGTCATTAACCGTCGCTGCAGATCCGCAATTAACAGGAGAACATGGATAAGTGAGAAAAATGAAGAATACGATATGTCATGATGATTTCGGTGGTGATTTTTCCCTTTGTGTTGGGTTTACAGGAGATAAAACTCATGATTTTGAAGGAATATTAATTGTATCTAAAAAACCCCTTTTTGCTTGAGACCAAAATTTTCAAGGAGATTATTGGACTTTTCTTCGGTGATAAGCGAGGAAGATGTTAAAGTCTTAACTCAGTGGCTTTTAAGTTTAAATCTTGTTAAAGTCTTAACTCAGTGGCTTTCAAGTTCAAAACTGTGGAGATCGAGAGATTAAATTAATCAAGATTGTACGTTTTTCCTCCACTAACGGACCTCATATTTTTAAGTTTGTGGTGGAGATCGAGAGATTAAGTTTTGAGTAAATTTTTTGTTTGGGTTTATGTTGAAGAAGATGAAGAGCATGGATTTGATTAGGGATTTGATTTTGGGTTTCCAGGGTTTTGCAGAGATTTGAAAAGAGATCTGAAAAGATTAATAGAATAATATATCTCCAAGTCAAAATGGTAATAAAATGAGAAAAGACGAAAATGCCATCATATACATTGCACATGGGGTTTTAATAGAAAAAGTTAATACTGTTTGGCAAACGTACAAAACCGGTAAACATAAAGGACTACATTTGTCGAAATTAAAAGATTAGGATCACACTTGCAATGTGGTATCATCTTAAAGGACCATTTATGTAATTACCTCTATTTAATTTATATAAAAATTACTGTTAAAGTTTTCGAAAAAATAAACCTTGAATTAGAAACTAATTTAAAATTTAAAGAAACTTATAAAAAAGTCATATTCTGAAAAATTGCGAGTAGGCTTCCGTTATTTCATTTGTCATTTCCAAAAAAAAGACCAAGAAGTTATTTTACCTGAATAATTATTAAATTTCATTAAATAGCAACTAACTTTTTACGCACTTTTCAGTTTTATTAATTATACCTTTGTAAACACGATTTATATTCTATTTTGAAATAAAAATGTTGATGCTTATTATTTATGTCTACTTTATATTATTATAATCCACCACAAGATAACATATGTAATTTATTAATTATCATCACTCATATCATACCTTGAATCATGTTACTTAGCCGGCTGATCACCGATTCTTGAATACTCAGTAGACTCCGAGTCGAGAACACCTAACTCAGTCAAAAATTGTAGTCAAACCAAAACTCAATAAAAACTCGGTCAAAAGTCGTTCAACCTGGTCAATGCTTGGACGAACTCGGTCAAACTCGTTAAAACTTGGTTAATTTTTGCATTCTCACATATAGGGTGGTGAGATCTGATCAATAAAAGAATAAAAAAAGGTTAATTTTTTACTTACCACTTTGATATGCTTGTTGTCAACTCCACGTTCCTTAATCAGGTCAATGGCTGTAACTATTGTGCCACCTGAAGATTAATTATATTAAATACGATTATAAAGTATTAAAGTAAATAATATAAATATATTATAAACGAAAATGGACTTACCTGTTGCTAGCATAGGATCTACAATGAAAACTCGAGTTCCTTCAGAAAATTTGTCTGGTAACCTGCAATAGAACCATCACAGGTCAAACATGGATCAAAACTGAAAAAAATAAGTCAAAATTAAAAAATAATGCAATATTTTAAATTTTTGGCAATTATTTGGACCGCAAATGAAGATTCTTACTTGTTCAAATATATCGTTGGTTGAAGAGTCTCCTCATTTCTGCTAACACCTAATTTAAATAAAATAAAAAAACTGTCAAACATATTATATGTTAAAAACATTATGAATTAATATAAAATATGTTTAATTACCTAAATGGTATGTTTTGGTTGCTGGTAAAACGGATGAACTTATGTATCAAATTGACATGTTTTCAAATAGATAAAGTATTTAATTAACGCCAACGCGACAATCACTTTGTGATTATAATATTTTTCGTGACGAGCAATAGTAGATCAACATTCTTTTTGTGAAGGTACGTAATTTTGATTTTTTAATGGCAACTTATACATTTATTTATAATTTTAATATATCACTATTTATACTTCATCCGTATCAAAATAAGTGACACAAATTGGCTTACACGTTATTTGAAGTAAAAGATTAAAGTAGAAATTAAAATATATTAAAGTACATAATTAGTGGAGAATGTGTCCTACTTTTCTTGAATAAAGTGATATTAATGAGTTTTAAAAGTAAAAGTAAGGGTATAAGGATAATTTCACTTTGTTAAAGTGGATAGTTAGTGGGTATGGGTCCCACTATTTTTACCAAATAAGGAAAATTTTCAAAGTGTGTCACTTATTTTGATACACCCCAAAATAGAAAGTGTGTCACTTATTTTGATACGGAGAAAGTATCATTTTTAAAAATCAGCGTACGTTAAATATAAAACTTTAAGAGGAATGACTATACCTGCCAACTTTTCCATGTCTTCATTATTTGTCCGAAAGAGCCCGTTCTAGATAAGGTTACTCGATATGAGCCCTTTATGGTTGAAGGCATATGATGTGGCAAGTAACTGTAGTGTAAAAGCCCATGGAACACTGCTGACATCATGTTGTTCCCTTCATTCGTGATGTCTGCACCATGAACGATCACATCTATTTTAAAGGCAAAAAACACAAGGTGCACCACATGGAACACCACCCTCCTCATTAAGTGATAAGTGTGGTTATATGATATGTATTTTCTGAAAAAAATAGTACTTCAATATTAGTACTTAGGTAACCTATAATTTGACATAAAATTTAGTGTGATCGGGACAATCATATCTATCAATCTAGTCATCATAGTATTGTAAAAGTGGACATTAAACTTTAAAAAACATTTTATATGCAAAGGGTATAATAACAAAGTAATAAAGATTTTTCTCCTATAACTCTCTATAACGGAAATTCTAAAAACACCCCATCTTATAATGTGCCAATGTGGTATGACACAAATCTAAAAAACACCTTCAAATTAACAATCACAATTTGCACATTAAAACGTTTGATAAGTTCTCATTATGCTCATAGTGGTTTGCCTACGAAGAGCCCATAGCGATAGTACACTTATCCTATAACAACACCGCTATAGGAGTGTGACAAACCTTAAAGCATTCGAATACCGTAAACTTCAAGAGATAACTATAATAATGTATCTAAAAAGTGATTTATACATCGTTAATCTAATAAAACAAAGATTATATACCATAATTTGGTGATTTATAAATCAACTTGGTAAAATAAATCCTAAAAAACGAGATCTAAAAATTATATATTATGTACCTAACAAAGAAATATCATAAATATGAAATTAACGGTAGAAATATAATATTCTTTATGATCATAATGGAGATTTTAAAAGTGCATCGTTGATAGTATGACAGGTGTTCTTTTTACCTTTTTTAATGCACCGTGGTTCTGGAAGAGTTGAAGGTACATGCATCGTTGTAATCTAGCTTCTCGCTAGCTCCATTTTGTTTTATATAAATTGTCTGCCGTTCAAAAAAAAAAAACTTCACATATCAAATTATTATTATTACTTCTATCACTATTATCTACTTCCTCCGATTTAAAATAAGTGGTACACTTTTCATATTTGGGTGTATCAAAATAAGTGATACATTTTAAAAACTTACCTTATTTGATAAAAAGTAGTGGGACCCACACTCACTAACTATCTACTTTAATAAAGTGAAATGACATCTGTACCCTTACTTTTACTTTTAAACATCATTAATACTCCCTCCGTCCCACAAAAAACTTCCCATTTGACCTTAATTTTTTTGTCCCACAAAAAACTTCCCATTTCATTCAATTGATGGGCTCCACATACTAAAATACTATTATTACTAAGGACCCCACCACTAACTATCCACTAACCATCTTTCTCTCTCCAAATCAATCTTATATTTTAATCAAAATTATTACCAATGACCCCACCACTAACTATCCCCTTAAAACTTGTGCCCATATCAAATGGGAAGTTTTTTGTGGGACGGAGGGAGTATCACTTTATTCAAAATTTGTGGGACTCATTCCCCACTAACCATCCAATTAAACTAATATAATTATCATTATCATATTTTACCTCAAAAATCGTGAAACCAACAATGTATCACTTATTTTAAATCAGAGGAAGTATAATACATTTAGCATAGATGTTAAATGACATTTTTGTCCTTTGACCTTTAATTTTCTAATACATTTATATTAAATTAATTTTCTATCCTTTGAGACTTATAGGATGTTAAATTACATTTTGGTCCTTTGACTTTAATTTCCTAAAGCATGGGATGTTAAAGGACATTTTTTTCGTTTGACTCTTACTACATTTTGCATTAGATGTGTATTTACTTTTTTACCTATAATAAAAAAGGGTAATACTTCCTCCTTTCTAGAAATAGGCTATATAATTCTAAATAACCCCTCCACTTTATTAAAAGTTCTAAAACAACCCTCGACTTTTAAACATTGTTAATTTTATTTAAAAGTTTAAATGCTCTTTAAAATTATACTTCATATATTTTAAAATAAGTGATATATTTTTTATTTTAAGACTTTTTGTGACACATTTTGAAAAGTTGCCTAATTTGGTATTAAAAATAGTGGAACTCGCACACAATGTATATCCCTATGGTCTCGCCTAATATTCCTAAAGGAAATGGATCAAATGGGCTCGGGAAACACACGTACCCACTATATCTCCACTAAATTTTTCCATAACAGGACCCGAAACACATATAATTACATGTTTTTTTAGTATGATTAACAAACATAACAAAAAAAAATAGATTTTAAAACTCCAATGCATGTGTTGTATGAATATCAGTATACAGTATTATGGTCCTTTCGGATCTTTTACTGATTGGTGGAATTGGTCCGGATCTATTCCCAACTATAATTATCGGCGTTTGATGTTTCAAGTGATTGGTTTTGCTACTTGTTGGTTGATTTGGAAGTTTAGGAATTCATTGTTATTTGATAGTGGTAGATTTCATAAATCTGATGTTTTAGATAGAATTAAACTTTTTTCATTTTCTTGGCTATCTCACCGAAACCCTAAGTTTAAGGTTTCATGGGTGGATTGGCTTTGTTTTTCGATGTAATGTTTGTAGTTTAGCGCTTTGCTAGACTCTAGAAATAAATTTGCCGTTCAAAAAAAAAAGTATTTAGGGTATCATATAAAAATCTACCGCGGCATCGCGCGGGGTATAATATTACTAGTTATTATTATTTTAGAATGATATATTTCCGGAAGTATCTTCATTAGACTCCTCTTTGTGTTCTAATAAAGATAGATTTTATTATTATTTATTTAATGTTTTTATTTATTTATTTTTAAATTCATCAATATAAGTATTCAAATTAAAATATAAAATTATAGAAAAAAAATTAGTCAATTTTACATGTCAATAATTTTATAAATATGAAATAAAGTAAAAAGATTTATAAATAATGGTAAAAAATCATTTTAAAAGTTATTCAAATAGTATCAACCTCTTTTTCAACTTTCAATTAGAAATTAATGGGCTCTAAATAAATGGAATTACAATCCCTATATCCCAGCTCCCTCTTCCTCTCTCCTCCGCGTGTTATCAGATCACCTGTCTCTCTCTCTCATCTTCAATCTCATCACGGTGTCACCAACGTCACAGATTCACTCATAAATCTCTACTCAATCTTCTCTCTGCAACAATTTTCACACACAAAGAGGAATCCAGCAGAAGGCTGCCGGCAGCCGGAGAAGCAATGGCGGGAAACGATTGGATTAACAGTTATTTGGAGGCAATACTTGATGTAGGGCCTGGACTTGACGATGCTAAATCGTCGTTGCTCCTCCGTGAAAGAGGCCGTTTTAGTCCTACTCGTTACTTCGTCGACAACGTTATCGGATTTGATGAAACTGATCTGCATCGCTCTTGGGTGAAGGCGAGTGCTGCTCTTTTTTTCAGTGAATTTATTAGTATATATACTTATTCTGTATCGATATGTGTTGATGAAACGGATCAATTTAAATCAGATCGATCTGTACATTGATCTCTTTTTGATGGAAATTTAATTAGTAACAATTTTGTGTGTATTTCACTATTTCATTACAGGCACAAGCTACGAGGAGTCCTCAAGAGAGGAACACTAGACTTGAGAATATGTGTTGGAGGATCTGGAATTTGGCTAGACAGAAAAAACAGGTTTTTGTTGCTTCAATTTCTATTTTTTTCTGGTATTTGTTCTTAATTTTAGGTTTCTATATGTATATCAAGTTGGTGACAATTTTAACTCTAAAAGGGGAAGAAGAACATCCTTTATCCTTAAATTGTAAATTATTTAACGAACAAATAAGCAACAGATTTGGTTTATGCTACTGCAGAAATCAATGCAGTACTGCAGATTGATGTACTTTTCAAAACATGATTTTGCAACACAAATTGATGTCGTTGTATGCTTTATGTTGATGTTAGCTTTCATATTGCTGAGTAATCCATTCAAAGACAGTAGCTTTAAACATCTAATATGCTTGATTGTTCAACTATTTATGTAATTATCATACATATGTATAAATTATTGCATTCTGCATCTGTTAATGGTCTTGGTTTTTTTAGCTTGAAGGTGAGGAAGCACAAAGATTAACAAAACGGCGAATTGAGCGTGAAAGGGGTCGCAGGGAAGCTGTTGCTGACATGTCAGAAGATCTGTCAGAGGGAGAAAAAGGAGATATTGTAAGTGATGTTTCTGTTCATGGTGATAATAAAAAAGGCCGTTTGCCTAGAATTAGTTCTACTGATGCAATGGAAGCTTGGGCTAATCAACAAAAGGGGAAAAAGTTGTACCTTGTTTTGATAAGGTATCATATTATCTTTTTCAATATTAATTCTCAAAACATTCACCGTTAGTTAGTTAAACTGATATATAATCTGTTCTTGAAATTAATTCTTTTGCAGTCTTCACGGTCTAATTCGTGGTGAAAATATGGAGTTGGGTCGTGATTCTGATACTGGTGGTCAGGTACGCTTATGTTGGTGGAATTCAAATGTTTTTTTTTTAAATATATATTTTTAAATTTCTATCTAGCTTTTGTTTCTTGTTGATTTGGAGCAATTCCTATACATCAGATTGTACTCCCAGTTGTTGAAGTGTACAGGTCAATTCGGGTCATGTTATATTCCTAATGGGTCAAAGTCAAACATGTAAAATTGGAAGAAAAAAACGTCTAAAGAAACTTTAATTGCATAAAATCTTCTAAATCATATTTGACAAACTAATTATTTACAAGAAATTTAAATATTTGGACGAAAGTCAAATCTGGTCAACCCAAGCAAACCGATACAAATATTACCAGTCTTAACCCGTTATCAGACCTGCCAACTTCTCCACCTCTAGTTTATTCTAACAATATGCAATAAATTTTTTTTTTTTAATTTTTTTTTCTTTTCAGGTCAAGTATGTTGTGGAACTTGCTAGGGCTTTAGCATCAATGCCAGGTGTCTACCGGGTTGATTTGCTGACTAGACAAGTAGCATCACCCGAAGTAGACTGGAGTTATGGTGAACCAACAGAAATGCTTTCTCCACATAATTCCGACAATTTACCCGAAGAAATAGGCGAAAGTAGCGGTGCGTATATAATCCGAATTCCATTCGGGCCAAAAGACAAATATATCCCTAAAGAGCTTTTATGGCCTCATATTCCCGAATTTGTTGATGGTGCACTCGGGCACATAATCCAGATGTCAAAAGTGTTGGGTGAGCAAGTTGGTGGTGGTCGGCCCGTTTGGCCCGTTGCTATTCACGGGCATTATGCTGATGCTGGTGACTCAGCTGCTCTGCTTTCTGGTGCATTGAATGTGCCCATGCTTTTTACGGGCCATTCTCTTGGCAGAGATAAATTGGAGCAGTTATTAAGGCAAGGGAGATTGTCTAAAGATGAAATAAATGATACGTATAAAATAATGCGTAGGATTGAAGCTGAAGAGTTGACTCTTGATGCTTCTGAGGTTGTTATAACAAGTACCAGACAAGAAATTGAGGAACAATGGCGGTTATATAACGGGTTTGACCCGGTTTTGGAACGAAAACTTCGGGCTAGAATTAGGCGGAATGTCAGCTGTTATGGCCGGTTTATGCCTCGTATGGTCGTAAGTCCCAAAACATGGTTCTATATATATGTATATCTGTGTGTGTGTGTGTGTGTGTGTGTTGACTGGTGTTAAAGATTCATCAGTTGTTCAACTTGGAAAACCAGATACTGTTTAGTAGAGCCGTAGATGTGGCAGTTTCGACCCGTTTACTCGAATGGGTCGAATGAGTATAATACATAAAATGGGTTGAAAAGAAGTTGGTTAAATGGGTCAAACAGGTTGAAAGTCAGCTAACGTGTATTTTCATGCATTAAAGCTTCTAAATCAATTTTATTCGAAATATTAAATTATTAGTAAAATTACATGATTTTGTATTCATGTTCAACAAAAAGTATTCTGGGTCAACCGGTCAACCCAACTTGGCCCATTTCAATCCACACAAAATACATGTTTTGACCCGAACCCATTTTGACTTGTTTCACATCCCACCTGATCAGCCCATCTTATATCCCATTTTGAGTCTTTGACCCTAAAGATGTAAACTTTACTATCTTTCAATTATAATGCCACGTCAGCATTACTAACAACTATAATTACCAACAGGTAATTCCTCCTGGAATGGAATTTAACCATATTATTCCACATGATGGTGATATGGATGGTGAAGCAGAAGGAACTGAAGACCGTCAAACTTCTCCGGACCCGCCAATCTGGGCTGAGGTAAATTCCATTTCTCATTAAAAACAGATATATTTTTTTTTTACATTTTTATTAATTAATTTATCATTATTTTATTTTTATACAGATAATGCGTTTCTTTACCAACCCACGTAAGCCCATGATACTCGCACTTGCAAGGCCCGACCCAAAAAAGAACCTTTTGACTTTGGTCAAAGCATTTGGGGAATGTCGTCCATTACGGGAGCTTGCAAATCTTGTATGTCTAAACCTGAAATAATTTTTTAACTGTTTTTACTTTCGGGTATATTACTAACTTACAATTGGATTTTTTTTACAGACATTAATAATGGGCAACCGAGATAATATTGATGAAATGTCAAGCACTAGTGCTTCAATGCTTCTTTCAATTATTAAAATGATTGATAAATATGATTTATACGGTCAAGTTGCATATCCTAAACACCATAAACAAAGTGAAGTTCCTGATATTTACCGTTTAGCAGCAAAAACAAAGGTAAATCTATAATTTTATTATATTGTATTATTTTTATTTAATATCGTGTAGTAATTATACTTAAATTTTGTTTTACATCTATTGGCAGGGTGTTTTTATCAATCCAGCTTTTATAGAGCCATTTGGACTCACTTTAATCGAGGTTATCTTTTTATATTTTTAGTAATTATAATATTAAGGTGTTATAGAATTAGCATATTTAATGATTTTTTAAGTTTCATTTAACAGGCTGCAGCTCATGGGCTACCAATGGTTGCCACCAAAAATGGAGGTCCTGTAGATATACACCGTGTAAGTTTTACATATTATATAAAGAGTTATTTATGTTTTAAAACTTATAAAACATTGTTCCACAAGCTAATTAAATCAACATCCAAAATGACCATTTCACCCTTGCAGGTACTTGACAATGGTTTACTAGTTGACCCACATGATCAACAATCCGTTGCTGATGCCTTATTAAAGCTAGTTGCAGATAAACAGCTTTGGTCAAAATGTCGGTCAAACGGGCTGAGAAACATCCACTTATTCTCATGGACCGAACACTGCAAAACCTATCTTTCACGAATAGCAAGCTGCAAACCGAGACAACCGGGCTGGTTAAAAAACGACGACGATGATGACGAAAATTCCGAGCCCGAATCACCAAGTGATTCGTTAAGAGACATGCAAGATATTTCACTAAATTTAAAGTTTTCAATGGACAGCCCGTTTGACTCAGAAGACCGAAAAGTCAAACTCGAAAACGCAGTCATGTCGGATTCTAAGGGTAATATGGTAAAAAGCGCCACAAGAACAACATCCGGTGAAAAGCCCGATCAGCCCAAATTCCCTGCAATTAGAAGAAGAAAACATATATTTGTAATTGCAATTGATGACGATAATATAAACGGGCTTTTCGAAAACATTAAATTAATTTTCGAGGCTGTTGATAACGAGAAAAACGAGGGTTTAATCGGGTTTATTTTAGCAACATCTTTACAGCTGGCAGAAGTTAATTCGTTGTTGGTGTCAAACGGGCTGAACCCATCTGATTTTGATGCTTTTATTTGCAATAGTGGGGCTGACTTGTATTACACGTCATCACATTCTGAAGATAACCCGTTTGTGTTTGATTTATATTATCATTCTCATATTGAGTATAGATGGGGTGGTGAAGGACTTAGAAAAACTTTGGTTAGATGGGCTTCTTCTATTACTGATAAAAAAACTGATAATCAACATGTTGTTACAGAAGATGAAGCGGTTACAACTGATTATTGTTACGCTTTTAATGTCAACAACCCGACACTTGTAAGTATTGGTCAAAATGGGTGATTTATAAAATTTAAATGTATAATTTATAATTTATAATTTTGAATTTATAATTTTTATTTTTAATATTGATGGTAGGTTCCTCCTGCAAAGGAACTTAGGAAGATGATGAGAATTCAAGCTCTTCGTTGTCATGTTATTTATTGCCAAAATGGGAAGAAAATAAATGTTATTCCAGTATTGGCGTCCCGTTCGCAAGCCCTCAGGTGATTTTTTGTTACATTTTTGTCTGTTTCTATATATTAATATAATTATATAGGTGGTAGAGATGGAATCGGGTCCGGAACCGACCCGGATGGACCCAGACCTGAAATACCCGAGACCTGATTTTAGAAGATTAGTAGACCCGTGAACCGAACCGTTTTACAGAATCCGGTTCGGTTCCGCGTACGGTTCGGGTAAATCGGGTATAGACCCGATTGGAAACGAAATAGTAATTAAAGCCGGTTTCGGGTGTTAGCCTCATATTTGTTAGTTTATACATTTAATATTAAAATGTTTTACATATAGCAATCGGGTAATAAACATAAATCGAATACTACGAACGTTATTATGACAAAACAAATTCTCAAATACTCATAGATCAAATGGTTTTTACTTTCTAATATTTTGAAACTTAAGTTGTCGTCGATCGAAAAAGAAGCATCATATTGGGCTTGCATGGACAACTATATATTAAACTAAATTAGGGTAATATTAATTAGGGATATAAAAAAGTTAACTAAAATCCGGGTCTGGACCCGATTTGTCCTATAACCGATGTACCCGGACCCGAAATACCCGATACCCGTTTTCTTTTAAAAGTTGGACCCGATACCCGACCCGATATTTAGCAATCCGGTTCCAATCGGTTCCGGTTCGGTACGGATCCGGGTACGGTTTTTCGGTTCTATATCCCATCCCTAATAGGTGGTGCTTTTTACACCACATTGTTTAAGAAAATTTGGATCGTGTCAGAAATTTTGGATCTTTAGGAGGAAACATTTTTTTCATAATGATCCAAAATTTCTGAAAATGATCCAATATTTCTTAAATGATTGGTCGAAATTGTCCTTACATTCCTCACCAAATTTTGAATCCTCACCCGATCCTAATTCATACCTAATATATATCAATAGTTATGACATTTCCTGATTAATGTAAATGGGCCTTGACTGCTCCATTCAGTTAACAATGGGTCTGTTTGAGCCTTGAGGACCACCCGGGCCTCGTGTGACCTGCTACGGGCCGGGCTGTGGACCAGTTTTGGTCCTTGGGCCATTTTGGACCTCTCATTACACGTGGGATAGAATTAAAGCCATAAAAAGGAAAGGAACCACAAAAATTCTCATAGTATAATTCTTGTACTATAGTTGGGTCATGTTTGCATTTAATGCCTCCAAAACTTGTAATAGTGATTACTATTTTTATTTATATCTTTATATAATAAATTAATAATTAAAATATGTGACCGAATATATTTTTTAGGTACTTATATCTTCGATGGGGCATGGACTTATCAAAAGTGGTAGTTTTCATTGGAGAAAGTGGTGACACCGATTATGAAGGGTTTCTTGGTGGTGTTCATAAAACGGTTATACTAAAAGGAGTCAGTTCCAACAACCAACTTCACACCAACAGAATTTACCCACTTTCAGATGTTGTACCCACTGATAGCCCTAATGTTATTCAAACACCTGAAAAGATTAGCATTACCGACATTCGTGGGTCGTTGGGAAAACTTGGTGTTCTTAAAGAATAAAGAATTAGTGACGAAAATGGTGTTATGTTTTTTTTCTTGTTAATACATTTACAAGAAACTTATGTTGTACAGAAGTAGGGAAGATGGGTTGTTTTATTGGGGGAGGTGGAATGGGGAAATCTTGAATAATAAAGCTATATAATAGTGACTTGTACTCTATGCATCGGAAGGTGTACTTTTGTTTTGGATTTTGGTTAAGTTTGATTAATTTGAATAAAAGTTAAAATTGTTTTGACTTATAATGAGTAAGAGCGTGATGGAAGGTGTGCAATTTGCAAGTTAAGCTTTAAGGTTTCTTGAGGGAAACCTAGTGGTAGAGATTAAACCAAATGGTGTTAAGATAGCTCATCTATTACCACCTACAAATTGACCAACACAATAAGAAAACAAATGGTGTAGACATTTATATTATATTTTTACTAGGTTGTAGTTTCGACATATAAATGAGTTGATTTTTTTTGAATTTTATATCCAAGTGGTTATAGGGAAAAAGTATAAATAATAGTTATAGTAAAAGGTTGAATGTTAAATAAATAAGATTCTAGTTTAATTCAGACCATCTGGTGGTGACATGGTAGTAATAGTTTATAAATGACTTCCTAAAAGTCACGGGTTGATCCTTGTCCAGTAGATTTTGAAAACGGTCATTTCAACAATTAGGTTGTGTAAATCACGAGCATAAGTCCGGCAACCCAAGGACCGCTCTTAAAAAAAAAAAGATTCTGGTTTAATTCATAGACTCTAAATGTCTTGATCTTGAATACGTAAACAAATGAATAATTACATAAAAGAATAGGAATCGATTATCTTTAGATCGTTCCTATCCCTAAAGATAACTTGGTGGAAAATATAAATCAAATTAATGATAACTTCTAAAGAAAATTAACCAAATGTAACAGTTTTTTTGTTTTAACTATAAGTATAAAAAAGGCCATTTGAACAATCTTGAATAGACCAAGAACAACTCATGTCATGGTGAAACGACGTTTTGTTAAGCAAAAATTGTGTGAAATTCTGCTATTGAAATTAAGTTCGGTAAAATTCAACACTAACTAGTGATTTCATCATCATGGTCTTTGATGATGCCGTCCCTGCATCATACTAGTTTTTAGGGGTGGCAATTCAATTCGAGTTCGCAGGTTCGGGTTCCGGTTCGCGGTTGGTGGGTCAGAAACGTTTAACTTGAAACCGACAAGTTTATATAAACGGATCAGATATCTCAACCTAACATGTTTATCTTTAACCCGAACCTGACCCATATAACTCGTTTAATTAAACGAGTTAAACAAAGGTAATAGGTCAAATAAGTTAAACGGGGTCAAACAAGTTTTTTTTTTTTTTTTGAATGGCTAACACGTACACTCCCTAATTCTACACCTTTTTGTCTCGCCGGGACTTGAACCCATGACCAATAGGTCATGTGCAACACCTTAAACCTTTTTTCAATACCACCAGGCTATAAGTCTTAGTTTGTCAAACAGGTTGTTATTCCTCCACAAATTCATAACAATATAACAAAATATCAAATTATTAAGTAGCTCTTTTAGTTTTATCTAACTATTAGTTACACTTGAATATATATATATATATATATATATATATATATATATATATATATATATATATATATATATATATATATATATATATATGTATATATATATTTTAATAATTAAACGGGTCAGCTGAGTCGATCAAAACTGACCCAAAACTTTCTTACATCAACACAAACTTGTTTATTTTTGTGTCGACATCAGGTCGGATTTCGTGCCGGATCAGAATTTATCACCCCTCCCTGCTAGTTATGTATGAAATTTAGCTTCTATTATCGTATTAAAAACCTTAAAAAAATTTAGTAAATAAGGATCACAAGTCACTCTAACCTAGCCTGGTTCATTTTTAAAATGTATTACGTATAAAAGTTTTCGTTTTAAGTTGTTATATAGTATAACCGTAAGTTGAGGGTTCCTCGAATCGATTTATTTTAAATCAAAGATCAAATTAGAGGGTGTTATTTGACAAAATACAAATAGTGGTAGCTTATGTTAAGCAAGTGTATAGTGTATTAAAAGACCGTTCATGAACCGTTGATAGTTTGCAAGTTGCAACGGCAATAAGACACCCTGCTGTTATTGATGTTTCATTGAATGTAATAGATTTTGCATAATGTGAAGGAAAATTTTATCAATATTTTCTTTGTGTTAAAAAAATAAAAATATTTCCAAGTTCCCATTGTTGTGAAGTTTTACTTGAGTTATACATGACCTAACCCTTCGCCATTTAGAACCTTCCTTTCACCATCTAATAATTGTTTACATATAGAAGAGACAGAAACCATAACTTTTAGAAGATCATATATATTTATAGAGAAATGATATTTCTTCCTACTCATATTCCTACCTACTTCTAAACTTGACATGTATAATCCATTAATTATTATTACTCATATCATCCCTTGATTTTGACAATTATCATGATCAAATTGATAAACAAATAAATAAATAAAAATAGTAGGAATTATCATTTCTCATATTTATGACACTGTTGTTAGAAAACATAATACGTGTAAATTTCAAACCTAAGATTCGCATATTTATTATTAAATAAGAATAAAATCCAGTTGGGTGAGGACGTTCAGTAAATCAAAATTAGAATTAGGTCAACTTCTAAACGACCAACTACAAGTAATTCTCAGTAGACATTAATTAACGGTCAACCATTAGCCACCACCAAATATTGCGTGAAATGATGATAGCCATGTGTTGATATACTTTCAAAAAACTGAATAAGCCGCCACTTTCGAACTATTTGATTTCTTTTAGTCCTTTTTGGTGTACTCGGGTTTCCTTAAATCGTCATGTTGTATAGGAATCACTTGTGACTTGACTCCTGTATTAAGGTTACTTGCCTGATTTAGTTAATACTTCAACATTTCATCCTTCTAGTTCTAGATATGGTTTCTTTAGTCCTTCATAACTTTCATAAGAGTTGTATCACTTTAAAGAAACTGTAAACATTATATTATTATTATTATTATTATTATTATTATTATTATTATTATTATTATTATTATTATTATTATTATTCGTAAATTGTTACGCAGTTAAGTGCAATCTTGAAGGGTTTTTTTTTTTTTTTTTTTTAACGTCACCTAATTTACTCCACTTTATCCCCATCGGGACTTGTACCCATGATCTTTAGGTCATAGATAACACCATATACATCAATACCACTAGACTATAAGGCCTTGAATAAGCAATCTTGAAGTTGGGAACCAAGATTGTTTTCCATATCCCGTATCTTTTATTATGCATTTACTATTTTAAAGTTAAACAAAATGAATTCTAGATGTTTTTTTCAATAATGTTACTAGAAAAATGATATTTAGTCATATCATCTGGTCCTACTCTTAGTCTTATCCACTTGATAGGATGACATGTGTATTCTACTAATTCTCTACTTTAATATTATCCATTAATTTTGACACATGTCTTCATCTAATGAGTAGGATTATCCGATTATAAGTAGGACCAAATGATAAAGACTACGATAGTTTATTAATTTAGCGAGATATTAATTTATCGATAAATTAATAAATTATTAATTTAAAGATAATATTATTATAAAATCAACTTATCTAATACGTATTCATTTTCTTTGGAGCCGGTCACTAGGAAAGAAGCATTGCAAGCGGAAACAACTCTTCACAATTTCTTGTTGTAATACGAGAATACAATGCCTCAACTCTTAAGTGCAATTGGGAGATTTAAAGATGAACTCAATATAGATTTGAAGTTCACAAAAAACAAGTGACTATAGATTTAGTCTTCACTTGATAACTCTAGAATATTGGAATTTTATTTTAATAATTATTAATTTATAGCTTAGTTGGGACTAATATATTTAAATTAAGATTTCAATAAAATTATTATATTATTATTTTATCGATTGGGGGTCTGATTTTGTACTAGTCCCAAGTTGGGACCGGATAAATTATTAGTTTTATCGAGGTTACTAATTTATCGAATATTAATTTATGGAGGTTTTACTGTATAACTATTTAAAGGCGGTTGGTGATTTTTAAAGGGATGGTTTGTTGATTTATAATTTGTTGAAGTTAAATTTTTTTTTTTAATCATTGTCCTTAAAAGGAACGTTTAGCATTTCACTATATTTTGTAATATTTATTATTGAGTTCACTATATCTTATACTAGCTACAAAACCCGCCCGATGGGCGGGTATGCTGTAAATTTTAGTATGTAGAAAAATGTCCAAAAACTTTATATATTTATAAATGACATAATAATCGATAGATGTGATGATGATTTTGTACAAAAAAAACGGTAAATGAAGAAATGTTACACGGACATTTTATTAAATGAAGAATCCAGCTTTTTATGCCGTAATCCATAATATCTGAAGTCTGGTTCCGTTGCACAATCCAGCTTTTTATGCCGTAATCATAGAATGCCGGTTTTATGGAAATTATATTGAGTAGTGTATCACTTCTGAATAAATACGATTGAGTCGCTGATTGATTTTTTAAATATTTATTTGTTTCCTTGTATGTAGGATCTTTTAAATAGTTATTTATTTGTTTCCTTGTATGTAGGAAGCCGTATATGGAGCATATGAATGTAGACCGTAAGCCGTACCAGATTCGTTTGCCGTATATGGAGCGTATGAATGTAGACTGTAAGCTGTACCAGATTCGTTTGTATTAGTGCAAATGATGTGGACCAATCAGGGAATTCCAAGTGGCATTATGGACGAATAGGAATGCTTGGAATTGCCATGGTGTCAAACCCTCTTCAAATTTAGGCCTCATATATAGGGTAGGATTCTTCTAAACTTGATAAAATTTTTAGAGTACGCGTTAAAAGGCTAAATGATTATGCTTTTATTTTCCTATGAATATTGGATTTTATTGTTCACATAAACCCTTCAAAGAATACAAATTACAACTATTAAGTTAAATATAAATTTATTTATTATCATTTTAACTTGTAAAAAGCTTCCATATTTGTAGCTGACTTTCAACTCCTCTATAAATGAGGTGCCTAACATTTTTTTAATCACAAAAATATGGTTAATTTAATACAGAACTAAGAAAATATACACGTATAAGGAACGAAAAACTAACGTACAAATAAACTCCACACTACAACAAGAAAACAAAAGAAAATAGAAAAAAAATTACTATCAAACTACATCAAATTAAAAGTAAACGAGTCGAGGATCCACGTTAAACAAGTGTTCAGTCTTTTACTCCTATTATTTATCCAAACAAGCGAGACACTTTGAATAGACGGAAAAATATGTATTTGTCTGTTATTCCCAAGCTCAAATCGCCCAAATCCAAGTATATATAACTCCATTGAAAATGTTTTCGGTTTTATTATTAGTGCCACCGTACTCTAACCTCATAATTAAATCATTGACAGATATATCATTCCTAACTTTAATTTTCCACCAAGAACATATCTTTTTCCAAACCATTTCCATTTTGGGGCATTTGACCAGAATGGACATATTGAAAATTTATTGATGACCTGATTATACATCTCTTAGACTATGCGTAACGGGTGACCAAACCCAATTTAGTCACCCCTGGCACCTCTGCGTCACATCAACTTTCTCTCTCCTGATCAAACACATGACCAGACAGCAACCAATAGCCCGTAATGGGTGACCGATCGATAATTTTTTTTTATTTTAATTTAAATTAAAAACAGTACATTTAGAATTAAAAAAAACATTATATTAATAATAAAAAAAAACATTACATAAATAAATTAAAAGTACAAAAAAAAAAAAACAAACTAAAAATCCAAATTATATTTGGCTTTGATTGTCGCTTTCTTGTTCAAAACCCACTCAAGCTTTTTGTCGGTCAAGTGGTCATGTGGTTCATTGTAGAATTTCATGTGCTTGAGCTCTTGGTTTTCTTTTTGAATCTCCATGAAATCAGTTATAAACGCTTTGCGGAGGTCAAAAAAGTCGTTTGTGGCCTCTTTCCAATGCCCAACTAATTGTTGAGCCACAGGCGGTTCACCGACATCTGAACCTTGAGCAGCTGATGATGACGATGCCGCTGCTTTCTTCTTCGCCTTGTCCCGCCCCATTGGTCGAGTGGGTGCAACTTCCACTTCTTCATCATACTCATCCACACCGACCCCTGAACCTTGAGCAGCTGATGATGACGACGTCCTTGATTTTTTTCCACGAGTCTTCGCGAAAATCGCCAATTGTTTTGGGTATTCTTGCTCCTTCCACTTTGGATGGTCCTTCAACAATCTCCAGCACTCCACCTCTGTGAACTCCCCTGCATGTTCAGCTCTAAATTCACCACAAGCCCGCTCGTACAAATTTTGGTTGTTCGCCCCACTTGGGTTTCTTTGTACGAGGTTGTCATAAATCGCACAAAAGTTTGTAATTTTAGGCCGGAGCCTATTCTTCCACTTGCAGTTTAGTGAGTCGTATGTGCGGTTCGTCTCACCCATTTCTTTCGCAAAGTAAACTAACACATCCTGTCAAAATCCACAACGCACCATGTAGTTCGCCTTAACGACATTTTCGGAAGTGTCGATCCACGCCTTGCATAAGGCTATCTCTTCGAGCCTCGTCCATGTGGCGCTTCCGCCGGTCACCCCCTTTGTCGGTGGTTGACGCCTTTTTGGTACCTTCTTTTTGGTCGGCGCTACAACGGGGGAGTCGAAAGACTCGAAAGACTCGACGTCGAGGGGAGCGCCGGGAGTGGCAGAGGAAACACTTTCTGTTCGTGGTTGGTAGTCGTATTGGTCGAGCCCGACGAAAGGATCAAAATTTTCTGTTCGTGGTTTGTAGTCGTATTGTTGTGGTGGTTGTTGATGTTGTTGTTGTGGAGGGTATGATCGGTATGGTTGTTGGTAGTAGGGGGAGAAAATGGATTATTTTGATAACCTTGTGGGATTGGTTGAGTAGTTTGGTGTAAGAAAGTTGGTGGTTGAAAGTTGATAGAGGGTGATCGAGAGGGTGTGGGATTGTTTGCTTGGTGTCGAGATTTTGAAGCTTTGCCTTTGTTCTTGGAAGACATTTTTTGAGAGGGTGATTGAGAGAATAGAGTGTGTGTTTGAGTATATTAGAAAGAAAAGAGAGTTGTGAATTATTTAGTAAAAGAATTGGGTATTTATAGGGTAAAAAAAAGGGGTAAAAATTAAATTTGAAAGGGTTGTTGATTTAATAAAATAGCCGTTGAGGGGGTGATGTTTACGTTGAACGGTCGAATTTGACCGGTCGTGGAGTCGACCGTTGGGCCTCGGCGACGTGTCGGGCTTGAGGGGGCGTATCGGGGGCGACACGTCGGGAGTTGATTGCGTGGAGGTCGCGACCGGTGGCGGGGTCGATACGGGTAGTCTTATGGTCTCCATGTAATAAAAAGATAACAAATTAATTGTGACCATATATAATTTAATACTACATCCGTATCAAAATACGTGATACACTTTCCTAAAAGGGGTGAAACAAAATAAGTGATACACTTCTAAATCTTACCTTATTTGGCAACAAAGTGGGGCCCCTTCTCCACTAACTATCTACTTTAATAAAGTCAAATTACCCTTTTACCCTTACTTTTACTTTTAAAAATCATTAATATCACTTTATTCAAAATAAGTGGGACCCATTCTCTACTAATTACCTATTTAAATCTATTTTAAACTATCATTTAATTTTTTGCCTCAAAAACCATGTTTCTCCAAATATATCACTTATTTTGATACGGAGGTAGTATTATATTATAAGTTTGAATTCAAAATCAATTACAGTATTTTTTACTATTTTTTATTATTTAAATTTGCCTTCAATATTGTTGGTGGTTTTCTTGGTTGCCTTCAATGTTCTTTGCTGTCAGCAGTTGTTCAAAACTACCTTAAATACCCCCAATTTTCTCCCCCTTTCAACACACTCACAAAACTCTCATTTCATAATCAATTAATTCCATTTTTTCAATTTGTGAATACTCTAATTACGTTGTCATCTGTCTTCTACAAATTCAATAAATCATGAGTGAAATTAAAGGGTCTGTTCGATTGCGGAAATCCAAAGAGATCAAGGCCATCGATGATCAAATTTCGGAACAAAAATCCCAATTTTCAATTAAGAAAAACAAAAATGAGTACAAATTATTGAAATTCGAAGAATTACCAGAGTACATGAAGGATAATGAGTTTATTTTGAATTATTACAGAGCTAATTGGTCTCTTAAACAAGCTTTTTTCAGCTTATTTCATTGGCATAATGAAACCCTAAACGTATGGACGTAAGTATCATCTCTATCTCTCTTCCACAATGATTAATTTCCGAAATTTTGAGTTTTTCTTACGATTCCTTATGTTTTGAGCTTAAATTTGTTGCTAATTTGATAAATTTTAAGTGTAAATTGTTGGGTGTGTTATTAATTGCATCCCTTTTTGAGGTTAGGGAACACCAATAAGGTTTTTTTTTTTGTACATTGTGCATACAAACTTGTACAGTTGTATAGTTCTTCTCATGTTCACATTATGATTTGTTAACTCCCATTAAATGGGATTTCAGAATGTTTGTTGAATTATTGTGAGCAAGCTGATAATTGCATCTCTGTTTATTGATTTATTCTGCATTAAATGTAGTACCACATGCTTCATGACTTGTCACTTTCCAGAAAAGGTCATATGTTTTTCTTCATTAATTTTGAATAGGGTGCAATCATGTTAGTGATTATTGGTATTACCTCCACCCCCCACCCCCACACACACAAAACTGTTAATCTGTGTACCAAATAATGTATTGATTTAATTTGTTCTTGTTGTGCAGACACTTAATTGGTTTCTTTGTTTTCGTGGGATTAACTATTGCAAATTTGATTGATGTTCCTCAAGTCTCGGATTTCCTCAATATATTAACATGGTACGTATATATTTCATCTTATATAAATTCAACACAAGAAAATTCATTTTATGAAATAACAAATTGATGTAGACTAAAAACGAGATTAAAACAAATTGAACCTGTTGATTCACACGAATACAAGGAATAATTCTTCTAGTTATCGTTGATTCAACGAATACTGATAATGTGGGTGTTTCTCCAATCAAACACAAATTCTGTGAATTGAGAGAAAAAATGAAATTTCATAAAAACCAAACCGAATGTTCCAACAACAAAATGAAACCCTAATATAGACCCAAAATATTAAATGGGCCTAAAAAGAAAGCCGCCCACAAACAAAAGGACCCGTTCCTCCATGCTTGGGAGATGGGCCTGCACACAAATAGTTTATAAGCACATAAATATGAGGCAAAAAAATACAAATGTGATTTTAAACAAGCTGCAAAAGATTTAAATAAGTATTGATGTTTATTCGTACCTTATTTTGCAGGTCTTTTCCATTGAATCCCGCTGCAAACGCCTTAAATAATTCAGTAATGGTAAGTAGTTAGTTAACTTTATAACCATTGAAACAAAACCAGCGTTTGACTTTTTTCTCCGTCAAATGAGTAATTATAATGATTCTAAATGTTGTGACATCTTCAAGACTTTTTAAAAAATAAGAGTATATCAACTTACATTTCACAAATAGTACTACAAATCACATCATTTGTAATCTTTAGAAAAATCGACCCATTTGACTTAAAAAGTCAACAATCTCTTCAAAATTTCTGAACAAAGTTACTAAATTATTACAGGATACACCAAAACTCATAGACTTAAAACACGAATCACTGCTAAATATGGAGATACAATCACCGCCACTACTGGCGGCAACACGGTGGCCATTTTTTGTATTTTTAGGCGGATCAATGTTTTGTCTCTTTTCAAGCACCACCTGCCACCTGTTCGGCTGCCATTCCCACCGCCTTAATTTCCAACTCCTAAAACTCGATTACATTGGTATCACAATCATGATAATCACATCATTTTTCCCGTTAATTTACTACAAGTTCCAATGCGATCCTCGCTGGCAGTTCATCTACCTTGGCGGGATTACAATCATGGGTGTTTTTACCATTTTAACCCTACTCTCGCCCGCACTTTCGAGCGGTAAATTCCGTTCGTTTCGGGCTTTTTTGTTCGTTGCGATGGGCCTTTTCGGGTTAATACCGTCAATTCATGCGTGTGTTTTGAAATGGGATGAACCGCAAAGAAATGCAACGTTGGTTTATGAGTCGGTTATGGCGGCTTCTTATTTGATTGGTACTATGTTTTATGTTACGAGGATCCCGGAAAGATGGAGGCCCGGTTGGTTCGATTTGGCGGGCCATAGTCACCAGATTTTCCATTGTTTTGTGATTATGGGTGCTTTGGCTCATTATGGTGCAGCCCTTGTGTTTCTTGAATCATGGGGTCAAACGGGTTGTTAAACGGTTGAAAATTATGGAATGAAGTTTAATTGATAATAGTTTAATTGATGTTTCGAATGTGTTGAAACATCAGTAGGAGGTGTTGTATAGTGATCGTTGGTTTTGCTTCGATCTTTAATTTATTTTAATATTATAAATTTGTTCATTGCTTTTGTTATCGCATTGTTGTTGTACCATCAAATTTCATTATCACTATTTTAATTTACTTTTATAATTATATACTCCCTCCGTCCCTAAATAAAGTTCCCATTTGTCCTGGGCACAAATTTTAAGGAGAAAGTTAGTGGTGAGGTCATTAGTATAAATTTGATTAAAATATAAAGTTGGTTTGGAGAGAGAAAGATAGTTATTGGATAGTTTGTAGTGGGTCCTTGATAATTATATTATTTTATTAAGTGGACCCCATTCAACTTGTGAAATGAGAACTTTATTTAGGGACAAAAACTTAGGAGAAATGAAAACTTTATTTAGGGACGGAGGGAGTATTTGAATAACCATTTTGGAAATCCCGATCGGAGGGTGATTGAAAACATTTTTCCATATATTTTGAACTACAATGTTAAACCAACAATTTCAAACATCTTCAACAACATTCACCTTCAATCTTTACACAACCCAGGGTCGTTCCAATTAATTATTGGGTCCTGAGTAAAATCTTAAAAATGGGCCCCCCCGAAGTAATTATTTTTTCCAAATAATTAATAATTTTCTGCCAACGCCTCAATCCCCAAGTTAAATGTCCGGATTTCACTCTGTAGTCCGCATATTTTCAGTATTCCATTAAACTTACCTTGATTCAAATGAGTTTACACACATATATATACATGGACTGGTTTTTGAAAGTGGGCCCCTAAATTTTGTGGGCCCTGGTTGGTCGTCCATGCTCAAGGACAACCCTGACACAATCACAACCACAAAAAACGGCTGCTGGAAAAAAACCCAGAGACAGGAGAAAAAACACGCGGGACCATCTCATTGGGCTATGTGTTGGTGGAATATGGAGCAAGAAATGTTATTAACCGAGTGCTGGGTTACTGTTTCCCAAGATAGCCAAACAGGATCCGACGACTCATTTTGACACCGAGTCCTTAATGAACTTAACAAAAGTATGGAGACCCCGCGTACCAAAGACATGTTGATGAGGAAGTGGACAAGCTAAACACTAATTGCCAACAGTTCAATGCTATTTACAAACGTTTAAAACATATTAGTAAAAACGGTTGATTTTTTGGCATGTGTTAGGCAAGCATACTTTGACGAGTCCACCTCAAAAAACCTTTTAAGAATGATGGTGTTTGGAAAATGTGACAACCCTCAAAATCAGGTATTTGACACGACACATATTTCAATATAAATTATTAAACAATTCATATATCTTAAATACAATACCTATTTTACGTCTAAGTCCAACAAAACATGCATAATATGTTTTAATTGTGCACATAATTAGAGATATAAGTAACTATTATCACGTGATTGTACAGTGGTAAACTACAATTTAGCGAGTTGTTGACCAAACCGAAACCAAAATTAGAAACTTTATATTTTGTAATAAAATTTTAAGTAAACCAAAGTAATTGATATGAAAACGGGTACAAACTATGAATATAAAACAAAGATACAAATTATAATATTTGATATGTTGCGAGAATGTCAAAGGTAATAGGTACTGAAGTAAAAGATTTTTATCGACTGAAATCACAAATAAAATCTCAGTTAGAGCATTTTACTAAACAAATAAACCAACGATAGCAAAAGCTTAGAATTGTATAATTATCTTCTACGATTGTGATAAACCCTTAAGTTATTTTAAAAGCCTAAAACAAGTTATAAGTATCCATGATACCCAACTAAGGCGGTACCCTTTTCTTAAGTGTCTATCTATTTAAATTAAAATCTTAGCCTAACAAATCTCCCATGATCCTCTCGGTGACGTCATCCACTCCCTACCAAGGGATATCTCCTCAAACCCATCACCATATCTCACCTCTAATCCTCTCTCTCGTTTTTATGATCCGCTGCAACCCATAGTATCTACCCTTCTTTTACTTACGTTTTACAACCCCTGCTCCAGCGATTCCGGTGATCTCAGTGTCACCTCCGCATCTTAGTCTCCCTCCCGGCCGGTTGCAAATAGTAAACCCCTTTTAAACCAAGCCAAAAACCCTATTTGTGGTTGTCTCCCTCACACAAAATCAACTCATGAACCCATGCATCTTCATCTCCCTCCGGCAATCCCCACGTTTTTCCGGCCAAGACAAGAGCAAACCATCTCTCATTCTCGACCTCTCTCTCTCTTGATCTCGGTGTTGTTCTCTCAACCTCACTAGGTATATATTTCTAAACCCGGCCTTTTGTGGGTGTTAGTATCCGTCGCTGGCCGTGGCCCGAGCAAACCCATCGACCGGACTCTCGATCGGTCTATTTATACACAAACCGTTTTCATAAAGTGTGTGTTGATTTGTTTTTTTTTTCGTCGCCGGCGTCAACATTCTAGCCGGTGTTTTAAGTGTGTTTGTGTGTGTTGTTGTTGGATCGATTATACATGAATTTAATAAACATTTAACCAAAGCATAAATTTCATTGATTTCACAGGTTTTTTACAATTTTGATTCATCATCTACACTTTCTATTTGATTCTCGAATCTCACATTCGGAATGAATTACATTGACTGAATCTATGCATATTTATACTAAACGAACGGGTGCGAACGAACAGTCACGACGGTTAGTTGTGGCGGTTGGTGGCGGTTACGGCGGTGCCGGAAGTTGCGGGGTGGCGGCAGTTGGCGGCAGTTACATCCGGCCGGTGGTTTGCCCCTTGACAGCACCTTTTCTTTGATTATTCATTTATACTAAGTATAAAATAACTTAGTATAATTATGTAACAAATGGCATGATGTTTAAATTCCAACACTCCCCCTTAAATATCAAGTCATTTGTTCACGTCTTTCATGCAACTTCATGTTGGTTCACCCCACCTGTCTTGTTACGCATTTTACTCCATCCATATGCTTTTGTGGTGTTGGTTCACTCCACCTGTCTTGTTAGGCATTTTACTCCATCCGTATGCCTTTTTTACGACCTCCTTTGATGTTGAGGTCTTCTTGTTCTCTGGCTCTAGTATCTCCTACTGAACCTGTACTCCTTTAATTTTGATTGAGTCACACAATCATTTATTTTCGTCATATCACATGACTTAAATCTATCTCACATAGATTTATGGTTAATCTAAATCACTTAGATTTTTCTTATAGTTGCATCACACATCTTTTCATAGGTTGTTACCGCATCACACTGGCTTATGTGCTTTAATCGTGTCACACGATTAAAGTTCCGATTATTTTCCTTCCCCGTCATTTTATAAAACTTTTATTTATAAATTTTATAAAGATTCAATGAAATAGTTTATTAACTACGGAATATTATAAATAAATTATGAAAATATTCCTGTTAATAAAGTGTTTTGGATAAAAGAAACAAAAGTTCCATAATATTTTATAAAAAATTATCAAAGAAAATGTGTATGGGGTAATCAAAACGTTTGATATATTCGAAAAATGTGTTTTCTTTTATTGGGAAAGCAAAAACGTGTATGGGGAATTACATATTACATTCATTTGGCTGGGAAAAGAAAAACACACACTAGTGTGTGTTTTTTGTTTTCTTTTCTCTCTTTAGCCGTTTCTGTTCTTTGAACACTCTCTGTTAATCGGCGGCAATTATTCGCCGGTTCTTCCGATCGTTCTTTTTTTTTAAATCCATCTATTTGACGATGGATCTGCGGTAGTTGTTTTGGGCGACGCTGGTTGTGCCCTGATTTCGAACTTTCACGGTTCGTCTTCTTCGCCGTTCATCGTCGGATCTCTTTTCCGGCGACGGTTTGTTGCGGCGGTGTTTGCAACGGTGGCGGATCCCTATGGATCTCCTTGGTTGTCGCCTTTTGGGCATCGATTGTGCCCTAATTTCGAACATGCGGCTCTGTCCGCTGCTGTCCGGTGAGTGCTCCGGTCGTCTTCTCCGATTAGGTATGTTATCCTTTATCGGCGGTTCCAGTTTGGTGGTAGATCCTTGTTGATTAGCCACCCTGGGAAGTCCCTTTGATGATTGCATTCTGAACACTCCGCTCTCTTTTGCGGTGGTTCATGATGGTTGCGAATCGCCGGCCGGACGCTCACTGTTTTGTGTAGATGATGAATTCTGGCTTTGATTATCCAGGCTCTGATACCAATTGTTGGATCGATTATACATGAATTTAATAAACATTTAACCAAAGCATAAATTTCATTGATTTCACAGATTTTTTACAATTTTGATTCATCATCTACACTTTCTATTTGATTCTCGAATCTCACATTCGGAATGAATTACATTGACTGAATCTATGCATATTTATACTAAACGAACGGGTGCGAACGAACAGTCACGACGGTTAGTTGTGGCGGTTGGTGGCGGTTACGGCGGTGCCGGAAGTTGCGGGGTGGCGGCAGTTGGCGGCAGTTACATCCGGCCGGTGGTTTGCCCCTTGACAGCACCTTTTCTTTGATTATTCATTTATACTAAGTATAAAATAACTTAGTATAATTATGTAACAAATGACATGATGTTTAAATTCCAACAGTTGTTTCCCGTCACCGGCGGCAATCTCCCTGCATCGGTGTTCCCATTCATCATGCTTGACGGTTGCGTGTTTCAGTCCTTCCCCGTCCAAGTTGCTGGCCATGACCCAACCGTACTAATGAGACCCAAGTCGGTATGAACTAAAAACCATTTTTATAATAACAATCAGTTTCTAGAAATTATTATTTCGTTTTATTTAATTAATATTTATTTAATTATAAATAAATACAGTATTTTCTAAAATTACTGTTTTTAATTATTTAATTATCTATTAATTATTTATCAAGTTATTATAAAATAATAACTCATTCATATTTAATCTTTAAAAGTTACAGATTTATTATTTAATAATTAATAAATCAATAATTAATAAATTATTTAAACTGATTCAATTTAAATACTTCCTCCGATTCAAAATAAGTGATACACTTGAGGTTTCACGGTTTTTGAGGCAAAAGATTATAATGATGCTTAAATTAGATTAATTGGATGGTTAGTGGGGAATGAGTCCACACCTTTTGAATAAAGTAATGTTAATGATGTTTAAAAGTAAAAAGTAAGGGTAAAGGGGTCATTTCACTTTGTTAAAGTAGATAGTTAGTGGGTGTGGGTCCCATTTTTAATGCCAAATAAGGAAACTTTTTAAAGTGTATCACTTATTTTGAATCACCCCAAAAAAGAAAGTGTATCACTTATTTTGAATCGGAGGAAGTAATTAACTTTAAATAACAAATCCACTATCTTCAAACAAAGTGTGTTTATTCTTGAAAATGTGCTCAAATTATACAAACGTTTAAATATACAAGTCCAACCCCACCAAGTCACCAACGTATCGCTCAAGCCTAAGTTCATGTCGAGAGAGTCAGTTGTGCATCATGTAGCTTAGGCGTGTCATATAGACGTCACTTATTTATTTATTGCTATGCATTTAGGACGCTAGGATTGTTTGGTTGGAAACCCCAACTATCGTTGATTGCATTTTGCTAGCTTCGCATCAGGTGAGTTTCACGGCCCCACTTTTACTGATTTTAACTATTTAAATTGGGAGAGAAAACATATACTTATTCGAAATGAATTTTGTGAGTTTCACGGCCCCACTTTTACTATTTTATAACTACTTTATTGGGGGAGAAAACATATACTACTCAAACTATTTTGCAATAATTGATCTTTGTATAATCATTGTGGTGTACACGTACCAACTGTTTAAGGACCACAACACATGTCCTCGTTTAACCGTAATCATTAACTATGCGTTTTAGCCAAGGAATATAGAGATAGTACTATCGGGATTGATCCCCCGCTCATGGTTAGTTATGCGCTAGCCCAATTGGGTTTGAGCTCTATATTCTAACTACTTTAGATTTATGGTTTGATTATAGGCTCCTTGATTATACTTTAACTTGAATGTCCTGCAAACATGTCAAGGGATTATGCATTGCACCTAAAACTACTTTTTGTACAGGATTTGTACTGAACTATTTTTGACGATACTAAATTTGAGTCGCAAAGCCTGCAGACTCACCAACCTTTGTACTGACATTTTCTTATACTACAGGATTTATAGAGTACAAAACCTGTGAACTCACCAAGCATTGTGTTGACACTTTTTCTATATGTTTACTCAGGTAACGGAAATTAGTCTTTTAAAAGATTCAATTATGGTCGGGATTGTCATGCATTAGTTCAAGAATAAATCTTAAAGACAAGAGTTTTTCAAGTACAACATGTTGCATTGGTTTTATATTTTAAACAATTACTTTTTGGTTTTGTAAACGACAATGACAATCCATTTTCAATTAATGCGAAGTTTACTATTATTGATGTGTAATGTTGCTAATTAGTCGCACCTCGTTCTTCCGCAAAACTATTTTGACGGGGTGTGACAGAAAGTCTTGCGAAGATATTCAAAATGGGACCCGCTGAACCGTTGATCTCACAGGAAATGAAGAACTAGTTTATAATTAATATGGGAGATAATGTAGGAAATATAGAGATATTGCAAGTTGGCAATTTATACTCTATCCCACATAGGTGGGAGGAAGAAACTTAAATGAGTTTATAAGGCAATTAATTCTTTAAGCTTCCAAAAGGCTTTAGTGGAGGATTAAGGGCTAGACCCACACGCGCGCCGAGCCGAGACCGATGACGTGAAATGGCGCGATTTAGGCGCACTTTGCACTT
The DNA here is from genome assembly GCA_963853835.1 of Calendula officinalis. Classification (NCBI taxonomy): domain Eukaryota; kingdom Viridiplantae; phylum Streptophyta; class Magnoliopsida; order Asterales; family Asteraceae; genus Calendula; species Calendula officinalis. The sequence goes on along the minus strand of OY970829.1, from coordinate 72,688,650 downwards.
CGCACGACGCATCGGTCGCTGGGAGCTGAGGAGCTTTCTTTTTGGCCAGTTCGTTGATTGTCAAAACGTAACGTTCGAGCATTAAGACGGGCTGTTAATTCCTTGGGCGTTTTCATCCGTTTTTTGACTGTCCATTATCAGTCTTAAAAGACTGTATTGATGGTTTACGTTTTGGATCGCTGGCCTATAAAAGAAACATCATTTCAGTGTTAGAAGACACACAAAAAAAAGCTCTCAAACTCTCTGCTGCTCATACTGTTCGTTCTTCCTTTGATTTCCGAGTAATCACTTTGTGTTACACGGTGGTTCTTTTGCTGTCGGGACGCATCGTTTATACTGCATCAAATCCTGGGGTGATACGTTGAAGGCTAACAGCATACGACTCGTATAAACCTTAAAGGACAGGAATCTATATTCCGTGCGGTTTGTTCTTCTTCTCGTCAAATTCCAGGTTCGGTTTTGTTCATTCTGATTGTTTGATTATACTAACGTTTGTTACAGGATATAATAATTATACAACAATCTTTAAGGTTTATAGCTTTCTGTTTGTTTTATATTCTGTGACTAATCTTCATCTAATTCCAGAAAAGAAAATGGACACCGAAATCTCCTCAACCAACTTCCGTTTGATGAATCAAGAATTCATCAAGCTTGATCGTTTTGATGGCCAGAACTACACTCGTTGGGCTGACAAAGTCTTGTTTATGCTAGCTGTGCTTAAACTAAGTTTTGTGTTGGATCCTGAATTGCCACCAATTCCCGCTAATCCAGTCCCTGCCGAGGGAGCTGCCCCTGATGTGCAAGCAATTGCTGATCTTGATAAGCAAAGGGCTCTGCGTAGAGAGTCCGAACATCTATGCTTGGGACACATCAAGAACTCCTTATCCGACCGTCTCTATGATTTGTATGCTCCTATTACAAATCCTATAGAGTTGTGGAAAGCTATTGAACTCAAGTACAAGGCACATGAAGAAGGTACCAACAAGTATCTTGTGTCTAAATACTTCGAGTTTCAAATGGTGGATGATAAACCGATCATGGAGCAAGTGCATGAACTCCAGGTGATAGTGAATAAGTTGAATTCTCTATCTATTAATCTTCCCGAGCTTTTTCAGGTTGGAGCAATCATTTGCAAGTTACCACCTTCATGGAAAGACTTTTCCAAAAGAATGATGTATAAATCCGAGGACTACTCCTTGGATGTCCTGTTGAAACACCTCCGTATTGAGGAGGAAACTAGAAACAGGGACAAAAGGGGTAAAGTCGGAATGAGTGTTCACCACGTGTCAGGTGGGGGTCATGGTTCTGCATCTGGTTCGGGTTCTGGTAACAAAGGCAAGAAAGTGTTCAAAATGAACAAGAACATGTGACCCAAAAAGAAGGAGTTCAAGAGGCCTAATAATCATCATCAAAACAATCAATCCAAGAAAACAGGAAAGTGCCATGTTTGTGGAGAAACAGGGCATTATGCACGAGAATGTCCACTACGGAAATCGGGGCCCGTTGGTGGATCCGCAAATGCTGTTGCGGATCTAACTCACTTGATTGCCAATGTGGATCTTGGGGAATCAAACATGATTTCCACATTGACTCGCGTGATAGCAGCTCGTGGATGGTTTCTTGATTCTGGAGCTACGATTCATGTTTGTGGGAATCGTAGCAGCTTCCAAACTTATGGCCCGGTTCGTGAAGGAATGGTGGTGGCGTGTGCTGATGGTCACAGGGTGCGTGTTCAAGGTATTGGCACGGTGTTGCTAACTTTCCGTAATGGAAGTATGGTCACCCTTCGTGATGTGTTGCATGTGCCGGGAGTGTCAAAAGGACTTGTGTCAGCGTCCAAGTTTGATGATAATGGTTTCAAGTTGGTGATTGAGGGTGGTAGGACCTTGTTTTATAAAGATGGGGTGTATGTGGGACAAGCCGTTAATACGCGTGGTATGTATCGGCTTGAATTGTTTGAGGGGGATGTGGGTAGTAGTCACCATTATGGTGATTCTGTTTTGAATGTTGAATTTTCTGAGAGTGAGAGTGATGGTACCGCAAGTGATAGTGACGGTACCACTAGTAATGTTGTTGGTTATGAACTTAATGAAATAATGTTTTCTGATTATATTGCTTGTTCAATTTCTTTATGGCATAAACGTTTAGCTCACACTAATATTAAAAATATTGAAAAAATGCAAACTAAAGGCTTGTTAAAATTAAATAATAAAGATTTTGACAAATGTGAAACTTGTGTAAAATCAAAGTTTATAAAGAAACCTTTTCCAAGCGTTAAGAGAAATACAACATTACTAGAATTAATACATTCGGATATTTGTGAACTGAATGGTATACTCACTCGTGGAGGAAAGAGATATTTTATAACATTTTGTGATGACTCGAGCCGTTACTTATATGTTTACTTATTGCATACAAAAGACGAAGCTTTTAATGCATTTAAACTATATAAGGCCGAGGTTGAAAATCAACATGAAAACATATAAAGATTCTTCGCTCGGATAGAGGCGGAGAATACTTTAATCATGAGTTTGATACATTCTGTGAAGAGAATGGTATCAAGCATGAAAGAACATCACCATATACTCCCCAACAGAATGGTTTGGCTGAAAGAAAGAATAGAACCCTTGTTGAGATGGTCAATTGTATGTTGAATCATTCGGGTTTGCCACACAATCTGTGGGGGGAAGCATTGTTGACTGCATGTTATGTGCACAACAGAATCACTAGTCGTGTGATTCCCTCTAGTCCCTATGAGTTATGGAAAGGTAGAAAACCTAACTTAGATTATCTAAGAGTGTGGGGGTGCTTAGCTTATTATCGTACACCTGATCCTAAACGATCCAAGTTGGGAGCTCGAGCTATGAAAAGTATATTCATTGGATATGCTCAGAATAGCAAGGCATACCGATTGTTGGATAAAGAATCAGGTGTCGTCGTAGAATCCAGAGATGTGGAGTTCTTCGAGGATAAGCTAATAGAAGATGATGAAAACTCAAATTCTACCTTTAATCCTGTTCCAGCACCAAGTACTTCTCGAGATATTATAACACCTTCTTCTAATATAGAAGAAGCACCTTCTTCTGTTGTAGAAGAACCAAGGAGAAGTACAAGGGTGAGAAAGGAAAAGAATTTTGGAGAAGACTTTCTATCATACTTGGTTGAAGGATCTCAATCTAAAGTGACGAGAGAGGTCATTTTAGCAATTAATTTAGAAGATGATCCTAAGACTTTTACTGAAGCCGTGACATCGAGAGATGCTCCTTTCTGGAAGGATGCTATTAATGATGAAATGGAATCAATTATGGGAAATGGAACTTGGGAGTTAGCTGATCTTCCCAAGGGAAAGAGACCCATAGGTTCTAAATGGATCTTCAAGAGGAAGTATCATCCAGATGGATCAATATCTGCCTATAAAGCGAGATTAGTCGCTAAAGGTTACAGGCAAAGAGAAGGTATTGATTATTTCGATACATATGCACCGGTTGCTAGAATTAGTTCAATTAGAACTCTAATAGCAATCTCAGCATTGAAAGGATTGTACATTCATCAAATGGATGTGAAGACAGCCTTTCTAAATGGATATCTCAAGGAGGAGATATACTTGGAGCAACCTGAAGGTTTCATAGTATCCGGACAGGAAAACAAAGTGTGTAGACTTATTAAATCACTGTACGGATTGAAGCAAGCTCCAAAGCAGTGGCATGAGAGGTTTGACACCACTGTATCTGCATTCGGTTTTAAGCATAATAGTGTTGATAGATGTATCTACACTAAATGCACACCTGAATACACCATAGTTATCTGTCTTTATGTTGATGATATGTTGATCATTGGCACTCACCTAAAAGGTATCCTTGATACAAAGAAATACCTATCCTCGAACTTTAAGATGAAAGATTTAGGGGAAGTAGATACCATTCTTGGTATTAAGGTTAAAAGGACAGATAGTCAAATTTCTCTAAGTCAATCTCATTACATAGAGAAAATTTTGACAAAGTTTCAACACTTGAATTTTAAGGAATTTAACACTCCTTTCGATTCTAGTGTAAAACTTGAAGTGAACTCTGGTAGAGCAGTGGCTCAACTAGAATATGCTAGTGCAATTGGAAGCATGATGTATGCTACACATTGCACTAGACCTGACATTGCTTTTGCAGTAAGCAAGCTAAGTCAATATACTGTCAACCCCGGTACAGAGCACTGGAAGGCAGTAGGAAGAGTACTAGGATACCTGAAAAGGACTAGTAATCTTGAGTTGACTTACACGTCAAAGTCTAGCATACTAGAAGGGTATTCAGATGCCAGTTGGATTGATAACAGGAGTGATTCTAAATCCACAAGTGGATGGATTTATACACTAGCTGGTGGGGCTATTTCTTGGGCGAGCAAGAAACAGTCATGTATAGCTCACTCAACGATGGAAGCTGAGCTTATTGCTTTAGCCGCTGCAGGCAAAGAGGCAGAGTGGATTAGAGATCTACTCTTGGATATTCGTTTGTGGGATACTCCAATGCCATCAATTCCCATGTACTGTGACAGTGAGGCCACATTGTCTAAAGTATATAATTCTGTATATAATGGGAAGACGAGACACGTAGGTCTTCGTCATCATTCTGTGAGACAACTAATTGAAAGTGGTACCATCAAAGTTGTTTATGTCAAGACATCGAAGAACTTGGCAGATCCGTTTACCAAACCTCTGACGAGAGATTTGGTAACATCTACCGCGAGAGTCATGGGTCTAAAACCAAACTAGAATCGTTATTAATGGAAACCCAACTTGAACTTAGGACTCCTATTTTCAAGTTTAATGGGTAACAACGAAGTTACTAACGATAGAAGGTACTATCAATCAAGATAGATCCATGTGAGGTAGGATAGTACGTCGTTGCCGAGAACGAGGATGAGTTAATACTCTTAACAAAATTTTGGAGACATCTAAGCAACGAAGATGTTGTAAAATTTTGCCTATATGATCTAGAGGTGGTGCCGCCTCAAATGAAGACTGTTGGTTCGTCTTCTAAAGGGTCATGAAAAGGATTTTAGCACATGGCCATATTAGTGCTCAGGGAGAACACAAAGACGGCATATGTTGTGTGGGGGTAAACCGGGGAGGTTATTAAGGTTCTTGGTTTAAACCTATTAGGATACCATTGAATCAATCTCTTCTTGTTTGCTCTCATAAACTTAGGTTTAATCTTCGTGACACCTAAGTGACAGCATCAGTCTGAATGAAAGGAAAATTTCCAACTTGGTGGGGGATTGTAGGAAATATAGAGATATTGCAAGTTGGCAATTTATACTCTATCCCACATAGGTGGGAGGAAGAAACTTAAATGAGTTTATAAGGCAATTAATTCTTTAAGCTTCCAAAAGGCTTTAGTGGAGGATTAAGGGCTAGACCCACACGCGCGCCGAGCCGAGACCGATGACGCGAAATGGCGCGATTTAGGCGCACTTTGCACTTCGCACGACGCATCGGTCGCTGGGAGCTGAGGAGCTTTCTTTTTGGCCAGTTCGTTGATTGTCAAAACGTAACGTTCGAGCATTAAGACGGGCTGTTAATGGGCGTTTTCATCCGTTTTTTGACTGTCCATTATCAGTCTTAAAAGACTGTATTGATGGTTTACGTTTTGGATCGCTGGCCTATAAAAGAAACATCATTTCAGTGTTAGAAGACACACAAAAAAAAAAAGCTCTCAAACTCTCTGCTGCTCATACTGTTCGTTCTTCCTTTGATTTCCGAGTAATCACTTTGTGTTACACGGTGGTTCTTTTGCTGTCGGGACGCATCGTTTATACTGCATCAAATCCTGGGGTGATACGTTGAAGGCTAACAGTATACGGCTCGTATAAACCTTAAAGGACAGGAATCTATATTCCGTGCGGTTTGTTCTTCTTCTCGTCAAATTCCAGGTTCGGTTTTGTTCATTCTGATTGTTTGATTATACTAACGTTTGTTACAGGATATAATAATTATACAACAGATAATACTCACAAAATTTATCATTTCCACACCAAATATGCGTCCAAGACCATCAATGCTTTCATTTAGTCCATCTTTATATGTGGGTATTTATGATCGTGTATACAAGCAAGTAAATGGCCGTCGCAAAATATATTTTCGGCTTGAATTTGCGATGGAATTGAATTATTAAGAAAATGGTTTTCGCAATATACATACACATGAATATATAAAATTATACAGCCTACCAAATTCATTTTATATGTATAAATTCATATAATTCATCTTTATATATGTGTATTTGTGCTTGTGTATTATAATAACACATATATGTGTAGGACTTCGCAAAACATGCATTTTTGCGTGGGATTTGTGATGGATTTGGACAATTCGTATTGGTGAAGTTTGGCCACCGCTGTCATATCAGTTTCGCATTAGTTTTTTCTTTTCTGACCAAACACATGACAAACCTGAAATAAATACATGTGGTAGTGACCAAACTCCTTTCATTTTTGAAATTTGGCGACCTAGCTCAAACAGTCTCTGAGGCAACCGAATGACTTGTAGGTAGGGGTGGCAATTCAGGTCGGGTTCGGGTTGACGGGTTTGGGCTCGCGGGTTGGTGGGTCAGAAATGTTCAACCCTAAACCGACCTGTTTATATAAATGGGTCAGCTATCTCAACCCTAACCTGTTTAAGTTCAACCCAAACCTAACCCATATAACCCATTTAATAAAACGGGTTAAACAGGTTATCAGGTCAAACAAGTTAAACGGGTCAAAATACTGTTATTATTACACAAATTCATAACAAAATACTAAACACCAAATTACTAAGTAACATTTTAAATTTTTACCAAATTATTAATTATGTTTTAACTAGTAAACTATAAATAAAGTATAAATATATGTATTTTAAAATATATTTTAATAATTAAACGGGTTGACGGGTCGACCCATTTAAATTATCATTGACCAGAACCTAACATGTTTAATAAACGGGTTAGCTGACTCAACCCGAGACTGACCCAATTATTTTTTCCCCTAACCCAAACCTGTTTATTTTCGTGTCGCTTTCAGATCGGGTTTCGTGTCGGGTCAGAAATTGCCACCCCTACTTGTAGGGACGCGTCACGCGTGAGTTCTGTGAACAAAATTGATATATATTTAGTGTGTGCATGTGTTAGGTGTTAAAATACCTTGTTATTATTTGTGAAGGACTTGGGTCGGATTACCTTTCTATTTCTCTAACATTTTTATTTGTGTCAACCTTTTGCGGCGAATAACATTTTCGTCCCTAAAGTATCACAATTTTTAGTCGGTTTGTTGACTTTAGGCAATTTAAAAAGTGATTTCATTTTAAATACTTGATTGGAATATATGAGTTTGAAGATGATTTGGAAAATGATTAGTTAACCAAGTTGATCCGCAGGTTTAATTGTATCTGGTCGATTAAAATCTCAGATTTTAAAATTTTTATCAGAATTCATCCTTTTTTATAATAAATATAATGAAATATATAAAAAGTCATTGACAATTCCTAGGAATATATCAATTTGGCAATCTTATATTTCCGCAACGTACGCACCTTTCTTTGTGCATTGGGTATGAAAACCAAGAGAAGCAATCATATTGGTTAACCCATATAAAAGTAAGGGTTATTCTAATTTCACTTCTTACTTCCTTAGTAGAAAATTCATTACTCCCTCCATCCTTAAATAAAGTTCCCATTTGTGTTGGGTACAACATTTTGGGAGATAGTTAGTGGTGGGGTATTTGGTATTACTTTTGAATAAAATATAAGGTTTGATTGGAGAGAGAAAGTGTTTTAAAAGATAGTTATTAGTTAGTGGTGAAAGTATTGGTAATAATATTATTATATTAAGTGGGTCCCTTAAGTTTGAGAAATGAGAACTTTATTTAGGGACAAAACTTGAAGGTGAAATGAGAACTTTATTTAGGGATGGAGGGAGTATAAAATAATGATTGGAATGATTGGACTAGCCTATTAATCCTATTAAGCCCATTTACCATAAACATTAACCCTATAAAAGATTTCTAACGTAAAAATCAACACACAAATCAAATTTCACTCAAACCCTAGACTTTCTTCTCTGCCTCTCTTCAGCCGCCAACTTTCCTCCACCTGCCGCCGATCGCCGGCCATCAATCTGTCGTCCACCGCCACTGTTCATTCTCAATCTCTCCACCGCTGCTCAGTCACCGCCACTCTATGTTCTCTCTCGTTCTCTCCGCCACGGCTCTCCTCCGCCTGCCACCGATCTGCCGGCGTCCACCACGATCTGAAATCGAACAGAAAGATCTCCGCCACTCTCTGTTCTCTCTCGTTCTCTCCGCCATGCCACCGTCCACCACGCCGCCGTCCAACACTCCGCCGCTCAGTCACCGCCACTCAGTCACCACCACTAGAGAGGTTGAAATCGTACAGAAAAAACGACCATAAAATCAATCTCTCTTTCTTGTTCAATCTATCTCTCTCTAAACCCTAGATCTCTCAATTTGCTCAAAAATTATATACCTGAGATGGAGATTTGAAATTTTGAGATGGGGTAATGTTTGAGATGGGCTAATTTACGTAAGGGGGAGTAATATGTGAAAAAGATTAAAAATTGTTATAAAATCTTAATTAGTTGGAAGGTGTAATAAATACATTAATTAATTTTAAAATTATTTGAGAAAGTTTTCTTGATTGACTAAAATTCTGACAGATAATTATGACTTAAAATACAATTTTCAAGATTTGATCATTTGACTTTACGAGTGGTATTTAGGGGTGAGCATTTTGACCGAAAAAACCGAACCGAACCGATAACCGACCGAAACCGAACCGAAACCGATAACATGTTATCGGTTCGGTTTCGGTTTTGAAAATTCATCGTTATCGGTTATCGGTTCTATCGGTTCGGTTCGGTTTGGTTCGGTTTTCGGAAAAGGATGAACATTTGGCCTAAAATAACCGAACCGAAACCGGACCGAACCGATACCGAACCGAACCGAAACCGATAACATGTTATCGGTTCAGTTTCGGTTTTGAAAATCCATCGTTATCGGTTATCGGTTCTATCGGTTCGGTTCGGTTCGGTTCGGTTTTGGCCCGATAAGCACCCCTAGTGGTATTAGTAGGACTTAGTAAAAATCATTCTTGACGTTGGATCTGCAAACGTGAGTAACGTATCTTTAGCAAGTGGCAACTTTTGGTATTTGAAATGAATCAACGCACTAATAAAACTCTTAGATATGGTATGTTATAATTATCCTTGTGATCGAAAGTATAAAAATAATGTTTAAAAGTAGTTTATTATTTCACCTTTAATTTATTTTACCACTAGTTTAAAGCCCGTGAAAAATCACGGGTTGTCACTTTTTACGTTGAAGGTAATTACTAAAGAAAAAAATTAGTTAAGTTCATGATGATTACATTAACTTCAAGAAAATACAAAAAAAAAAACATTAATTCAAAATGTTAAAAAACAATGTCTTTAACAAAATAATACATTCAGTGCCAAGGTATCTCTACATTTTGCATGATAACTATTTACCCATTTTATTTTGATCATTTTCTTCACGCAGCAAAAGACTCTCATTAATCATCTTTGTTTGATACAACCTGTAAAGATAATATCATAATGTACACATTAAAGATGTAAGAATATAAAAACAAAAATGATATTTTAGCAAAACTTACCCAATGTAATGTTCTTGGATTCCAAGTAGTCTTTATTAGCAAAATGTGACAGATGAATGTGTTGCTCAAAATAGTATTTTAAGGATTTTATAGTTACTAAGCACAAAGTCTAAAATTATTTATAAGAATTTGAATCACAACTAATTTTATTAATACAAGCATGCATTGATTGTATCTATAAAAAGCCTAACATTATCATTATCAATTTTATATAAAAATGATTACCAGCAAGTAGCCAAATAGAAAAGATTTCCAAAAATTGTTAAACGGGTCAAAATTGATCGTTTGAGATAAAACATAGCCCAAACTCTCAAAGTGACATATAGACTGAGATACAACACCTTTTCTACCTTAATATCTAGGACCTAACATCAACATGTAATCAGATTAAATCAACAACTAATTTACCTGTAAAAAAGCCTTAAATTTGTTGTTGGCATTATTATTTTATTTTTATTTTAATGTAATTGTTGTTGTTGGCATTATGGGTGATTATAATATAGAAAAAAAGAAAAAGAAAAGAAGATTGGGGGTTAAGATTACTGTAATTTACCAGAGTAAATAGCTATTTGAAAAATAAGCATGCCTTTGTGTCCATGATGGCAATGACATTATCCTTGAATTGAGAAGTATCAGAAAGTGAGAGCAGTGTGAACAGCTTGTGAATACCTGTCACATTTATATAATTTTATAAATAAAAAAAATCAGTTTTGTGACAATATAAAGAAAGTTGGTTAAATACCATAATAAGAAATTAGCAAAATCTGCATCATTAGCATCTCACATTGTAGCAAAGAAATCATCACAACTTACTACCTGTCCATCATGTCTTTCAAAGTACACATATAGCTGACAATTGTTGTATAGATTCTCTTAGTAAATGAGTCAAGCATGAATTTGTATACATGATAATTTAATTCAAACATTCAGAAACTAAAACACAAATCAGTATGAAATTGCAGTAATACGTTTAGAAATGTATAGTACCCTGCACCAAGATTCTATGAGACATGTAAACACAATATGAGATATTTAGGCTTTGGAGTTTATACAACAATTAGATTACCTCAAGAGGAAGGCTTATGAAATTGTCAGATGGATTTGATTGCACCGATTTCAGATCCTGTACAAATCTTTTCCATAGATGGATTCTTCATATTAAAGAGTTTCAACAATGGATTAAAAAGTGAAAACTTCATTAGTCGTGGAACAAAGATATCATTAAAAAAAAAAAATTCTAATCATAGCATCATCTTAAAAATATTTCAAAATGTTGCAATATGAAACATTTAAAAATATATTTCAAATTTCATTAACTGAGAGAATATGATATTTTAGCCTTTCAGGTAGTGTTACATGTCAACATGTCAAAGCAAAAAAAATAAGTTAAAGTTTTAGTATGGGGCAGATAGTAAACAATTAAAAGGTAGTGAAACTCATCCATACAATCAACACTAATGCTTCAATACTAATAGAAGAACTTTCAAAATAACGATCAAACGTGTTGACAATAAACTCAACCCAATAACACATACTAAAAAAAAAGTGGGTCATTTTAACCCAAGTTATCTGTTTGTATAAAGCCAAACAGCTTTATATCATAATGATTTATCTTGAAAACACACACTAAAGAAATTTTATCATGTTGCATCTCTCCTTGGCCTTGAATGCTTTTTAGGTAAGACAACATTTCATTACTGGATTATACAAATCTGATGGATCTTTACACAGTATCATTAACTACCACCATGAAAAATGGTATTTTAGTATCAACTCTGAATAATATACTAATTCTAAACAATTACTTTCCCTAATTCTGTATCCCAAATTTTCAGTGTTTTCCCTAATTAAAACCAAATAAACCCTAAATTCACATACTTTATAATACAATAGTCAAACAAAAAAACCCTAATTTACCTAGAGCGAGTTTTAGCAATCAATATAGATCACGACCATAAAAGAAACCGCCAATAATCCGATTGAATTGGTGAAGGCTTATTAAAATTCTTACAACAATGTTCCAATAATTCATTTGTTATTACAAAACAAAACCGAATCATGCATTAAAATATCAGAAACAATCAGTCGAACACATAGCAGAAATTTGGATCACCTGAATGTAATGTGGTTCTGCTGAAACTGATATTGATGATCAGAGTTTCGCGGTTGCTGTGGTGATATATGTAGAGAGAGACATACGGTTTCAAGAGAACCAGATGATGAAGAATGTTAAGAAGAATAGGTTGCATAGACATTCAAATTTGAAATAAATAGCCACGATCTCCTAAGATTCAGCTATGATCTCCGAATAAAATGGTTTCAACTAAATGGTGTATTTAATACGCCGGAATAAAAATTAAAAAAGCTGCAATTTATGATATAATGACACGTGTAAAACTGGCATCTAAAGGAGTCCACGTGGCCACTAAGGAACTTTGTTTTATTATAAGATAGATTACCTCATGTGCTAAGACACATTTGTAGGAGAAATTATAAGGTTATATGGTATTGGTCACATCATCCGTAATGTGATCCTAGATGGCATGACAATCATGATATGTGAAACACCCCCGATCTCCATATCGTGGTGAGTTTCGTGAAGTGGATGTGGCCATGGTCACATTCAAACACGATTGTGGTAGATTATTTTCTCTATATTTTAATGGGTGTGATAGTTTTTTTTCTTTAAAGTGATGTGTTATAGTTACTGAGATAAACCACTTAGAAATGTTGGCCTTTGACGAATAACACATCAACACAAAAGAATTTTGTATTGAAACTTAAATAAATGATACACTTTTAATTTTTGTGTGTATAAAATAAATGATACACTTTCATAATTTAACTTATTTGGTAAAAGCTAGTGAGACTCACACCTAGTAACGATTTCTTTAATATAGTGAAACAACCAATTTATATATACTTTTTTTTTTTTTTTGGAAACGGCTTTCATTATAAACAAAACAACTAGCACGAAGCTAGAAAGAAACAACGTCTAACAATTACTAGGTAAAATTAGCCATTCGGCCCAACTAACTCTAAATTTAACACGACGATTACAAATCCATAAAAAAGACACCTCTTTGATCGAGTCAACCAACGTGTTTCGCCGAGTATCACCATTATTGAACGTTATAGCATTTCTATGTCGCCACATTATCCAAATCACCGTAAACACCACAGCTTCAATAATCATCTTCACTTTCGTATTCATAGAGCTAGTATCCAAATTAAACAAGAATTCATCCAAGCTATCGACATTTGTGTCCACAACTTGTAACCAACTGACAATCGCCCCCCTACACTTTTCGTTACTTCACAGTTCCAAAACATATGATCGATGTTCTCGATCCCATCTCCACACATCACACATTTTAGATTATCAAACATAATACCTTTCATTAATAAGTTAACTTTAGAGGGGACACGATTTAAGTTAACCTTCCAAAAAAGTATATTCACTTTCCGGGGTACTAGCGGGTTCCACCTTGTATGCACTACCGAGGAAGGAAGTAGCAAGTTATCAAGCCACCTTCTCGTACTTTTGACATCAAACACCCCTTCATTCCCGATATCCCAGGCCCAAGTATCCGGGTCATTTGACAATGTAAACCCTTCTAATAAACGGTTCAATTCATCAATCCGGGCTTCTTCTCTCCCCCCTCTTATATCCCGAACCCAACCCCATCTCACCGCATTATCACGAAAACGATCGGCCACCAAACAGTTACTATCCGAGTCTAACAGATGAATTCTCGGAAATCCAGCCTCTAAAGTACCCGACCCTATCCAAAGGTCTTTCCAAAACCGGGTTTTTTGACCATTACCAACCTTCTTTTTTAAGTGAGATAATAAATCAATGCCATTACCTTTAAATCTGCACAACATTTTCAAGATTTGTGCCCAAGGCGTCGTGCCTAGCCGATTCGAATTCGACAAATCCATCGCCCCGTGCTCACCATAAATCGATTTAATAACCCTCGCCCATAGACTACTATCATTTGTAACAAACCTCCAAATCCATTTGGTCACTAAAGCAATATTGAAAGCATATAAGCTCCCAATGACGAGACCCCCGTTTTGTTTAGAAGCCAAAACCGAGTCCCAATTCACCCAATGTATCTTCTTTTTAGCCTCGGTGCCTCCCCAAAAGAAAGAAGCTCTCAACTTCTCTAAAATATAAGCAACACCCTTTGGCATAACAAAAAGAGACATATAATAAATACCCATACCGCCTAACACCATTTTAAGAAGTAAAGATCTACCTCCAACCAAAAGGGCATTAACCTTCCAATTCGACAACTTTTCCTTAAATTTGTCGATCAAGGGATCCCAATTCTTCTTTCTCGACATGCAAGCCCCCACCGGGAGACCCAAATAAATAAACGGTAACTTCCCACTACACACATCAATTAAGGTCGCCATGTTTTGCACCTCCCCCTCCGAAACACCAACCCCGTATAAATTAGATTTATGCATGTTTAATTTCAAACCCGAGGCCATGTGGAAATAATGCAATATAATAAGAAGCTTTTGCATATTATTTAAAGACCATTCCCCAAAAAAAATTGCATCGTCAGCGTACAAAAAATGAGAAATAGAGTACGACTCCTCATTTACCTTCACCCCCTTGAACAAATTATTAGAAGTCGCCTCTTCCATAACCACGTGAAGGCCCTCCATGGCAATAATAAAAAGAAAAGGCGACAACGGGTCGCCTTGACGGAGACCTCTTTCGAGTTTAAACTCTTTCGAGGCATTACCATTAAGAATAACTGAAGCCTTGGAGGAATGTAATATTGCACTAATCCATTTCCGTCATTTATCCGGAAAATACATAAATTCCATCATCCGGTCTAAAAATTCCCAACTTATAGAGTCATAAGCTTTTTCGAAGTCAATTTTAAGCACCATAGCGGTCTTCTTCTTCTGTTTGTACCATGAGATTAACCCCACTTTATTCAAAACGTGTGAGACTTAACTCTCACTAACTATCCAATTTAGTTTAATCTAACCGTCATTATAATTTTTTGCTTAAAAAATTGTGAAAATAACAATCTATCACTTAATTTTTTGCTTAAAAAATTGTGAAAATAACAATCTATCACTTAAAAAATTGAAATTGAATTTGATGTTATTGGACTATTGGTTTCTATTATGACTCTGCATAGGGTGGTAATCGTATTTATTCTTTGTTCTGTTTCATCCCTAGCATATTACTAGGATGTTTCAAATGAAAATGTTCATAAATTTTATTGTTCCTATAAATAGAAGAATTACTAAATAAGTGAAAATTCGTCTATGCATTGCAAGTTGCAATGACAGGCCCAAATCAACGGGTTCCTAAATAAAACTCTTCAAAGTTATAATTTTTTTTTGTTGTGTTGCATGCATGTTCATCTAAACCCACTCACTACTACATTAATCCACCCTTAATAAAAAGTAAACGAAAAGAGATCCATATTCAGACTACTTAGAGAAAGTCGAGTCAAACACACCTCAAACTTTCTTCAATTCTATCCACTGGCGGACCTCTTTGGAGCCCGAGAGGGCCCGTGCTACCCCTTAATTTTCGACCAGAAGTGTAAATATTTTCGTAAAAAAATAAAGTATATGTCGGTGCTACCCCTAAAAAGTGTTTGATTACCCTTCACTTACAATTTCAACAAAAAAATAGTCCGAACTTGAAAGCCCCAATTTTGTATAGATTATTAGTTAGCTCAGATGTCAATTTAATTTAATAAATGAAGCTTACTTTCCACTTTATGACAATTTGGATTTTTTTGTCTCTCAATTGGAATCATCGAACACAAATATCAAACAATATAAACCAATTGATTTGTAGTGTAGAAAATGAAACACTTATGAAGGTTACGGATGAAGATTTAACGACTCGTTTTCGGAAAACAGGGCAACGAAGATGACAACTTTAAAATGTGATATCTAGTTTTTATTCTAGTATGTCGTTTTATAATGTTTAATGAACCTGTACTTTTTTAACTTTAATCTTATTATATATTACACGGAAAATTTTTTTGCTACCCCTTAACATTTGTTCTGGGTCCGCCACTGATTCTATCCCCTCTTTTTTTTTAACAACCGACAATCTAATACTCCCTCTGTCCTAATTTTTATTGTCGACAATTTTATTTTGGTTTGTCAAAAAATAAGTATCGACTCTTAAGTTTCAACAAATTAAAAAATATCAACCCCTATATATGAGGCCTAATTCGATTTTGATTTGCCAACTAATCCATTTCCTACAATTCCATTGGCTAACAATGATGACGTGTAATGGGGATAAATGCCACATGTCCACTATCTCAATAATTTTAGACGTGAACTTATTTGGTAACTATCTCAATAATTTTAGACGTGAACATATTTGGTAACTATCTCAATAATTTTAAGGGTAGCATATATTCGTTTGTTTATACACATTCTCAATCATTACACCCCTACAATTCTTAATTTCTTTAAGTTTCCAACAGATAATACAAATGTTGAAAAAACTCAAATATACAAAACCTCTTGCATATAGATAATCGAACATGTTGCAACATATACAGAATCGAGAAATGTTAGTGTAAAAAAACCAATGAAAATCTTATAATCAATTCCTGATACAATTGGTTTTCCAATTAATAGTACACAGAATTTTCGTTGGAGGTCCTCAGGGGGGTGATGGCAATGCCGAAGCTCGACTCGTTGCCTCCTTTTTGCTGTGCAAAAAAAATTAGTAGTACACAGAATTAATGGAAAAACTTATACTTCGTATGTGGCAATAGTATAAGTGATTAATAGTTATACTATGTATATACTTTTTCCGTATCGAAATAGGTAGAGATTGAAAAAACTTAATTTAATTCAAAATTTTCAATTGTGTGGATTCCGGATTTATCTCTACCTATTTCATTAATTAAATTAAAAGATCTGTTCCACCTTTTTTTTTTTAAATTCTGATTTGAGTTCCCAATTTAATTAATTCACAAGATTTTCATTAGCATAGCATGGTGGATTCCTAAAATACATTAAACGTATTAAAGTCATAAAAATTTCCGGAATTGCCTTTTGCCACGCATTTAGTGAGTATAAATTATTCCCAAATTAGTACTTCCTTAATGCCTTTCATTTACAAATTAATTTGGTGGCAAAGTTGGTAAAATTTAGTTTGTATTATCCGCGCATGGTTATTAGTCCTTTCGGTAGCATGATGTCTTTCAAATTGAATCGAAGACAATTTCTTATTCAAGTATGCTTTGTCATGACTATTAATAAAAGTAAGGTCAAACATTGTCACAAGTTGGTTTATTTCTTCAAAGACCGATATTTTCACATGGTCAACTATTTGTCGTTGTCTCAAGAGTGAAGAGCAAAAAATGTTTGAAAGTTATTTGTTGCGACCAAGATGGCAACTACACTCACTCAACAACAAATGTCGTATACAAATAAATTTTATTTCGTCTTTAAATTTATGATAGCAATTATTCATATATAAAAGAACGTTTATTCATCACTTCAATAGTAATTGACTCTATGATTTCATAAGTTTTTTTCATTATTTTGCATTTTATTTTTTGAAGTATGCCCGCCTACTCGGCGGGTTTTGAAGCTAGTTTAAGTATGAAAGAGAATTTGATTGATAATATTGTATAATTAATTGTATAATTTCATACACGTCCTTGCAAACTCTCAATATTACGCATATATCCTTGCAAACTTAATTGTTACATATATATCCTTCCAAAACCTCAAAATTCACACATATATCCTTCAACCTAATTTAATATTATTTAAATCATTTAAATTTCAAATATATAAAACTTAATCTAAATTAATGGTAAAATACACTAAATACTCTTAAATGTCAAGAACATTTTTCTTTCGTCAAGGGTATTTTCTTGCCAAATTCAACAAGTTCATTTTCTTTCGTCAATGATATTTAAGCTATTTTACCATTAATTTTAGATTTAGGATTTATATTTTTAAGATTTTAAATGATTTAAATATTATTAAAATAGGCAAAAGGATATATGTGAGAATTTTGAGATTTTAGAAGGATATATACGTAATAATGAAGTTTGCAAGGATATATGCGTAATATTAGAAGTTTGCAAGGACGTGTATGAAATTATGCCTAAAGTTAAATTATAATTTATTTTTGTCTAGTGACAATAATATTCGGATAAAAGAAAGTAATAACCAGCCATCAACTAGCTATCGATACAAAGTGATTACTACCAAATCATTCTTATATTCTCTCTATTACTCATAAATGTGGTCATATATATAGAAGATGGTGATCTAGAGAGAGCAAATATGGCAGGTGCTACAAATATTAGCATCACAATATTAACCATACTTTCTCTTGTTTCTCTCGTTGTTTACATTTCTCCAAAAAGTGAAGCTTATAATCTTCCCTATAACTCCAACTCCCCATTAACATCAACCTCAAGATTTCTGCAACAGGCCGAGGCTGCACCCAAGATCAAAGTATTTTATTATGTTTATTTTTATTTTTCATTTTTCCTTCTTTTAATTTTTAAATAGATCGATACAAACTCATGTTACTAGCTTGCTTGTTTTCGATATGTATTTGTTCATTAGAAAAATGATATTAAACTGGCAAGAATCGAAGCACAGTTAGCAAGAGCAAGAGACAAAATTCGCCAAGCAATTGTTCAGAAAAGCATTGAATTGATTCAGAAAAATGGAAGTTTAATCTCAGACAGAACCATATACAAGAATCCGTTTGCCTTTTTACAGTTAAGTACTCGATCTTTTTTTCAAAGAAAAATAGAAGATTTTTTTTTCTTTCATACACAATCGTTTCCTAATTTCCTTAAGCTTTTTGTTGAATTTTATATATATCTCATTGATAATGTTTAATTTCGTGCATATAGAGCCTAAAACATTTTTTTTAATATTTTAGTTTGCATTTAAATATACAGTATTTCCTAACAAAATACTATGTATTTTTAGTAAGAGATAATTACCAAATTAACCTATTTTCCAAAATACACCGTAGAATTGCCCTGAGTTGACTTTTCCAAAATAGACTAACATTTTTTTGTGCTCTATATTTCTTGTTGCAATCAGACCATTTTCAGTGTGACCATACCGTTTTTTTGTGCGACTTTAGAATACTTGTCAAATTTTGTGTGGAGTCGCATGCTTTATTTTGAGAAGATTTAGAAGTATTTTTATTTTATTTTTGAGAATTTTAGATACTCTGTATTTACTAAATCTTCTTTTAGAAATCACGCTTTCAATATTCACATTATGTAGGTTTGTTGTTTATTCTTTAACACATTCGTGTTAACAACTTTTTTGTTTTTTGAAATCTAAGTTTATATTTGTTCATATAAAAAATAACTTCTAGATTACAATTAATTGATGATTCAGGAGTCATAATGAGATGCTGAAAACGTTCAAAATATGGACATATAAGGAAGGAGATAGCCCCTTGGTGCATGAAGGTCCGATGAAAAGTATATATAGTTCGGAGGGTAATTTCATCGAGGAGATGGAGAGAAAAGGGAACCCTGT
The DNA here is from genome assembly GCA_963853835.1 of Calendula officinalis. NCBI lineage: Eukaryota > Viridiplantae > Streptophyta > Magnoliopsida > Asterales > Asteraceae > Calendula > Calendula officinalis. The sequence continues at coordinate 72,669,428 of OY970829.1, read as the reverse complement.
AGCGGCTAAACATCCCGATGAAGCCCATGCGTTTTTTATTCCCATAAGTGTAGCCAATATTGTTCACTATCTCTACGAACCTTCAGAAATCGTTCATTTTCTAGATCGTATACAAGACATATTTCAAGACTATATCGATGTAATCGCCAAAAAGTACCCGTATTGGAACCGTACCAATGGAGCTGATCATTTCTATGTTTCTTGCCATGATTGGGTAAGTACATTTTTAACTAATATACTAGTTACGACGTAGAAAAATATATTTCTAAAATGTATTTTATTATCCTGAATTTGGCTGACTAGGTCCTATACTACCATAAATTATTAAAGATGTAACATGGTACCTTAAACTTAACAAAAAAGTTGATTTAGTAACCAGCTGACTCATTAATTTTATCGTGTTTAATTTCTCACGTGATTTGCTTCTAATCTCAATATATTGAGATAGACGTATATTGTTTAGTACATCAAAAGCTTAAACGAAAATAAGTCAAATAAGAAAATACAATCAAATTAATGAGTTAGAAGGTAATAATATGTATTTTGAGGAAAAAAATTATTATACACGGACAAATATAAACTTGTAGTACCAAACACGGATGAAAATGTAATTACCATGCTTATATCTAAGCACATTCCAAATAGGTCAATAAATAATAATTACCAAAATGGATCAACAGGGGCCATTTGCTTCAAAACGAAACCCTAAACTCTTTGAGAATGTCATAAGAGTGCTTTGCAACGCCAACACCTCTGAAGGTTTCGTTCCAAAAAGGGATGTATCAATGACAGAGATTAACGGGCCTTACAACGGTATCCCAACCGTAAGTGGTGGCGAATCTCCTTACAATCGTTCAATCTTAGCTTTCTTTGCCGGTGGAAACCACGGTTTTGTACGAAACATATTGTTCAAATATTGGGGTAACAAACAAGATAATGATATTCAAGTTTATGATTACCTACCAAAGGGTCAAAAGTATACCGAGTTACTGAGTCAAAGTAAGTATTGTTTATGCCCGAGTGGCTATGAAGTTGCAAGTGCTAGAGCAACGGAAGCAATCTATGTCGGTTGCATTCCGGTAATGATCAAGAGTCATTATGCTCTACCATATGGTGATGTGTTGGATTGGAGTCAATTTTCTGTACAAGTACCTTTAGATAAGATTCCAGATCTAAAGAGAATCTTGCAAGATATACCTTTTCCAAAGTATTTGGAAATGCAAAGAAAGGTAATGGAAGTACAAAGACATTTCATGATTAATAGTCCAGCTAAACAGTTTGATGTCTTTCATATGATTCTTCATTCTGTGTGGCTAAGAAGACTTAATGTTCGGTTCCTATGATCTTGATCAGATTAAATTGATCAAGCTTTTTATTTATTTATAACTTTTAGTGTATTTGCACCATGGGATGTAATTGAAATGTGGACTAATCCTGTTATACAATTTAATTTCTTTTTTACTTTGCTAATCCTGTACCTGAATTTTTAAATAAAAGAAAATTAAATTAAATTATATATATATATATATAGTAGGAAAAAGACAAATATTTAAAAGAAAAATATATATATTTCGTATTTCCAAGACCAAAATATTTGGAGGACTCTTCTGACAAAAAAAAAAATGTAATTGTCAGCAAATTTCGCCTTTAAACCAGTTGGCATAAGCTCGTTCACAGATTTATGAGTTGGAAAGGAGAGAAGATAACATTATGATATTTTGTGTTCCTGAATTGGAGAGAAGATAACTAGATTGAAGAATTGTTTTTCCCAGTTAAATTGACCGAACTGAAAATAATAGAAAAGCAGCACGTTCTATTTAAACAAACAAAGATCCATCTAATTGGAATGATATACATGGTCCTAGGCAAATTTTGATTATTTTGAACCTTATATAGGAATGAGCTAAGTCATGACCAAATTTACTAACATCCAAATGCGATCCCCCCATGATGCAATTTTTAAGTAATGATCATATACTTAAACCTAAAATATCAACATAAAACTATCATGCATGATTTATGCCGTGCTTATACATGTGTATAGTTACTCAATTCTTTTATATGAATGGATTTAGTTGAAAACTAATTAGATGTCATTTTTATCATAAAACTAAAGTCTATTTTTTTTTTTACAAAACCTTGGTTCTGGAGATGGGCCATTAGAGCAGAGGGCATCTAGGGCTTAGCTACATCCACTTAACTAAGTTAAGGTAAACTCAATGAAATATTAAAAATTGACGTGCTAAAAGGCTCAAAAGACTAAACTCGAACATATAACTTAGGGATTGAAAACACTTTTAATTTGACGATTTTTTTTGCTTATTTGGTAGAGAAATTATTTTAAAGGTTAAAAATTGATTGGACCGACCATCATAAAATATATTAGGATAAAAAAAACTAATCTAAAAATATAATATTTGCAGATAACAAATCAATTCAGGATTGTTTATTCTAATTCTCTTGAACACTCTACCGTAAACTTATTTGTAGTTATGAATTTCTTAGAATGTATAAATCATGGAATAAAATATGATACTAATTTCATAGAAAATATAAATCATGGAATAAAGATATTAATTTCAAAAGTACCTAGGAAACTTTATACGAAACGTACTGCAACTTCTTCGCCCGAAATTGTGTCCATTGGATCTCCAACCATGAAACTAACCCGCTTTTAAAGAATTGATTGAAGTCAACAAATAAAACAATTTTATCATTTGTAAATAAATATTTTTCTCTAAATTACGAAAAATGTCAAATCTTTTTGCTGATTTTGTACACAACATGTATGGGCTAATTAATGAGTTACATTTGAGATATTTAATTACTTGAATTTTAAATTAAAAGTTAAATTAACTGTGTGGATTGGTTTGTGCTTAGTTAATTAAAAAATGCTTTTTTATAAAGAAGTTGATTCGTATATCATTTTTTAACTGCATTGTATTATCATTAGCAAAAGCTTCTAAGGAGGAGCTAGAGCAAAAAGACCAAGATGGCTATGTTGAATTAGTTAAGGTAAAAGATCAAAGTGTAAATTATTCAAGGGTATAATGGTCATTATAAAATATTTACCAGCTTTTAATTTATTAAATGGACGATGAACCAAAATAGCAAAACACTTAAAACAGAGACTAAAATTAAAAGCTTTAGAAAACTAGACACCATTTTTTTATAATTTACTCAATATATACTACTATTAAATATTTAAATAAATGTTTCATGTGCAAGTAGAGTGGATGTGAAGCTACTATTTTTACTGAAACTAACAGTTCCCGAAACGTACTCCATCTTCTTGGGCTTCTGCAAGTCGTTGAAATCATTGACCAACATGTATCATTTTCAATTTTTATTTTTTATATATATTTTTTTAAATCAGTAAAATCTCAGCTGGCCCAACTTTATTGACCTGAAAACGAATTTGGTACTCCTTGAATACCCTTCAAACAATAGAACCAGGCAAACCAAAAACTTAACCGAATGTACATTTTTATTTCTCTAATTCTGAAATTAATTCACCCATTTATATAAAATAGACACAAAATATGGACGTGTAGAAGATGATCTTGGAAGATTAAAGATGGCCAAATTCACCATCACCAGAATCCTACTTTCACTACTTTTTCTTCTATCTTTCACTATTTTGCCATTAAATTCCAGATTACTTCAAGATGATGAAGGTGCACCCAACATCAAGGTATTTTTTTTATTTTAAGTTTTTAATTGCAGTTGGTTTATAATTATGTGTTTTTTCATCAGAATAATAATAATGCAGTAGCAAGAATTGAACAACAGTTAGCTAAAGCGCGAGGTGAAATTCGCAAAGCGATCGTTGAGAAACGATTTGAATCGAGTGAAGGAAATGAGAGTTTCATCCCCGAAAGAAGCATTTACAGGAATCCGTTTGCCTTTCTACAGTTAAGTGTCTGAATTTATATAATCTTCTCAGTTTTAGTTCTATTTGTGTTTTGAAACAGGTTATCTTATTATTGACTTGAAATTGGTATGATGTATATTTTAGCGTTTACATGTATGAACATATATCTAAATATTAAACAAACTAACTAATTTACCTGCTAATTAATAGACTTTTAGTTTCATTTCACACGACTTCTACCATTTTCCATAAGCCATTTTGTCAAATTATATATTTATCTGTTAAATGACGAGAAGAACTTACTACTTAGTTATTTGATTTAGATTAAAAGATTAGAAACACAAATTTAACATGTTAATTCATAGAATAACATGAACAACTTTTTTTTTTTTTCCAATTATTGTTAATTAAAGGAATATCGATAATTATGTAATGTTAATTAAACGAATAAAAAATTAGAGTGAATTTCAAACACAAATTATGTAAAAAAGAGAACTTTCATAAAAATTAAAACGTGCAGCATCTCAATTAAACCTTAAAATAGGCATAGATTTTCGAATGAGCTTAAAAAGATAAAAGAGATGAAAACTATCCCACAAACAAAGTCAAAAAATTAGACAAACAATTTTAAAATGTAAATAACTTCAAAAACACAGCGTTTTTGGGTCCGAAAGATTTGTAAATGGTGGTTTACCACCATGTTCTCCTCATTTCAAGCTTAGATTTAACCGCTCATGGGCTTGAAACGGAGTCTCGTAGTCCAAGTTATGCACATTTTAATGCAATTTTTTTTTCACACGATTTTAGATCTCTAGAAACAAAAATGTCCATTCCTCCAGAGTAGCATTGCATCATTTGGTTATGCATCACTATTACAATTTCAAACACAAGCACTTATAAACACAATCTTTTACATTCATTATTATTTGATTCTCATTACAAAATCAAAGATTAAGATTTTGATGATTCAGGAGTCATACCGAGATGATTAAGACATTCAAGATATGGACTTATAAGGAAGGAGACATCCCATTGATGCACAATGGTCCGATGAAATATGTATATAGCATCGAGGGAGACTTCATCGAGGAAATGGAGAGAAAAGGAAACCCCATGGTTGCTAACCACCCCGATGAAGCACATGCATTCTTTATCCCGATAAGTGTAACAAACATTGTTTACTACCTTTATAACGGTGAAACCAAAGGTTTTAAGGAACGCATGCAGAAAATATTTGAAGATTACATTGGTGTCATCGCGGATCGATATCCTTATTGGAACCGTAGCAATGGGGCCGATCACTTCTTTGTATCGTGCCATGATTGGGTACGTACTCACTAACTAAACTTGTAATTAATCTCTAAATAGAACGCCTGGAAAAAAAAAACTTGTGCAACTCGACATAAAATTTGACAAGTGTCATCTTTTCGTAAATAAAATGGTCTGATCGGACAAAAAAATTGTCTGTTTATACATTAATTGCACAAAAAATGGGTTGGTCGCACAAAAAAACACGCAGGTCGCACAAAGAAACCTAAATCGCATAGTCGCACAAAAAAAAAAAACATCACGTTGCACAATTTACTTTGTAATAACCAAATCGCACAAATTTATTTTGGAAAATAAGGTCTGTTTTAATTCTATGTTGGTAATTAACTCTTATTTCTCCTTATATTTTCCCTTTATTATGTCACGTTAAAGCGTACCAATGTATACCATTCATTTTTGGTTAATTATTAGTTGTAAATGAGGAGCATGTGTGTGTTGACGACAAATTTGTAAGGATACATAATAATCGTATTTATAAACTAACATATTTATAACACTTATTTTATAATTATAAAATAACTATTATTGAAAAAAAATGAACTACTTATTAACAGTTTGATAAATAGTAAAAATTCTGGAAACATTATTAATATAGGTAAAAAGAATTTAGAACTAATATACATAATTTTACTGACCGATACAAATTTATGCATGTGTATAACAGGCACCATATGTTTCATTGGGAAACACTAAACTGTTCGAGAATGTCATAAGAGTTATTTGCAATGCCAATAGCTCGGAAGGTTTTATTCCAAGGCGTGATGTATCCTTGAGCGAGTCTAATGCACCATTCGATAATATCCCAATTATAAGCAAAGGCGAATCACCTTACAATCGTTCGATCTTGGCATATTTTTCGGGTGGAATACATGGTTTTATACGAGAAAAGTTGTTTCAACATTGGGGGAACCAAGAAGATAATGATATCCAAGTTTATAATTACCTTCCCAAAAGTAAAAGTTATAGTGATTTATTTAGTCAAAGTAAGTATTGTCTATGCCCTAGCGGTTATGAAGTTGCAACCTCTAGGACAACCGAAGCAATCTACCATGGATGTGTTCCGGTAATAATTAAGGATCATTATGTTTTACCGTATAGTGATGTGTTGGATTGGAGTCAGTTTTCGGTACAAGTTCCTACGGACAAGATTCCGGATCTTAAAAGAATTTTGCAAGATATACCTTTTTCAAAGTATTTGGAAACCCAAAAACGGGTGATTGATGTGCAAAGACACTTTAGTGTTAATATTCCAGCCAAACACTTTGATGTTGTCCACATGATTCTTCATTCTGTGTGGATAAGAAGAATTAATGTTCGATTGGCCGTGTTGGAGTGACCTTGATTACGATGTTTTACCGTTGTATCAACATGCATGTGGTGTACGTATTTTAAAAGAATTTTATAGATCAATAAGCAGAACAAACGGATTTCATATTATTTTAGTTTAAAGATTATTGAAATGTATGAAGATTATTGATGAACATTATTTTGATGAAGATTCTTGTAAGTAATCTACTTAAAGAAATGTATGAAGGAATGACTTTATTTGTTAGTTTTTGGACATGTTTTTAGGCTGAAATGATGAAAATGCCTCCCACATTATGGCATTAACAAAGTCTTCCTTAAACCGTGCTAATAGGGGCATCGATAGCCAACTACTGACAGGCCGTTGTTTACCAAAACCATTGACACGACCCAGTCAGTAGAAGCCGTAGGTGATGGAAGTCGGTAACTCGGTATGGCGAAAAGGAAAAGGATGGAGGGGGGAGAAATGTGCGAAGTGTTTGAATATATTTTATATTGTGAAGCGTTAATTGAATATCAGTTGGAGTGTAAGTTGATGTGATGCTAATACTGGAGTTAATCGTGACACAAACTGACACCTTCAGTTTTTGCCACATTAGTTGACAATCCAACTGACCACTCATGCCAACAATACTCGTTCTCTTCAGTTTTTTGGGCATCGCCATAATAAAATATACACACATACACAAAATATTAATAATACCCTATTTAAATACCCCTAGGGCCCCACCTCTCTTTGTCTCTTCCCTTCAGATAGCCTAAGCCATGATGAACTTTCCCTCTCCAACCGAAGGCATGGTGCCAACGGTCAGAAGAAACCAAAGGAATCATAGCCAAACCGCCTATTGGCATTGGTCTAATGTGGCAAAAACTTAAATGTTGGACTGTTAAGTGTATATGATGGTTGTAAGTCGTCTAAGTGAATCATTTGATATACCCAAATTGTACCCAAACAATAGACGTCCATTGTAATAATTGAATCATACGGGCAATTTTTGGAAGTTTTTATATCCCAATAAACGTAATTTACTCCAAAAAGCAATGTTGTATAACTTGCTACTCGCTACCCGTTCGTTCGACGACCTTGTAGTGAGTACTCGATTCGGGAATTTTATGTATAAATTTATAAAAATATACTTCATCCGTTTCAAAATAAGTGATAAACTTTCCATTTTAAGGTATTTTAAAATAAGTGATACGGAATATATTTTAAAAACTTATCATATTTGGTAAAAGTAGTGGAGTCCACACCCACTAACTATCTCCTTTTAATATAGTGATAAGACACATTTATCATTACTTTTACTTTTTAAATATCATTAAATTCAATTTAATCAATATATGTGTAACTCATCCTCCACTAACTATCTAATTTAATCTAATTAGCCTTCATTATCATATTTTACTTCAAAAAATATGAACTCCAAAATGTATCACTTATTTTGAAACGGAGGAAGTATAATATAAATGTAATTTACCTAATTTTTAAAATAAGTACATATTAAATAATAAATTTTAAGTTAAATCATGTCCCACGTTTAAGATTAGTAACATAGGGCAAAATAACATAGCTCAGTACCCTTGTGAGCCTAATATTGCAATCTCTTTACATCTATGAACTTAAAATTTTAAAACACAATAACAGCTGGGCCTAAATTGATTTTCACCACCGTTGAGTAATTAACCGGTTAGGAACAACCCGACTCAGTAGAATACCGGGTAGCGGTTACCCGACGAGGACTAGGCCAGGTAGACAAATCAAACAAATATACTCGTAATTTTTAATGCAAATACACTTGTTATTATTACTTACACAATTATATATGACGAATACGGCAAGCCAACCAGGGGCGGTACCAGACAATTCTTTAAAGGTGGGCAAAATTTTAGAGTGCAAGTCAGGTTTGTTGAGGGAAGTTTTATTTAAAGTCAAATCGTAAACTAAATCAAATCAATTTTAATTTGAAGAAAGTCTAAAAGTAAACTAAATTAGTCAAAATCGAAATTCACGTGTTAGTTGATTCGAGAATAAAAAATCTAAAATTTAGCAATATAAAATCAGATTAAAATTTTTATATTGGTAGATTTCGTATACACAGTTTATGTTCTTAGCTCATATTCGTATTCAATTTTGTTATAACGTTCAAGTAAAGTTTTTAAAATGTTCATATATAGATGATGTGGATTAATATGTCACTGGTCAAAATTATATGTGTGATCAAATAAATGATAAGTATAATATTTTTAAACCAATAAACCTATGGGAAAATAAATTAAAAGAAAAGAAAATTCTAAAAGGAAATAGAGTAAAAGAAACTTTAAAACGGGAAAGAAAAAAAGATTTTAAAAAATATATATGCATATGGAAGGGACTCAAACTAAATGTTATATGTTTTAAGATACATGAGTTAGCCACTGAGCTAATATATGACGTGTGCTAGTTATCGGTCATATATTTTGTATATTTAGATGAATCAAGCTAAAAAATGAATTAACCCCTAAAAAATTTATACTAATTGGAAAAAATTTGGGGTGAGCATATGCCCACCCTGCCCACCCCTTGGTAGCCCTTGAAGCCAACTACGAGTTTCACATTCCAATATTTCACTACTAACCGGTGACGAAACACACACACACACCAATCGGACACCAATCTGAAAACGATTCAGGTGACTCTTCCTTTGATCCATCTAACATTCAGTTCGTGAACGTTGACAATGGAGCTTATCGTTGATATTATCTTTTGATTTTGTAACCTTTCGAAATTGGTGTTATAATCACGAGGTTAATTGACTTGTTCGCTGTTAATTTACCGTTTGACATTGAACTCAATTGATGAATTATACATTTAAGGCAACTAAATTTTCTAAAGCTAACTAATTAATCCGGTATTTAAGGCAGTTAAATATATACTAATGTAAATAAATTTTTAGTTCGGTATAATAAATTATTGAGTATAATTAAGGCAGTAAGATAAATTATATCTCATATTTATAATCAATATATTTAAATTTCAAAATATTACCCTTGATTTTTTTGTTTCTTAATATAGTGGCCTTAATCTTAGAAACAAACCTGAAAATCTCCGGTTTTTTCTGCAATACTCTATTCCATTAACAATTAATTCGAAATTAAGGATCTTTTATAATATTCGATGCATATCAACACTAATTTCGGGTAAGGCGCTGCTATTAAACTGAGGCATACATCAATACAATAAGCTGCTACATTATTAATTCTTCAAGAACAAGTCTCGAAAAATTTATGTGACCTGCTGCTAGGTAACTCTCATAATTCTTAGACCTTCAATATTCATTCAATTGATATTTGTATGCATTGTTAATATTCAGCATGTTATGATTTATGATTTGTTTTTAATCCCTTTGTAGACCTTCATTATGTGTATAAAAGTAGATTGATAAACCCTAAATAGATATGTGTATTGTGCTCTAAACATACACCCAGAGTTATTTTAATTCCTAATTACATAAATTCATACACTTGAAAATAATCTGTAAAATTCCTAATTACTCAATTATTGTTGATTTTTAAAATTTCAGAGAACTGTTTGACTTCAATAAGTCAAAATAACCACTTTCAGTTACCTTTTCTTGTTTTTCTTCGATTTTTTAATTTTTTTGACAGTTTTGACTTTAACAATTGTCAAATATGTTTATGATTTAGACTTTTGACTATAAACTTACAATAATGACTTTAATAATGGTCAAATTGTTTCACAATCATGCAATTGGAGCATAAAATTCAGTTTTATAGTTTAAAATTGTTCAAACGTGTTTATGAATTCGTATAATGACTATTGATTGACAGTATTGACTTTTTAAATGGTCAAAAGTGTGGTATGTTTTGCAGCAGATCACAACAGTATAATTGTGTGGTACATTTTGCTTGACTATTGCATATATTTGTTAAATTCATACTTAATTCTTCACAATTTTGTATATCTTCATTCATGATGGAACTAGTTTTTATTGTACATTTTGGTTCATTTATAATCAGTTTGGATTTTCACATTGAAGAATGGGTGGACCAAATTGTTTGACACAAGCTTTTGGGTTCATTAAGGACAGCACCATTGTCAATTTGGCTAGAGTAAAAAGAGACTACATTAAAAAAGCTTTTTGTATCTTTATATAAAGCTTTTTGTTGATGTTGAGGAGAAACTATAATTTTTTAAAAATATATTACAATCTATTAAAGTATGATTGAATAGTTGTTTGTTTTCCTTTAAAATTCAAGTCTATTTTGAGCTCATTTTTATTTTCCTTATTGCATTCAAAAGTCATTCAAATTATTGCATTATTAATATAAAGTCATTCAAAAGTCATATGTCAAACTTGCTTAAGAATACATTGAACACGTTTGACCCTTTAAATTAATAATGATTAATTTATCGATAAATTAATAACTCTATAAATTAATAAATTTATGAAGTCCCAACTTTATTAATTTAAAGAGATTTTACCGTACCCTCCTCATGTCCATATCATTAGTAGCAATTGAATTCAAGTATTTACTTTATATAAACTTTTTATAATCTCTTATCGTTTGTCTAACAATCATAAAATTAACAATTCTTATTTATATTTTATAAAAACTAGGCTAATACCCGCGCGATGCGGCGGCTGCAAAGTATGTATTTATGGCGATTAAAAGTCCATTAGTTACATATTTTTATAACGAATATAATACATAAGCATGAAAACTATGTATAAAATAGAGGGAAAAGGCAATAATTAGCATTGGCGTTGAAATGTTGTTCGATTACATGTTTTGATATATAGTAGGGTACCCGCGCAATGAGGCGGCGGGTACCCTGATACATCTTTTCCGCGACGATGTTGATGGTGTTCGTTTACATGTTATTTTATAACGATTATTATACAAATGACTGATAGTTGGGAATGAAATATGGATAAAGACTATTATACAAATGACGATTATTATACAAATGACTTGGTCTCCCACAACTTACCTCCTCTGATATAGTAAACATCGTCTTCCTTCAATATTTTTTGAAATCTACTCATCAATTTAACGTAAATAGAAGCTTGAATCTTGCCTCCCTACAAAAAATGGATAATATATATGATTTTAATTAATAGTTAATTTAGTAAAAATAATATCTATACCTAATGATCATTTATCGAATATGATTAAGTGTAATACCTTCTCGTCAATTAACAGCATCTCAAGTGATATTATCTCATTTTTATAGTTGAAGTTCGTGTGGGGCCATATTCGTAGAACCCTGACCTTGAGGTGAATTTTGTCATTGAAAACATGAATGTTTCTTATAAAGGGCAATCCGATTGTTGACATGTTAAGAAATCCTTGCATAAAAAGATTACAAAAGTCATACACAATAGGAATAAAATTTGTATCAAAAGTTTAAGAAATGAACCGAGGAATGGATTGAAAACTAACCGTGTTGGTGAATCGAGTGATGGTAAGGTGGTATGTGTTTTGTATCGTGAATGTAAAGGTTAAATGGTTGAGTCGTCAATTTATATACATAAAAAACGTATATATATATTAACTGTAATAAAACGTAATAAACCCATTTAATGACAAATAAATTTAAGAAACGTTTTTTAATACTCTTGATACAATCAAAACGTTTAAAGTACAACTATTGTAAGTTAAACCATTAAATGGTCTTACTATAAAAACGAGTCAACCACAATAAAACCGTCATTTAATGAGTAGCGAAAATAATTGTCAGTCAAACAATTAAATGATAAATTAACAATCTAAAAACGTTTATATTAATTCATATTAATTGTCATATTAACACTTCTTTGTAAAGAATAGATATAATGATCAATGAATTTAGTCAAATAGACGTTACCTCAACTTCTTCATCCGGTCATGGTGGTGCCTGGAGCACTGATGCTTCGTATTGGGTGATTGAAGCCATAAAATATTTCGGTCATGGTGGTGTCCGGAATATTTTCTGAGTTAAAGCCCTGGAATCTATGTGTGACCCACACAGTCCCTCGTGTACCTCCATGACTGCTTTCTGAGCTTCGGTTTTCCCTAAACATCTCAGCCAAGGGGTGGAATACCCTTTCCGATACAGGACACCATTCTTGGAAATATACTTGCCCGCGTTTACACGTAGCTTTCTTGCCTCCTGCACATTACTCGGAAGGACCCCAGTATCGAGATAGCGCAGGATAGGAGTCGTCCAACAGCTTTCGTCGACGCTGAGTTCCATCATTTCTTCATTCGTTTTTTCTATGCTCCTTTTCTGGAGTACTTCCACTAATACTTTTTTAGTGAGGTGACAATACAACATTGACGCTAACTTGCTGAGAGCATCCGCTTCCTTGTTCCTGGTTCGGGGTACCTGAGTTATGGTGAACTTTTCGAACTTCTCTATACTGGTTTTGACTAGGACCAGGTATCGCTTCATATGGCTCTCTTTGGCTTCGTACGATCCGTTTACTTGGTTGACGACCAGCATGGAATCTGCGAAGGCGTCAACCTCTTTGACTTCCATCGCATGAGCCAAGCTTAACCCTGCGAGCAGGGCTTCATACCCGGCTTCGTTGTTCGAACATGAAAAATTGAATCGTAATGCATATGTTATCTTCTTTTTGCCCGGTCCTGTCAGCACGATTCCGGCCCCACACCCGTCTGCTCCTGCAGCCCCGTCCGTATACATTTGCCATTGACTCTTCAGGACATCTCCCCCTTCTGCTCGACCGTCATAACGCTTTCTTCATCAGACATTTCTACCAGGAAATCTGCCAAGGCTTGACCTTTGATGCTCGGCCTTGGTTTGAACGTTATGTCGTATTCTCCCAACTCGATTGCCCATTTAGTCACCCTTCCGGATCTTTCCGGTTTGAGTAGAATGCTTCGGATTGGCTGATTTGTTAGGACTGTTACTGAATGAGTTTGGAAATATCTTCTCAACCGTCTTACTGAGTAAACCAGGGCTACTATTATTTTCTCAACCAAAGAATAATTTAATTCCGCCCCCTGCAGAGTCCTACTTACGAAGTACACCGGAACCTGCTGTTTCCCCCTTTCGGCAATCAGAACAGAACTTACAGCTTCCCGGTTGGTTGATAGATACATGATGAGAGGTTCCCCTACGATCGGACTTGCGACAGAAGGAATGGTTCGTAAATGCTGCTTTAATTTGTTAAAAGCTTCCTCGGCCTCTTCTGACCATTCGACATCTCCTTTTTTCGTACATCCATGAAGGGCTTTGAAGAAAGGTAGCGACTTCTCTGCAGATTTCGCCAGGAATCGTCCCAGGGCCGCTAGCTTCCCGTTCAAGCTTTGAACGTCTTTTACCGTTCGGGGAGTCTTCATGTTTAACAAGGTTTCTACTTTATCGGGGTTCGCTTGTATTCCGGATGGAGAAACGATGTGACCCAGAAACTTCCCTTTACTCATACCGAACGAGCACTTTTTCGGGTTTAACTTCATGTTGATCGTGTGCAATCGTAGCAAGGTTTCTTCTGTGTCTTTGATAAGGTCTTCGTCTCCTCTACTTTTTATCACCATGTCGTCGACATACACCTCTAGGTTTCGCCCGATTTGGTTTTCGAATGCTTTGTCGACCAACCTTTGGTATGTTGCTCCGGCATTCCGCAAACCGAACGACATGTTGATGTAACAATACGTCCCCTTCGAAGTATGGAACGCCGTCTTTTCTTCATCTTCCTTTGCCATCTGCACTTGGTGATACCCTTTATATGCATCTAAAAATGATTTCCATTTATATCCGCCCAAAGATTCGATTTTCTGCTCGATCTCAGGAAGAGGGTAACTATCTTTCGGACAAGCTTTGTTAAGGTCTTTGAAATCGACGCACATACGCATGGATCCATCTCCTTTCTTCACCAGGACTGGATTAGATATCCAATTTGGATATTGCGTACTGCGTAGGACTCCAGCTGCGACCAGGTCTCCTACCTCTTTATTCACCACCTCATTCCGCGCAGGAGCCATCCCTCTTTTGGCTTGTTTGACCGGAACGAACGATGGATTGACATTGAGTTTATGCTCTATCACCTTCCTGGAAATGCCCGTCATATCCTTCGGTTCCCATGCGAACACATGTTTGTTCTTTTTTAACAAAGCTTCCAGCTCAAACCTTATCTTGCCCGGAAGGTGTCGGCCGATCTTGACAGGGGTTTCGGGGTAATCTGGGTTGATGATTACATGTACTTCTTCCTGCTCCGTCCAACTATCCAGATGTGTGATACTGCCACATTCGGGGAGGGGCATTGGCGTACTTCGTACAGTGATTACTCCGTGTTCCGAAGGGAATTTAAGCAAACCATGGATTGTGGAAGCGATTGCCTGTAATTGCCACATTCCGGTTCGCCCTAAGATTGCGTTGTACCTGGACGGGGCTTCGATAACTATAAACTCAGCTGTAATCGTTTTGCTACTATTCGTACTCCAATCAGTCAAGACCATATGTAGGTGGATTTTTCCCCGGGGCCATACGGATTGTCCGGAGAAACCTATAACGGAAGTGGCTGCTGGTTTGATGAAAGCTTGTACTTCCGGGGGGAACTTCCGAAAGCAGTGATCATACATGATATTTGCAGAACTCCCTCCATCTACGTAAATCCTGCGAACCATGTGCCGGGCGATGGCTCCACATATAACCAACGGCTCCACCCCTATATGACCGTCCGGAGACAGTTCGTTTCTTCCAAACTCTAAGGTGGTTGTCTTCCTTTTCCATGAGTGAGGAAGAATATTTTCCTCTCCTTCTACCGCCATGATTTCAGTATCGTACGTGGTTTCTTTTCCCTTGACTGGCGGTTCCGCGATACACACAACTTTGGCCTTGCCGGATGCCTCCTTCTCCCTTCGATAAATTTCACATGACGCGGTTGCATGACCCATTATTTTATGGAATTCGCAGTACGCGTTTGGGTCTCTTGGATATCTCTTTCTGATCGTTCGGCCGTCCTTGTCTCCCCGTGCTTCGTTAGCTGCGAACGACTCAGGACGATAAGGTTCATATCTGTCTCCCAACGACCGGTTACCCGTTAGGCGTCCTTTATGGGCATTTTTGCCTTGGTTGTTTTGGTGGTTTGGCCTGTATGTAGGTTTAGACCGTTCGTGATGTCGAGTTGACCCTGAACCGGGCGTCCCTTTTCTCTCCTGAGCTTCGAAACGCAGTTTTTCTGCACTCTCCTCTTCTTGTTTTAAGAATCTGTTAACCGTGCTAATCATATCGTCTGCCCTTTTGAAATCTCTTTTAGACAGCTCCCGGAAGAGTTCTCCTTCTCTGAGGCCGTATGTGAAAGCTGCAACAATGAGTGAGTCTTCTCTGACAGGCATCTTCCTGCTCTGCTCATTAAATCTTCTGAAGTACGATTTATTTGATTCTCCTTCCCTTTGTCGGCACGCCATGATGGACTGCGATTGTTGTTGATATTTTTTCTGTTGTATAAAACTGTGAGTGAACTGCACGACTAGTTCCTCGAAGTTGGGTATGCTCCTCTGTGGAAGACTGGAGAACCAATATCATGCCGAGCCCTCTAGGGTTCCGGCAAAGAAAAGACACCAGAGCCTCTGATCCATGGGGATCATGCGGACAGCCCAACGAAAGCTGGCGACGTGATCATCCTGATCTCCCATCCCATCATATGACTTTACTCGAGGTCCTTTTAAACCAACAGGGATTGGTACTTCGTTGATCTCGTCTGTGAATGGGGAAAGGAAGGTTCGCCCATTCACGTGGGAAGCTTTCTCCGAAGCCCTCTGCTTTCCGTGAGGGCTTTTCTTTTCTGTAAGTGTCTTTGGGGGAGACTTCTCCGTCCGAGCGCCCTTTTCTGGTTTCTTTTCGGCGTATACTTCTTCTACTGACGCATCATCACTGGAGTATTCGAGGGTTCTGCTGACACCGGCCTTTGCTTCCATTACCCTCGGACGGGTTTTTTCCAACTGCCTCATTTTCCTAAACTGGCAAAAGAGGTTAAATTCCTCCATCTCTTCCGGAGTCGGGCCTCCTTCAGCGTTTTCCAACGGAGGGCATGAAGATGAATTTAACAGCGACGGCATCGGCGTGGGTGTGAGTAAACCGCCAGTTGGGGATCTTGTCGGCGTGACTTGTGAGGGATCTATACCCCCCGTCGATGTTTCTTGGACCATTACGTTCTGGGTCCCACGGATGGCGCCAAATGTTGGTTCCGGCTTCCGTAGCTAAGTTGGCAGAATGGTTCCAACGGTGATTTTCTGCAAATCAAATGAACAGCTCTAAGTCAAAGGCTCCACGGGTGATTTCCCGTGAGAACGCTCCGACGATCAAGTCAGTACGTATATGAATCGAAGGTTTAAGTAACGTAATGAATGTATTGGGTGTGTTAGGTAACGTAATAAATGTATTGAATGAGTTCAGAGAGTGAATTCGTTGTACCTGGAAGGATACCGAAAGGCCTCCTTTATAGCCGAACTGCTTTGAGCGGGAAAGATGAGGTTTCTTTCCTTGGACCGAGATTTCGGTAAAACCGTTGGGTAAGAAACATGGCCGTATCCAAGGGTCCGCAGGGTATTGAGCAAGGCTTTCGCCCTTGCCGACTTTGAGTCTTAGTCACATTTAATGCGCACACGCTTCGATACACTTTATCCGGGAAAGGCGCTCGATACGTCGATCATCGTTGAGATTCGCACCTTTCCCCCGTTCGTCCATTCATTGCGACCGTCCGTCATCAGCGTCCTTCCGTATGAGTATTTGGTTCCGGACCATATCTCATTAACTACAAAAACGTTTAAAATTTTCATGTTGGACATAGTGATTAATGATATTAAAATTTCTATTATCCTACATATTTAGAAGCAGTCAGAAGGAATTTTAACCAAACAACACAAATAACCACCAGATTTGCTGGTAATTTGGTTTAATTTTAATTACTTAATTACTGCATTATATATTTATAGAATAGAATGGTAATCGATTTGTTCCTTTTTTTTAGAGCCTGGATGACGCTGATGAAGAAGGTGATTTGATTGACATGCTAGTGATGTGACAAAACCAAAAAGGGAAGGAATAGTTGTTTGGAGTTTGTTAATTTTTTTTTACTTTACCCCATTCTTGCTACAATTGATTACAAAAAATAGGAAAAAAGCAAAGTATGTTTGATATAGTCGATATGACCATTTGGTAATTATATACGTTTATAAAAAACTGCTTACAAGCTAACCCAAAAACTGAAATTGCTTCTATAGGCTTTATAATGATGAAATAAAAAAAAAAGAGAGAGAGAAAGAAATAGAATACACCTTACACACAATGAAGATAATGAATTTCCGAATGTTCAATCTTCTAAAATTGTTATACACAAAGCAAGTTAATTAGAGCTAGCTAAACAAAGCTAACTAATTTAACAAACTGATCATTACACAACTACCATGGATGTGTTATAGTGATAATTATATATGTTTTATCCTATAGTGATGTGTTGGATTGGAGCCAGTTTTCGGTACAAGCTCCCGCTGGCAAGATTCCGGATCTAAAAAGAATTTTGCAAGATATTCTTTTCCAAAGTATTTGGAAATCCAAAAACGGGTAATTGATGTGCAAAGACACTTTAGTGTTAATATTCCATCCAAACACTTTCATGTTGTCCACATGATTCTTCATTCTGTGTGGTTAAGAAGACTTGATGTTCGATTAACCGCGTTGGAGTAACCTTGATTACCATGTTTTACCGTGGTATCGACATGTATTTCGTGTACCTATTTTTATTTATTTATTTTATTTTATTTTTTATATTTTTTGAGAATTCATAGATCCAGAAGAACCAAATTTTGTATTATTTTAGTATCAAGATTATTGATAAACATTATTTTGATGAAGATTCTTGTAAGTAATCTACTTGAAGAAATGGTTGAAGGAATGACTTTATCATTTTATGTGTTAGTAAGTGATTGGGTCGTTTATTGATGTGATTTTGAAGGTGAAATGATGAAATGTCTCACACATGATGGCATTAACAAAGGCGTCTTAAGAGTATCAACTGTTATGAACAAACTGTAACCAAACAATGCCATGAGTTGTAATTAATTTGTAAGTTTTATGCCCGTAATTTAGGAAGTTAATTTTATAAATACTACAAACTAACTACCTATTGTAACTTTAGTAATTTATTAAAAAAATAAATTCGAACTTAGTTGTTTATGTATCATTTTGTTGAATGAAGTCAATGAACGTTCTTTGTAAACTGTGTATATGATTTTTAGAAAGAGTATATATTATGGATGCAAATATTTATGAAAATGACTCTAATTTTTAGTGCAAATACACATTAGAGAATTATTATGCATTATATATGACGAATAACTACTAGTTTCACATTCCAATATTTCACTACTGACACACACCAATCGGACACCTATCTGAAAACGATTCAGGTGACTCTTCCTTTGATCCATCTAATATTCAGTTCGTGAACGTCAACAATGGAGCTTATCGTTGATATTGTTTTTTGATTTTGTAACCTTTCGAAATTGGTGTTATAATAATTGGCATGAACTCAATTGATGAATTCCACATCTATAATTTTGTTCGAGCTCATAACAGCAATGCTTCATAATTGTGTTTCCTGTTCTCGTCTCTCAGTTCGTGTGGTAATTGCGTGTGATTTATATTTAATTTTGTGTATCTCTATGCATGAATAGATTTTAATTGAAATAGAATCATTTTGAATGTGCAATTGTGATGTAGAATTGGAATTAGGGCAATTGCGTGTGATCTAGGTTTGGTTTTGTGTATCTTCATTCATGATTGAACTAGTTTTTAGTATACATTTTGGTTCATTTATAATCAATTTGGATTGAAGAATGACTCGAGGAGTATCCCCAAATAGTTTGAGACAAGCTCTCGGGGTCATTAAGGACAGCACCACTGTCAGTTTGGCTAGAGTAAAAAAAGACTACAAGGTATCTCCATATTTTATAATAATAATAATTCCTTTGGTGTGTCTGTTCTAATTATTATCTGTTTATCTCAATTGGTACAGGAATTACATGTAAATATTGTTAAGGCCACTAGTCATATTGAGCAGCCAGCTAAAGAAAAACATATTCGAGGTAAGTTTCGAAAACTATTTCTATTAAAAATATCTGTTTGTGTTTCAATTATTCAAGGGTGACAGATTCTTTCTCAATATTTGCAGCTATATTTGCAGCTATCTCGACTACAAGACCTAGGGCTGATGTGGCATATTGCATCCATGCTCTTGAAAGAAGATTGGCGAAAACACACAATTGGGCAGTATGTATTCATGTCACTGTATCTTTATAGTTTCACAATTTTATAAAAACTTTCAACCTTAAATGGTCAGGTTGCTTTGAAAACATTAATTCTTATCCACCGGGCCTTAAAAGAGGTGGACCCCACGTTTCAAGAAGAACTTGTTAATTACAGAATGAATAATCCCACTTTTCTCAACTTATCTCACTTCAAAGATTATTCTAATGCAAATGGTACCTTAAAAACGTCATTTGTCATTAATTAAACTATAATACAAATACTAAATACATCTTTAACCAAATATATTTACCATTTTTTTCTCAGCATGCGATTATTCTTACTGGATTCGGATGTATGCATCATATATGGAGCAGAGGCTCAAGTGCTTTCGTGTCTTGAAATATGATCTCCAAACAGAACGTTCTGTAAGAGCAGTTAATAAAATGTTAATTAATTCCTTACTATTATAATTTGTCATTAATAAAACTTATTTCTTGGTTCAGAGAACAAGGGATCTAGATACTCCCGAGCTGTTTAAACACTTACAAATTTTGCAAACACTTATAATTCGTATCTTAGCCTGTAAGGTATCATTTATAGTTTTTTTTTATTACTCCGTATTTTAATTTCAATTTGGTTTGTTGGTTCTTTTTGCATAATTTGCTGCATTAATTGTCTTGTTTTATGCAGCCAATAGGTGCAGCAGTTTATAACTTTGTGATTCGGCTAGCACTTTCTATGGTTAGTTACATGTAATATAGTGTCCTATATCACGTTTTGGTATCTAATTAAAATTAATTATCTAATTAGGTTGCTTCTGATAGTGTCAAAGTATATAAGGCAGTTAGTGATGCTACTCAAAATTTGGTTGACAAGGTAATTAAGAATTAAAATTTTGCAAATTTAATTCCTTAATGATATTCAATATTTTGAAATTCAATGTTTAACAGTTTTTTGAGATGAATCAACAAGATGGTTTTGAAGCTGTTGATATGTATAGAAGGGCTGGGGCTCAGGTAATGATATATACAAAACTTTGTATCTATTATTTGCTAATTAAAGTTTATATTAATTTCTGAAATATTTATCTGTTTTCAGGCCTTAAGTTTGTCTAAGTTTTATGAGACTTGTAAGAGTTTCGATATTGGATGTGCGGATGGGTTCATCGAGATCGAGCCGGTACGATTAGCTTCTGTTTAAAAAATTTCTAATTTTCTTTTTCTTTTTATGAATTTGTGTTTTTTATTTGTCATAATGAAGCCATCATCTTCATTCATACAAGTTATGGAACAATATTTAGAGGGACTTACTTGTGATTCAACCGTTAAAAAAGATCTTGTAAGATATTTCTACTACAAAAACGTTTAAAAAGCCCGTATTTTCATTTTCATTTTTGTTCGACATAATGATTAATGACATTAAAATTTCTATTATCCTACATATTCAAAAGCAGTCAGTTGAAGAAAACCATGGAGAAATTTTAACCATACAACACAAAAAAGAGGCAGAGATTCAGGCTGAACCACCACCAGATTTGCTGGTAATTTGGTTAAGTTTTATTTATTTAATTACTTATTTATTGCACTATTTATTTATATAATAATAATACAATGGTAATTAATTTGTTCATTTTTTTAGAGTCTGGATGACCCTGTTGAAGAAGGTGATTTGATTGAGGCTTTATGTAAATGGTTTTATTATTTTATATTAGTATTATTTTTATATATTGTGTTGTAAATGCAGCTGATGAACAATCTGCAAATTCAGTTGATAAAACTGCAGAATGGGAATTAGCACTTGTGAGTTCTCCAAACTCTACTGAGATTGCTAAATCTTCAACCAAATTGGTATGATTACATGTTCTTTTGTTTTTATAATTTACCAAAAAGTTTTTATTTTATTTTATTTCTTTTGGGTGAAATAGGGCACAGGATTGGACAAACTTACACTTTACAACCTCTACAATGATGCAATCAAGAAAACCAACCAAACCATGGGTTACAACCCTTGGGACCAACATGGTCCCATGATGCCACCACAAACCGCACCCAACCCATTCCACACTTTTAACATGATGGTTGCACCACACATGGCACCCATGGACCCACTGATGCCACATCAAGGTTCGAACCCATTTGCCAACTCATATGAGGATAATACTTGCATTCCTCACCCCTACAACACAAGTGTGTTGGTTCAACCATATAACCAATATAAATGTGGGCCCTATATGGTCTAGGTAACAGATGAAAACACATATTTTTTAGTCTTTTATTTTTTGAATTTTATAAAAATGGTATATCAACCTAATTCATCAAACTGATAATCAACCTAACAAGGTGATTGAGACCGTTGTCGAATTCAAATTAGATGGATATGAAGAGAGACAGAAAATGACTAACCCATGTGTCCAACTCTTAATGAATTAAGTTGATTTTTAGATTGTTAAATCATTTATTATTTATAAATAGTTAATCTTTTAAATACGATGGAAAATTCAATATTATTTTCGGGGCTTCTTGCATTTTGGATACAATATTTTATGTTTTGTGATATAAAGGCTTGTAAATCCGTCCCTTTTGGTTGCATGTCTTCCCAAGTAAGATGTGTACATTTTTTCATTTTGGGTTACGAAAGTTACATGTAAGCTTTAGTTAAAGTGTAAACTTTGACATATTTGGTCATTCGATTTATAGCAAAAACGGACTAGTTTTCCTTAAAGTGATAAAGCGGGTACCACAAGAATTCCCGACCTATGTTTAGCATATTGGTTGTCTCTACTTAACTGTTGTGAACCAGAAACCTAAGCTATTCAAGGAAAATTTAGTAATTTCCAATTTCTTATTTATAACATACTTTCATATAGTTTTCAATAATAATAATAATGTACTCCAAAATTTATTAGAAATGACGACATATTTTCATTATGATGCCAACGTCTCGTCGAATATCTCGTTAGAACTCGAGTACATCCACTAATGTTGTTGGCACCGCCTCATTGGTGGCCTCGTCGTTGGGAACTCTTCGGATCACTGATGAGTTGAAAGAAGAGATAGCAAGAGAAAAGGGGAAAGTTAGAGAAAGTGTTTTATTTATTTATTCAATAATATTTAATTTAATTTTTTTATTATTTTCATCTTATAATTTTTACTTTATTTCTTAACAATGTATTAAATTTGTATTTAATTAAGAAATGGTGATGTGGTGGTGATATGGTGAAAAGGGAAGGAAGAGTTGTTGTAATGAAGTTTTTAGTTTCTTATTAGTTACGAAGATGATGATGTGACGCTGTTATGACACTGTGGGAAGAGACGTTATACCAATAATGGTAACATACTTCACCCCATTTTGTAGGCTTTATAATGATATATTAGAAATTTATATTGATTTTTGTTTGCTTTAATAATTTGAAGTCGTGACATAATTTCAGATTAAAGTATTTCATCGGTACAATGAAATCCTTAATAGGATAAAATCATATTTCTACTTCAAGAATAGAGAATTTTTTATGTGACATGAATTTCGTGTACCATAAATTATGACCAAAATGATGATTATTTCCATCATTGAAAAACCACCAAGAACTGATAAATGCAGTTTGAAAACTACTCGAAATTGTCCAAAACCGCCCAAAATTGGGTCGGATTCGGGTCAGAAAAAAGCGGGTTTGATTTTCAAATTCGGATTTCCTAAGTATTTTTTATAAAGGAATATTAACGTAAATAAGAAATTTCCTAACTGACATGGCAGCTCGACCCCAGCCAGGGGCTCTGCCCCTTGGACCCCGTTACCGGGGCACTGCTCCGGACTCCCGTTGAGTCAGTGTATTTTAATCATAACAAATTCAAACAATCGTATACTCCGCACCGCCCTTACTTGTTTAATATTTATTATGATTACAATTAGTCAAACAAGTTTATCCCATTACACATAAATAATATTGGTGATACTAATAAATACACAATACACCTTACACACAATGGAGAGTGTGGATTTCTGAATGATTTTTCACTAATTGATCTTTCAAAAGCAAGATAATTAGAGCTAACTAAACAAAAGCTAATTAATTTAACAAAATCATTACACAACTTACAAATGCACCATTGAACTTTATGTCCTATAGCTTCTAGGCCTTACACTTTATTAGTATGACAACTTCAGTTCCTAAACTTTTTCATTAACTATTATCTATTCTACAGCTTCTCTATATTCAAAGAATGTTTTATATAAAAAAAAATCAGTTTTCCTTTAAATAGAGTGAAGAAAATTATATATATACGCACACATTAGTAATACTTCTATAACATTTCTCTAACGATGAATAGTAACTAATATATATTTTTTTTTGCTTCTGAAGCAGCAATATTTGACTTGTTTTATTGTTTTTCTAATAAGATGTTTCCTGCCGAGATGTTTGGCGCCCCACTTGCTAACGCCTTCGTCTCACATCCACCCGAGCTCGACTCGTCCTTTGGGATTTTCTTTCCCCACTTTTTTTTAACTTTGCTAAAATAACAGTTTACTCTCTCTAACCTTTAACTATTACGAAATGACAATTTACTTCCCATGAAACCATTACTTTTTAACTACCTAATATTATGATAATTTTTAGGGTTAAGAGGTAGTTGCGTGCATAAATTGTTTGTACTTTTATTGGTGGGGGCTGATTCCTAAAATGCAGGGGCGGTTATTAATATTTTTTATTAGTAATCTAAAACGGACCCAAGGCTTCTAACCTAGTGGTATTGGTGAAAAAGATAAGGCTTCTAGGTCATGAGTTCAAGTCCCGTTGTGTACAAATGGTGAGGTTTTTTTCCAAGCCATAGGTGAAGGGTTCGAAGTAAGGCATACTGCCTTTTGTGGATGTATAAGGTACAAAAGATGTAACAAACATTTAAACAAAAGATATATAGAATCTTTATAATTTTATAGATTTTAAAATAGTATCTGAGAATTATCTCTATTATAATAATGGAAATGGAGTATATAAATGAATCTTTTGATTGAGAGATCACAACATACTTCAAAGCAGACGGCACGCACGCAGATAAAGCATCCGTCGTCATCTTCTTTGTCATCTTTCCCAACCTCCATTAATGGCGTCTTTCTCCTTCTAAAATCTCGACAGCCTAAAAACCCTAACCCACAACCATGTCATATTCTTGCTTTTCACAATCCAATCCCGTCAACTCCGACGACGAAAACACCCCTCCTCCCTCCCCCACCGGAAAATCAGACTTCTCCGTCATCACACAAACCATCAGCCGTCAATTTCAAAACGTTGCTTCGTTTCTTGCTCCACCGCCACAACATCCTTATTCTCCTTCTTCTTCTGCATCACCGCCACCGCCACTACACTCCGGCGATGTTTCACCGTCTTCGTACGACGGTATTAAGAACGATCTGGCTGCAATTAGTGATAGCTTGAAAACAGGACTGTCTCTGTTATCACCGAAGAAAGCAGTGAATGAAATTTCTAAATTTGCTTCTAGTTTGCTTCAATTTGATGAAGGGGGTTGTGATAATGTTGCAATTACTGATTCTGTTCTTGATTTTGTTCGTGAGATTTCTGTTCGCCCTGAATGTTGGCTTGATTTCCCTTTATCTTTACAAAACACAGGTCTGATTTTTTTCCCCTTTTTTTGTTTTAATTTAATTGTAATTATTTTAAGTTTAATCGGATAACCCAATGTGTGTTTCTTGGATAATATATGATCATCTTCTTTGGATATATTAAATTAACGGCTTTAATTATGCCAATTGCTGGTGTTTCTTGATTTAATTTGACAGTATGACTAGAAATGATCTTATTCTTTGGGTAAATTTGGTTAAGGTAGCTTAATTTTTAAAAATTTTCTTTTGGATGCTAAAACTTATAATTTATGTTTATTACAGAATTTAACATGTCAGAAGTTCATAAAGATCACATGTTAAGCATACAACAGTTGGTACCAAATCTCACTACTTTAAGGCATTCAGTTGACATAAATGAACAACACTTCTGGATGATTTATTTCATTCTGTTACTTCCAAGATTAAATGAAGATGCTTATCAGCTTCTATCTACCCCACAGGTTACTTTTTTATTTTTTATTTTCATTTTCTA
Source organism: Calendula officinalis (assembly GCA_963853835.1). Lineage (NCBI taxonomy): Eukaryota > Viridiplantae > Streptophyta > Magnoliopsida > Asterales > Asteraceae > Calendula > Calendula officinalis. The sequence goes on along the minus strand of OY970829.1, from coordinate 72,643,559 downwards.
CATTTATATTTGCAACCAATTAAGGAGTTAAGTTGAAATAATCAGTTTTTGAGAATTATATAAGCAAACATATACTGATTCCGATTGTCTAATTATTTAGAAAATAAAAATTGTTAATTAAATTATCAGTTTTATGCCAGCAGCAACAAAACTGATTAATAGACGCCTAGACGGTAATATAAAGCTAAGTATTTACCCAATTTTATTTAAATTGGTAAAATAACCATGAAATTGTGAAATAAACTTTTACATAAATAATTTCCTGTTTTTTGTTTTTATTTTCATTTGTTCTACTACAGATGATTCAAGTGCGCGAGGTACTTCTGCAAAAACTCAGAAACAAGAACACACCTGAACAAAGTGAAAAGTTGTTGGATAAAACAGTTGAAGAATCATCAAGTGAGGGTGATGATGATAGAAATAAGATGAAAAAGAAGAAAGATGATGAAGAAGAAGAATCATCATCTGCAAGTGATAATAGTGATTGGGTTCGCATTGCTGGAACTGCAAAAGCAAACCGTTCATCATTTCGTGAAAGATTGTCAGAAAGTGGAGAATCGGGTGGGTGGCATGCTGTTGAGGATGTTGATCTTTAAAGTTTTCATATTCTTGTGTCGATTTGTAGTATAGTATAACCATGATGCTGATGATGATATGGTTAAATAGTTAGTTAGTTAGTAGAACATGTATATTCACTTTGTAAATGGCAAATTAATCGCTTGCTCCTATCTTTTTGGTTGATTGTATCCATAACCACTTGACTTTTGAAATAGCTTATATTTGACAATATTAGGATGATTTTGATATGTTTTGAGTTAGGTGACAATGTTTCTAGCCATTTACTTGCGAATAAATTTAGTTTTTTATTGTGTCTAAATCTTTAACAGGCCAAATCAGTTAAAGAAACGGTTACAAGGCCAAATTATATTTTTAGTGCATTAAACATCTTAAATCATTTGAAAATTATAATCATATAGCAATGTAGCAGGTACCTGTGAAATACCATCGAAAATACCCTGTGATTATATTTGGCAGCAACCAATTGATGGATGGTGGACAGTAGTGATGATGGCTGGTGGTGCGGATAGTGGGTGATGGATAGTGGGTGATGGTGGATGATGGTAATTTCAGCTTTTTAAGATTTAAAGGATTAATAAAAATAATTTTGTGTCAATCAAGAAACATATAGTATAATTAGTTGGTTAATACACATGTGGTGGTGGTGGTCGACGGTATGCAATCACATATGATTTAATACACATGGGGTGGTGGTGGTGTTTATGTGTTGAATCACATGTGATATTTGTGATGATGGTGATTTGAGGCTTGATTAATCCAAATGTTGAGATTTGTCCCTCGGGATTTTACAAAAATGATAGACCTACTTAAACGTTTCTCTATATATAAAACTAGTTATTTAAAAAGTAATTATTAAAAGCTTTAGACGATTTGTATTTCGGGTTAACATTGATAACAAAATGACCCTAAGACCGTTACTCAGCCACACCTTTGTTTGACTTGTGAGCAAATAGGGGTTGAACTATTTTGTTTGAACAAATGGTGATCAATATCCAAGTACAAATAAAGAGAAAAACAAGCTCAAAAATCTCTAAGGAGAAAAAGGTAAAAAAAACAATCCGGGCATATTTGAGAAAGCTTTTTTAAGGTGCTTATAAATACGTTTACAAATTTATGCTTATATAAGGTAATAAACTTATAAGCACTTTAGATAAACTTTCCCAAACAACCCCTCAGTTGATAAACAAAACTACAACATAAAAAACACTTTCCAATTTATGAGTTCCTATAAAAATAAAAACAAAACTCACTTATGTACAAACTTTGACACATATCAATCTCTGAGTTTAAGGTTACGAACGTCTTTCGTTAGATGGTAGAAATGGCAAATTAAAAGTACCCGGCGGCCGATGCCATAAAACTTGATTTGAAGTGAACCCACCTGAAGAATTAAAAGGCGGCGGTTGTTGTTGTTGTTGTTGTTGTTGTTGTGGCGGTGGTGGTGGTTGTTGTGGTGGTGGTCGCAGTTGTGGTGGTGGTAGGGGTGGAGGTCCAACAAAAGTGGGCGGCAGAGAACTAATTGCAGGCCGGAAATGTTGGTAAGAGAATGCTGAACGGGCGTCAACTCGTGGTGGTGGAGCGACAGGTGGCGGTGGCAGAGACAGGCGTGGTGGTGGTGGTGGTAAACTCTGGAAATTTGAAGTGGTTGTTTGTGGCGGCAGTTGGTTGTGCAGCTTTGGTGGACACCATTCAGGCATATCATCATCATCAAAAAGCTTGACCTTTTTTGTTGACTGTTCTAAACAACAATCAACAGTATTATTCTTCAGAGGCTGGGTCAATCTGTGGGCCCCAGAAATTGGCTGACTAACGACAGTTGACTTTCCACCAGCCACACCAAAGTCAAACTCAGGAAGATCATCATCTTCCAAATCCCTTTTCCTCACCAAATTACACGGTTCAACTGAACTAGATGAAGAATTACCACCATTATGGTCAACTTCAACAGATGCTGTGGTCAATGGTAAAGTCAAAGGTTCATCACGTTGACTAGATATTGGAGCTGGTTTCTCAGGTGATGATTTCTTTTCTGCAACTTGTTTGGTAGAAAACCCGGGCGGGGAATCCGGGCTACTTTTGGGATCTGATGTAGGAATTACGGGCCGGTTTTTCCGCCACACAACACAACCAATCATAGAATCGGGCTTGTCATCAATAACTGCCATGCCTTTGAAAAAACCATATTTTGCTAAAATTGTGATTATCGGGTCGCTACGCGGACATATGTAAAGATCGATACCAGATAAAAGTTGTGCAAATCCAACCCTACAACTTTTTTTGTATCCTTCTGTTACCTGAAACAAAATAAAAAATTAAGAAATAGTAATTTTTATTTTTGAATAAAATGATTTTAAGTTAGTTTAAAAAAAAATGTAATCTCTTTGACCCGTTAGAGATAAAGCATAACCTTAATAATTGTGAACATATATACCTCTTTCATACCAGCCAGGCCAATGTTAGAAGATCCCTCATTCCAGGATATTGAGACTACCTGAATAATCATTTAATTAAAGTTGTTATTAAATAATTGAGCAGAAAGATGTCATTTTTCTGTGGTTTTAATTTTAATACAATATGAAGCTACTATGGGGGTGTTTGTAAACATGTTACATTTAAATATCAAGTTCTCACTTTTATTGATTATTAAAGCTAACAGACTAACTAATTACTAATTTAGAATTTTGACTTTGCAGGGATAAATTAACAAACGCACAGAAAAGGTAATTGGTTTGTAATTCCATTGTAAATCATTGGTTATTTTTCTTTAGTTCAATCATTGAATATTTTAAGACTGTCACTTTGAGTACTTGTCCATATTCTATCTATTGGAATATGATAAAACTTCTTCCTTAATTTGCTGTTTATAACAAACCATTCTTAGCAGTTTTAAGTTAATTATCTGTAATTAAATGGTTATCTTGTTGATGATAAACATTGATGCAAGCCCAAATGTGGAGTCAAAAGTGCTATAGGCAGTTTATGGAACTTTCGGGCCCAAAAACGCTGTTTTCGGGGAGTTATTTGCCTTTTTAGAATTCTTTTTCCAATTTGTGGACTTTGTTTTAGGCCCACTTTGAACCCGTTTGTGTTTTTTAGCCCGTTCAAAAATCTTGGGCTTATTTAATGTTTGTTTGAGGCTCTGGAAGAGTCAGTTTTGAATTCTATGAAAATTGATTTTTTTTTTTTCTTGTTCTTATGTTGAACAGGATTTGAAGACCAAATCCACGGTATTCTTTAAATAAACATGATATTTGGATTATATTGTCCTAGGTATTCTAAAAATCAATGTGACTAATTTGTTCTCGTTTTTTAGTCTACATCAAACATGGTTGCAAAACTCGCTACTCGGTACTCGTTTGTTCGACAACCCTGGGGTGATTCATTTATATATATGAATGTATAAAAATATATATTATACATATAATTTCTCTAATTCTTAAATATAAAAAAATATTTTAAAACCTATAAGTAAAATGTATCATACTAATATTGTATAATAATAACAATAATAATAATAATAATAATAATAATAATAATAATAATAATAATAATAATAATAATAATAATAATAATAATAATAATAATAATAATAATAATAATATTGTATAAAAATATATATTATTATGTGGCTTGCAGTGCAGGGGAGGCTGCAGACTCAAGATAGAATGACGAGTTGATGTCCTGGCAATAATCTCATATGTCCTCTTTGAAAACATGGTAATGATTCTCACAATCACTTATTTTTGTCCAGTTTTAATAAGTCCTTTTTTTTCTCTCAAATGCTTGAATAATGTCTATACAGTTCTGTTACCACATTGATTGATGTATTTTATGAAAGTAAAAAAATCATGAATGTTTATAAGATGTTGTGTTGACTTATTATTGTGCATGCTGCACCTTTCATTTGGCAAGTAATATGTCTATTTCCTCTCAACAAACAAGTCTTTTCTGCATCTTATACCAAACAAATCCATAAAATGTGAACTGACGAAATGCTTGGAGATTTTGAGATGGTCCAATTTCTTGTATTTGTAATTAAAATCGAACTTACTTTTTTTTTCATTGGCACAAATATGTCAATTTAATAATGGGAGACACACAATTGGAGATTATTCACAAATAAAGGTTACCAATCAGACCACCTGTAGCATGCACAATTGGAAACGTGCAAGACACGTGCGTATACTTTTGTCCTGATAATTTGAATAATAAAATTGAAGTTGTTTTAAGATCACATGCATATTGCATGACTTATTTTGTTAAAATGTTTTTTTTTTTGTTAAAATGATAGGTTTGGATCTATATGCAATTGGGGTACATGGTGTCTATGTGAATGTAAGTCTTAACTATGTGCATCTTTCACCCTCATTTGGGTAATATGGTCAATTTATCTATTTATATTTATTGTACATATCGTATACTGTCTAATGTTTGGGCGGTTATGATTTATTTTTTGTTAAAATGAAACCTTTTTGTCTAATATTAACTTGTAAATTTATTTATGATCTGTTTAAGAACATATGTGACATGTAATTTGATTCCTTAATGCTAATAAAAATTACTTTAAATGCTAAGAACTTCATCAAGAAAGATTATAAAATTATATGTAAAAATTATAAAAAATTTCTATATGTAAGAATTGTAAAATTTGAAATTATCTGTTACTGTTACTGTTCTGATACTGTGCAGTAATTTAGAGTTATAAGTTTCAAAATTTTATAAAAATCAGTAACCTAACTAACTACCAATCTCCAATCCCAAACACCTGTAACTTATAAGTTTCAAAATTTGTGATTGGGTAAAAAATGGTCAAACTTGGACCAGTCACAACGGGTCAAAATTGGACAGAACTTCGTTTGCAATCGACATGTCTAATTAAATTGCTAAAAAAAGTTCCTTAAAAAATTGTAATTACAAAAAAAAAAGAAGTTGTAATCACCAAAATGGGCAAAAAAACTAATAATTACCAAAATAACCACGCCCCAAATTTACCATTCTATTAAAGATCAGAGATATTTGGGATGATCTTAGATTCTTAGTTACACCCTTACACCTAAACGTGTATAATTAACAGGTAAGTTCCCAAAATATTTTAAATAGAAACAAATAAAAATCAAATCCGATTTTATATAAAAAAATTTAACCCCTAGCAACATGTGGGAAATTTCTTGTGCGGATTGAAACGGGTCGGGTCAGGTCAGGTGGTTGGCTCAAAACAGTTTTTGTCCAAGAAATTTTAACTTTTTATAAATAATTACTTGTCACAAAAACTATATTCTTCCAATAATAATCTAATTATTTGATTAATTTGATTTAAGAGGTTTTATGCATATACATACACTTCAGGCAATTTTCGACTTGTTAGACCCTTTTCCTTTTAAGCTATTTTTTACACCTTTTACAAGTTAGACCCGTTGGACGATTAGAGATTAAAAAAAACAGCCCATATAGACCCTTTATAAGTAAATGGGTTGAAATTACCACCTGTAAATCAGGATTTACAGGTGAATCGCATAATTTTCACAAAATATAAATACGTAAATACATAGAAAAAATAAAAATAAAAGTAATATCTTACCATTAATCCGCGATTCCGTGAACGAGGAAGATCTTGAACATATTTTTCAAAAGCCTCTAATCTTACTTTCCCTTTAACTTCTATTGATTCGGGCCAACTGTTACCAACCAATTTCTCACCACTACAAAAAATGTAAATATATATAATAAATAAATAGTAATAAAAATCACCCATGAGAAAAGACTCTGCATAATCCAACTAAAAACTATTAATCTCAATTTTGGAAATTTCATCATCTATTTGTTCAGAATTTCACAACATTAATATTACACAGACAAATGTAACAAAAGCAGATATTAATAATTATAATAAATTTGAACTGATTATAGGTAAATTAGCAAAACCTTTTAAAGGAAGCAACTGCTGATAAAGTAACGGAAGAACTTAATTGAAGAGATCCTCCCCACAGTTTTTCAGCAGATACACGAGCTGTTGTCGGTTTCATTTCATCTTTTTTTGAAATATTAACAATTTTTCCAATTGTTTTCTCTTGATTATTACTACCATTTAACTGATTAGGCTGTTGAACAGAATTTTGTTGTAAGATCTCAACAAGTTTCATATATTCAGGAGTTCCAATTTCAGGTGGTGTTTGTCCATAATTTGCAGAAAGAAACTTTATCAAATCTTGAAGACTAGAAGTTGGTTGATTAATAGATTGTAAGTTGGACTGTGGAGACTCAGATGTTGAATTTGATAAAGTCAAAGCTGCTACATTGGTCCTGCTTGATGACTCAGAAATATGATCATTTTGAGAATTATCTTTCAACATAACCGTAATTTGTGGAATTAATCAGGCTGGTTTTTAATTTGATCAAGGAACTGAAAAAAGGGAAAATATAATTGATATTAGTGATAATGATATGTCTACATGTTGCCTCAGTATGTATTTCCCTTTCATTATTTTATTTGCAATTTGTTTTATGACAATTTTTTACAAAAAAAAATCGCATTTTGCAGTATGGATAAGGTTGTTTCTTTCAAATGCTGTATCATCATTGTTTCTAACTGAAATGAAATTTGCTCTTTTGCTCATGAAACTGGTTGCTTTTGAGTTAATTTGTGATGGATAGCCATAAATCTGGAGATCTAGTTCTAAACTGTTAATGTTAATATCGTAATTAAGGTTTAGTTATCCTCTGTTCACATATACTTGTTATTCTTGTTCATAATCAGACTAAATTCAGTAATGTGTACTCTTTCAAAAATCAGATTAGTCTAATATATCTGTTGCATGATATGTAATTTGAAATATTGGAAACATCCACTTATTGAATACTCAGAGGTTATTTCAAAGCAGGCATAATGTGATACTTTTTTTTGAACAGCAGCATAATGTGATACTTAATAATAGAAGATAACGATTAAGATAACTACAGTGTTAAGAACAAAATTAAAAATTAAAATAATCCTTTTAGAAGATACTAGCAGGGTAACCGAGCTATTTCAAATTTTCAATTAATTTATTATATATGGGCTAAAATTGAACCGACTTGTAGATGTCTAACAGTTCGGATTGCAGGTTCTTCAGGTTTCCTGGTTTTGGTTATATGTGTTTAATAGAAATCCATTTCATTTAGTTTTGATTTTGTATTAAATGCTTAATGGGTGATTATTTATTTACTTTCTGCATTTTTTAAAGATTTTTTGCATATGAAAAATGTTGTTAATAATAGGACATACATGTAAATTTTCCAATACTTCAAATTAATGGATCAAGAGTATGAACCAAATGCATTATAATACAGAAATTGAAGGTCATACCAATCTTCCCAATACGTCTGTCAGTCATTAAGTTGTACTAAATCCTTTATTATGATCCCTCACTCGATCAGAGTTAGATCAGGTTTATTTTTTTGTAATTTAGCTTTTTCACACTGTTTTTTCTCACACAATGCAACTATTTGCTAGTAATTTTATTGTGTTTTCATGAAAATCAGTTGTATATCGTTTTACTCCACCATGTAGAACCTGCAAAAATCATAGCAATAGATAATCAATAATTCAATATGTAAAGTGAAAGAAAAAAAATGCATTACATAAGAATAACAGTTGAAGTTATGAACTAATGATGCCTCTTATTTGTATGAGCCCAAATTTGACTCTAGCAAGCAAATTGAGATATTATCAAATGGCAGTCAAGTGGTTATAAATCAAGTACATGCAAGTATGTAAACCTTTCTCATATTGTATTGCTTTGTAATTTTAAGTTCAAGATTAAGTCTTAAATTTACATCAATCTCCACTAAATTATCAATTAAAAGCTTAAATTCATTATCATTGGGGCTAGTAAACACAACAATTAGTCAATTACATAATTCGAAAGGATAAAAACCTAGTAGATAATAATAGCAATCGAAGTATATCATTATCTCCAGAAACCCTAAAACATCGTTAAACGTTTACGTCTTTGCGTGTGTGAAATTGAATTCAAATTCTACAGAAAACCGATAACAAAACAATTATACGTGCAATACAAGATGCTACTAACCTTGTTCTTAAACTCTTCATGCCCGCTGCTGGTTCGATTGATTTTGATACATTGGATACTTCTGTATATCCCTAATTTATACGATTGGGTAATTCTGTTGGGCCATGAGCAATTTCTTGGGCTAAATGATAAAAGCAGCCCATGTTCCTTCAATAAAAGCCCATTTTGGTCTCTTTTTTATAAAGTTTGTATTTGGTTCGTATGACTTTTGATTGACTAAATCTACGAATTTGAATCTAAATAAGAAACTCAATCAAATAAGAAAAAGTTTGTATTTATTCTTACTAATTTTTTTCTATTTCATCATCTTACTCATATGATTTTTGACGTATAAAATCAACTAATTTTTTTTCTTAATATTATTCTTTGATTGGATACTTATATTAATTAAATAAGTTAAAAGATAAATAAAAATATTTAATAAAAAATTAATATATAGAGATAAATCTCTCTTAGAGTTACCACAAATAAATTTTTTATTTCTATTTTTCTTTTTACTCAGTATGCTAACCACGTTTTAAAATTTGTATCTCAAGTTTCCTAATATTTGACTATATTACTTGTATTTTCAGCATGTTTGACAGTTTTTATGTAGCCAATTTTTATCTATATTTTACATGTTATGTTAGCCTGGCACAAAAACTCCAGATATACGTAAGGGTCAAGTGAGTGTGCATGACCCGACCAGCCGTCATGGGTCAGTTACTTAGATGGTCATAATCTCTCTGGCGCCATGATCCAAATTGAAAATGTTTATATACTTAATCAAATACTCTTTTTATATTGGGATTTTCTTTTTCATTTATAACAATAAAAACAACAACAATATGTGATCCTTATAAAAGAGGGTATATAAGAGTTTAGATATAAACAGTCATACTTATATTTAATTGGAATTTTTAAGAAACACCTCTGTAAAAAAAAAATCATATTGCATGTAAAAAAAATAATCAGATTTATATTAATTAGTTTCAACTTTCAACCGATGTTTTAATTTATTGTGAGAACATATATTAACGTCTAATGTTCGGAGAAATAGATAGCCTTTATGTTAATTCTACTAATAATTCATCACATACAACTTTAGGAAATTATCATTGTTTTACCTTGAAAATGTACACATGGTCGGGTTACATGATCAAGAACGTCTTCGACTCGTCTTCGACTCGTCTTCGACTCGTCTTCGTGAAATTTATATCACAACCATTACTTTTTTTCTCGAAGAACAATCTCATTAAAAGAAGCATTTCTAGCAAAAAGCTATGAGAGATAATATATACACTATAAAAATTTATTCACAAATAACAACTTATGTTTTGGTATATTTACACGGTTTGTTTTAAAACTTAAATAATATGGCGAAAGAAATTGTTTTTTTTTAACGACTGTATAACATGTATTAACATAACATAACTTATTGTGTCACAAGATCGATAAACCATTAAATTATATTATTGCGAAATCAGTAATTAACGAGTCTGGTTATATAACGGGATTGATCGAGATCAGAATTTCATAATATATTAAATAAACAAAATAAAAAAAATGTTAAATCAACATCTACAAAACCAGACTTTAAAATTCTAAATCTGTGGGTGCTTGTGTTTGTCTTTAAGCTCGTAAAAAATTTTATCCGTGAAGGAAAAAAGTATATGTTATCTTCTTTGGACTTATGCTCAACCCGTGAAACCATGTCTGTTAAATCTCTTTATGATTTTTATTTTTTATTTAGTTTTATGTTTTTAACATATACGTACTCTCTTAGATGTGATTGGTCCATTTGGTCTTGTTTTCCACCAATATGTAACTTCTAGGAATAAAATTAACATGGTAATTTGACTTTATGTAACCAAAAAAGTTTATTGGAATGAGATATTAGCCAAATTATTACGGACAAATGTATAATTATCTACATCTTATTTTGTTTATGTTGAGATTGAATATTGTTGATATATACTCTGTATTATTGTTATTGATTTTATATATCATTTGATTTGATATATATGCACTAAATTTACTAAAGATTAATGATACAACTTCATTCATTTTTGTGGGTTTCTTGATTTTATTTTGTTTCTTTCCGTTAATTAAAGGTTTACAAGCATGATATGTAATGTGACACTGTTTTTATTGATTTTGTTATTTGAGGTGCACCTTTTTTTAAACATAAACTAATGACACAACTTCATCCCTTTTTTGTGTGTTTCTTGATTTTATTTTGTTTGTTTTCATATTAAAGCCAGTGTGTCTATGTCTAAACGCTGTAAGCATGATCTGTGTTAATAATTGTCCGGATTATCATGATCGATGTTGATATTGACATGACCAAACCTTGTACGCTATTTCAAATGAAGTCTTTCAGCGTTTACCAATTATTAATATACTAGGATCATTCAGTACTTGAGTTCAATGTAATTAACTTAATGATGGAGAAAGGGGTGTGATCACAAATTTACGGACTTCTTGCTTTAGAAAAATGTTTGACTATTTGTGATGGGAGGTCATCAACCCTTCGGTTGATGGCCGTCTAACCTTCACCGATGCGTCTCCCTCACGAGGAGTGCGACCATACGCGTCCCCCCTGCTTCAGGTTTGGTCGCCTCAACTAGGGGTGGCAATTCAGGTCGGGTTCGGGTTGACGGGTCAAGAACGTTCAACCTGAAACCGACATGTTTATATAAACGGGTCAGATATCTCAACCCTAACTTGTTTACTTTTAACCCGAACCTGACCAATATAACCTGTTTAATTAAACGAGTTAAATATGTTAGCAGGTTAAACACGTCAAACAACTCATAACATGTTGTTACTATTTTCACAAATTCATAACAAAATACCAAAACAACCTATTACTAAGTAGTCTTTTTAGTTTTATCTAACTATTAGTTACGTTTAAACTAGTAAACTATAAACTATATATATATATATATATATATATATATATATATATATATATATATATATATATATATATCTTCCCCTATATATGCAGGTACATTCGATTTTGTTTCGACACGTCACCATCTTGAAGCTCTGTGATTCGTCCTTTAATCCACGTGTAATTCCATAAATGGTCAACAACTTTGCTCACAAATCTCTCTCAATGCATACGATATATGAACGCGGTTATGTTTATTCCGGTATTCAAGGTAATAGATCTTTGCAGGTTGACTAAACACCGTGTAATAGGAAACAAAAATAAAATATTAATTCTTAACATTAACCACAATTGAATTCGTCCAAATCCGTATCAAAGCCAATATTCGATAATTTTGGAAACAGATTTGGTTTCAACAACAATCACAATTAAAATTCGAAAATCTTAATTAACATTACCTAATCTATTCCATCTTTTTCGGGAGCACAATAACCATCTACCCCTTTATAAACCGGAATACAACAACACAAAATTCAAACAAGTTTCATCCCCTGCATCACGAATCAAAACCCAACGCTGAAGGTTAATGTTTATCTTTTCGACTATTCGTTTTTTTGTAACATGATACTATTCATTCTATTTTCTTCATTCTTTTTGCTTCATACCCCATAAACATAACTGCATTCTATTAGGGTAAAACAGTTAAGTTATTCCTTAACTGTTAGCATTCTCCAACAAACCTCATATGATTTAAATATTAAGTTTTTAACACAATTTTTACGATCTTGCAGTAGAGTTTTTGGCTGAAAGACAATCATTATCTTCAACTGAGAGGTATGTTTTAGCACCTATTTTAGAGCCCATATTATAAAACTTCAGTAACAATCACAAAAAAACTGAACATCTAATATTTAGATTTATTGTGATTGTTCACAAAAAAGATGAACATCTAAAAAATCGACTTTAACACTCAAACTGTTTTATGTATAAATTAACTTTTGACTTTTAAAGTCAAACGGTTATAATTTTAAACCAAATAAACAATCCTATTAATTAAAACTGTCAACTTTTAAAATCTTTTTTTCTGTATTTTAAATGTGTTTATTTACATCAAACTATACACTTTTTAAATCACAGTTTTAAAATTAAGAAAAAAAATTAAAATAAATACAACTTAAAAATATAGGATTGTATTTGGAAGCTCTATTTTAATTCAAAAATCGACTTTAAAGTCAAACTTTTTTAGTTATAAATTAACTGTTGACTTTTAGAGTCAAACAGTTTTCAAACTAAATACAATGCTATTAATTAAAACTTTCGATTAATACTGTTTTAGGAATAAAATAGTTTTAAATGTTTTAAAATATCGACTTTAAAACTTTCAAATACAGAAAAAAAACAGTTTTAAAGGTTTTAAAATATCGACTTTAAAACTAAAATTGTTTTAGGAATAAAATTGTTTGACTTTTAAAGTCAAACAGTTTTAATTTTAAACCAAATCCAATCCTATCGAATTTAAAATATCGACTTTAAAACTAATTTTTTTTTCTTTTGTAGTTTAATTCTGTTTATTTACATAAAACTATAAATTTTGTTTAAATCACAGTATTAAGATGCAGAAAAACAAATTAAAAAAAACAGTTTTAATTTATAGGATGGTATTTTTAAGTTGTATTTTGACTTCTAATATGAATCTGTCCAACACTTTTTAAGCTGTATTTTGACTTTTTAACAACCATACTGACTTTTAAAAAACATTTTGAATTTTAAAGTCAAACTGTCAAACACGTTATTCTTTTTTTAAATATCAATGATAAGTTAACAGCATTTTGATTTTAAACTTCAGGATGAATCCGAACAACGAAAAAGGAAAAGGGAAAATGAATTACCAGAAAACACCAACTTCATCCGGTAGCAAATTGAAGCCTTTGGCAAGTTCTGGTATATCTCTAGGTTCCCGAAGATTTCGTGCCGCTGAAAACACAAACCAGACTCCAGTTAATATCGGAACAGACCAATGTATTTAATATTACATGCATTTTACTTTATTGAGTATATACAATTACTAACTTTTACATGTTTATTTCAGAAAACATGAAACGGAAAACCATTACACCAATTGGGAAAATAGATGCAGGGTTACGAAACATAACTGTTCGTGGGAGATGTATTTCAATCTGGCATTCCCACCGTAAGAACGAACCGCATAACACTTATTCTCTAGACTTAGTGCTGCATGATGATCATGTATTAAAAATCAATACATCATAAAACACATTTTTTAATTGGACATAATTTAATTAAAAATGTCTAATTAAATTCTAATTTTGCAGAATGATCGAATTCAGATTTGGATTAAGAAAGAATTTATGTATAAGTTCGAGCCTCTGTTCGAGGAAGGTCAATGCTATGAAATTTCGAACTTCACAATTTATCAGAATACTGGATATTACGAATGGGGGTAAATATATTCGAGGGTAAAATCATATCTGGCGGCAAGGTGGGTACAATTTGCGCTATCCCTCGAATGGCTATTAGCCCTTCCGACAACAAGATGTCTTTCAAATTGAATCGGGGGCAATGTCATGTTCAGGTATGCTTTGCTATGACCATTAATAAAAGTCAAGGCCAGACATTGTCTCAGGTTGGTTTGTTTCTGCAAAAACCGGTATTCTCACATGACCAGCTTTATGTGGATGTATCACGAGTTAAGAACAAGAACGTATTGAAGGTCATTTGTTGTAAGACAGATGGGAATTACACTAATTCAACAGCAAATGTCGTTTACAAAGAAGTCTTATTTCGTTTGTAAATTTTATGTAACATTTCTTCATGTATCGAATTTCAACCAAATCATCATTACAGCTACACCATTATTATGTCCACATAATAAATTTTGAAGCATACCCGCCCAATCGGGCGGGTTATGAAGCTAGTATATATATATATATATATATATAATTTTATATATTTTAATAATTAAACGGGTTGGCGGGTCGACCCATTTAAATTATCGTTGACCCGAACCTAAACTGTTTAATAAACAGGTCAATTGAGTCAACCTGAGACTTACCCAATTATTTTTTACCTCAACCCAAACCTGTTTATTTTCGTGTTGAGTAGGAAATTGTCACCCCTAGCCTCAACGACTGGACTCGGTCACTCCCTTCCTCTCTTCTTCAAGTTTTGTCGGCACTACGTGAGTTTGGTCGGGATTTGTTATGTGCTTGGTCTGAAGAGAGAAAACGAATGCAACACTGACACTTACTAACAATCTTAGGTTAAGCAAAACAGAATTTTGCCACGTCATTACTTTAGTTGCTAATAGACTGCTCCCAACAATGACACTAACTGATACTTCAATTTTTTATCAAATCAATGTTACGTCAGCTGACACTCAACTGTTTTAGTTTTTATCAAATTAACGCTACATCAGCTGACATGTCGATACTTGTGAGAAATTAGGACAGGATTATATAAAATTCATTGAAAGAAATATAAGGCATGCAGTCGACATGTCGATCAGTCGTTATATGTCTCAATTCGATTATATTCAGTATATAATTTTTCAAAATAATGTTTTAATATGATTTCCTAGGTAATGTAGTAAAATAAAAAAGTAAAAATAAATTAAACCTAAGATGCATGAATTTGCATGTTGCTATGCCAACTTGCATAATTTGGCAGGTCACAATCTTGCCCATTTCACATTCACGTGACAAATTACTAATCTTTGGTTAATTAACCAGTTACTAATATTTGCAATTAAATGATTTAAGTTTATTAAATCTAATCTTGCATAATTTGTCGGTGTACGTATGTGAGCACAATGAAATAATCCAATTACAAAAGTATTGTTTTAATGGTAAGAGTCTGGCCGGTCTCCTTAGTAAAATTACTTGGAGATCCCTTGTTCAAATCCCACCTAGAACAATAAAAAATAAATCCCTTATACAGTTATACTAACTTGAAATGAGTAACGACCTCTTTTTTCGCGAAATCACAAAATATTCTAAATTATCATCTCATTTTAATTATCCACCAATTTCACCCAACCTAAAAATGGCCGCTCCGTCGCCGGCGATCCTCCCCGTCTCTGACGCCAAAAAAACCAATCCCGCCGATGAATCTCATCCCGGCACCCCTGCTGTTCGAGCATTAATCAATCACATCAACGGAATCGTTCATTCCGGTCTCTCCGAACGCCGTCCATGGTTCGAACTCGTTGACCGTACCACCTTTTCCAAACCCGAATCCATATCCGATGCTACAACCCGGGTCCGGAAAAACTACGCATACTTTCATATCAATTACCTCACCGTCGTTGCGGTGGTCATCGGAATCTCTCTCCTCACGAATCCGTGGTCTCTGGTTACCCTCTTAGCGCTCCTTTCTGCATGGATCTTCCTCTACCTTTTCCGGCCGACAGAATTACCGCCGATGGTGATCCTTGGTCGGCCGTTTTCTGAGCGTGAAACCCTAGGATTGCTGATTGTTTCGAGCGTAATTGTGGTGTGTTTAACGAGTGTTGGATCGATTCTGATATCTGCCACACTTGTTGGGATGGGAATCGTGTGTGCTCATGGTGCATTTAGGACTCCTGAAGATTTGTTTTTGGATGAACAAAGTTCCACCGGATTTCTATCGTTGCTTGGTGGCGCCGCCTCCGATGTTGCTGCTTCCGCCACTCCGGTCGTCGCTCCAACTCATGCTTAATTTTTTGATGTGATTAAAAATCTGTTAAATAGTATGAAAAATACAAATTGTATATATATTTTGGTGTTAGAATCCATTACGATCGAGGACTCTTGTCCATATTGTTAATTTTTAGCTTATAAGCTTGATTCTTAGAAAAAAATCATATTCTTTTAATTAATTTTGGCTCTTATATATATAGATCGATCGATACAATGTGAATTAAGGTACTTCTTATTTCTTTACGAGCTTGTATTAATTATCTAGTTTTAGGCATATATAAAGTTTGATACATTATTTGTTGATGACAATCAATTAGCTGTGGATTGAGAATTTGAGATGCATGTTATTATGTTAAAGTTAAATTATCAAAAAAAAAGTTAATGGTTTATAATGTCAAATTCAGTGAAATTTTAGAACTTAAACCGAACTTAATCATATATATTAATGTTCGTAAGGTAGATTCTATAAGTTCGACTACTTACGCTTATTAAATTGATTTGATAAAATTTATAAGCTCCATCTGTAGCTAGGAAATGATCAAGTAATAAACCGTGTCAAGCTTGTTCTCATAGGTCAAAAAAGTTGTCTCATCAAAACCTACGGATTTTTGGACGCATCGATCTATAAATGCATGCATGCACAATCACTGGCGTCTGGCGGATTAGGCATTTTGTGGACCGTCTATTTATTCAACGTAATAATACATAAGTAATACACATAATTAATTTTGACTTGTGAGATTAATAATTAACACCTATAAATATTTTGTTAACTATTTTGAGCAAAATCCAACCATTTTGGTAAACCCGATTTATACCGGATGTAAAAATGAATCATAGAGGTATAATTCATTTACCGTTTGATATATACTACGTATTTTTTATGTCCTTACACTCTTATTTGAACTTACCATATGCATGTTTGTAACCAATAAATTTTGATTAAAATTTTTTTTATGTTTATTTTTGATCAGATATACTGCAACTAGTACCGAAAGTATTTATGTACGTATTCTAAATATTTGACTGATTTAAAATATTACTCCCTCCGTCCCACAAAAAACTTTACATTTCTCCTTCAAATTTTGTCCCACAAAAAAGTTTACATTTCTCAAATTTAGGAGGTCCACCTAATAAAATAATAATATTATCAATCATTCAACCAATAAAATACTTTCTCTCTCCAATCTACCCTTATATTTTAATCAAAAGTATTACAAATGGTCCACCACTAACTATCTCCTGAAATATTGTGCTCATGAGAAATGTAAAGTTTTTTTGTGGGACGGAGGGAGTATGTATTAATCAAAATGAAAGTTAGAAATATCAAATGATTAATATTTTTCTTTTTTTTGGAGGGAGAGACTATAGTAATCACTCTGACTCTATATATAAGAAACACCCTCTTCACATTACTTAGACACATTGAGTGAAAATGGAGTCATCTAAGCAGCTCACTGCTCTTCTTCTCATCTCAATGTTCTTCATCTCCACTGCCACCCCAATTGCTCTTGACTGTGTACCTTGTGGGCATGGTGGCAAACCACCTCATCACTCCACCAAACCACCCACCGGAAAACCACCAAAAATCCCAAAACCACCTACCGGAAAACCACCAAAAACCCACCCACCCATTGTTAGACCACCTCACATCAAACCACCAGTCGTCAGACCACCAATCACTCTCCCACCGGTCGTTAACCCACCGATCACCCTCCCGCCGGTGGTCAAACCACCAATCACCCTCCCACCGGTTGTAACTCCACCGATCACTCTCCCACCGGTGCTCAACCCACCATCAGGTGGAATTGGAAAGCCGGGAACACCATGCCCACCGCCGCCGTTTGTGGCTGTGCCGGCGCCGGCTGCCACCTGTCCCATTGACGCACTAAAGCTTGGAGCTTGTGTGGATCTTTTAGGTGGGTTGGTTCATATCGGGTTGGGTGACCCGGTGGTGAACAAATGCTGCCCGGTTCTTGCTGGGTTAGTGGAGCTTGAAGCTGCAGTTTGCTTGTGTACAACTCTCAAAATAAAGTTGTTGAATATCAACATATATTTGCCACTTGCTCTTCAGTTACTTGTTACTTGTGGCAAAACTCCTCCTCCTGGTTACACTTGTTCTATTTAACTAACTTCCCATTTCAGGTAATTAACCTTCAATTCTTTACTCATGCAAACCCTAACCCTAATCATATCATAATTTCCTCTCTCTCTCTCTCTAGAATGTTTACTCATTTTTTTCAGTGATGATTTTAGTATCTTTAACCCTGATCATATCATAGGGCCTAAAAGTTCGTTTTTCAGAGATATTGTATTGTTAATTTCCTACTAAATCATCTTACTTCATCTAATTTCTAGCTAGTATAAATCATTATCTTCTCTCTTCTGTGGTATTTAATTGATTTTTAAGTATTGAGGTTTGGGACTCGATCCCTAGCTAGCTCTCAATGTCTAATTGATTGTAAGACTTTTTTGCACATAAATTGAATAAACTCAACTACATGCATGAAGTTTTTTAGTGCACTTTTTCCATGTCTTTATAGTATCTTTTAAGACAACTAGTGTACATAGATTTTGGTAAAACATACTGGATATAAAATGGGAAAAAAGTTTAGATCTTGTTATGTAGCGTGGTATGTTCTGTGTTTTAGGACTCCGTTCTAATTAATAGGGATGTTTTGTGATAATAGATTTTGTGAAGTCAGTAAATCTTTATCAAAACTTTGCACTAGATATCTAGAAGTAAATTTACTTCCTCTGTCCTGCATGAAAAATAATGATTGACGTAAAATTAGAAATACAAAAATAACTGTCATACAATTGATTACTCTTAATCTAGGAACCAAATGAAGCAAACCCATACAAAACAATCAGCTTTGTGAACGTGTTATAGAAGGATGATGATTTTTTGGGTTTTTATTATAATCTTGTTGAGAATGTATTTTAATTTTTGACTAAATGCAATGATGCAGGCGCAGGGATGATGGATCGGTGGAAGAAGTCGCCATCAAGATCCAAGATTCTCTTTGTTTGGAATGTTGAAGGAAATTAATTTTCGATTGTTTTGATTAATGCTTCAATATTTTTCTTTGAAAGATGATTAATTAATGTTTGATGCATGGCTTGTTATGTTGATGTAAGGAACTATATAACCACCAATTAATCAAAGAATTAAATGTTCTAAAGTTACTAATTAATGATTTTTTTTTTTGGAACGGCAAATCTAATTTACTCCTAATTACCATATATGTTCACGACGGGACTCGAACCCCTGACCACAAGATCAAGAGGCAAACATCATACCGTATTTAGTTAAGGTCGTATATAGTTATTAATGAATGTTCGAATACTCGTATCTATATTGGCTCTTACATCTAAAAAATATTTTACTTAACCTAAAACTTCATGTAGCTAAAACTAGGACAGTTTACGGTCTAAGAATCAAACTGAACTGTCCGCAACAGAATCGAACCAAAAATGGTTTAGCCCAGACCAAAAACCGAACTGATGACGCTTGAAACCGAACCAAAGAGCCTGGAACCGAACCGAACTGAAAAGGTTTAATCGACTTTTTCAGTTTTTCTAAGTTTTGGACCGAACCGAATCGCCCAAAACTGGATTGAGAACATTTGCATTAAAATTATAACCAAATCGGTGCGATGGTTCCGATCGATTCTCCCTAGCTAAAGCAACTAAGAACTTGAGTATAAAAAAGAAATCTGATGTTTATGCAATTGTTATTTCATTTATATATGACGGTCCAGTTCTGTTCGGTTCAGCGGTTTCGATCGGTTCTCGCTCGTCTTCTCCGGTCGTTTTCTCCGGTGTCTGTAAATGATATTTATGCCATTGTTATTCCATAATATTGTTTTTAACGAAAAAATAATAATTAAGAAAATAAAAATCATAAAATAATTTTAAAATATATTAAAAATAAATAAAACAAAAAAAATTGGATTAAAATTTATGTGGTGTCAAATGTCCAAAACACCTCTCCATGTTTAAAATAAATAATTAGTCTTGACCATTGATTGTGGATTGAGAAACACTGATTAAATTGATTAAGTTATGATTAAGCAACAACAATTAAGTATGTGATTTTACGAAGATTGAGATAGAGAAACTGAGAGAGAATAGTCTTGCATTAGATAAGTCAATTACAAATTATGAGGTTAGTATGATTAGCCTTAGACCTAGATATTTATATTAAGACCTAATTAAGACTAGTTACAAATTAAATCCTAGACTATTAGGTATAATAATATGATCTAACATTAATTATTACTGATTAATAGTTGAGATTTATCCTTTAAAATTACAAAATAGTTAAGGACTAACTATAACAATTCTCTTATCCTACGTAGCTATTTTGAATGTCGGCCATTTTTTTTAACAAAAAGAAAGAAAAATGCATTTAAAAATAGGAAATGATAATGAGGTTCTAAGATGTTAGGACAATTATTACGAACTTATACATTAATTTATACATTAATTGATAACCATTCATTACATTTATAGTATTATCTATCCATGAATTTAATTACTCGTATAAGTTATTAATACATGTAATAAATTTTAAAGAAAACAACTCATAATTATCATTAACAAAATCCTTCAAAAAAAAAAAAACAATTGGCTAGAACTCACAATGCACTGAAACAACAAAACACCAAAATACCGACCAATTTTCTAAGCTTGGAAAGAGTACAAGTAGACATAGTGAAAGTTGAAAAGAGTATTAATAGTAATAGTTTTGTGGTGAGAAATGGACGAGGGACCATCCCAATATGTATTCACATGACATTATTTTGTCATCACCCCGTTCAAATCATGTGGTTGCATTCTACATGTTTCAAAACACTAAATTAAATCAAAGATTCCATATCTAAAATCTTGTGAATTATCATTTAGAAATTGTAAAACACACACACAGAGATGTTATTTTAAGTCATACTCAACTGAAAATGCATGTCTTAAAACGCAATTTTAGTTAATAATATAGAGAAATGTTCGAGGTAGTCCAAGAATTTTATCTAGTCTTAAGGGACAATTAATAGCTATTGGATCAAGAAAAAGTCAAAGGTCAAGATCAAGATCAAAATTCAAACCACACAAGCACATGTGCTTCAATACATCAATCCCTCACCCACCTCCGGCGGCCGGTGACGGCGGACGCGGCGATGGGCGGTGGTCGGCGGCGGACGGCGGCCGGAGGTGGCCGCCGGCGGTGGTGACCGGTGGTGGTGGTCGTAACTGGAAGCACATGTGTTTGAAACACATTTGTTTTGATAATAAAGGAGTATATATGTACAGCCAAACACATGTGTTTCAAGTAATGAAGCACATGTGTTTCATAACGTTAAGCAAACGTGCTTCGTGATTTAAAGACAAATGAATTGCTTGTAAGTTACATGTGTTCAGGAACAAAAACACATGTTCTTGGCTTTATGAAGCACATATGCTTCATAATGATACGTTCGTCACTTGTTTTGATTTTTTTTCTTGTGTACTGAAGCACATGTGTTTCATAACGTCAAGCACACGTGCTTCGTGATTCAAACACAAATGACTTGCTTGTAAGTTACATGTGTTCAGGAACACAAAAACACATGTGCTTGGCTTTATGAAACACATGTGCTTCATAATGATATGTTCGTCACTTGTTTTGATTTTTTTTCTTGTTAGTGAAGCACATGTGTTTCATAACGTCAAGCACATGTGCTTTGTGATTCAAACACAAATGACTTGCTTGTAAGTTACATGTGTTCAGGAACAAAAACACATGTTCTTGGCTTTATGAAGCACATGTGCTTCATAATGTTATGCTCGTCACTTGTTTTGATTTTTTTTTTCCGTGTAGTGAAGCACATGTGTTTCATAACGTCAAGCACATGTGCTTCGTGATTCAAACACAAATGACTTGCTTGTAAGTTACACGTGTTCAGGAACAAAAAACATGTGCTTGGCTTTATGAAACACATGTGCTTCATAATGATATGTTCGTCACTTGTTTTGATTTTTTTTCGGTGTAGTGAAGCACATGTGTTTCATAACGTCAAGCACATGTGCTTCGTATGCTCCCTTGTGTGTTTAGAAACTCATGTTTTTAGTGACTTGAAACACATTTGTTTCGTGACCTGAAGCACATGTGCTTCGAAGTAATATGTTGTGTTTTAGTGAAGCACATGTGTTTCAATACATCAATTCCACCACCACCTCCATTACCACCAGCACCTTCACTGTCAGCCACCACCACCGCCGCCGGCCACCAGCGGCGGACGGCGGTGGACGGCGGTGGACGACGGCGATCGATGGTGGCCGGCGGCGGCGGGCGGTGGCCAGAGGCGGCGGCCGGCGGTGGCTGTAGGTGGCTGTAGGTGGGGGATTTGATCTTGACCATCTTGATCCAATGACTAGTTTTTATCCATTGGGACTAGACAAATCCTTTAGAATTCCTAGAATACAACTCTAATAATATAACCTAACTTTGAGTAGAATTATTAAATGATGCGAGTTAATGAGTTTGTCAGCTTAAATGGCGGCATATTATTTTTGAAATTCTCAAGGTCTTAGATTCATTTCTTATGAGCAAAAAAATATTCTTTTGTGGTCATGGAGATTCACTCTCATCAACTTTATGCTATACGTATAGCAGGTGATTTTTCACAAAGCGACACACATGCTTCAAAAAAGGTGGTGATGTTATCATGCTTAATGTAACATATGTGGATGGTGTTAGTGCGTCAAACTATATGTTACAAAACAACAAAACATTATCATCAAAAGGGCACGAAACATATCTATCTACAAAAGATGTATCAAAATGATCATAAAATGAAAGCAATGTATATGAATCATAATATTCACAGGTTTATCATGTAAAATTTAACATGAAGAACATATGTAAAATAAAATCATTCCAATTTTGTTTCCATTTTGGGCATCAACACAACAATACACGAAACTAATTTTTCAGTCTGCTAACAAGATTAAATGAAAACAAATGGAATTAACTTTATTAATAATTAATCCAAACTTGAAAATGGGTCAAAACTTAAGAGGACTTAGACAGGGAAAAAAAGGTTGCGTACACAATATAATGTGTACAAATCACCTTCTAAGCTCAAAAATGATGATCACAACCGTTAATCCTTTCGCACCACCACTAGATTAAAGTAGGTAAACAAAAGAAACAAGAGTATTTGAATTTTAACTCCCATTAAACCAACTAAACATCTCAGTACATTAACAAAAAAAAAATACCCACTACAACTCCAATCTATTGGAGGGCAAACCCTGTTAAGCCCACCATAGTCTTAGATCAACCGACAACTGAAAACCTAAAAAACCCAACAGAATTAAAACAAAAAGAAATAAAAAAAAAAGGCTCAAAAAGAGTCACCGAAGAAAAACAACTTTTTTACCCTGAAGTTTGAGCTATATCATATGTTACAAATCAAATCCTCGGTTTCAAAGGATCATTTCACCTACCTACAGAACAACTCTCAAGGCGGGCCCCAACCAACCAACTGAAATAACCGTCATTTTTCTGCAACAAGAAACCGTACACGCCCGCATTCTCTCAACTTCTCAACTGCATCTCGAGTTTTCCCGCAAACCAGATCAATATAAACTGCTGTTAAAACAACTTCCGGACTGTCGGGTAAAACCGACAATGCTAATTCGACAGCCTCTTTCGCCCTCTCAATGTCACCTTCAGCTGCTGCCATTGCTGCCAGCTCAGCCAGCAGGACCCCACGTGCCTCTTCAGGCTTCATAATAAATGTCTGCTCCAACCCAGGGGTATTATTGGAATTTGGCTCCTCCACATCCACACCTTTCCTCATTTGCCACATGTCACAATCCTCTTGGTTGTACGGCAAACCAGGATTATTATTATTGTTGCCTGATATATAACTTGATAAATGCTCGGAAGCTTGTTTAGGTTGGTTCAACAGGCAATAAGCTTCTGCTGCATACACGTTACCTAGAAAAACATAAACTCTAGAACATTCCGGAAGCCTTAACAGACACCTGGCAGCCGCCAACGCTTTAACCGCATTCCCAAGCTCCAAGTAAACAAACGCCAGGTCAGCAAGGACAGCTTGCATAATCATCTGGCTCTCTTTTCCACATAAAACCTCGTACTCGTTAATCGAGCTCTGCAGCAACACATTGTTACCCACCTTTGACTCTTTGACTTCCCCATTCGAATTAACCTGACCCGTACCTGCAACCGGACCCGGAACCTGACCCGGTTCCAACAAGTGTAACGCATTCAAAAGACAACTTTTCGCAAACGTGAGTGAAAGATTCGGGTCGACCCGAACCACGTTTCTTGAATTTGAATACTCAAGAACAAGTTGTCTCCATTTTCCACTACCGATTATATTAACATTTATATCCGGTTTCTTTTCTGAATACATCAAACAACACTCAGCAATTCGAAGCCATAAAAGCGGTCGTTTGAAAAAAACCGAGCCCGCTTGTTGAAAACACCGAACCGCAAGGACCGGTTTCCCACTAGCCAAATAAACCAACCCACAATTATAAGCAAACAGAACCGATTTATCCTGAGAAAAACCCAACAGTTTCATAGGTTTTTCCTTCCTTTGTGGAGAGCTGTTACCGATCGCTTTCGAGAAAAAGACGGCTGATGTTTGGTATTTACCGAGCTGGTAATAAATGCATCCAAGATTATTGTAATACAAACCGGAAGTCCCGTTTTCAGTTTGACTAACTGACGCCATTAAAAGCTTAATCGCTTTTCTGTGGTTATTTCTCGCGTATTCAAGTTGAGATTTTAGAAATAATGCAAGTGAGTAATCTTTTCCACGGGCTATATTCATAGCCATTTTGACTTCACGTTTTGCTGCTTTTAAATTTCGGGTCAGAATTAGAACCCAAACTTTGTACAAATGCACTTTTAGTCTTAAATCGGGTGTTGTTAATGTGATTGATGAGTCATCGGTTTGGGTTCTTGTGAAGTCGTTATTGGGTCTTGTGACATTTTGGGCCCCACTGACATCGAGTTTTGAGATTAATGATTCGTATAGTGTTTCCTCTGAGAGAGATCGGGATAACGGGCTTTCGGGCCCGTTTGAATCGGGGTTGATTGGGTCTGATGATGTCATCACGTTGCTGGGTGCTGATGTGGATTTTGTTACTAGGCTTGTTATTTGTTGTTGATTTGAATCATTCTGATTGCCAGCTAAGCTATTGCCACCTACTCTTTCTAGGTAATTGATCACATCCTGTAATAAAGATGTTCAATAGGTTTGCTAAATTATTAGGCAGAAAATATGATTTAATTTAGAGCTGTTAATACAGTTACATTAACCAAAAATAGCTCACTATAATGCATGTGCATAAATATATGGTCATTTAAATACGATAACTCGATCACAACCCTATTGAATACTATGTTTTTGTTTATATCAAGAACCAGCCAAATTTACACCGGATATTTTTAAAATGAACCTAATTATAACAGATTAAGATACTACAAAATATATAATTTATATGTGAAATACAATTTCACTTTTCTTAAGTGCATCTTTATTCTAATCAAAGCGATTTAGGAGCGTATAACTAACATTTCACATTAAAATTTTAATTTGTATTATTTTAATCTACTAAGTTAAGTTCATTTTTGTAGTTTTATAAATTTTCAATATATATTTTCCAGAGGTGGTATAAATGAATATAGTGCATATTTGGTGGCCCATAAAGTTGTTTTTAGTAAATAGGTGGCCTCAGTGGAAAAAGTTGAATACTTGTGGCCTCCACATACATTATCTATACTCCATTATAAAACATCTAGGCACTTATCTTAAATCTCTTAAAATTAAAAGAATACTTATTTATCCTTCATTTTTCCTCAATTGTTTTATCTTAATAGCAGCAGTTTATAATACAATAATCTTATATCCTGATTCTAGTCAATCTTAATAGCATCCTATGAAAACAACCATAATCAGGTATATAAAAAGATTTATGTAAAAAGCAACCTTTTTTTAGTGAATATCCAGAACAAGAAACTTACTGCAGCTCTTGAAGCATGGTGACATACTAAAGAAACATCCAGTAACAATAAGCATACATGTCGTGCAACCCTCTGTAAAAAAACCAAAAACTCGAAGTCAATTTTTTGGAATTTATTATAATAATAAAAATTAATTTGTTACCTCATCTATTGGTTCAATACTTTGATATAATCTCTCCAAAATGGTGAAACACTTTTCATATTGGTGTAAATGGTAGAGAATAACTGCCTATAACAGAGGAATATCAGGTAATGTGAAATTAGAAGAAGAAATTGAAAAGCAAGATTTTGACTTACTATGTTGAACATTGTGACAGAAACATCAAAATCATCAGATGAAACGCCTTGGGGATTATTACTATTATTATTAATGGTAGAGGCTTTGATCCTGTTGCTTAATGCTTCTGCAGATGAATGAGCAACCCTCTCACTTCGTTTCTTAAACAAATCAAAAAAAGTCAAACATGTCAAAGACCATTATTACAAAGATATAGTTTATAAGAGTTAACAATTTAACAGTAAGTCAGTCATAAGACATAAGAGGGAAAAACAAAAAAGCAACCAAATCAACATTCGGATATTCATTTATTTGACCTCTTAAATGTTTTGCTGATAAGATTATATTTTATTATTTTAGTTGCAATCATTTATGATGAGATGTATTATACTATACATCAGGTAAGGTGTTTACAAGGAAAAAATACTTTAACTAGTGTCCACACTCCACATCACAACAAAAACAATTTGCCAGATAAATCTCCAATCAGTTTCATTTTTATAAAATAAAGGCCTGAAAATGTTTCAACTAATTTTCACATGGCAACAAAAACAATTTTCAGGGGAAGAAAGGTCTTAATGTTGACAAAAAGGTAGGAAAGAAGAGTGACAAACTCTTGAGTAACTTTAAAAAAATTTACATCAGAAAAACAAGCGATACCAAAGTGAAATACAGAATAAAAAAACTATACTAGAACCAGAACCATAAACAGAACGATCATAAGCTAATAAATAGTTGAACAAAAATTAGTTCCAAGAAAGAAGAGAAATCAGCACAGATACAAGGTTAAAAACAGTTGTATTAGTCAGAGAATCTCTCTTGTTTCCTAAAATTCATACATAATAAATTTCCTATATGTGTTTCAACTTTCAAGCAGGATACTTTAAAACAGTATGAAGAAGTTTATTGAAAATGACAAGATTAAACATACCTTAAGATTATCAAGTGCTTCCAAAAATCTCTTTGGATTTGAAAATCCATCTTGAAAGTTCTCCACAATAGCAATGTTATGGAGAATCTACAGTGCAATGCATAAAAACATGCATAAGAATTCAAGAATTAAGCAGATAAAACAAAACACTAGTAACATCCTTCTGCTTATAGCACAAAACATTTATTTCACCTTGAAAAATGGTCTAATATTAAACCATGCCTAAGAATCCATTTTTAAATTATTTAGAACCACAAAGATATGGCCCAATTGTTAGCATACAGATGCACCCTTTTCAGCAATTTATTAAGTTACTATTATACCCTCCCTGGCTCCCTCAGCCACCATTATCGAAGAATTTCTTTTTATTAACTTCTCTATTCTAAGACATATTGGTAGCACCCTATAACCCTATTGCAAACGCCCACTAAAGACTCATTCTTTGTATAGAGCATATAACGCCTGTAACACAATTCTGCCATATAAGCTTCTTTAAACACATTGGATATTACATAAGTCAGCTCCATTAAAATCAAATAGCTTAAACTGTTCCCAAATTCCCAATAAAACAACTACTTATCAAGGATTTCCACCAATCAGGCATGACAATTGTGATATATTGATATAATACCCACGAACCTCAAACATCTACCAGAAATATACTTAATCTATTCCAGATTGGAGTCAACTTTCTAAAATACATGCAACTGTAGCAAGCTGATATTTCTAGATGACTGTTCTCCAGATACTTCAATGGAGCAGTAGGACTCCAATTTGCAATAAATAAATATAGTAAATTTATTGGGAGTGGTAACAAAATTAAGAGTCGTATTTGGGTGCAAATTAAAAAAGACACAAGGTACTCAAAACAATTACTCGCATTTACATACAATTTTGACAAGTAAACTAAGAAGATAAATATCAGTATAACACTACCATATGCATTTCAGTGTTCCACTTGAGCTAAAGAAACAGACATTCATGCAATCAAGCTTATCCTTATCATGAATTAAAATAAATTTCAATAGAATACTATATTTTCAAGTCCAATTCGTAATTAAAACACTCCACAAACAGTAAACACACACGCACACAAGCATAGAGATGAGTGAATTCACCTTTGGATCATCCGCTTTCTTTTCCAGGATCTGATTCAAGAGCTTGAGACAATCGACATACTTCCCCAACTGGAAAAGCACATACGCCTCTTTCGCTAGCGTTTGAGTAACAGAAATCAAGTCAGTATCAGAAACTGACGATGAATCCACCCTACTGTTGTTGTTCGTTGAAGCCACTGATAACGAGTCCATTATTTCCCCCAATCAAACAGATCGCACACTCAACAATTACAACGAATTCGAAAGAATTAAAATTAAAAAAAAAACCCTAAAATCTTCTTATTTATCCACCGCCCAAATAATCACATCTGCATCACGGACAACAAAACGGATCGATCCAAACCCTAGGGCTTCAAAGCGTGAATCTGTAACTAATGGTGGAGTGAGACTGAAAATTCGGGGAGTAGAGAGAGAATCTAGAGAGGGAAAAAGAGGGTTCGTATTGAGGCTGGGGGAGATGAGCGATTTGGTTGGGGTTATGCTAGAATGACAGTATCTATAACTGGTTGTTCTGGTGAACGATCGATCGATTGACTGCTTTAAGATCTAACGGTGGATTAGGGATTGATGGACTGTGAGTTTGTCACCGTAGTTCAGTCGTATATGGATTCATAATTTGTCATTGTACTGTTTATTTATTTTCGACTAAATTACATAAATTCTCAATTCGTTTGTATTTATACTAGGGATGGAATCAGGTCTGGAATCGACTCCTAGACTTGAAATATCCGAAAGATGATATTAAACGATCAGTAGACCTAAGAATCGAACCATTTTACTAGGGTTCAAGTAAATCATCGGTTATAGACTTGATTT
Source organism: Calendula officinalis (assembly GCA_963853835.1). Classification (NCBI taxonomy): domain Eukaryota; kingdom Viridiplantae; phylum Streptophyta; class Magnoliopsida; order Asterales; family Asteraceae; genus Calendula; species Calendula officinalis. Next base: position 72,614,149 of record OY970829.1, on the reverse strand, counting down.
GAACATAAATAATAACTAGACACGGTTTCTAGTGTTAGCATCAAATTTGTTAGTTTATACATTTCATATTAGAATATGCTAGCAATTGTATAATAAACATAAACTGAATACTACTAATAATATTATGACAAAACAAATTTTTAATTGATCATAAATCAAATGTTTTTTACTTTTTAATATTTTGAAACTTAAGTGGCTCTCAATCGAAAAGATAAACATCATATTGAAGCTTGCATGGAAGGATACATATTAAATTAAATTATTGTTATATTAGTTAGGATTATAAAAAGTTAATTAAATTTAGGTTACAAGACCCGATTTGTTCGATACCCGATATACTCGGACCCAAAATACCCGAGACCCGATTTCATGTAAAAGTTGGACCTGATACCCGAACCAAATTTTAGTAATCCAGTTCCAACCAGTTTTAGATCCTCTTCGGTACATGTATGGTTCAGTTTTTCAGTTCTATATATTATCCATAGTTTAAACTTGATGTTTGGTCACTACTCCGCATCAGCGTCACATTGGTTTTCTCTCTCCATAATAAAAACATAACAAATCACGATCAAACGCATATAGTTTTGACCAAATCTGTGACCTAACCTTTAGTTTTTTAATTAAAAAATAACATTAGACTGATAATTAAAAAACATTATAATAAAATTTAGTGGTTATTTGTTCGGTGCCAAATTTGTTCCACTCAATCGGCTCTTAAATTTAGATGAGCTTCATGGTTGTTTATTTGTCTAATAACTTGCAAGGCCGTCTCAATGGGCTAGGCAATTTGGGCGACCGCCCCGGTTACCCAAACGCCAAATGGCCCCCTATTTTAGTAGTTCTCTATATATTTAGCCCCAAAAAAATCATACCTTGCTAGAAAGGCCCAAACTTAGCCCAAATAAAAGTTTATTGATATTAGGGAAACAGACGCAGGGAGCCAGGGACGATGTATCCACATGCATGCTAACATTGATTGCTCTCATGGAGAGTCGAGACAGTATCTTGGCAGTTGGAATCCGATTTCTTCTTCCTTTAAGTAAGGACCAAACTCAAAACAACCACTTTTAATCATCATTAACAAGAAACTTCTTTTAATTAAGGCAAAATACAAGTTTTAAAACGTCTAACCCATGAGACATACAACCTAAAAGACAAACTTTCTTTAATAACGGATACAAACCGACTAAACCATCATATTCATGTACAAAAGACTTCTAGTATTTACCCACAACTAACTAGTAAATATTTATATACCAAACGTAGAAGTTCTTCTAGACTTCTAGTACCAACTTCAAGATCCTACTTCAAAATCCTACTTGTTTGCCCTTATCCTTTCCTGAAAATGCTAAACAACTAAAAGATTAAGCTACAAGAGCTTAGTGAGTTCAAGATATGTAAAGTAATACTAATAATATACATATTTATAAAACAATCCATACAAGCAAGGATAAAATCAACAAAGTCCCAATCAATCTCATACGGTCAACAATGCCCGTCAACAACCCGTGAACACCAAGGAGTCATGGAGAACTCGTCCAAGATATAGCAAATGATATTATCCCTCCTTAGGCCATTGAGAGATGATACCGATGAAGTTGATCATGGCGCCCCTAAATGAACCCATGACCGCAAACTTCACCACCTCGGTCCATACCCCAACTCCTCCACCGGGTACCCCCGAGACCACCGCCCGACATATTACACGAAGTAATACTCAAGCCGCCATGGGTCCTCACGAAATGAAATGTCACTCAAAGAAACAAGGAAACACAACAAACAATATCAATGGAACTTTCCGGAATTCAATCAATGGTGCGAGATTTTAGGAAATTACCAAGATCATTTCAAGTATTAAGTCAACATGTCAATATATATGAAACAATTTCTCACATTGCATATAAATAAATATAAGTACTAGAATTCAAATTACATAAAGAGAACTCACCTTGGATTAGCAATTCCAATTAGAAATCAAGCAATACTGATGTCACCGGTCAATGGTGTTATCACAATTCCCCACTTGATGACCTATATAGACATACATACACTTTTATGATCATTATCAAGATCACAAGCTAAGACTACATCAATACTTGACACATTTCCCCCAAACTAGTCAAAATTCCCAAAACCCTAACTCAAATTGTTCATACTTCAGATTTTACTAGTTATGATGGTGAATTCTAATTCAATACATCATTATATGAAGACACTATGACTGAATTTTAACTTCTAAAAACGGACCCCAAACTAGGGTTCAAAATCTTCCCCAATTTCTCCCAAAATTATACTTGCATGAACAAGGATTAAGCATATTACCTATATAAATTGAACATTTGATGAAAACCCCTTTGATTTGGGTTGAAATCTGCCTTAAATCATGGGAAATCGCTAAAAATCGCCGTAGCTCGATGGGTGTGAATTTTGGGTGAAAAATAAGAAGTTTTGGAGAAAACCCAGATTTTAATGGTCTGGTCGCAAGAGTTCGAACGACGAACTGCTACTTCGCACCACGAATTCTCCCTATTTAAAGTTCATGCCACGAACTGCTAGTTCGCGCCAAAAATTCTCCCTATTTTCGCGTTCGTGACCAAATTCACGGTCACTAAAATAAGTTGTTGTTTGTTTTGGTGCATTTTTCACGCTGCGAACTTTGAGTTCGCATCGCGAACTCCTCAAATGCTGCAATTTTCCAAATTCTACTCCATTTCACTTGTACCACATATCAATAGGCAATAATCTAGATTTTACCTTGTATTTTTTACCATAACCACCTAAACTACTTCCTCTTAAAGTACAAAACTAATTTCCTATTTTAATTTGATATTAAATAACTTAATAAAATGCATAAATAGAACTCGTATGTTACACTTTAAACACTAATTGTTGCTTCATCAATCATCAATCCCTCATCTCTTCCATCACCAATTTTCGATTTCAATTTTCAATTAGGGCATCAGAAGTAGTGAAGCACAGTTCATAGGCGTTCTTCCGATAAGTTTCAATTTTCGATTTCAATTTTTGATTTTTGATTTTAATTTCAATTTTCGATTCAACTGTCCATATACCCCATGAATAAGAACGACAATGCATATGGAATTTTTTAATCATGTGTTACAGCAATTATTACTTTGCATTATATCATGTGTTACAACAATTTAAATCGTAATGGTGAAAATGAGTCGAGCCGTTCGTGAGCTACTCGGGATCGACTCGTTAAAAGCTCGAAACGAGCCGAGCTTAAATGAGTATGAGCCGAGTTCGAGCTTAACTTATATATTATATATTTTTATACTTATGTGTGTATGTATACTATACATATATATGTATATAACATAATATAAAAATGAAGTGCTTATATAATATATTAAATATTATAATTAAATAAAAAAGTTTATATATTCTGTGTATATGGGAGCTTAAATGGGCCTAATCGAGCCGAACCCGAACCTACGAAAACCTAAACGAGCCGAGCCCGAGCTTTACGTATAAGGCTCGAAACGAGCCAAGCTCGAGCTCGAGCTCCTTCAAACTTAAATGAGCCGAGCTCGAACCTAGTTGAGCTCGGGCTCGACTCGGTTTATTTACACCCCTAATTTAAATGTGTTACATCAGTTTTTATAATACATAAATAAGAACAAGAATGCAAGTAAATGGTTGTTTAGGTTATATCAATGAATCTGATAGTGATTTCTTTATTGTGAATCCTTGTGGAATTTTTCACTTTATAAATAAGATTTAGCTTATTCTTTGAATCTAATAGTGTTTTGGTTATTAAAATTTTGCAGAAATAATCAAAGTACATTTGCCTCAAGTTCAGTTATACAAGCTTGATCAGATTATATCATCATAAGCTTGGTCATGGAAAATTCTTGTTGGTATGATAGTCTTGATTTAATTTTATGTTACATGGCAAATTCTTGTCACAAAGCAAAAACTTTTTTTATGACATGTCAAGCAATATATAATATATTTTCTAGTTCTACAAAAATATGGAATGTTTTACCTGAACATGTAAAAGAATTAACATTAAAATCATTGTGTGCTCCTCGTTAGGAAAGTCATATTGAAAGTGTTAAAGTTATAAAGAGTCAATTGGCACGGGTAAAAAAAGGTTTAATAAAATTAGGTCAATCAAGTGATGATGGGAAGATTTGTAAAGATGTTGAATCATTGGTAAATGGTGAACTTTCGAGTTTTAAATTTGTTGTAAGTTTGGTCATTTGGTGTGAAATGTAACGACCGGAATTTTTATGATTTGTATTTGAATTATTATTCGGGTTTGTATGAATTTAAAATATTATGATTAGACTATATTACCGTTATATTAGATTAAATGTTGGGATGTTTAAAACTTGTGATAATGGAAAATGGGTCAAGATTAGGGTAAATCAAGTTGGAAAATCGACTTATGTCTGGAGCAGGGAGATCGCGGCGCGATCTCCGAATTCGCGGCGCGATCGGTGTGGGGGTCGAACAGCGACCCGAAATAGCGAAGTCTCATAAACGCGATTTCTAGATAGCGTCAAGGATAGCGACGGGATAGCGTCGCTATTGATAACGCGATTTATCGCGGGGCCATGGTTCGCGACGCGATCTTGGATATCAGGACGCGATCTCTGTCTGGACTATATAAAATCGTGGAAATCAGGGTTTTAGCTCATTTAACACCCCTAAAACCCTAGTGGCTGTTTTTAGAGAGAGAGCTCGTTTTTGGTGATACTTAGCTCAAATCTTCATCAATCTTGGAGATTTTAACATCAAATGTAACACCCTAAAATTTACAAGATTTTTAAAATTTTTGAAAACAAAATTATAATCAAAAGGTCCCATAAATAAATCTCAGATATTAATATTTAACATTTAAAACGTATTTATTGCGGAAATAATTAAAATAAAGTAAAGTGTTTTAAAATATTAAATGATGTCCACATCAGTAATGAAAAGATACAACGGTCAACCGTCCACCTTCTCCCTTCCTTTGCTGGTACCTGAAACAATGTGGGGGAAGGTTTGGGTCAGCTGGGGAAGCTGAGTGAATAATTCTCAAAATGCAAACAATCATAACATACAACACATGAGGGCACATCGGTGTACTCCTACTCAGAATCTACTCGATTAATTACTCAGATTTATTTCTCAGATTTTATTACTCAGATTTTATTACTCAGATTTTAATTTATATAGCGCGCTTGTGTGATTTGGGACGAGAGATCAACCTCGCCCCTCCTCACACCTCAGATAGGCATAAGCCAAAACTCAGACGGGAGTGATCCCAAAACTCAGACTGGAATAATCCCAAAAACTCAGACGGGAATAATCCCAAAAACTCAGACGGGAATAATTCCAAAAACTCAGACGGGAGGTGATCCCAAAACTCAGATGTGTGTTATTATGTTTTATTATCTCTTTAACATAATTATCTCAGATTGCCCTAGCAAGTAATAGCACAGAATGACTCTGTGCCGAGCTCAGTTACCCAGGCACAATGTCTCAGATCATGAATAAATAACCAGCTGCTCAGATACTCAGATAACAGATCAAACTCAGATAAGAGATCAAACTCAGATAACAGATCAAACTCAGATAACAGATCAACTCAGATAACAATTATGGTGCAAGAAATGTAACACGTAAGTCATGCATGTACAACGTTAAAACTGAATACACGGTGAGAATACTCACCTCGAGAAATGCAAGCTCCAAAGGTTCCCGACAATCAGAAAGGTAGCACTTATCTCCTAGACGGTCCTATAACCAAAAAGTGAAACCCGGAATTAAAATCCTACCCGAGGCCTTATTTCAGAAAACTGGCAGCCCCCGTCAGTCTCACGGAAACTGCCATAACTCCTAAACGGTTTATTAGATTTTCTCCATCTTTTTACCATGGCTAGAAGACAATCAGAACTACAATTTACTGTGAGACGGTCACTGGCCAAAACAGACTCTAAGTGTCTCAAAACAGGCTCACAAAACAGCATAGTTGCACAGGTCATTTTCCTAACAGCAGCATATTAGAATGGTTATAACTTTTAATCCGCAAATCGGATTAACGAGAGGGTTGCGGCATTGGAAAGCTAACTCAGAAAACAAGTGACCTGCACGGGCCAAAAATCCAAAAACGTATTTTAAGTGTGGTAAAAACAGTCCCGAAGTCGGAGGACAGATTCTGATAAAATCCAGCATATTAACTAAAACCCGTTTTTAAAACCCAACAACAACCCGTCTATTCCCGAGACACCCGACACTTGCAAATTCAGTGGTTAAAACCAATAATAACCCAAAATAAAACCGATTACCATACTGCTCAAAGTAAGGAACAAACGATAGGGACAAAAGAGAAGAATTACTACCTATGATTTCAAATGGCGATCGATCTCGAATCAGAAATCAACTCAACGATTACAGTTCTGAATTCCTTCGATCCAATCTGATTACGAGGGGGCAAGGGCTGCTCGATTAGAACTACAATCTGGTACGAACAACTATGAAAACGGATTGGCAAGAACCTCCTGCTAGAAATCAATAACACATGCTAGACATCAATACACCTGCTAACCTCCTCCTCTGCTCGTCCCGATCATACAATCTCAAAAGGACACGGGTTAAACAAAACTCGATCAAAACAATAAGAAACAAGGGGAACGGAAAGGTATAATGATTACCACATACGTGACTGAAAATCTGGTGGATACAAGACACCACCACCGGCGTCTACCAAATTTAATTGGCTGATTACACAACCGTGGCTGCTCCAACTTTGATAGAAAGAAAAAGAAAGAAAAACGGAGGAAGGGGCTGTTATGCGAATGATAGCAAAAGGACTACCAATATGCTCTTTATTTCACGCACACCTATAATTCCCAACATAAGTGACCTGCTTGGCTGCTACATAAACCAAATTGTCGGTCATAGCATGGCCACAGAGAAAAATTTAACATGCTTGCCTGCTTCTATAACTACGATGGCCACCTCCATAAATTCTCACATGCGTGGATGCTAATTGGCTAAGATCATCACCTCCAACAATTTAACAATTAAAACTTTACTGCCTCCTACTTTAAACTCATACGCCGTCAATCACTTGCATACTCCTTCCTACTCCAATTTTTCGATTGAACAATACGAGATAAAGAAATAGAACAACGAATGGAAACGGCTGGGTATTTGCTTGGTCGAACCAAAATTAGGCAAAGGGGTTTTAGGGTTTAAATCTACTAACTAATGGACCCTTAGCTCATATTAGGCCTTAAGCCCAAAAACTAATTAAAACCCGACAAGAAAATATTCGTTCCTTAGCCTTGGCATTCAGCTGGCCCGACTTAAAAGAATATCATTCCACTCTTACGATTAAATAATCGGTTCAAACTCGATACGGACTATTTAATTACACTTAATGATATATGACCGTCTACAAAATACTAAAGTGTCCAAGTAATTAAAACGTCTAACTTGTACGAACTGTCTAACTCTTTATAATTAATTTACTAATTATTCATTTTAAATTTAAATATGTCGATTAAACTAATATTATTAAATTATTAAAATTTCAGGGCGTTACATCAAAGGTAAGGATTCTTGATCCTTCATGCTTGGTAATTAGTTTTTCAAGCTTTTTTGGGCATCAATGGTGGTTTGGGGAACCAACCATGTCATCTTTGGGGAAGATGACCAATTATGGGTGTAAACCTTTCCTTGTATGCTTGTGATCAATGTGTACAAGTTAGATTTGGGGTTTATGGATAGAAATCTTGAACTAGGGTTTGAGATTTCACCAAGTTGTATGAACTTGGTGATTTGGGGATATTAATATGGATTAATTAGTGCTAGTGATGGATAATAACTAGTATTTGTGATGATATTGATACTAGGTCAAGAAGACCTTGTGATTGGGAGTACTTCTTTGTCTAAGAAGTAAGGATTTGTGTTGATTAACACAAGTATTGGATAGCATTGCTAAGGTGAGTACATGTGATCTTTTCTGAGTACATACTAAACCATGATTCATAGTTTGAATTGATTTCTTGGAGTCTTTATTATATAACTGTTTTTAATAAAGAAGATATTGAATTGAATTGACTTGAATTGAATTGACTTGAATTGACTTGAATTGTACATTTATGTGTTTAGTTACCACTAGTATGACATGAGTTGTATATGGGGCATTGACCCAAGTTGATGATTTGTTATGTGGTAGCTAATCAATTGGATCCTAGATAACCCACACAAGTTGGGGGAGTTAGTGGCTACTACTTGGGGCGGTACCACCCTGCGCAAGAGTAGTATATCGAGAAATAGATAACCCAGAAATCGGGGGAGTTTGAGATAACCCGGAAATCGGGGGAGCAAATAGATAACCCGGAAACGGGGGAGTTCACCTAGATAACCCATATCGGGGGAGTTTATTTCGGGGAGGCCCGTTACGTATGTGTTGGGCTTATGGCAAGCCTTAGAGTATGTTTGGCTACGTGCAATGTGATAATTATTTAATTATTATTTAATTGCAATTATTTTCTAACCGGGTCTAAAACCCATGTTTCTCACGAGACAATTTGTCTCACGTACTACATTTCTTTGTATGTACTCAGGTTCGGGAGCTAAGGATTAGGCAGCCCGTAGTGTTAGCATTGGATGATTAGCTCGGTGTACCATTTGATTCCCTAAGACTTTAGTTTTGATATGATTGTAACACCGATTTTTGGCACTTGTAATCATTCCAAATGTTTTGTTTAAACTACTTTCTGGATTTTATGGATTTCTATTTACTAAACTTGTTTATTTGAAAAGTTTAAATTGAGTTGAAAAATGTAACGACCCGAAATTTGTAAATAAATAAATTGTACAAAAATATGATAAATAAGGATAAATCGTTTAAAGAACGTAGGAATTGGTTTCGTGTCATTTGGACACCGTTTGATATGGTTAAGGACGGAAACGGGCTGAGTTAGACAACAAAAAGTTGCAGCCTAGCTGCCTGGGGGAGTTCGCGGCGCGTACTCGGTGTTCGCGATCGCGAGGAAGGGACAGTGAGTTCAAGGTTTTGAGGCATGGAGTTCACAGCTCGTTCCCGATCGCGAGGAGTTCCCGACGCGGGAAGTTCACGACGCGAACTCGATTTCACGAACGCGAACCCTGTCAGTTGTATAAAAATGGGTTTTGGGGCTAGGGTTTGGACACCTACACCCCTATACCCTACCAGCCATTATTTTGGAGGAAGTGCACGGTTTTTGGTGTTCTTGAGCTCAAATCTTCATATTTCTTGGAGATTGTTGATCTAAGGTAAGAATCTTTGTTAGTTTATGCATCTCTTTGATATTTCAAGTTTTACTTGGGCATCAATGGTGGTTTGGATAACTCACCATGTCATCTTTGGGGAAGATGACTAAACATGAGTGTAAAACACTCATTGTAGACTTGTAATCAATGTGTACAAGTTGGATTTGAGATTTATGGATAAAAATCTTGAACTAGGGTTTGAGATTTCACCAAAGTTGTATGAACTTGGTGATTGGGAATGTTAATATGGGTTAATTAGTAGCTAGTTATGGATTTTAACTAGGTTTTGTGATGGTATTGATGCTAGGTCAAGAAGACCGTGTGATTGGAAGTACTTCTTGATTAAGAAGTAAGGATTTGTGTTTGCTAACACAATTTTGGGATAGCATTGCTAAGGTGAGTACATGTGATCCTTTCTGAGTACATAGTAAACGATTTTTAAATGATTAAAAGATTTTTTATTTAATGTATGAATTGATAAAAAAATTGATTGATATGCTTACTTGTTATGAAATGGAATGTGATCTTGATATGATGAAATGATGATTGAAATGGGGCAATGGCCCATATTCGTTGACCAATTATATGCTAGTCAAATTCTGAAAACGATAACCCATTCGTGGGGGAGTTGAGATTACTACTTGGGGCGGTACCTCCCTGCGCAAGGGTAGTATATCTATGAGAACGATAACCCGACATTAGGGGGACTATGATAACCCGATAAAAAGGGGGACTACGATAACCCGCGAGACGAGGGAGTGACGATCTCGGTAAGTTTGGGAGAACCCCAATTACCATGAGATCTTTTGATGATAACCCACATCGGGGGAGTTTACTTCGGGATGACCCGTTGCGTATGTGTGAGCTTTGGATAAGCTCGGGACTATGTTTGACTTACGTGCAATGTGATATTTACTTAAATATTATTTAATTGCAAATGTTCATAAGCGGGTCCAAAACCCATGTTACTCACGAGACATTCTTGTCTCACGTACTACGTTTTCTTTTATGTCTATGTACTCAGGTTCGGGAGCTAAGGATTAGGCGGCTCATAGATATGACATTGGATGATTAAGCTCGGTGTACAATTTTAATTTCCTTAGACTTTAGTCTCGATATATTTGTAACACCGGTTTTTGGCACATTGTTAATCATACCGAATGTTTGATTTGAATTACATTTTGATACTATGGTTTTTGTATTAAACTTGGATTATTTAAAAGTTTAGATTGTTTTTTTAAAAAAAATTGAGGTGTTACAAAAAATTGGTGTGTTACATGAAATTTTATACAAAGTTGATTTGGTAAGTAAGAAGTTACACTCTAATGATATGCCTCTTGATGTCGCAATAAGAAATTTGGTGGGGTTAGTTGAATTTTTTTTGAAAATTATAGGGAAAATGGGTTTGATTTGGCTATTAGTGAAGCTAAAGAAACGACGTATAAAATTGGAGTTGAACATGAATTTCCCAAAAAACGCAATTCTTGTAGAAAAAACAAATTTGATGAAATTTCAAATACCGAAGGAGAACAAAAATCTTCTCAAGATGCTTTTCGAACTCATTTTTTTCTTGTTGTATTAGACATGGCTCTTTTACAATTGAAAAGTAGGTTTGAATGTGTTACTCGCGCATAAGATATGGTGGATCGTGTCGGTTACAATGATGTTGGTCGAAAGAGGTTTTTCCAAGCTTAAACCGCTGGAAGTCATATTTTTGAACTTTTATGTAATGGTTTGAACTTTTTATGTACTGGTTTGAACTTTTTATGTTTTCTGGTTTTGATTTTTGAAGCAATCAGATTTTGAGGTTTGGTTTCTACCTTGGTGTTCTTCGATTATTGCTGTTTAGATTGTAATTCTGATTCAGATTTATTTAGAGTTTTATTTAGTTGTTATTTTTATGTATTATGATCTGGAGCATGTTAAGGGCCCCATTTTATATTTCGCCCCGGGCCCCAAATCGGTTTGAGACGACCCTGATAACTTGTAATGTTTCTTCATGCGATCGTACGAGATCATTTTCACCATGTTGCTCCTCCAAATAAAAGTCTACAGATATTCCCCTATTTTTGTCTTTCATAATCATATTATGTAATATGATGCAAGTGTACATCGTGTACGTAATTTTCTTTAGACTCCAGGTCGTGCAAAAGTTCTTATTATAACTCATTTTTTCTTTAGAACGCCAAAAGCTCTGTCCATAATTTTCCTTGCTGATTCACGCGCTTTCCTATACTTTATTCGCTTAACATCATTTTCGCCTGGCTGTGAAATTGATTTAACAAGAATAGCTTAATCCAGATAATATCGCCATTTGTATGTCTCGTTGTTAGCTATGAATGGAACCTCTTGTTCTTTCTCATCTTTAAGTTAATTAAAATAGTCGATTGACGTATAATGTTAATGTCATTGATCGACTCGGCAAGACCAAAGAACGCATGCCAAAACCACAAATCTTGTAACGCAACCGCTTCCAATAAAATGAATGGTTCTGAATCATGATCACCTCTACGAAATTTACCACATCATTTGGGCATCATTTACAAAATCAACCCTAAACCAAACATATTTAAATCATTGTAACCCAAACTAGAACCATCTCACTCGTATAACTTAACAAATTGGTAGGTCAAAATGGTTAGTGGGACAGTATAATAGTCTCAAATACAATGATAATCTGGGTAGCTAAAATGTTATACAAAATTTTGAGTAAATTACACAGATAGTCCCTGTGGTTTGACCTGAGTTTTGGATTTGGTCCCTAAGTTCCAGAAATTACACCGATGGTCACTAAGTATCGAACTTTGTATCGGTTTTGGTCCTTAAGCCTAACTGACGTTAAATTTCTCTGTTAAATCTGATCATGTGCAATGCACATGAGGGTAATTTAGTCATTCTACCCACTTTCTTTCTCTTTTCTCTAAACCTCATCCCTTCCACCGTCTAGTCTCTCTCCTTAATAATTGAAATTTGACAGAAACCCACACCAAATCAATGGGTGTATCTCTATACATAAAAACCTCTCTCTCTCTCCCCCCCCCCCCTCAGATACTATCTCTCTCCTGCGACTATCAAGTTGAAGTATTATGTACTAGGCTAGTAGCCATTGTGATTGTTGATCAGTTTATTAGAAGCGATGAGTACATCAATGGCGGCCAAGATCTGGTCGGAACCCTCGAGCTTGAACTTAGGAGTTTAAGATTAGGAGGAACCTTCGATCTGGTCGAAACCCTCGTTGGGTAAACCAACAATAATCACACATCATACCTACCCCCATTTGTCAACAACCCATCATCTATCATCTTGAGTACCTTAATCCATTACTCCTGATCGAGCGAATGGATTCATCATCACCGACAGACACAAAAACGGAGACTTTGGATGCACCGCTCGCAATCGAATTTCAGATCGATGAACTGTCGCCATAAAAGGTCACAGGTCGTCCTCATGTCACTCAAAAAGCTTGTCAGGTTAATTAATTCTTCATTATTAATTCTGTTGCTTCCATCTGCTTGAATCGATTTTGAAATTGAAATTGACAGCCGTTCAAGGTGATACAAGGAGGTGTATCGACGCTAATAGCAGAGGCACTGGCAAGTATGGGAGCACATATGGCGTCGGGATGGAAAAAAGTCGTCGGATTACAACTAAGCATCAATCACCTCCGGCGAGCCGACCACGGCGATCTAGTGTTTGTTGAGGCCACACCTCTCCACGTTGGCAGTACCATTCATGTAAGCGGAGATGTGTGTTTGAGTGGGGTCATGTGTATTGTTTGATTTTGTGTCTGCAAATTGTATGTGTTTGATGAAGAAATGGGGAAGAAGAAGTGAGTAATTGGGTTTTGTACACGGATGAGATATGAGATAAAGAGAGAGAGGGGGGTTGTGTGTAAAATGACTAAATTGCCCTCACGTGCATCGCACATGATCAGATTTAACGGAGTATTTTAACGTCTGTTAGGCTTTGGGACCAAAACTGATACGAAGTCTGATACTTAGTGACCATCAGTGTAGTTTCTAGAACTTAGGGACCACATCCAAAACTCATGTTAAACCACAGGGACTATCCGTATAATTTACTCCAGAGTTTTAGGTATATTTTAAGTGATCTTATAATGTATACATCTTTTAAAAAATAAATAATTAAAACTCCATAAAACTAAATGGGTAGACATGCCAACAAGTTTATACATATGACGACCTCAAACCTGACTCGATATATGAACGAGTTGGATGAGTCGACATGTTTTTGACTCGAACCCATATATGCTCAACTCAAACTTGATTATTTTTTTTTCGGATTTTGAGTCAAATTGGGAATTGACGCCTTATTTCAAAGCTCATTTGTCTCCATCTTAAGATACATTTTGTCTATAAAACAATTTGGCTATTCACCAACACAAATTAAATGTAATAAAAACCATTAAATCTAATATATATTACTAAAAAAAAATATTTTAGTTATTTTTCTAAAAAGACTTATTTACATACAATGTTTAATTTCATAATTTAATTTATATATAAATAGATTAGTTAATTGTAGTTTTCTATGAAAGAAAAAATATTATGAAATGAAAATTAACAAAAAAGAATGAATGTAATTTTATCGATGATGATCAATTTTAATCCATCGGTCAAAACAAAAAGGGGTTTTATTCTAACGGAATGTACTAAATACAACCTTAATTAAATTATAACTTTAATTTCATAAAATTATAACTTTAATTAAATTAAATTATGCATTGAATCATTGAATTGAAACTAACCGAATTCCTCCGTGTAGAAAGTAGAACTGAAAACCAACTCTAATAAGAAAACAAGTGGTGGGCTGTGCCTACAATACACGCTACAACTTTTACTGGATCTAGAAAGTCCATCTCAATTTTAGGGTTTTCTTTTATATCGTTTTCTCGCTGTTCCTCTTTTACTCAACAAACCCCAATTCAACAGTCCAATTGGATCTCTCGGTCTCGGCTTCAAGCCCAATCCGATCCTCGTTCTCCAAGAAATCGTTTCTGGATCACGATTACAGGCTGCTGCACCTTGGATTTCATTGGTGTATCCTTGAATTCAGCCATCACGGTATATATATTCAATATAATTTATAAACCTTAACCCTAATTTGTTTTTTCGCTTTATATAATTGTAAATTGTTTGCCGATTTCATGCGATCGATGTTCGTTTAGCTGATTCATTATGTTCTTATATGTTGATTGTTTACTTGATTTGGTCAACGTTCTGTAATCGAATCGGACAATTGTTCCTTTTTGTTTTTTTGATTCTGATTCGTCGTTTAGTTCGTCAATCATACTAATAATCCTTGCTCAGTGAGCTTATGCGTTTCAGATTTCTCTAGACCCCCAATTTCGATCATGAAGAAACCCTAAATTTAATAACTAGTTAATACAATAATATTTAAGATCAAACTGGCATAAATTATACGTATTAATTATGATGTAATAAACAAATACCTTGCTTTCTTAGTTAAGGATTTCCATAAGAACTAAATATATGCTAAGAAACATGAGATCTACTCATTACAGATGAATTTGAGTCCACATGAGTCCACAAATTCACATTATTCAACAAAGTTACGTATCCATTTTAAGTTTTGATAAAATTTTGAAGCGTTAAATTGGAAAAATTCATGATTTTCAATTTCCCCATCTAACTTTTTTCAAAGTTTTTTTTTTTCCGAACTTAATATAACATTTCAATTGAGATTTAATATTTTTATGTGTTCAACCTAAAATTAGGTCAAATGGAGACTTCTCCTGTGAAATGTAATGCACTGGTCAGCATAGAAATGGAGCCCGAATATTTTGACACACCAATGAATGATGCAGAAACACAACCCACAAAACGCAGAAAGAAAAAGTCAATGGTTTGGGAATACTTCACAATCGAAAATGTGGGTGCGGGAGTTAGACGGGCCTGCTGTAAACAATGCAAGCAATCATTTGCATACAGCACGGGCTCCAAAGTTGCAGGAACCAGCCACCTTAAACGCCACATCGCAAAAGGCGGCTGCCCGGTTTTTCTCCGTAACCGTGACCTGGAATCGGGCTTTTCAACCCCGTTTAGTGCACCTGCAAAGACGGGTGTTATTTCTGCAGGCCCGATAACCGACCCGCCCAAAAGGCGTTACAGAACCCCAAGTGTTACTCACTCTGTATTTGACCCGGACCGGGCCCGCCAAGAAATGGCCCGAATGATCATACTTCATGACTACCCACTTGACATAGTGGAGCACTCGGGCTTCATGGCTTTTGTCCATAATCTTCAACCGAATTTCAATATCTCTAACTTTAATACGGTTCAAGGAGACTGTGTAGCAACTTATTTAAGAGAAAAACATAATATCCAGAAGTTGATTGAAGGAATGCCGGGTCGAATATGCCTTACACTTGACCTTTATAACTCGTATCATACAACGGGCTACGTTTTCGTAACGGGCCAATTCATCGATAGTGAATGGAAAATGCATAAAAAGTTACTAAACGTTGTAATGGAACCGTACCCAGAATCAGATTCGGCTTTCAGTCATGCGGTTTCCACTTGTTTATCAGATTGGAATATGGAAGGAAGATTATTCTCTCTCACAATAAACCAGCCCGTTACCGAAATCGGGCTAAATAGTTTAAGAAATTTGCTTTCGGAAAAGAACCCGAATATTCTCGATGGTCAGTTATTGCTTACTAACTGTTTTGCTCGATCTTTATCTTTTGTTGCTCAAGAAGCTTTGAATTCGGGTCAAGAAATAGTCAAGAAAGTCAGAGACTGTGTGAAGTATGTGAAAACATCAGAATCGTTAGAGGAGAAATTTGTTGCACTTAAACAACAACTTCAAGTTTTAAGCACAAAAACGTTATCACTCGATGATCAAACAAAATGGAATACGACTTATGAAATGTTGTTAGCAGCTTCTGAATTAAAACAAGTTTTTTCTTGTTTAGATACGTTAGATCCCGATTACAGCAAAAGCCCGAATGATGAAGAATGGAAGTTTGTTGATAATATCTGCAAGCATTTGGAACAAGTTTTTAATACTGCAAATCTGCTGACATCATCAACTGTCACAACCGCTAATACGTTCTTCCATGAAGCTTGGAAGATTCAGTTGGAGCTGACACGTGCAGCCACAAGTGAGGACGTTTCGGTCAAAGCTTTGACTAAACCGATGCAAGAAAGCTTTGATAAATATTGGAAAAATAGCTGTTCAATGTTGGCAATTGCGGTTGTTATGGACCCTAGATTTAAGATGAAGTTAGTTGAGTTTAGTTTCACAAAGATTTACGGTGATGAAGCTGCGTCTTTTATAAAAATAGTTGATGAAGGAATTCACGAGCTTTTTCTTGAATACGTGGCGCTCCCGTTGACTTTGACTCCCGCTTTTGTAGAAGAAGTCAATGGTGAATCGGGTGATATGAAGCAAAACGGGGGTCTCGGGCTTACAGATTTTGATGTTTATATAATGGAGAGTACAAGTCAACAGTCAAAGTCAGAGCTTGACCAGTACTTGGAGGAATCACTTTTAACTTTTGTGATTGCTCATATTTAATTTCTTTCTTGTTTCTTCACACTTTAACCTTTTGTTTTTTTAATTTACATAATTGCCACTGTTTTGCATTTTTTTTGCTAAACGTAAGATTTAATTGCATTTTAGAAGGATATTTATGTTATAATAGATTAATAGGTTGTTCTAGTTTGACCAAGTTTATGTACCCGATCTAAGTCTTTGGATGGATTGAATATATGACTTCTATCTTGTAAAACATTAAGTAACTTTTACCACTAGACGTTGATTGTATATTTAATTGCGTAATACAAATAAAAGTTTAAAAAAACTCTAATAAATTGAAGTATGTTAATATCACTACAGTAACACTCTGATGATGCTTTATATCTGTTCTAAAGCATACAAAATTACAAATAATTCAAAAATGAATATTGATATCTGACACTTATTATCACTACAGTAACACTGTGATGATGCTTTATATCTATTCTAAGGCTTTTTTTTATTTTAATATGTTATATGTTATGTTATATTAATATAATTAAGAAGAGTTCTTGTAACATGTTAAATCATTTAGGCTTTTACACGTTACTTACCCGCACATAATATCATCTCAACAATTACACGCACATAATGACATGATAAACACAATGATACTATTACAACCCGCGATAAGTACAATAACACAAGCACACGGTACAAACAGCTTAAAACATCTTACCGTTTCTTTTCAACATCTCCAAAATAGATTCAACATTCCTCAAGTCTTGACTCTCTTCTTGTGACTCGGTTTGAGAAAAGTCAACGCTCGTGTAAGTCCGAACCCCGGGCCCACGTCCTTCACAATCCTTTGACTTTCCTTGTTGGGCCCGCCTCACTTCCTTTTGATGTTCTGTTAACTCCAACTTTTTCCTTTTAGACCCCGATATTTCCACATTGTCATCAACTAACCCTACTATTTTCACACATCGATTTATTAATGTTGTAGTTACCTTATGTTTCTTTGGAGGACTAATTGTAGCATGTATTTTCGAGTACTTTTTTTTACCGAGGTTTATTTTGCCATTTCTTGAAAGCTTGTCTAGAACATGAAGTAAGTTTTGAGGATAATTTAGATTGATTTGTTCACCATATGTGGAATTCCAAAAGGCGATTGTTGGATTAGAGATTGAGGAGTTTGGGTGGTCAATAGTTGATTGGAGTAGCGTTGCTTGGAGTGCAAGAAACGTTGAGTTGAAGTTTATTGGTGGCCAACTAATTTGTAGAGATTTGAGGGTAGTTATCCATAATTTATTGAGTTGATTCATTGTGTTTTCGTGTTGTAGTTCATGATCTGATAGCCATTGAAGCAATGGACTTGATAAAATCTAGATTAACAAAAGTAAAAACAAAGTGGAATCAGGCTTAACGACTTTTAATCGGCATGTTTAAATTTTTAATTTTTTTTGTCGTACTACAAAAGTCAAAAACAATTTCAAAGAATGCACATGGATAAAGGTGGCAATTTCACCCATTTACGTATGAACGGGTCGAAGGGTAAAATCAAGAAAATTATACTTGGAACGGGTCAAATGACTCCAAGCGGTTGAAAGTCACCCAAAATGTTTTTTTTTTTAATTAAAAAAAATTATTGAAGTAATCTCACTCTTGTAATCATATTTGACACACTAAATATATGCTTAAGAATGTGAAAAAGAATTACAAACCTCGATAACAGGAATAATATCCTCATCAAAGTGAAGAGATTCTACAATGCGTACCAATGTTGAAAAAATCCTGAAATTATTTTAAAATCAGTTAAATAAAGTTTTAATCTTTTATATGAAAATTGTACCAAAAAAAGAATTATTAAATGTACACAAAATGACAGGACCTAAAAAAATTAACTAACCTAGAGACTGTATCAAGAATCTGCACATTCACTTTCGCCTCTACATACGATACACTTAAGAACCTACACAACTCAACCAAAAATGGAAGAAAAAAATCAATAAAATTGATTATTTGAAAAATAGAAAGAAAAAAAAAAGGTAAATAGTAACATTAAAAACATGTTCTGCTGACCTGGCAGCACACTGCAGGCTGGTTTTGGTGCAACGGGATCTTTTATAATCACCAAAAATGTTATTTCTTCGACATAAATTTGATGATTTAAAAACATCTTCAATAACACATGTTATCACATCTCCATAAAAAGAAAGAAATTCATAAACACGAGTTTTTTCTGTAGCATCAATCTTGGAATAATCTTCAAGAAACCGATCAAAAACTGGAAACAAATTCTCACAACATTGGGAAGACTCGTAAATCGACTTCCATAATTCAATAATTTGTGCAGAATTAATAGTCTTTTGAAATCCCGATGAGAAAACGGTAAACGGGTAGCCCAAAAACCGAGAAACTACAAGATCCCAACTGTCATCATGCTCTGATTTACCATTTTTATAACTTTTAAAGCAATTTGCTATAATAATCCAATGATTTAAACAACTTGGTGTCGAATATTTGTACAATAAACACGTAAACGTGTTTAATATTTCATAACTATCATATGATTCCAACAAAACCGTCACATAATTCGAAAATTTCCATTCATCGTAAGTTGAATTAACCATTAAATGAAAATATGATACTATAAAATATCCCACTGGTGAAACCATGTTTAAATCTTCATTCATCTGATTCAAATTTTCATCAAACTTAATATCAAGTTGAATCTTATAAATCGGTGATCCCAAAATCGACGGTTGTAAGTCCTCAGTAACAATCACTAAAAAATCAAGAAAAGTTTGACCAATACCAGATTCTGATATCTTCTTTAAACTTGTAATAATCGTATCAATACATGACATAATCTCACTAAATTCAACATCTGATCTTGATAGATTGAATTTCACTCCTTTTAATGAAGAACGGAATATTTTTAAAGCAGAATCATACGCCTTACGACTGATGAACAAGTCAACCATTTTGACAAAAAAGTCAAACTGACTTAAATTCCACTGCATCCACTTAACTGAGTGATATTTCACATCTATTTTTTGTGTTAACGCGTAACTATCGACAAGATTTAAGCAAAAATTCCATGACAAAATGTTTTTATCATCGGGTCCCACCCGAAAAACGACTTCTAAAATGGGTTCAAAAACGGTTTTAAAGATTAAAGGTTGGTTAATAAAGGTATCGAGTTTGTGAAGTAAATAATTCCATGTATTTAAGCAAGATGAATGAACTGATAAATCACATTTGGTTGACATGATCCCGATTAATGGCGTCATTATCAGTTTAAGGCTTTTTATTAATCCATTTGTTTCATTGATTTCTTCATATGTTTGTTGTGTTGGTAGAATGATTAGTGCATCAATTAAAGATTCCCATGCAATCTGCCAGAGAAAGAGATTAAACGGCTTTTTTAATACAAAACGGGTCAACCCGACCCAACACGTTTTGACCCGTATAATAAAGTTGCTTTTTTTGACCCGACCCATAATAAAAGATTACCTGTGAAGCAATCTTGACTTGTGGGTCACTGTCAGAAAACGTCTGTTCTGGAATTTTTAATAAATGATTAATTAAATGCCTATTTTTTATAGCATATGGTCCAATTAACCGAATAAACCATCCCCATGCTTGCATTGCTTGAATCTTCATTCCTTTTTTTAATAAATCCTCCAATGCAAAAAGTAGTTTTCTTTTAATATCCAAAATAATTACCTGTAAAAAAAATGAAATTAAATAATCAAAACCAAATAATCAACTGTAAAAAATTGGGTTGTAAAAACTGATAATTTGTAGTCCGTAATTTTCGACCATATTTTTTACTTTTGTAATCTTTAAATATACCTTGGAGAGAGCTAATGGAGGGGGTAATATTGTAAATTTAATTTTTAATAAACATCTTTCAGCCATATCTTTTTCCCTTTTATCTACACTAACAAGTCTTCTATAAATAGGTGGGGCCCATAAATTCGATGTTTCTCTCATCTTTTCATTTATTTGAGTTACCAGCTTCATAACAGCCTGCCTGCACAAAATAAAATAATAATTATTAAAATAAACGAAAAAAGTTATTAATTAAAGAACATTGACCATGTTTGACCAAATTGGCATACCTGCATTGCCTCAAAAGTTGTTGATAAAGATCCAGTAGGATTATCAAGAGCATGGACTATTGCTCTTACTAAAGATTCAATATGAGTATTTATAAATGATTTATTTAATTGTTGAACCGATATGCACCATACTCCTAAATTACAAACCGACTGAAATTAAAGTATACAAGTTAATTAGTACTATTAATCATATGTTTGTAAGTAATTGTATATGATTATGAAACAAATTGTGATATTAACCTTGATTCGAGTGGATAAAATGACCTTATGTAAAGAATTTAGAATTATATCAGCATCAACTCCTGGCATACCCATAAAAACAAAATAAAATTGTCAAAACTTAATAGATTATCTACTTAAATAATCAATGTTTACCTAATTCACTGATAAATTTACCTACCTGAGATAGCAGTAACAATGGATGGATGGTAAATCATGAATCCCATACACTTTAAAGCTTGTGCAGCTCTGCAATTAACCAAATTCAGGCTTATTAAATTAACATATGCAACAATTAATTAAATAAGTAACTAAAAAATAAAAACTTACATTTCCTCATCATCGTCTGAAATATCATTTGCCATCGATGACAGAAGAACGTGAGATGAATCAGCCAGTAATTGAAGCAGTGAAGGATTAGTAGTCGAGTGTTCTTGAAGTTGTAATAACGTCGAATAAAGATTCGATTTTTCTGATTTTGAATTGATGTTAGCACATGATGACAAAAGGGTTTTCAGTTCATCGAGTTGGGTGGCAAAATCCCCCATTTTTACGTTCAAAATTTTCAGGTTGATTGGGTGTAGAGATGAGAGATGAACCCTAGTATCAATTTTCGCGCCATATGTAAGTTTTCCAATTTCCCTGAAGCGGGCAAAGTTTACTCTATGACCGTTGATCTTTTGATAAACTATCATTTCAATCCTCAAAGTTCTACTATGGATGTTCATCAATTTTATAAAGTTTAGGAGAAATAAATCTCAACTATTAATCCATAAGATTTAATGTTTAAAATTAATCACATATATTATACATTGAGGGGTATTTTGGTCATTTTAAAAAATATATAATTTTTTTTTATTTATATTATTAAATTTTTTTTATTATTTTTTTTTAAAATTATTATTTTCATTAATAACACAAAATGTGATGCATACTGAATCACATGTGATTGAACTAAAACATCAAATATGATTAAATATACAATCAGATGTGATTTTACACTAAAATCACATGTGATTAAGTATTACACGTAATTATCAAATAGATTATTTTTTAATGAAAAAATAATAAATAAATAATAATAAAAAAAATTAATAAAAAATGAATAATAAAAAAAAAAAAAATTTAAGTGTCAAATGACTAAAATACCCCTTTATGTATAAAATATGTGATTAATCTTGACTATTAAATCTTATTGATTAATGGTTGAGATTTATTCCTCGGGACTTCGTAAAAATAATGGACCTCCTTTAACATTTAGGAAGTATTATAGCATTGTAAACACACTTCCTTGAACGTAAAAATAAATGATTTAGGAAGTATTATAGCATTGTAAACACACTTCGGCTGACTTTTGGCCTACTTTCTACTAAGATAACATTTTAATTTTATCCGTTCGATGAATTATATAAAACACAAAACCTAAATCGACACATTCATTAATTATTGGGTAAAATATGTCACGTCTTAGGGGGTGTTGCATTCTATTTTTCATAAGCCAGTTTTTCGGCATATTTCATGGTTTATGAACTTACTAGCCTATAACCCGTGATAAATCACGGGTGGCTTATAGAAATTTTCATAATAAATGTTCAAATTCTTTAAAAAAACAAATATAATGGCAAACAAAAGTTTGCAAGATGACTTAAATAAACTTACATAATGAGACTACGATATAACACAAATTATAATTTTACTAATAAATTAAAAACAGTTAATAAATTAAATTCTACAATATCTTATATGGCTTTTGTTGTTGATATCAACTTTTCCTTTCACAATCTCTAGTATTTCTTCTGTATTCAAGATTAAAGCATCACATAAACTTTCCAACTCCGCCTGTCATTCAAAACTTCCATGCTTCAAGTAAAATGGATAGAAAAAACCTCAAACCAACCCGACCCGACTGATATTAATTCAGAAGCATACCTCGCTTTCACTTTCAGTGGATTAAATCATGAGGGTTCCTGGAACGTGCCACGACATCGTGGGACTGTGAAACCCGTAATGTACAAGACGTTTAGCACTATTTTGTAATTTGGATTAATTTAGTGTACATACTTTAAAATAAATGAAAAAAAAAGTTTGTAAGTTGATTTAACGTACAACTTACCTTCAACGGTCTCAAATCAAATATGAACTCATGGGCAGCCGATCCATTCACACCATCGAAAAGAATTGGATAGTGAGACTGCAATATAACACACCAATAGTTATTGTGTTAATAACTTAAAATAGGATAAAGAAAATAACTTAAGACGGACGGACCTCTAACCGTTTTGCCACATAATTTGCATTCAAAATAGCAATCTTTGATACATCGGTTATTCCTTGTAATCCCATCATAGTCTCATAGCAAT
Source organism: Calendula officinalis (assembly GCA_963853835.1). Lineage (NCBI taxonomy): Eukaryota > Viridiplantae > Streptophyta > Magnoliopsida > Asterales > Asteraceae > Calendula > Calendula officinalis. Next base: position 72,590,658 of record OY970829.1, on the reverse strand, counting down.
GTATGTATATGAAATAGGCAAAATAAGTGTGGAACCCCTAGTTGCAGCAGATGTTGTACTAAGCAGCATACAAGATTGCAGGTAAAAAAAACTCTCTTAAAAAAAACCACCCCAAGATGCAATGATCTTGTTTTTTTAAAATGAGTTCGTGTCAAGAAACTCTTTTGTACATGGAAAAAGAACGGGCTGGAGTAATTCAATTTTTTTTATAGTAGCAAGTGTATTAGACTCAATAACAAAAGTTAAAGTTTTCTTAAATTGACAAACCTTTTTAATGAGATCTAGAATATCTTAGATTATCCACAAAACCAATGCAACACCAATCAATTTCCTCATTGGAATACTCTTCTTGGTCCATCTTGAAAACATGCTGCAAATAAAAATCATTTTAATAAAAAATAAATAATAAGATGTAAATATTATTTAGCAAAATTGATAGTTCCTACGTTAAAAAAAAAATAATCATTTTAACTAAATCAAATGTCCCTTAAAATTTCTTAATTGTTCACACATGCAGGATTACTTTATCATGAGGATTATTTCAGTAATCCTCATACGTTAGTTTACATGTTTAACCCGCTAGAGATAAAACTAAGGCCCTGTTTACATGAGGACATATTGAAATTAGCAAGAATCCAAACATTAATCCCCTTGCATGAACTCAAACATTAGATCAACTGAACACTAAAATTTCCTTTCAGATAATGCAAAAGGCAATATAGATCTGAACTGATAACCTACAACATATTACCCTGTTATGATAATTCAAATATGGTGTACCCACATTAATTTAAGCTGGTCATCAGGCAAGTTATGGGCTTCTTTTGCAAGATAGATTTGTGCTGATCATCAGGCAATATACGGGCTTCCTTTATAACCACAATCGTCAGGAGTGTATAAATTGACTGATTGTATTATCACAGTAGTCCAAACTGAAATTAGTAGACAAATTTGTAATCATCAAAACCAAATATAAAACAATATATCGAATTTTGGAGTGCAGATATGGAATTTTCGTCACATTATGAACGCACAAACATTGATTTTTGGAGAACAGAAGGCATTTAAATTACTGAGTTCACTGACTCAGATAGTCACTCAATCATATTATTACTTCAAGGATCAAATTGAAAATGCTACCTCAATTACGTGTACCTCCATAAGCCTTGCAAATTTCTGGCAGCCCTTGTTATGTTACTTTGTTACTTCTCGTTACCTGCATACAAATCAATTACATAATTTTGTTACTTTTCGTTACCTATATACATACAAATCAACTTATTTAACTGAATATTTATAAATTAATTAAGATTAAAGTTTAATAACTCCCTAGGGCACGATTAGATCAATATAATGGTAGCTCATAGAGCTTGCAAATTAATCACACATCATTCTCGATAAAAAATGACTTCAAAAACCTAAATTGATTCTCCAATGCTATTGATTGAATTCACTGCTAACTGAACGACTTGAAAATCAAATTAACTATCATCTGAAATTACAGTAAATTATGGATAAATCAAAAACCTAAATTATGGATTTGTAAGCCTGCGTATTAGTATATGTATATCAGTATGTATATATATTACTTATAAAGATGAAACCTGTAATTTAGTTATTAAAAAAGGATTGGAAACAAACCTTGATTTCAAAACTGTTCAAGGAGATTTCTACCGTCAAATATTCAGAAACTGATACGAAAATATCTTTTGGTTATGATTTGGTTTTCTGTACATCAATCTCAAGAAGAATTGGAATACAACATTTATAGTATATGAAGCAAAATGTAAAATATCAACCACTCTTATACAAAATTAACTACTCTTATACATACCTGATGTTGAACAATCCGAATCAAATGTTGGTATGTATAGAAACCCTAGAAATTCAAATCAAATGTTTGTATGTTTCAATGTTAGTATGATAACACTAATTATCAATGACAAAATCAACAATTAGAAGAAAAATGCAAATAAATTGACTTAATTAAAAAATTGAATCGATCGGATGAGTAGTAGTGAAGAATCGATGGATTAGAGAATAAGAGGATGGTGTTGGTATGCGTCACCATGACTAATGCATAACAGATAACTGCAACTTAACCATTTTGAAGAAACCCTTTGGAAGCTGGTGATGATGATGTTGGTGTACGCGGCTGATTATGATTGAGTGAATTCACAAATTGAAGCAACGGCATGAGGAGCTTCTTCTTCTTCACCTACTGCGCCATTAGAGAATCGAAGAGTGAAAGAATCGAAGAGAAAAATATCACTGCTTCATCCATTTTTAGGGTTGAAATCAAAATTGAAACTAAAACTGAATCGGTCATTGAGAAGAGGATAAACGCACCAGCAAAGAAACCGATTCACGTAAACCGTTCAAAATTTATGAATATGGTTTAAAATTACCAGACGTGAAGTTAAAAAGGCGTGGCCTAAAAACTGAAGCTTAGCAGTTGTTGAGCATAAAATTAGGACTCAATTGAACGCCAGCATGGCTGCCACTTCAATGATGAGTCATCATTGAGTCATCATATGTTTAAAAATCTTTTTTTTATTATATATAAAGATTATGACTTGAAACTGCAAACAAATCCAAAAAATGAACTTATGAAAAATAAATTGAAGAATAAATTAATAAACCCTAACAATAAGCTAAAATAAACGTTCCCTAGTATCTAAATACATTTATGAATCAACTAGCCTATAACTCGTGATAAATCACGGGTGGGTTATAAAAATTTTCAAAACAAAATTTTGCTAAAGTAATATACGAAGTATATTATCTCTCAAACAGTGTAGGGAATATTACCCAGGTTTATAGAAATTTGTTATTGCATGTAAAGGATTGGAAATTTAATCTTTAACAGACATGTAATAATATTTTTTATAATGCTATCTGGATTTTTCTGGTATCTCAACATTAATTTTAATTTTCATACCTACCTATGAATATTAATTCTGTTGACTTTCAAACTTTAAGAATGTTTGTCGCATCGACATAGTGAGTTTAATTTAATTTTTGTCTTAAAAGATCTACTTGGAATTAATCAACACGCCTTTCGTTTAGCATGTAATGGATTTAAGGCATGAACAACCAAAACATAGCAAGAAGAATCATATGAATTTGGCTGTTGTGGTAACTGCATAAACAACATAAAAATCAAAAGTCAACTTCCATACTAAACGAATGAATAACTGAAGTCAAAACAGGTCAGGTCGGGTCAACCTACCAACTTAGGAATAGAAATTTATGATTTATCTTAAATGAAACACATTAGTCGAGTTTTAGACAGTTTTAACCTGTTTCATTTTTAAAACGTTCCGGATAGTTGACCCATGATAAGTAAACCGGTTTTATTAGCAAAGATAAGAACAAACATAGAGTCTCCGAGAATTAACTTTTGGAGAGTTTCGGTCCTTTCGGACAGTTTTGACCCATTTCATTTTTAAAAGGTTTATTTAGAAAATTGAACAATGCCAAGTAAACTTGTTCTATTGTAATCACTTTAACGCACTAATTACATATAAAAATCAACGAAGATAGAGAACAAGTTGTTGATGGGTTAACCTGATCCGATCCATATCGGGGTTTAAAATATACCCGAATTTACATGTTACCAGTCCACACAATTAGCAGCAATTAGCGTTATTTTTCAAACAAAAAATTAAGCTAAAAGGAATGGGTCGAAAAGGACAAATGTCGCGAAGTGTTTTAAAGCATATAACCTTCTAAATTGTTTTACTAAAAAAATTATACATCTATTATAATGATACATAATTTGTAATTATATTTAAGGTTTAGTTAAAAGATAAAAAATGGAAGAAAAAAAGTGTTCCGGCTGCACAATACCTGCGCGTTTCGTAACATGTAATTATGACATACCTGGAATTGCTTTTGGCAGAAGCAGCAGAAGTAAGCACAAGCACTCCTGCACAAACAGATAAATTGTAAATTGTAAAGCTTTTCCAATCTGTGATATACCTTAACCGAATAATCTTTAAATACTTATGAAAATAAGTATTAAGTTACACTCACTATATATTTCTAAAATAACAGTCCAATAGTAAAAAATGGCAACCATCTTTCATCTTTCATGTTATGAACAAATGCATATCGTTCGTTCATATGAGATAAATATTAAAATTTATAAACATAATATATCAAAACCAGAATTCGATGCATTCAATATATTGTGTGATGTTAGCACCTATATAAATCATTGATCTTAATATTTCATTTGTCATTACAAGACATAAAGCGTCTGGCATTAAAAGTCAAAGTATGCACCTGATTTTCTTATGTTAGATTTGTAGTAGTTTTTCTTTTTTAGCACGTTTTGACCGAAGACCTTTTCAGCAGTAAACGTACACAAATGGTCAACCAATTAGATTACTAAAAAAGTTTAATGGCTCATTTATATATAAACAGAGCCCGTTCATATGCAAACGGATCTAAAAGGAATTAAGACTAACCCGGTTGTTTTTGTGGTGGTATTCTTTTTCAATTCCAGCAGATCCATCCATCTGCAATTTAGAAACATAATCCAATTAGTTTTATGCTACTAATTGCTTCATCATGCCCTTGAGCTTCTAGATAAGTGCACCTCATGAGACACCTTATATGTGTCTAATACTTAATAATTAAATAATAATATTATGAACATCAAGTCAACTCACCTTAAAATTGCACTTATGGCTCTCATCTGACAACATTTTCCGGTGAGGACGGTTATGGTGGTGGTGGTCAAACATACCACTAAAATTCCACACACAGCTGAGTTGATCCGGTTTAACTATTAGAGGGCATTTTGTTGATTTTCTTGCCATTATTGGTGAAAATGAATTATGACAACAATCAAGAAACTTGATTTACATATGAGTTGCTTGATGCCATCAATCCATTCGAAATCCTGCACCAGCGATAACTTCTTCAATAATCACTTTCTCATAGTCAATTTCCGTACAATCACCTCCCGTAACCCTAATTTCAAGTCTCGATAGCAAACACACTTCATCCTCCAAAGTCCATTTCAAATCCCTAATTGTCAGAAAAATACTCCCAATATACAGGGTCAATTTGGAAAAAATCTCGAGTGTTTAACATCAATCAACCCTGATTTCGTTAACGAAACAAACTGTTCGATGAAATAATACAAACCCTCCCCGCCCCTTGCAACGACCGAATGAGAAAAGGAGGTCGGCAAATCAAGTGAACATGGGAGAAAAATAGTCGCCACAAGGGAGTTATAAAACCATTTGTCGGTAACTATCTATTCCATAAATTTTGGCCCACGTTTGGTAGTTATCTCCATTCAAAAACTGGTTTTCTAGACAGTTAGATATATAGGTGATGTGGCGCCAATTCATCAATGACTCATCAATGAGTCAGCAATGACTCAACAAACAAATTTAAAAAAACTTTGGTTTATTATGTACTAGCCTATAACCCGTGATTAATCACGGGTGGCTTATAGAAAGTTTCAGCACAAAATTACAAATACTTAAAGTAATAAATATTATAGACTATCATAGTAATAAAAAAAAGTTCATAGATGAAATTCACAATTTCATACTAACTACATGTATGATTTATGCAATTTAGTAAAAAAAAATAACCAGATATGATGGGATGATTTATGCAATTTAGTAAAAATAAAATAACCAGAGATGATGGGATGATTTATGCAATTTAGTAAAAATAAAATAACCAGAGATGATGGGAAAAAAAAGTTAACCAAATCATAAATCATCTCGTGGATTAAAAACTTGACTGTGACCCGAATGGCTCGCCAATGAAAAGGGCAAAACGTTAACGGGCCGATTCACTTCACCCATTTAGAAAAAAAAACATGGAATTTAGAAAACTTATACTCATGTTCTTGTGCTCATAAGATCAAATCCCGCAAATGGGTAATCCAAAGAAGGATTTGTTGAAGTTCTTGGATACTTTAAAGCATCTGCAAATGGATCAACGAAACAACAAACGGGGCAACAAAACATCAAATATATATATATAATTAGGTTGTTAATGCATTGGATGCGCCAAATTAAAGTAGTGTGGATGTCGGATCCAACACTTTAGTTGATAAAATTACTTGCAATAGGAATTAAAGTTTATTCGCAAAAGAAAATGCCTAAGAAAAGGGGCCCGTTGACATACATCACCTTCTAACGATACACTTCAGTTTCTAATTTGTTAATTCTAAATCATTAATTCTATTAATTTATTATCTTGATAAGAAATCAAAATTTGACATTATTCTTTTCTGCAATATCCTTGATCATGCAAACAAAAGTTGAACCAAACAGAACAATTCAACTCAAATTCATTGCTAACCATAAAGTGTTATTTTCAAAGCTTTCAACTTATTCGACCCGTTTGGCCTGTTTCTTTTTAAGTTAACTTGTTTAGCATAGCTTTGACCCGTTAGAGATAAAAACATAACACCTTTATATGTAAAATAAATTAAGTTGAAGAATAATTACCTGACATATAGTGCATTTTGTGTCATCCATTTCCATTCTTTATTATTGTGTATATGCAAATTTTGATGAATTATAATAATTCCTCATTAGATAGTGCTATGCCCACTATGCGAATTTCTTCCTCTACTGCTTATAATTCCTACAATACAAAATATATACGAAGTATATTAAATATGGACTATTTGCTATATAGCTTTACATAAATTTTCACATGAACTTAACGAATTATTATCAGTTTCTACAATATAGTATAAAGACTTAAGGACATATTATCAATGTCTAGTCTCATGTCCTTGTGTGGATCATATAAGTTCAACCTACCAACAAATGTATTTCCAACAGTTTGCTGCACAAGGAAAAATATATAAATTAATAATTAATATTTATTTTATATATGGCTATGGTAGTATATGTGAAGCTGCCAAATATTAAGCACATGCTTTTTCGTATATTTTTCATAAATCACAAATTATTTGCTATCAAACTTCTAAGACAAATCACCCAAATTTTTAAATCAAGAATGCTCAATTTTTTAAGCCTCACAGCGCCACGAAGTGTGTATAAAGACAAATCAACGAATATTCGGTTGGTTTCTTTATGGTGAAATTGAGCAATTTAAATTGGCATCCTAATTATGATATTCTTTGCCTTTTAGGGTCAACATAAATAGTTGACTATTAACATATATGGAAATTTAACTGTCCTTAAGTCCGTTATTTTAAGCATATGTGTTCTTAGTTGGTGCAATAATTCAATAATTATAAAAATTTACAATTGAAAAGTGCAGATTGACAATAAATAACAGCAACACATGGTTGTTTAGCTGTAATTTTACCAAGTGACAAAACAGGATTAAGAATCTAATGTGTCAAGTTCATTCAGGTTACGTAACCTCTATAATGGGTTAAACTGGTAATATAAAAAAAGAATATCTTAAAGGGAAAGGGGTCAAGTGGGCCAAACATGTCAAGAGTCACCAAATGTAATTTATAGTGCATAAGAACTAAATCATATTAGTGAAATAAATCATATATAAATAGATATATTAGTACACAAGCGAAGAAGGTAGATTTACCTATGATTGTGCTGTTCATATATTGAAACACCATGATTGATTTTTCGTATGGATATATGATACGAACCAACTAGTAATCGAATGAACAAAGAATAAAAGATAGAATAATCGACTTTCGAGAGGTCGATAAAGCTCTCCCACAGAATATCAAAACCAATTCATCATATTAAGCATAAGAATTACAATACCCTAAAGCCTTATTTATAGATCTCTAGAAAAGATCTATTCCTAATAAGACCAATCTACTAAATAAATAGAATTAAACTAATAATAGTAATAATAAGAAAATAACAATAATAAATATCTTGTTGCCATATTCAGTTCATATCATTACTCCGCCCCAAAAAACACCTTGTCCTCAAGGTGTGTAACTTCTACGATCTTGATTCCGGGATCCCATATCTTGACTTGTAGATCCATCTTCCGTGGATCATAGTAATACCGCAAAATAGTCACAAACAAATGTTGGTAGCATTGGGAGATATTGACTCTTTTGTGATACGATGCATCCACAGCGGAGGAGGGCAACTTTGACTGATGTTGTGGTTGTACGGTTGGCGGCAGCGGTTGATTATGAGAGGGTGGTGGTATTGTCGCAGCGGCCCTCGGCTGTGGAATTGTAGTCACGACTACCGCCTTGATTATTGGCGGTGAAAAGGATGTGGTTGTTGGCACCGGTGAAGCTGCTGCTTTTTCTAGGGTTTGGTTTCCATATCGATTTCGGAGGATGTTCATAATTTCCTCGTGACGTTGTCGTTCCTTTTCCTGCATGGCTGCTATTTGTTCAAGCATGGTTGCCATCCGTTGTTCGATCTTGGTTAGCCTTGCTGTGGTTTCTGTTTTATGTTGCGCCAGATCTCTGTCAACATCAGTAATCGTTCTGGACATCTTGAATATACGAACCCAGCCCATACTAGGCTCGCACCATGCTCATAAGCTCAAGTGTAGAACTCACTCCCAAAAGCTAGCTTGAAGGAGGAGGGGACACTTAGGCTTATAAGCCACCATTTAGTTTTTACTCTAGCCAATGTGGGATCATAACAATACCCCACGCTTTGAAGAACCAACGTCCTCGTTGGTCACGGCTATGTTGGTCACGGTCGGCACCCTCCTTTCGGGTCCGAGCCACCACTCCACAGGCCACCACTCCGAGCTCGTTGGTCACGGCTATGTTGGTCACGGTTGGCACCCTCCTTTCGGGTCCAAGCCACCACTCCACAGGCCACCACTCCGAGTGTTGGAACCTCGCAACGTAGGGCTAGCTCTGATACCAATTGATACGAACCAACTAGTAATCGAATGAACAAAGAATAAAAGATAGAATAATCGACTTTCGAGAGGTCGATAAAGCTCTCCCACAGAATATCAAAACCAATTCATCATATTAAGCATAAGAATTACAATACCCTAAAGCCTTATTTATAGATCTCTAGAAAAGATCTATTCCTAATAAGACCAATCTACTAAATAAATAGAATTAAACTAATAATAGTAATAATAAGAAAATAACAATAATAAATATCTTGTTGCCATATTCAGTTCATATCAATATATAGCAACTGAGTTGTTGACGATCCATCTCGATGTTTGATAATCCCTTAATATCTGAAAACATCTACCTAAAAAATCACCAAACATTAATTTTTAGGATTTCATCAAAATCAATGGCGCAATGAACCTTTATTCACAATATTTTAATTTGATTAATAGGATTTGTGAAGCTTAAATGTGCATAAAAAAACTGAGATGCGAAAGTATTACTTGCTGCTCGTATCACCATGGTCGAACTTATGTTGATTTCCATAATTCTTATTTCCCAAAGGAAAAGCAACGTTAAAATATAAAAACCTAAATAATTTAATTACAAAATTGAAGTTGATTTTGAGCTCAAAATGAAATCTCAAAGATATATGGCACCGGAATAAAAAAAAAAGTGGATATCAGTCATTGAATATGTTCATAGAGGTATTGGTTGTTTAAAAAAAACCCTAATTTACAATTGGGGATAAACGGTTAATTAGCAATTTCAGTTGGCCTGTAAGTTACCTTGGTGAGATTTTAGGTTCATCATGCCAATAACTACATCCGCATAAAGTTTTTGCTTCCAATCCTAAATGGTTTGTCGCATTGATTTGTTGAATTTCACAAGCGAATTCCTTTGTGATTCTAGGGTTTCAATCCGTCTTTGCTACTGTGCTTGCGAATTCCATTACTTTCGTACAGCAAACTGAAGCCAAAATAAGAACGATTATCATACAACCTTACATCGATTTGAGGGGAAGCAACAGAATATGCTACTTAGATTAATATCCAACTTCAATCAGAACCCGAAAACCAAGCCACGCAATTTAGAAACTGAATATACAAATCAATTATGCAATTTTATTTAACGGCTGTTCCGAAATTGTTGCTGCATGATACGACAGTTTTCAGTGAGGTAACTGCGGGAATACAAATGCCAGCGTGGCAACACATAATGGGGACACATAAGGGTAATCACTGCCACTGCAATGATGAGTCATCAATGAGTCAGTATATATAAAAATCTTTTGGTTTATTATATATATAAAGATAAAGATAACTAAGATGGAACCGATTCTCAGTTCCATTTCGTGTATCTATAATCAATGTAATACCATCTTAATTGCTACAAGCATATAAAGTAAGATGTGGTATATGAGCAAACACAATCGAAAAGGAGCAACACTTATAAATTCTGAATAATTCACATATAAAGGCTCCAATTTTGGTATTTCTCCGTGTGAATTAACTCTTACTTCTTCACCATTTAGCAACATTACTTGACTGTGTAAATCCCCGTTTTTGGCGGTTAAATGGAATTCTTCTCGTGTGTTTATTCCAAAAGTTTTGGAATTTAGTGGCGTGTGATGACGTGGCGATTTGAGTTTTTGCGTGTTGTTTTAGTGATAAACTCACATCGACTGTAGTTGTGTTGTCTAGATTGATCAGTAGTAGCGTTATTCCCTTCTGCAATCAAGATTTGAAAAATGACTCATTTACCCTTTCAATTAATAATTAATGTATATAAGAAAAATATAAACATTAGTGAACTTACGGATTCTTTAGCAGTGTGCGTATGATCGGATAAAGTTTGTGGAAAGGACCTTTCTACCCATCAAACGATGCCAAAGAAGAGCACTGTTGAAAAAAGAAACAAATTTGAAATTCACATCAAAATATAATCTTTAAAAAAGGTCAATTTCACAATTTTGACCTAAAAAGTCAAAGCTTTATGAACCATAATTTCCTCCAATCAACGTTTGTCTGCAATACGTTTTCGTGTCATAAACAGACGACATTCCTAGCTGATCCAAATACCTACACAATACAAATATCAATACTTTTCCTAAAAGGGTATTTTCGTCTTTTTACACTTGCTTACCAGAAACTAAACACAAATGCATTTGTAACACGATCATGACCACTATTATAAGCACCACCAGCTTCACCAACCCAAGCAGATGCAGAAGTTACAGAATTTTTTAGAATATTTTCAAGTTGTTTAAATGTATCATCAGCTTCACCATCAAGATAAGTTGGATCGAGTATTTTTTCAACAAGATGTTGATCAACCCCTTTTAAAAACGATAAAAGATTGTAACTTTATGAATTGGGTATCTTCAAATTTGTATAAATATGATTAATTTTTAAAAAAAGATTTACCTGGGCCAAGATTGTATATGTGGTGAGTGATTATATCTAGGGTTTCAGGTGTTTTGCCTATAAATTCCTTGAACCAATTGCTATCAAAGAATCCACCGGTTGCAATTATTCGCGATTTAGGGTTTATATCTTGTCCCAAAATAAGTGTCAATTTCAAATTATAACCAATAATGTGAATTATAAGTGAGTAAATATGAGATTTTATTGATTGATATTGTAATAATTACATTTTCTTAAAATCTCGTGTCTTTTGTTTATTGGACAATTAATTTGGGACGGAGGGAGTATAATAATCATACAAGTTACACTACATAATTTATATGATCAAAATGTTATGGTGAATGAAATTATTGGCAGCCCGTGATTTTTACGGGTAATAACCTAGCACTATAAACTTAAAAAGTATGATAAAATACTTGAAATCGGTTCTAACTAATATTTCGGTTCCAATCGGCCGAACTGAATCCGGAACCCAACCGGTATAAAATGGGTCAGTTCTCGGGTCTAATATTCTTCTAAAAATCAGATCTCGTGTGTTTCAAGTCCTTGTCCATCAAGGTCGGTTCTCGGCCTGATTCCATCCCTAAATTAAACAACCACATGGCATACTTATGGAGCCAGTTGATACACGTGTCACCTTCTAAGATGAGTCCTAATTATCTTTCCCATTTCTCTTTCACTCATTCTTTTTAAAAATCAGATTTTTATTTTTCATAAGAATTCCGACCACACCTGCAGAAAATTAATCGCAAACGGAATTCGTCGGCAGGTAAAAATTATATAACACTGAGCAAATTTCCTATAAAGAATTATATATACATTTCATATTGGTGCTATAATTGGTTACACGCATTTAAGTTAGTTGTTAGTGATCCTGATACCATTCTCAATTTTAAAGAAACCGGTCCTGATGGAACAGAGGTAGATTTGTTATGGTCTTTTAGATTTACATAATTCTTATGCCTGTTTGTTTATACACATCAATAATATTAATTCTAATTGTTACATTTAACGTTCTCATTATTAGGTGACAAAAGCGGTTCCTGCTTTTAACAGAAGAAGTTAAAGTCAGAAGAAGAATGACCCCGCAACATCCGTGCATATATCGAGATGAAATGTTTCGAGTTTGATGGTGTTCGGCGTTTTATTCAATCGTTTATTTTTAATTGTGTATTTACATTTACATCGCCACTTATATTTATTTGCTATTTATAAACTGCATATTGTCACTTACATATTCATATGCTGAATTTGCAGTATACTAAGCATTCTGTTGTACTTCCAAGATTTTTTTAAATTTTGACCAGTCATCCTCATACAGCAAGTAAGTATATTTTTGTATGAACTGCCGGTTTTTATCTGAAATTTTTTTAAATTATAAAGTTAAAGTTATAATCTTCACATCATCTGTAATTATTGAATAAGACCCTAACTGGAACTACACATCAACCCTAAAAATTTTGAAAAAAATGAAACTGTTCTGCATAATAATCCTAAGCAGATTTTGAAATTAAATTTGAACTTTTTATTTCCATTTAAGCCAGATTTGGTTTTTAGAAAGTCAAAACAGTTTTGCTGAAAATAATGTACTCATATTTCAACTTTTTTTTTTAAATTATTTTTGGCATTTGTATTTTTTTTCTTCATAGTTTTTAGTAAATATATTAATGCTTCAAAACGTAAGCATTAGCATGTTCACCAATATTAATCAGATTTGAATAGTCTAAAATTTGCACACCTTATGCCTAAAAAAAATTTATTTAGAAACTAAATTTGAGTCTAATTCTTTTTGAAATTTAGAAAGTCGAATTACACTTTTAAATTTAACACAATTACATATTCAAGGCTTTTAAACTGAGTGGAGGTATGTGGCCGTCAAAAAAAGGTACTCCCTCCGTCTCATAAAAAAACTTCTCATGTGCCTTTTATACAAGTTTTTAGGTGATAGTTAGTGATGAGGTCATTGATAATACTTTTGATTAAAATATAAGATTGAGTTGGAGAGAGAAAGATAATTAGTAGATTTAGTAGTGAGGTCTTTAGTTATAATAGTTTTTTATTTTGTGAAGCCCATCAAATATGAGAAATGAGAAGTTTTTTGTGAGACAAAAATTTGAAATGAAATGAAAATTTTTTGTGGTACGGAGAGAGTATTTAGCTATACCCGTGTTTGCTAAAATCAGTCATATAAACGGGCTGCCTTTTTTTTCATAAGGCCATTGGGCTAAATAATTAAAACGTGTAATTATAAGGCCCAACCGAAATCCTTTTTTGTGTGCATCTAATATGGCCCTGCTAAAGTGCTAATACTGCTACGACCACTAAATTTTCTTTTTTGTTACGAATTTGCTTTGTGTTTAATTTAATAGAAAACGTTCAAGGAGGTCTATTATTTTTATAAAGTCCCGAGAAATAAATCTCAACCATTGATCAATAATATCTAATAATCAAGATTAATCACATATTTTATACATAAAGGGGTATTTTGGTCATTTGGCACTTAAAAAATTTGAATTTTTTTTATTTTTTTCATTTTTAAATTTTTTTATTGAGGGGTATTTTGGTCATTTTGAAAAAAATATATTTTTTTATTTTTTATTTTAAAAATTTTATTTTATTTAAAAAAATTATTTAAATTTTTTTTTTAATTTTTTATTAATATTTTTTAAAAAATTATAACTTTTTTCACTAATAATACGTGATTACATAGTAAATCACATGTTATTGTATAGTGAATCACATATGATTGCATTCTAAAACACATGTGATTGAACTAAAACACTAAATGTGATTAAATATACAATCATATGTGATTTTACACTAAAATCACATGTGATTACATTAAAATCACATGTAATTAAGTCATACTCGTAATTATCAAATAAATATTATTTTTTAATGAAAAAAAAATTATTAAAAACATAAAAAAATAAAAAAAAATTTAAAATAAAAAATAATAAAAAATCGAATTTTTTTTAAGTGCCAAATTACCAAAATACCCATTCATAATAAAAAAAATAAAAATTCTAAAATAAAAAAAATAAAAAAAATAAAAAAATATTTTTATTTTTTTAAAAAAATGACCAAAATACCCTCAATATATAAAATATGTGATTAATCTTGACCATTAAATCTTATTGATAAACGGTTGAGATTTGTTTCTCGGGCTAAACAATAGACCTCATCGAACGCAACTCTCAATTTAATAATGAAAGTGGTATTTTATATTCTTAATGTTCAACTTAATGTCATGGTCATTTAACAACTATGATTTAATGGCTTTGTGTTCTTTTAAGCAACAATATTTTTTTGCTATTTTATCATTTTCATTTCCTTCACTTATGTTCCAGTTTTTTTAAAAGCTTTTAAAACAATAGTATACCACAATATAAACTACTAGATGATTTATAGGTCAAAGCAATCAGATTCAAAAGATCCAATGGATATACAAACACTCAAGATTCGGTATCCTTTAATAGTTAATTTTCACGATAATACAAATAGAAAGAAATCATTTATACATAGATAAAGAAGGCAAACGGGCAACAAGCTGCGTCGGTATCCCTTTTTGAATTACAAAACTAATTCTTTTAAAACAACATTTGTAGATCTAGGTAATCATACTTTGGCAAGATTCAGTATTCTTTGGCAATGATGATTACATAGCAATCAGATTCAAAAGATCCAATGGATATATGATTCGGTATCCTATGGCAAGATTCAGTTCAAGAAATCAATCCTAAGCCTTTTCTTAACAAAAATACTGCACCCGTAAGTGGCTTTGATCAAGTCTACTCTAAGAGGAAAATGTAAGGTCACAAACGAAATAATCGGTAGCAATGCGAACAAACCTACTGCAACAAGTATCCATTGTTTCTTTTGCCCAAATTCAAGGAATAATGTCATACCAAAAGCAATGATCATGGCTGTTGTTGAGATGATCATGGCTGTTGTTGAGATGATCAAGTTAGTGAGACCAATAATCAATATTTTGGGCAATTTGTAGAGAAAATCTTGTTCATTATAACGTTACATGAGGATCGATAAGAACATGAGCAATGATGTAACCGCCGTGAATAATAACAAGGCATCTGATATTGCAAATATTGTGAAGGGAATATTGTTGGTGAAAATTGGCTTCCCGGTATCCCATTTATTCCCTCTGGGCATTGTAATGGCTGCTGCAAACACAAGTGTGGTGATTAGTGCAGTCGTTATAGTGTATGACTCGGCGGTAGTCTTCATCCAATTTTCACCGACTATCACCAACTCCTTGTGTTCGGTTGTAAACACCATTCCAGGTGTTTCATCATTAGAGTTCTTTTGTTGGCGGCTTAAAGGACATCAAATCCTTCAACTTCCTACAAGATTAGAAAAATATGTTAATCATAATATAATAATATTTTGTTACAACTAGGGGTGTCAATCGGGTTATCGGGTCGGGTCGGGTTTGAAGTAAAGAATACCTAACCCGCAATCCGATCCTATTAGGAATCGGGTTGGTCAGGTACTATCTACACTCACATGTTTTTTTTTAACAAACATGATTGTTTGGGAGATACATAAAAGATAACTCATTATTCTCTATTATATAGCATATTTCATTATAAGCTCATATGGTATCATAAACTTGAAATAAAGATGAATTTATATATACTTCTTTCTCTATCTTACGTTATAAGGGAAAAAACCTATAATATTCAATCGGGTCAACCCGAAATCCAAACCCGATACCCGACCTGATGCTCATGTCGGTTTTGTCGGGTCGGGTTAAAATAACCCAATATCAACATAAGATCCGAACTAGCATAATCGGGCTTGGGTTTGGATCGGGTCGGGTTGGCCCTTTTGACACCCCTAGTTACAACAATTTTTATTAGTTAAAAATAAACTCAGTTTCAATTCATTAGATATTTCTAGGTACCTTGAACCATTGGAGTTCAAGCTGTATTTGTAAAGCTGCTCCAGATATGAGATTTAATTTGTTGGAAGGCGCCAATTTTGCAGCTAAATGCAAGAGTTTATTTCCATTACACTCTGATTGTTTTATATATGTTCCTATCGTCGATCATTTGATATAGTATGCTGTCAACAAATTCGGAACAGTTTATCACAACATACTGTATAAAATTGTGACCCTCTTTGTTGGTATCCCAAAGTGAATCAGGAAAACACAACAAAATATATTTCACAATCTTGTATGCATCTTGTCTTGTGGCTTCAAACATAGGATTGGTCAAGTATTGCTAGTGAGGTTTTTGACCAGTCGAATGAAGTATGGTTTAACACACCCCAGATAGTAGGTCGTATGAATCTTTACGAATTTTAATTCTCTGCCTGCAATCTATAACCAAATGCACATGTTAAGCAAGAAATTAAGAAATAAACATTTCTTAGTTCTTTTTTTGATAAGATGATTGTAAGTAGGGGTGTCAAAAGGGTCAACCCGACTCGAAACTAATTATGCTAGTCGGGTCGGGTGTATTCGAGTTGGAATGAAGTTTTTAACAAAGTACAATGATTTTCAAAAGGATGTTATTCTTGTTATTTTTCACAATATTTTACATTTTGATTACTTAATTTTCTGCAATTAAATTAATGTTTCAATGGGCCCAAAATAAGACAGAACACAATATATAGTTCTATTTAATTTCTCAAAAACTTCAAAGTAATGCTTGTACGGTTTTGTTTAAAAAATCGTATTATATATAGTTCAGTTTATGAGTTGGTTATATGATTTTGTTTAAAAACGGTTTTGTTTTTTACTTCAAACCCGATTTGACACCAGTAATTGTAAGTGTTGATTTATCTTACCAGTAATTTGACGGATAAAACGAGGAACATAATAGATCCCTGCTTCAAGATTGGAAGATTGTTAGAATTTGAAACAAGTTAAAAGTTGCTAACAATATAACTTTGTTGTTGTACAGGCATGACATACCATCAATGATCTTTTTTGCAATTAGTTCAGCCCATGGATGACATAAAAAGTGAGCTCTCTCAAACATCCATTCCGTATAATTTTCTGGCTTGTCAAGTTTATCGGGATCTACAATAATGATTGAAAATTCGTTAACATGTAGTTAGTTAAAAAAGTACGGGAACAAATATGTAAGCATGCAGAATCTACAACTACAAACCTGCTTTTCTTTCCCAATAACCTAAGTTAGGTGCAAAGTTTTGGGCCATAACCATCAACACATCTTCACTATATATGTATTGGCAACGCTTTAATATCTCGGTTGCTAATTCTACATATATATTTATAAAAGTTAGGCATATCAACCAAATGGTATACAATTTGGAATTTTAATGAATCGGTCAACTAATAGATGACACTTACCATAATCTTTACGACAAATTGCAAGAACAAGGAGCTCATCACCCATAACTAACTTTCATATGATACAACAAATACCTAGACATCTGAGTATGCATATTTGAAAGAGATACAACTAGTGGGGTGTGACCCTCATTGTCCGTTCCTAATAACATATATCTTCTCCTTTCCAACAACAATTTGGCGGCTTCTATGTTTCCAACAACTGCAACAACGTGAAGGAGAGTGCTACCATTTGAATTTCTCACATCCAATGATGTGTTTATGTTTTCGGGCGGTGTCATTGCTAACAACATCTCTAAGATATCAATATACTTTGTAGAAGCAACTGCTACGTATAGTGGTGTGTTTACATTCTTCGTGATCTTCTCCATCGGTGTAATGCATGCACCCCTTAATCTCATACTAATTTCCTCCTTGTATTCTCTTACAATATTTCTAAGCAGAATTTCATAAACTTCTATATTTTCCTTTTTTTGGTCTTCTGATTCTGAACTATGTCCTGTTATTAATTCCTCTACTCTTTTCATGATTTCCTCTTCTTCTAATTCACCAAAAACAGAGATGTGTTTTATCTTGGTTGAATTCAAAAACAAATAAATAAAAAATAGAAACTATCATAACAATCAATCAATATGTTTCAATGTTCCATTCAAAACTACTTAAGATGTATATACCTGTTGCTTGCTGAGGACCAAGAGGACCATAAGAATGTTGTAGTTCATCCCATGCATCTTTTGCAGTGAACTCTTCGGGTTTGTCTTTGGATATCAAATGATTGAGAGCTTTGGTGGCTACTTCTTGAGAGAGTGACCCAAGAATCCAACCTTTGACTAGCGAATCTGATCTCACCCATGCCTCCTTATCTGTCATTTTCCCCTTTACTTTCTCATCAGAATGTACAAAAGTGCCGTCAATGAAACAAACCATATTATGAATGGATAAGAGACATCGCATCTGTGTTTGCCATACTTTGTACACGTCCTTACCACTAAACTTCACAGAAACAAAATCTGGAACACATGCAAAAGGTTTGAATATGCTTATGAAGCTTCAACTTTCATTTCCTGAGAACACATATAGAAAAAGTGTCAACATAAAGGTTGGTGAGTTCACATGTTTTATGACTCTATAAATCCTTGATTTACATCAAAAGGTTTGTTGGTACAATGTTTGTACTAAAATGACCTTTAAATGTTGTTTTGAAACCATGTAACCAAATTTACTCATGTTTAGTGCTTAAACCCTTTTGTAAATTTGTTTTAACTTTATAAAACACAATTTGCACATGATCGGTGCGTAAACCCATTTCTATATGATTTTATGAAGGTAAGTCGTTTAATACAAACCCATGTACGTTCAATTTCACATGTTTCAAATCCATGAAACCTAATTGTTTAATTTAGTGCGTAATCCCTTATAAGCTAGCTAGGCATATAAGTTAAAGTATAAGTTCATGAGCCTGTAATCAAACCTAAATCCATTTTGCCCAAAGCATGTCGAATCCACAACGTTGTCGAACCTACGACATTTTAATAGATATATATCTCATATGTTACACGGCTAGAGCGACTAGCCATGAGCGAGGGATCAAGCCCGAATAGTACTACTCATATATTCGTTGGCTAACTATACTTGATGATTACAGTATTGTTAGATCTAGACGATCTGACGATAGGAGCGTCTATCAACTCACGGTTATAAAAAGATTAATATCGTAAAAATATAGGTTTTCGTACAGTCTTAATTAAGATCTTTTCGTAAAAATATTTGTTTGAGTATGTCTTTTCAAATACCTGTTATCTCAAAAGGATTATTTATCTCAGTTATCACAAAGATTGACTGTATCAAAATATTGTTCATAAATATTTATGCGTGGTTGATGTATATTTAATATTGAGTTATACGATGTATAACTTCTAAGTTATACAAAGTATAACTTCTAAATCTTAATTCAAATGGTTTATTAAATTTGCAGTGTATTATATAGACTATGGTTTAATTCGGTGGTTGATGTATATTTAATATTGAGTTATACGAAGTATAACTTCTGAAACTTTTGTTGAGCATTAAATTTTGAATTTGTTAAATTTTAGCACGGTTAGCGGTTGGTACTTTATTTTCGTACGATTTGATTTGATTGACATATATTACATTGTATAAATATAATATTTATATATTTGATTGTATCGACCATAAATTACGTTGTCATCAACTCGCTAAATTTATGGTTTCACCCGGATAAATTACTATCAAACTGACCATAAATTACGTTGTCATCAACTCGCTAAAAATGACAAATATTAAAAAATGGTTAAAAAATTAGTAGAGAATAAGTCTTTGCAATAAGCTTTTCAAAAAGTTAGGTATTCCAATGGTATAAAGTTTTTCAAAAACTTATTAGAATAATAATAAGCTTTTGAAAAAGCTACCGTTGGAGATAGAGTCTAAAGGTTAAAGCATCTAACCATGTCACCAATCTTCTCTTTATAAAATGAAGTTTGGCGTGTAGTAGCTTAGCTGGTATCGTATTGTTTGCAGCTTTTGTAGTAGTTGTGTTGTAGCTTTTCTTATTTTTGCAGCTTTTGTTTTGTCTTTGGGTAGGTTTCGTGTAAGCTTGTATAAGCATGTGATGTGCAGTGTCTTGTTTGTTTGTATGTACGGTGTTAATCTTTTTTTCAAAAAAGATTATATATAATATTTCTGATTTTTTAGGTGAGGGGTGATCGCAATGCCGAAACTCTTCCTAGTTAATCTTTTTTTCAAAAAAAAATAAATAAAAAAATTGGGGTTTGACCTTATGGTCAAAAGAGGAGGGAAAAGTAATTATGTGTAATAGTTTGGATAGTCAGCTTTTATGGGTTTTGCATTTGTAAGAAAAAGTAGTATGAAACATATACTTTGGTGAAATTTTTGGAGATGTGAAAAATGAAAAAGCAAGGATGGGTGCAGTGGATGTAGACGTGACAATGCAAGGAGAAAAGATAAAATTGACTAGGTAACTTTCAACTTTAGAAGGATATGTGTCTAAGTTTTTAATTTAGGATATTTTGGTTATAAACAAGTATTTGTTTTATGAAACGTGTTATTATTTTAACTTAAGTTTTATTTGATAATTAACGAGGTTTGGTTATTACTAAATAAATTTATAGTTTTCACCCAGATAAACTACTTAAAAATTGATGTGTGCATAATTAGGTGTGTACTACTGACACATGAAGCAAATTTTGTTAGACTCAAAATGATAAATAATGCTTTAATTGATACAGAGACTGTTTTACAAAATTACTCAATTACAATCGAGTCTGAAAAATGACCCATTTTCGAGGGCTGTCATAAATGCTTAGAAAGACGCTGGAGCATAGAGTCGATGGATACGAAAACCTCACTTTGCAACGTGTTATCGTTTGAGGCACCCTTTATTATTTCTTCCCGCCTTTCTTAAACTATCCTACCCTATATATGAGGCCTAAATTTGAAGAGGGTTTGACACCATGACAATTCCAAGCATTCCTATTCGTCCATAATGCCACTTGGAATTCCCTGATTGGTCCACGTCATTTGCACTAATACAAACGAATCTGGTACAACTTACGGTCTACATTCATACGCTCCATATACGTCAAACGAATCTGGTACGGCTTACGGTCTACATTCATATGCTCCATATACGGCTTCCTACATACAAGGAAACAAATAAATAACTATTTAAAAGATCCTACATACAAGGAAACAAATAAATAACTATTTAAAAGATCCTACATACAAGGAAACAAATAAATATTTAAATACGACTTCCTACATACAAGGAAACAAATAAATAACTATTCAGAAGTGATACACGACTCAATATAATTTCCATAAAACCGGCATTCTATGATTACGGCATAAAAAGCTGGATTGTGCAACGGAACCAGACTTCAGATATTACGGATTACGGCATAAAAAGCTGGATTCTTCATTTAATAAAATGTCCGTGTAACATTTCTTCATTTACCGTTTTTTTGTACAAAATCATCATCACATCTATCGATTATTATGTCAATTAAAATATATAAAGTTTTTGGACATTTTTCTACATACTAAAATTTACAGCATACCCGCCCATCAGGCGGGTTTTGTAGCTAGTTACACATATATAATAATTTCCGAAAACATTTCTGAACGTTTATGGCAACGCCGTATTTGTTGAAGTAACTACTGGCTATTAACCGGGGGGGGGGGGGGGGGGGGTACTCACAACGCAAAAAAGATGACCTACATTAGTAAAAACTTCATGTATAACTTATTTTATATATCAATTGTATAACTTATTTTATAAACGCAAAGAAAATAATTAATTTAGAACGCTAACAATATAATATAAAAAGATAACAACGTATACCAAAAATTATATAGAAAGGTAGAAGTAAAAATGTTAAAAAAATGAAAAAAAAATTAAAAGAATTAATGCCATATTAAATGGAAAAAGAAGCAAAATAAATTTAAAAAAGTTTAATGCCATAGTAATAGTAAAATAATTATAAAAAAAAAGGTATTTAAGTTAAAAGGAAAGGAAAGGAAGCAAATAAAAAAGACGCTTGGGGTGATTGAACCCGCCTCCCTCGGGTTATAATGCTGCCTCTTAGAGCAGGGGGTATGGGGGAAGTTATCCCCACGTTATTTGCTTTTAACGACGCCAAACACCAAAAAGCTATACCCCTTGCTTCGTTATTTGGTCGCCATTTCGATTTCGTCATGGCTTTGGCGGAGCAGCCAAAGGGAAACCAGCGGGGGTGGGGGTGGGGGTGGGGGTGTTTAACCAATCAAAATACACCAAATAATAAATGTGGGACCCCTATAACACCACTTTAACTATAACACCAGGACACCACTTTTTCATCCCCAAGTTATAGCCAAATTATAGAACAAAAAATGGTATAACATTCCAATAACTACCCTTCCACACCTTGTGCTCTTACCAGCTCTGCTACCTTTCGCGTTAAGATATATCCGCTTTTAACTAATACTTCATCCGATTCAAAATAAGTGCTACATTTTAGGTTTCACGGTTTTTGAGGTAAAAGATTATAATAATGGTTACATTAGATTAATTGAATGGTTAGTGGATAATGGGTTCCACACCTTTAATAAAGTGAGGTTAATATGTTTAAAAGTAAAAAGTAAGAGTTAATGAGTTTATTTCACTTTGTTAAAGTAGATAGTTAATGGGTGTGAGTCATACTATTTTTTGCCAAATAAGGTAATTTTTCAAAGTGTAACATTTATTTTGAATCACTTATTTATGTAAAGTGTAGCACTTATTTTGAATCGTAGAAAGTATAAATGGAACACTAAATTTCACAAAAGGACAAAAGTCCAATGTTCACAAAATGACTATTGTTATATATTCCTCCGATTAAAAATAAGTGTTACACTTTTCTTATATGGGTGATTCAAAATAAGTTGTTACACATTGAAAAATTACCTTATTTGGCAAAAAAATAGTAGGACACACACCCACTAACTATCTACTTTAACAAAGTGAAATGACTTATTACCCTTAATTTTTACTTTTAAACATCATTAACCTCATTTTATTAAAAAGGTGTGGGACTCATTATCCAATAACTATTCAATTAATCTAATTTAACCATCATTATAATCTCTTGCTTCAAAAACCGTGAAACCCAAAGTGCATCACTTATTTTGAATCGGAGGAAGTATTGAATATAGGGGTGGAGTTACGTTCAAGGAGGTCCATTATTTTTACGAAGTCCCGAGGAACAAACATCAGCCATTGATCAATAAGATCTAATGGTCAAGATTAATCACATATTTTATATATTGAGGGGTATTTTGGTATTTTTTTAAAAATAAAAATATATATATTTTTTTATTTCTTATTTTTTATTTTAAAATTTTTATTATTTTTTAATTTTTATATTTTTATTATGAAGGGGTATTTTGGTCATTTGGCACTTAAAAAAATTTCAATTTTTTTATTTTTTATTTTTATTTTGTTTATTCTTTTTATTAATTTTTTTCATTAAAAAATAATATTTATTTGATAATTACGTGTATGACTTAATTACATGTGATTTTAGGGAGTGTTTGGGATTTATTATTGAAAATAGATTATGCGTTTTCAAAATTAATAATCAGATAATCAGCAGTTTCAAAATGAGGTTTTGTAAAATAGTATTTGGAATCGATTATGCTGTTTGAAATCGCAATAATCAGATAATCAATTTTTTTAGTGTTTGACAATTTTGATTATTTGCTTAGTTAATATGTGAAATGCAAATAAGTCGTTTTCAAAACGCAATAAGCACCTCCCAACCTACTGTTTCAAAACTCCATTTTGAAGGCATCAAAACGCAAATAAGTGATTATTTTGTACCTTTTGCCAAACACTCATTTTAGATTATTTGCGTTTTTCAAAATGCAATAAGCAGATAATCTATCCCAAAACACAATCCCAAACACCCTCTTAGTGTAATCACATATGATTTTAGTGTAAAATCACATCTAATTGTATATTTAATCATATTTGATGTTTTAGTTCAATTACATGTGATTCAGAATGCAATCACATGTGATTTACTATGCAATCATATGTGATTCACTATGAAATCATATTATGTGTTATTAATAAAATAATAATAATTTTTTAAAAAATAATAATAAAACAAATTTTTTTAAAAAAAAATAAAAATTTTAAAACTAAAAATATAAAATAAAAATAATAATTTTTCCAAAATGACTAAAATACCCCTCAATTAAAAACTAAAACTATAAAAATAATAAAAAATATAAAAAATTTTAAATAAAGACCACTGGAGAGGCTCTTACTTTAAAAAGTTTTTGAAAAAGCTATGGAGATGCTCTTACTTTAAATAAAGACCACAAGCAATCTTTCCACACACAGATCCTCAAATCACAAGATGTCAATATCCTATACACCTTGTCCGGTCAACTCAGTATGTACAACCCTTTTTATGAGTATACCTATATATCATCTATCATATCTCATCAAACCTAGAACCCTATACCGGCCCCCCTCGTTATTTATCACAACTAATTATCTTTGGCCTAGAATTCCATTTATAATTAATCAAGACTTTTATATACAACCACGTAGTTTATGACTCGTAAAAAATTATGGGTTATTATTATAATTTTGTTAAAAGTAAATATTATAATGTTGGTTAGTGATGTTAATTTTATTTAGACTACTAAACGTCTTCAAATTTTAGTTTGTTAATGAAATAATAATTATGTTTGTAACCCTATTTGACACTAATTACATAGCAAACGGTTTGCACAAAAATGTGAAACAGATCAACCCAACATGTGTTGACATATCACAAAAAATTAACCTTTTTTAGCCGACACTTGTCTAACCGTTACCTGACCTTAGGTGCGGAACTAGAAATTCTTACTAATAGTAGCACAATAAAGTTTTCCAGATACCATATAAAAGATAAAAAAAAATTATAATTATAATTGTATCAAATATAATAAAAATAATGTAAGATCTTTCATTTTAAAAATTTGAAAGTGATCCATTACAATTTACAATTAAAATAATCCAAGAACTAATTAAATTAAAGCATACATGTATAAACAATATTATTACTGATTGAATGTGAATCACACATAATCAATATTAAATTAAAGAGTAATGGTATTTAGGTCTACCACTTAGACCTACTTATAGGCCTACTAATTAGATGAAGACACGTATCAAAATCAAATGATAATATTAGGAGATAGAATTAATGGAGTACACATGTCATCTTATCAAGTGGGTAGACCTATGAGGATATGAGTAGGTTTAAATGATAGGATTAAATATCACTTCTCTAAATTAAAACAATAACAAAGTAAACATTATTATTACGGAAAAATAGTTTGTAATTGCATTGTGAATCACTATTAAAGTAAACACAGTACCTATTGATAAAATATGAAAGAGCCTGAAAAGACTTGTCAGCCCCCGCACAGAAAAAAGTAGTGTAACCTACGTTTGACACTAGGGAAAAAAATGATGTATTTAATTAAATTTAGGTTTTGGATTGGACTTTGGGTTGGACTATTACTAATATTTAAGTTTTATTATGCAAAATTGTTTTGTGTTATTGTTTAATTAGAATAATATAAAAATTCTATAGTACGCACAAAAAATTGAGTAATGGCATGTGCTACTGTGTGCTACTAGTTGAGTCCGCCCCTGCCCGACCTACCTAGTTTCCAAGACTAAATTTAGTTGTATACACTAAAACTTACAATCCCATTTACATATGAGTGGGTTGGGTTGGGTTGGGTTATGATATATCTCAACGGGTTAAACGGATAACATATATACGCGCTTTAAAGTAAACATTGCCTAACGTGTAAATTAGTGCAGATTACCTCCAAAATCATGTAATTCATATAATAAGATTTATAATCATATTTGACATACTAATTAGTAATTACTAAGAAAGCATTTTGCACACAAATGTATCAGACCCATTCCGGCTAATTTCAAACCGTTTCCCAATCCGTCTATTTTTCCACTTTAATATTTATGTGTTATAAACAAAAACTTACAATTCTGGTTAGCTCCACTCGATCAATAAGTTCCTCCCATGCGGCTTAATTATATTCCTCCGTAAGTGAAGCAATAAATATTCTATCGGGATATTCTTTTTTTAATTGTTTAAATTAATCCAACATTATTTATAATGGTCGATCACTTATAAGTTCAATATTTTCCAAACGTGTAATTTGCCCTTTTGCTAACCCGTTTGCTCCTTCACGTATTCGGGCATATCTACTATCTAGGGGTTACATTAATAACTTTTGCAACATGTTGATGTGAACGTTAATTAGCCACGGAAACATGTATTCTGGAAAGAAAAATAAATCTTTAAAGCAACCAAGAGCATGATGAAAATTACATACCCATGGGACACATTTAGCAAGTAGATACATCAATGCAATGTCCGTTCTTATCCGATCTTTTTAGTTTTAACCCGGGATATCGTACCTGAAGATTAGAGAAAGCGGTATGGTGGCGAGGGAGAGGGGGCGCCGGATGCCACCTCACCTCGCCGGCCTCGCCACCACACCGTCCGCTACGTGAGTGAGGCGAGGCGCCGGACCATCGACGAGGGCAGCGGACCAATGAGCGAGTGCCACATGGAGTAGCCGTTGGGAAACGCCTAGATTTCAAAAAAATTAATTTTTTTTTAAATAAACCTTTAACCCTTATAAATACCACCATTTTTATACAATATTTTCATATAACATTTCTCACCATTTCTCAAACTAAACATTTTCACACAATATTTTCTACACAACTTTTTAATCAATATGCGTCGAAATTTGATGGATCCCGGAAGTTATTCATCTGATATCGACGATGAGACATATATTTTTTTTATGACTCAAGCGCATCAGTACATGCAATGCCAACAAGCTCAACCAACCCGGACTCGCGTGCCAGTCTATCGAGATCGTGAAGCTGCCGAGCAACGTTTATTGGATGACTACTTTGGTGACAATCCTAAGTACCCTGAGATGGTTTTCCGGCGTCGATTTCGTATGAGCAAGAGATTATTCTTAGAAATAGTTGAAGGTATTTCTAACTATACTGCTGAACCTCTTCCCTACCATTTTGAATTTTTTAAAGTACGACCGGATGCCACAGGTCTAATGGGTTTTAGTGTTATAATGAAATGCACGTCTGCCATTCGCCAATTGGCGTATGGCATAACACCTGATTCACTTGATGAATATTTACAAATTGGTGAACATTGTGCACGTGATTGTCTAAATCATTTTACCAAGTGTATTATAGACTTATATTGTAACGACCCGAAAATTGTAAATAATTAAATTATTTAAAAATATGATAAATAAGGATAAATCATTTAAAAGACGTAGGAACTGGTTTCGTGTCATTTGGATACCGTATGAGAAAGTTATGGACGAAACCGGGTCGAGACAAGGACCGAAAAATGCAGCCTGGCTGCATAGGGTAGTTCGCGGCGCGAACTGTAGTTCGCGATCGCGAACTTCGAACAGAGACTTCGGCATTTTGGAGATCGGAGTTCACGGCTGGTTCACGATCGGGAATACTTCGCGGCACGCATAGATCGCGGCGCGAACATCAGGTTCGCGGCGCGAACTCTTCCGACCAGGCATTAAATTCGGGATTTCAGCCATAAATGCAAAACACAAACCCTAGTTTTCTCTTTTGGCGATTTTTGAGCTCAAGATCAGTTTGAAGGCGATTTCTTCACAAATCTTTGGTAGATTTCACTCCTAGTGGAAGATTAAAGGTATATCTTCACTCTTTCATCTTTGTAGCTCAAGATCTATGGATCTTAAAGCTAGGGTTTGAAACCCTAGTTCTTGGGTTGGTGATTAATGGTGAAATAATTGGTGTATATGCTTAGTAGATGGTATATTAACAAGGGAATCAAGTGTATAGTTAAGATTTGTAAGAATCTTAAGGGTTGGTTATACCTAAGGTTTGGTAAATCACCATAATTGGGGGAAAGTTGTTAGTAAGTGTTATCTAGAGTTGGATGAACACATTAGTAGTAGTAAGTGATGTTGATCACCTTGTGATTGTTATGTTAGGATTTTGGTGAAGTCTTGGAAGGTTGATTGATTGTTGAAGCAAGAGATTGGGAGTCAAGACCACGGTTGGAGCATCATATTGCTAAGGTGAGTACGTGTGGACTTTTACTGAGTACATAGCCATTGAATTATGTTTTATTATTTGTGTTACGGTCTATTTGCTTACTTGTATAGATTTGTAGTGGTTTAGTTAGTGATATATTATTGATAATATTGGACTAACTTGTTGATGATTGATGTGATAGCCGAGTGCTAGATTGACATGACTGTTGAGTCATGGTAAGATTGAGGTGATGTGATGACACAGGCGACTCCCGGTAATGAGTTGTGGAGTGAGGGGCAGTTGGGTGGATTCCCATCGACTCATCCACGTTAGTAGTCTTGCTCACTGGACGTATTCCGGCGAGTAAGGCAGGTATCGGTAGATTGGACGATTCCCTCTTGCCGGTATCTTGTTTCTAGTTAGTTCGGGGGCAACCCGATAACTAGATATACATGTGCTTCTAGCTAGTTCGGGGGCAACCCGATAGTTAGATATGATTGCTAGGAAAGCAAGATTGATAGGGCCACAATAGGGTGGCTATATTGGATTGATGGACTATTTATATATAGACGTATATATGTAAGATTGTTTGACATGTGACATTTTATTATTGATGGGTCAAAAACCCATGTATCTCACGAGACATTCTTGTCTCACGTACTCCTTGTTTGTTTGCTATGTACTCAGGTTCATGATCGAAGGTTTAGGTACACATGGATAGAGATGCGGGGCCTAGAATAGAAGAACACTAGATTGGATTTAAACTTAGCTTTGGTTTTGATATATTTTGTAACACCAAAACTTATACTCTGATTTCATACCAAAGGTTTTTGTAAATCCATATTTTGGGAATAGTTCTTCTATTTAATGAAAATGATTAATTTTGGCCAAATGTTTTTGTTACAAAATTTGAGGTGTTACATATATACTGCTGAGTATTTAAGGAAACCCGACATCCATGACGTTCAAAACCTATATACAAAACACGAGAACGCTCATGGGTTTCCTGGAATGCTTGGCAGTATAGATTGTATGCATTGGGAGTGGACCAACTGTCCAAAAGCATGGCACGGCCAATATGGTAGGGGTGATAAAAAATACCCAACTATAATACAAGAGGCTGTCGCTTCGCAAGATTTGTGGATTTGGCACGCATTTTTTGGGGTTGCGGGTGCCAATAACGACCTCACTGTGTTAAATAACTCACCCTTATTTGATAACCTTCTTGACGATATTGCGCCTTCGGTCCCTTTTGTTGTAAATGGAGTGACCTATCCGAATGGGTATTACCTAGCTGATGGTATTTACCCACAATGGGCAAGCTTTGTCAAATCATTTACTGTTGCACGAGACGAAAAACGTGCTTACTTCAAACGAAGACAAGAAAGTGCAAGAAAAGACGTAGAACGTGCATTTGGTGTCTTACAGGGGCGTTGTGGGATTATTCGGCAACCGGCTCGTTCGTGGAGTGTCAACAAGCTACGTAGAACCATGTACACATGAATCATAATGCATAACATGATTGTAAAAGATCAAAACTTTGCCATAAGCGATATGAACGAGTTGTATGTTACTCCACAACTTAATTTACAACGTACTTGGATCGAGAGAGCCGAAATACAACGACTGAGATCAAGGGAATTACGTGATAAACGTACACACGAATCACTACAACGAAATATTATGGACCATATTTGGCAACGATATCAAGAAAATCGTATGTAATTTTCGGGAATTTTTTTAAAAAATTTCGTTAATTTTTTTTTTCGGTTTTTTTTATTTATTCGGTATTTGTATTTTTTAATTTGTGTCTTGTATTTGTTGTTTTAATGAAATATTAAGTTGTTTGAAAAAAGGAAAAAGAAAAAAAAAGAGGTGGGGCCCAAATGGCTTAAGTGGTGGTAGAGGGGGTATTTGGGGGTTTTGAATGTGACATGTGACATGGTGATGTGGCGCAGAGGTGGCTTCCGACCCAATGTGACCACACCCATTGCTCTTAGGGTGATTTTAAAACTACTTATTTTTTTTATTATTTCGTATGAAATGACTGATGAGATTTGAAAGACTTGACTACTATATCAAGATGGTACTACAGAAATCCAATTAGTTTTCTTTCTTTTTTTAGAAGTAAAGTTTAAATCAAAAGAGGATTTTCCAACTTCAAAATCATGTGTAATGTATATGTATTAATGAAATTAAATTTAGGTTTGGTTGTGGATTTGGTTATTAATACGTAATGTATTTGGTCAGAGAAGAAAAATATGATGTGTCGTTAATGTGGCAGCTGTAACACCCGTATTTTTAAAACATCGTTTAAATCATTTAAAATACATTTTCCAAATATTTGTCACATTGTCTAAAATACAGTTTAACAAAAACTTTAAAACTTATATCAGAGTTTACAAAAATATGGTGTCACCAAGTATATCAAAACCATAGGCAACGGGATCTACCTAATAGCTCCCGAGCTAAACATCTCTAGGCCACTTCTAGTGCAACCTTCTAACACTTCAAACCTGTACCTGAGTACACAGCCACAAACAAACGTAGTACGTGAGACAAAATAGTCTCGTGAGATACATGGGTTTTAGACCCAAATAACAATAATAGTCGTTTCATAATTAGATATATATGAACATATATATACATATACTACATCATTATAAGCTAGCCACCCTATAGTGACCCTATCATTCCAATGCTTTCCTAGCAATCATATCTAGTTATCGGGTTGCCCCCGAACTAACTAGAATCTCAACATATCTAACTATCGGGTTGCCCCCGAACTAGCTAGAACTCCAATATATATCTAGTTATTGGGTTGCCCCCGAACTAACTAGAATCACAAACATATCTAACTATCGGGTTGCCCCCGAACTAGCTAGAAGCACTATCCTATCTAACCATCGGGTTGCCCCCGAACTAGCTAGAAACATCACCATGTCTAGTTATCGGGTTGCCCCCGAACTAACTAGCATCACATCATCTCGTTCTTACCATAACTCATCAGTTATTCCAATCAAAGCCTTCGGCTATCACATCAATCATCAAACAAGTTAGTTATCTAATAATAACAACATATAATTAGTTCAACACAGTGTGAACATACCTGTATGGTCCCATGGACCCGATCGTAAGCAACCACATTTACTTCTACATCTATGAACCCTATTAGGTCCATAC
Organism: Calendula officinalis; assembly: GCA_963853835.1. Taxonomy (NCBI): domain Eukaryota; kingdom Viridiplantae; phylum Streptophyta; class Magnoliopsida; order Asterales; family Asteraceae; genus Calendula; species Calendula officinalis. Next base: position 72,559,228 of record OY970829.1, on the reverse strand, counting down.
TTACTTTATACATAAGATACATTTCTTATTTTATCGATATCATAATACTTTTATCTCTTCCTTGACTATAATACACAATTATTACTAGTCACATCATATTCTTTTTCATATATATTCGTTCTTTACTTTTATTAGTATATCTCACCAACAGGTACTCATTACTATAAAATCATTCCCAATTGCTTTACTAATACATATTTATTAATAAAGGCTCCGTATACATTCTTTTAATCAATTACTTCATTATTATGGTTCATTAACATAGATTCCATAATTACTTTAATTTATCATATTTTACTTCAAATTCACCAATCATACTAGACACATTCTAGTATCACATTCTACATACTTTCATACATTTTCAGTCACTATTTTTATCAACATATTTATTAATAAAGACCCATAAAATATCATATGTATTTTCAAAACTATTTACTATGTACTCAGTTTAAAAGTCTCATGTACTCACCTTAGCAATAAAGTGCTCCAACCATATTCTTTACGCCAATTTCCTTGCTTCATAGTTCAATCAACTTCCAAGACTTCACCAAAGCCTAATATAATTATCACAACATGATCAACATCACATACTACTACTAATGTGTCCATCTATCTCTAGATAACAATTATTAACACATTTCCCCCAATTATGGAAATTTACCAAACCCTAGGTTTAACCAACCCTTAAGGTTCTTGCAAATCATAGTCATACACTTGTTTCCTTTGATAATATACCATCTATTAGGTGCATACATCACTTACATCAACATAACCCATAACCCCAAGAACTAGGGTTTCAAACCCATACATCAAAATACATAGATCTTAAGCTACGAAGATCAAAGAGTGAAGATAACCTTTAATCTTCAACTAGGAGTGAAATCTACCCAAGATTTGCGAAGGATTCGACCTCAAACAGTCCTCAAGCTCGAAAATCGCCAAAGGGAGAATCTAGGGTTTGCACATGCCATTAATGAGCCAAAACCCGACTATAATGCTGCTCGACCAAAGTTCACGGCGTGAACTTTAGTTCGCGCCGCTAACTTTCCCTACTCGCAAACTTCGCGATCGCTAACTGGTCGGGAACTACTTCACGCACAAAAGCCCAACCTTCGGTAGACAGTTCCCGATCGGGAACTATGCTTCGCGGCGTGAACTTCCCTATGCAGCAGGGCTGCATTTTTCGGTTGTTGTCTCGACCCGGTTTCGCACATAACTTTCCCATACGGTGTCCAAACGACACGAAACCAATTCCTACGTTCTTTAAACGATTTATCCTTATCTATCATGATTTTTATAAATTTATTTATTTACAAATTTCGGGTCGTTACAGCAGCGGTTACCAATTTGAGTTTAATCACACCTCACATGTAGTCTTATAATCGTATTCACAAAATTTATACTCGTAGTGTGCTCACATGAAAAATTCCGACTAAAACATGTAGTAGGCGATCAAATTTATACTCTTTAAAAACACCCAGTTTTGTCGGGTTTCGGGTTGACTCGATTAGACCCGACTAAAATTCAAAAGTTTTTTTCTTTAAAATTTAAATACTTATTTAGTATGTCAAGTTGAAAAGTTTCTAATTAATTTATAGATATAGTAGATAACAGAAGGGTTTTAAGTGAAAACTATTTATATATTCAAAAATCACGTAGGGTGTAATTGGTTATCAAAGCAACCAAGCATGAAGATTTAATTGTTAACAAAGTATCGAAGTAGGAAGCAACATTGCACTGAAGCACCCGAGACTTTATGTTAAGTTTAGGGTTGAACATAGGGGACCTATGAAAGTTGATGTGTTGTTGAATATTGAGTCTTATGGGACTAATGGGATGTACATGAGGTACTAAATATTTAATGTCTTTCGTATAGTATTGAACGAAAGAAATGGTGAACACTCGACGAAGTGGGAAAGCCCCGGAAAACCGGGAGGAAGAAATACCTCATGTCGAGGTTGTGGTTGAAATAGAAAGTCAACCGTCAATGCATCGAGTTGATGAATCGGAGGTCGGAGCTAATAAGACTCCGATGACTATGGCGGACCTCCGGAACATTATTGATCAAATTAAAGGGACGGTGGCCGAAGAAGTACACCGAATCATGGGGGACCGTGAGAGGTCGGGAGGTGATCGTGAATCCGAGGCTAGATCGGATGAGAGAACCGGGGGTAGTGGCACCGGTGAAGGGAAATCATACACGGGTGGTCAAGGTGATGCTAGGGCAAAGCCCGATGAAAAGGAAGGTTGTTCATTCAAATCTTTCATGGCTTGTAAGCCAAATGTGTATACGGGTAGTTCGGACCCGAAGGTTACTATGAAGTGGATCTGAGAGACCGAGCGGGTCATCGGAAGTAGCAAGTGTAAGAAGGCCGATATGGTGACGTATGCGTCACAATTGTTGAAAGAAGACGCTATGGTTTGGTGGGATATAGTTAATGAAACCCTCGGGAGGGAGGTTGTTGAGGTGATGTCGTGGGATGAGTTCACCACGAGGTTGAAAAAGAAGTTTTATCCCGAAAGGGATTTGGAGAAAATGCATGAGAAGTTTGTAACCCTTAAAAAGGGTGATATGTCGATCGAAGAATACTCGAGGGAGTTCACGGGATTACTCCCGTTTGTTGCTAAAACTTATTCGGATGAGAGGTTGAGGGTGGTCCGGTATGCTAGTGGGTTACCGTGGGACTACCAATTGGAAGTGAAGAGGGTGGTTTCACTAGATGAGGCCATTAGTGCCGCCCGAGGTGTTGAAGAGGTGATTGAGGCACGTGTTGCCGAGAGGGCCCATGTGGGCGAGAAGAGGAAAGCCGAGAGCGGCTCTAGTTCGTTCAAAAATGGGAAGTTCACTTCGAGCTTCTCTAAACAAGGAAGTGTTGCCTCGTGCAAAAAGTGTGGGAAGAATCATACCGGCGAATGCCTAAGTGGGTCGAAATCTTGCTTTAGTTGTGGAAGGTCGGGGCATATAGCCCGGGATTGTAAGGCCAAGCCATTGGCCGAGGTTGAATGTTTCTCGTGTCACGAGAAGGGACACTATAGCAATGTGTGCCCTAGGAAAGGGACCTAGTCGATGGTGTCCACGGCTCAAAAGAAGGTGGAACCGGCAAAGGTGAATGGGCGATCCTTCCAACTAACTCGGGAGGAGGCGAAGGAGGCACATGATGTGGTGTCAGGTACTCTATTCCTAAATTCCTTGCCTACTCATATATTATTTGATTCGGGTTCCAATTATTCATTTGTGTCTCATGAGTTTGGTGAAAAGTTGAATGTGGTATCGGAATTGTTAGATGAGGTTTATGAAATAGAAGTAGCCGATGGGAAAACCTCAATGGTTGAATGTCTCTATAGAAATTGTGAATTAGAAATAGATGGGAAAAAGTTTAAGGTCGATTTGTTGCCCATGGGGATCAAAGCTTTTAATGTAGTTATCGGTATGGATTGGTTGGGGATGCACCAAGCCAAGATATTGTGTGACAAGAAAATCGTGTCGGTCAAGACTTCCGAGAACGAGAAAGTGTACGTGTATGGGGAAAAGCGACATCACATGCCTAATGTGATTTCCGCCATCAAGGCGAGGAAATGCTTATCGAAGGGTTGTGCATCGTTTATTGCATATGTGTTAGATGGCCGAAAAGAAAAGAAGGCGGTTGGTGATGTTAAAATTATTCGGGATTTTCCCGAGGTGTTCCCCGATGATTTACCCGGTTTGCCACCGGAGAGACAAGTTGAGTTCAAGATTGATTTAGTGCCGGGGGCGACGCCGATTGCTCGTGCTCCATATCGTTTAGCTCCCACCGAGATGCGGGAATTGATGACTCAATTACAAGAATTGTTAGATAAAGGTTTTATCCGTCCGAGTTCGTCACCGTGGGGTGCCCCGGTGTTGTTTGTCAAGAAGAAAGACGATTCGATGAGAATGTGTATCGACTACCGTAAGTTGAATAAGGTGACCATAAAGAACTGTTACCTGTTGCCGAGAATTGATGACTTGTTCGACCAATTGCAAGGTGCTAGTTATTTCTCGAAGATCGATTTGAGATCGGGTTACCACCAAGTTCGGGTGAAAGAAGGCGACACTGAGAAGACGGCCTTTCATACACGGTATGGTCATTATGAGTTCCTAGTGATGCCGTTTGGGCTTACGAATGCGCCGGCTATTTTTATGGATTTGATGAATCGGGTTTGCAAACCGTTTCTTGATAAGTTTTTGATCGTGTTTATTGATGATATCTTGATTTACTTAAAGACCGAGGAAGAACACGAGAATCATTTGAGACTTGTGTTAGATGTGTTGAAACGGGAGAAGTTGTATGCCAAATTCTCGAAGTGTGAGTTTTGGTTGCGGGAAGTACAATTTCTAGGTCACGTGGTATCACGTGATGGTATTAAAGTTGATCCTTCGAAAATTGAGGCGGTGTCTAATTGGGAAGCACCGAGAACTCCTACCGAGGTTAGAAGTTTTCTTGGATTGGCCGGGTATTACCGGAGATTTATACAAGATTTCTCGAGAATTGCGGTCCCACTCACGAAGTTGACAAGAAAAAGTGAGAAGTTCGTGTGGGATAAGAAGCAAGAGGAGGCGTTTGGCTTATTGAAGGAAACGTTGTGTAACGCGCCGATTCTCACGTTACCGGATGGTATGGAAGATTTTCTAGTGTATAGTGATGCTTCAAATCAAGGGCTCGGTTGTGTGTTGATGCAAAGGGGTAAAGTGATCGCGTATGCTTCACGACAATTGAAGGATGCGGAAACGAGGTACACGACACACGACTTGGAGTTAGCGGCGATCGTGTTTGCCTTGAAATTGTGGAGGCACTATTTATATGGTACTCGGTGTACGTTGTACACGGATCATAAGAGTTTGCAATATGTGTTTACTCAAAAAGACCTTAATATGCGACAAAGAAGGTGGATCGAGTTGATCAACGACTATGATTGTGAGATTGTGTACCATGCGGGGAAGGCGAATGTGGTAGCCGATGCCTTGAGCCGAAAAGTCTATGAGAAGCCGATCAAGGGAATGTCAATGCGTATCGAAGTCGTCTCGAGTATCATCGAGAGAATCAAGAATTCCCAACGGGAGGTTATGGGAAAAGAAGAATTAAGACAAGAACGGTTGGGTAAGAACCAACATTTTGTGGAAAATGTGCAAGGGTTGAAAACCGTAGGCGGTTGAATTTGGGTTCCCAAGTTCGGGGGTACCCGAAAGGAGTTATTGCATGATGTGCACAAATCAAAGTATTCGATTCACCCGGGGAGTACAAAGACGTATCAAGATTTGAAACAGGTTTATTGGTGGCCCGGGATGAAGACAAGAGTAGCCAAGTACATCTCGAAGTGTGCCACGTGTGCACAAGTGAAAGTTGAGCATCAAGTACCGTATGGGGTAGCTCAATCATTGCAAGTACCGGCCGGAAAGTGGGAAGACATAACTATGGATTTCATAGTTGGTTTACCAAAGACGAGTAAGGGTCATGATGCCATTTGGGTCATAGTTGATCGGTTGACCAAGAGTGCGTTATTTTTAGCCATTCGGGAAACTTTGCCACTTGAAAGGTTGGCTAAGTTATATGTTGATGAGATGGTTCGACTCCACGGGGTTCCATTGTCAATTGTATCCGATCGGGACGCGAGGTTTACCTCGAGATTTTGGAGATCGTTAAAAGATGAATTGGGTACAAAGTTGCGGTTGAGCACGGCTTATCATCCGCAAACCGACGGTCAAAGTGAAAGAACAATTCAAACAGTTGAAGACATGTTAAGATCGTGTGTGTTAGATTTCGGGGGTAAATGGGATGAGCATTTACCAGTGGTCGAGTTCTCATATAATAATAGTTATCATTCCAGCATTAAGATGCCACCTTATGAGGCGCTGTATGGGAGAAAATGCAGAACTCCATCGTGTTGGCTTGAAGCGGGAGAGACCAAGCTCACGGGTCCCGAGATCGTGAGGGTGACGAATGAAAAGATTGGTGTAATACAAGCCAACACGAAAGCCGCTCAAGATAGGCAACGAAGTTATTCGGGTTTGAAAAAAAGACCATATGACTTGGATGTCGGGGATATGGTCATGTTGAAAGTATCACATTGGAAAGGTGTGATGCGATTTGGGAAGAAAGGAAAGTTAAGTCCAAGGTATGTTGGACCGTTTAAGATATTGAAGCGGATCGGGCTTCAAGCATTTAAGTTGGAACTTCCGCCCGAGCTTCAAGGTGTGCATGACACCTTCCATGTCAGTTATTTGAAGAAGTTCATTGGTGAAGTTGAAAATATTATTCCATTACAAGAGTTGCGGGTTGATGCCCCGAACCGGTTGATTGAAGAACCCGAGGCGATATTAGAAACAAAGACAAAGAAGCTTCGGAATAAGGAGATCGAGTCGGTATTGGTCAAGTGGAAGCATTCTCTTGGACCAAATTTGACTTGGGAAGTCAAAGACGAGATTCGGAAACGGTACCCGGATTTTCGTGAACTATGATGAGATCCCGAGGACGGAATCTTCTTAAGGTGTAGATAGTTGTAACGACCCGAAAATTGTAAATAATTAAATTATTTAAAAATATGATAAATAAGGATAAATCATTTAAAAGACGTAGGAACTGGTTTCGTGTCATTTGGATACCGTATGAGAAAGTTATGGACGAAACCAGGTCGAGACAAGGACTGAAAAATGCAGCCTGGCTGCATAGGGTAGTTCGCGGCGCGAACTGTAGTTCGCGATCGCGAACTTCGAACAGAGACTTTGGCATTTTGGAGATCGGAGTTCACGGCTGGTACACGATCGGGAATAGTTCGCGGCACGCATAGATCGCGGCGCGAACATCAGGTTCGCGGCGCGAACTCTTCCGACCAGGCATTAATTTCGGGATTTCAGCCATAAATGCAAAACACAAACCCTTGTTTTCTCTTTTGGCGATTTTTGAACTCCAGATCAGTTTGAAGGCGATTTCTTCACAAATCTTTGGTAGATTTCACTCCTAGTGGAAGATTAAAGGTATATCTTCACTCTTTCATCTTTGTAGCTCAAGATCTATGGATCTTGAAGCTAGGGTTTGAAACCCTAGTTCTTGGGTTGGTGATTAATGGTGAAATAATTGGTGTATATGCTTAGTAGATGGTATATTAACAAGGGAATCAAGTGTATGGTTAAGATTTGTAAGAATCTTAAGGGTTGTTTATACCTAGGGTTTGGTAAATCACCATAATTGGGTGAAAGTTGTTAGTAAGTGTTATCTAGAGTTGGATGAACACATTAGTAGTAGTAAGTGATGTTGATCACCTTGTGATTGTTATGTTAGGATTTTGGTGAAGTCTTGGAAGGTTGATTGATTGTTGAAGTAAGAGATTGGGAGTCAAGAACACGGTTGGAGCATCATATTGCTAAGGTGAGTACGTGTGGACTTTTACTGAGTACATAGCCATTGAATTATGTTTTATTATTTGTGTTACGGTCTATTTGCTTACTTGTATAGATTTATAGTGGTTTAGTTAGTGATATATTATTGATAATATTGGACTAACTTGTTGATGATTGATGTGATAGCCGAGAGCTAGATTGACATGACTGTTGAGTCATGGTAAGATTGAGGTGATGTGATGACACGGGCGACTCCCGGTCATGAGGTGTGGAGTGAGGGGCAGTTGGGTGGATTCCCATCGACTCATCCACATTAGTAGTCTTGCTCACTGGACGTATTCCGGCGAGTAAGGCAGGTATCGGTAGATTGGGCGATTCCCTCTTGCCGGTATCTTGTTTCTAGTTAGTTCAGGGGCAACCCGATAACTAGATATACATGTGCTTCTAGCTAGTTCGGGGGCAACCCGATAGTTAGATATGATTGCTAGGAAAGCAAGATTGATAGGGCCACAATAGGGTGGCTATATTGGATTGATGGACTATTTATATATAGATGTATATATGTAAGATTGTTTGACATGTGACATTTTATTATTGATGGGTCAAAAACCCATGTATCTAACGAGACATTCTTGTCTCACGTACTCCTTGTTTGTTTGCTATGTACTCAGGTTCAGGTTCGAAGGTTTAGGTACGCATGGATATAGATGCAGGGCCTAGAATAGAAGAACACTAGATTGGATTTAAACTTAGCTTTGGTTTTGATATATTTTGTAACACCAAAACTTATACTCTGATTTCATACCAAAGGTTTTTGTAAATCCATATTTTGGGAATAGTTCTTCTATTTAATGAAAATGATTAATTTTGGCCAAATGTTTTTGTTACAAAATTTGAGGTGTTACATATATACCGCTGAGTATTTAAGGAAACCCGACATCCATGATGTTCAAAACCTATATACAAAACACGAGAACGCTCATGGGTTTCCCGGAATGCTTGGTAGTATAGATTGTATGCATTGGGAGTGGACCAACTGTCCAAAAGCATGGCACGGCCAATATGGTAGGGGTGATAAAAAATACCCAACTATAATACAAAAGGCTGTCGCCCCGCAAGATTTGTGGATTTGGCACGCATTTTTTGGGGTTGCGGGTGCCAATAACGACCTCACTGTGTTAAATAACTCACCCTTGTTTGATAACCTTCGTGACTATATTGCTCATTCGGTCCCTTTTGTTGTAAATGGAGTGACCTATCCGAATGGGTATTACCTAGCTGATGGTATTTACCCACAATGGGCAAGCTTTGTCAAATCATTTACTGTTGCACGAGACGAAAAACGTGCTTACTTCAAACGAAGACAAGAAAGTGCAAGAAAAGACGTAGAACGTGCATTTGGTGTCTTACAGGGGCGTTGGGGGATTATTCGGCAACCGGCTCGTTCGTGGAGTGTCAACAAGCTACGTAGAACCATGTACACATGCATCATAATGCATAACATGATTGTAAAAGATCAAAACTTTGCCATAAGCGATATGAACGAGTTGTATGTTACTCCACAACTTAATTTACAACGTACTTGGATCGAGAGAGCCGAAATACAACGACTGAGATCAAGGGAATTACGTGATAAACGTACGCACGAATCACTCCAACGAAATATTATGGACCATATTTGGCAACGATATCAAGAAAATCGTATGTAATTTTCGGGAATTTTTTTTTTAAAATTTCGGTAATTTTTTTTTTCTGTTTTTTTATTTATTCTGTATTTGTATTTTTTAATTTGTGGTTTGTATTTGTTGTTTTAATGAAATATTAAGTTGTTTTGAAAAAAGGAAAAAGAAAAAAGAAGGTGGGCCCAAATGGCTTAAGTGATGGTAGAGGGGATATTTGGGGGTTTTGAATGTGAAATGTGACATGGTGATGTGGCGCAAAGGTGGCTTCCGACCCAATGTGATCACACCCATTGCTCTTATGGTGATTTTAAAACTACTTATTTTTTTATTATTATCTCGTATGAAATGACTGATGAGATATGAAAGACTTTACTATATCAAGATGGTACTACAGAAATCCAATTAGTTTTCTTTCTTTTTTTAGAAGTAAAGTTTAAATCAAAAGAGGATTTTCCAACTTCAAAATCATGTGTAATGTATATGTATTAATGAAATTAAATTTAGGTTTGGTTATGGGTTTGGTTATTAATACGTAATGTATTTGGTCAGAGAAGAGAAATATGATCTGTCGTTAATGTGACAGCGGTTACCAATTTGAGTTTAATCACTCCTCACATGTAGTCTTATAATCGTATTCACAAAATTGATACTCGTAGTGTGCTCACATGAAAAATTCCGACTAAAACATGTAGCAGGCGATCAAATTTATACTCTTTAAAAACACCCAGTTTTGTCGTGTTTCGGGTTGACTCGATTAGACCCGACTAAAATTCAAAAGTTTTTTTCTTTAAAATTTAAATATTTATTTAGTATGTCAAGTTGAAAAGTTTCTAATTAATTTATAGATATAGTAGATAACAGAAGGGTTTTAAGTGAAAACTATTTATATATTCAAAAATCACGTAGGGTGTAATTGGTTATCAAAGCCACGAAGCATGAAGATTTAATTGTTAACAAAGTATCGAAGCAGGAAGCAACATTGCACTGAAGCACCCGAGAATCCAAAGTACTTCGTATTAATAGTTAACTTTTAGTTTATTATATTAATTGTTTTCAGGTTTATAGATATTGTTTTTAAAGTAATATAGTTTCCTTATTTCTAAAAACTTTTGAAGTATTGGTTAATATGATTATTATAAGAGCATTATGAACTTAAAGTAAATTGGTTATATGAATTTTTCAATTTTAATACGTAACCCGACTAATCCGATCGGGTTGACCCGACAAACCCGAAACCCGATAAACCCGAACCCGACTAACCCGACTCCTTATAGGGTCGGGTTTCGGGTTAGATATTTTTTTGTTCCAAACCCGACCTGATTAGAGCCAAACCCTGCTATGATTTTGGTTAATTGTTCGATCTATTTACATACTAACATTTACCAGGGGAGATGATTTCTATTCATCAACTGTTGATTAACAGTGACTTCTTTTCTTTTTTCTTACGTCTCTTTCATCTACATTTACCAGGGGAGATGATTTCTATTCATCAACTGTTGATTAACAGTGACTTCTTTTCTTTTTTCTTACGTCTCTTTCATCTGACGAAAGGGATTCGCACAATCTCTTCATCTTCTTCCTTTCCAATCTTTCATTTCAAAAGGTATGATCTGTTGTTTTTTTTTTTTTTTTTTGAGATTGTGGCTTCATGTTGTGATTTACTTAAAAATGGCGTCACTGATTTTGCTCCCTTTCATCTTTGCCTTCATTTTTTAGCGCACTCTTCATCTGCTTATCAGCTTCATATCCAACTCAGATTCTCATTCTTTTTTCTTTCCAGGGGTGATTCTCAAGTGGATTTTCATTATTACATGACATGTATCTTTTGGTGATTAGGAATGAAATTGAGTAAGCACAGCTGGAGAAGCAACATATGGTAGGGTTACAGTTAACAATCTCATAATTTTTCACCTATGAGTCTCTGTTTTTTCCCGCGGTGGTGGTGAACAGACGCCAAAACACCATTAACAATGCTACTGCTCCGTAAGATGGTCAGATGGTGTAAAGGTGAAAACTTTGCCTTCATTTTTAGGGCACCGTGTGTTTCGTTAGAGAATTCTATTGAATAAGTTGATAGAATCTGACGATTGTAGCACTTTGTTTGTATTCTGATTGCAGAGAACTACAGAAGTATGTCGAAGCTTGCTGGTTCTTATTACTCATGTTTGATCCTGAGCAACGATGGCATCCCCATCGCGGTAATAATTCATACTACATTACTACCTCAATTGATCTATATATTTATATGACTACTTGATCTATAAATATTGACAAAGCTTAATGCAACCTTTTATGTTTTTTTTTATCGGAATTTACCTCATTTAACTATGATTTTAGATAATTATACTCATGATTAAATCAAAGGTAACCAATCTTGCATTTTTTGCAATTTTGCTTAAACAGTGGGCGAATAATGAAAATTAATCTTATACATACTAATCTCAATTTATCAATCTTCAAACCAAGAATTTGCTCTAAAAGTGAAAAAAATTGGATATCTTTTGGTTTGTAGGATTTGATTGATGATACCCAATAATCTTGGTTTTAAGGTTTGTTTTAAAAGATGAAACCTGATGTTGAAGATGGTGTAAGGTGGAAACTTTATAGGTTATCAAATCTAACGTGTAACTGATAATAGTTTTAGTCATGCAGAGGTTGATATAATATCAATATTTCAATTTTTTTGTACCATCTTAGACCACCCGTAATGGGTGACCAAAAGTTTGGTCGCGACCGGCCACATGTGCCTCAGGGACGCGTTCCCTGCATTACTTGGGTCACCCTCGACGCGTCGAAGGTGTCCATCGGTCGTCCAGACGACCGATCAATTTTCAAAGGGGGGAGGTTTTTTCAAAGGGGGATGATTTGGTCGCCTGGTTACGTGTGTTTGGTCGGGATTTTTTATGTGTTTGGTCGGGATTTTTTATGTGTTTGGTCGGGCTGATGTGGCGCAGAGGTGGCAAGGGTGACCAAACTTTATTTGGTCACCCATTACGCACAGTCTTATACAACATTTTCGATCTTAATTTTCAAATAGATTGTGGAAAATAACAAAAAGTGGACACCAACAGGCAGAAACATGAGAAAATTTTAGACGGTAATGATGATCTTTCTTTCCACTTACGAGTTTATTATAATGTTCACAAGTTAATTTTGTGTTATTATAGTTGGTCATTCTGAATCGGTTGATGCACCTGCAAAACTTGCGAGAAGGGTACCATTGTAATTTGAACTTTTTAATCAACATCCATTCGTACACACCTTTCCGTGATGCTTAAACTTACTGTTTTTACTTTGTTTGTAGCAATTGAGAGATAAAAGACGTGAAACTCGAGCTGCTTATTTAGTGAAAATGCAGCCAGCTATTGCATGGTGAAAATTGGTTGACTCCGCTGTTCTTGGGGAGTACTGATACAACCATTCGACTGGTTCGGGATCAAATGATTATGGCTAGGGTTCATTGTTTATCAATGCGTGATTACTATCTTCTTCCACAACAATCACCAACGCTAAAGGTATGTTTTATATAAATTTATTCATTAAGATATAGAATTTACACAACAATAAATTGCTTTAAATAAGTCATTGACTTTTCAAACCATCGCGCTGTCGGAAAAATGGTGAAAAAAATATCAGATTGTAGTTTGTAAGAATGAGCAATTTTGGACAAATTGTGTAATGAATATGCATGAATTTTTATTTCTATTTTTTTATTACTAATATTTTATTTTTGTAACTCATTAAAACTCTAATCTTATAAAATAAAATGCTTTAGGGGGTTTTAAGCACTAATATACACTTTTGGCAACTTCACCACGATACACATTTGACATGTTCCCCTTTTAGGTATTTTTTTTATTTGGCCCGTTCCCCTTTTAGGTTCTTTTTTTATTTCACCCGTACTCCTTTTATGTAGAGAATTGATATTGCTACCACAACTTTTAATGGTTATACCACACAATACAGATTTTACAGCTTAGTGTACAAGTATATTAAACATTGGATGTGGTACATACATTAAAAGTTGTGGTAAGAAAATCACCCCCTTTTTAGGTACTTTATTTTTACCCGTTCCCCTTTTAGATACTTTTTTTGACCCGTTCCCCAAATTCGTAAGAAAATGTGTCCAAATTTCCACCTTTAACTTATTTATTTTTTGTTCTATTTTAATGTAATTTAAACAATGTTCTTTATGTATTTACATTTCAATAATGTGTTAAAACCACTCAATTCTGCAAATTATAGTGCTCTTTTTCAAATTTAAAACAACATGATTGCTGGTCTTACTTCATAAATTATCTTTGTTTAGTCATATAGAGGTCTTCAAATTTATTTTTTTTGATGAATTTTCAATAATATATAATGTTAACATGTGTATTGTAGTTGAATGTTACTTTTCGTTCGTATTATGCAACTACGCTTATTTGAGATGGCTGCAATGATGATGAACTTGGATACATTGATCCAAACACCCTGCCTCCACATATAATGAGTATTTTGCAACCCGCCGCGAAGCGCGGGCACTAATTCCTCGTTTTCACTAATAGTCAACCATAAGTAGTTAATTATACGTTTGTTAATGAAAAATAGGTAGGAGGATGGACTGAAGAGGGGACGGAGACCGTCCCCTTACGGATAGTCTAATGTTTGTGCATTTCAATAACGGTTTTCTTTAACTTGGCAACATGAATATATATGTTTAGGTTGTTCTTTCTTGTCATTATAGACATGTAATGATTGTAAACTTAAGTAGATGTTAAACAAATTGTTATCTATTAATTTCATATTTTGCATTATAATAAATATCATATAAAAAATCAAAATTCATGTGACTACATGATATGATGTGTCTACTAAAGTACTTAACTCTTAAATTTTAAATGTGAAATGAGACTTGTAAATTAATGTGCTCGTGTCAAGGGGAAAAGCCGAGTGTCACATTATCCTAAAAACGCAAGGCTTGTTGCTTAGTGATTATAATGAATTGTATAAGATGTTGTCCATGACCTATTTATCATGAGTTCAAATCTCATAATGAACAATTCGTGTAGGTTAGGTGCGGTTCAAAAAAAAAAACAATGCCCTGAAAAAAAAAAAAAACAATGCCCTAAAAAAACCATAATCAATAATCATGTTTATTTTATGTGGCAATATGTACCCGTGACCGTACAGTATTTGTCACAATTTTTACCCTCGTACTTATATATGTCGCATTTGCACCTTCGAATAACACATTAATTATAACAAAATTTTAATATCGTATTTATTAATGTCAATAGAAAGTATTCATGAAAACAATCTCTCTACTTTCGGGTAGATGAACAAATGTCTACATATTAATATACTATCAGGCCGGGTACTCGGCGCCCAATACGGCGGCGGATACCTGTAACTATAATTTGTGGCGGCATTAGCGATGGTCGTGGGTTGTGGTGCATAGTAACGGTAGGCGACGGCAGTATTGATGGTAGTAGGTGGTGGTGTGTAGTGATGGTGTTGTCGGTGGGTGAAGGTGGTGGTGCGTGATGGTTGTGCATGGTGTGGTGGTGGATATGGTTAGTAATGATATAAGTGGTCAATATAATCATATGGCTTTAGAGATTAGTAAAGATAATAGATAACATAAGTAATTGTAATTATACAATGTATACTATAATAGCTTCAAGTCCTTGGGCTATCATTTATTTTAAAATGTAAATATTTCTTAAAATAACAATTGTCTTAGCTAAAACTAAGCATTGTTAATTTGAGAATTTTACATATAGTAAATATTTGACTGAATTTTTACACTCTTATTTATAGAAAGGCCTAAATATACTATAGATAATAGAGATAAAAAAAATTCTTCAAAATGACTTAAAATCCAGAAATAATAAGTATTTGTCTGAATTTTCAAGATCTTATTTATGGAAATGCCTAAATAATAGTAGAGATTATCCCACTCATATACCTCTTTCGAAAAAACTGAATATTGTTATTGTTGTATTTGTTAGTTTTAATTAACTAATGTTGCATACCTGCATATTATAAATATTATGGCAGCTTTGTTTTTAGTTATTACAGAATTTATTTAATCATTTTTGAGTAAATTTTAGCATCAACTTTTTTTTTAAATAATATAACTTTGGATATTTCTTAGGGGTGAGCATAAAATCCGAAAAATCGAATCGAAACCGAAAACCCTCATAAAACAAACCATTTGAAAAACCGATGTCAACGGTTTTGATTTTTGGAAACCCGAATGTTTGTGGCGGTTTTCGGGGGCATATGAAAAACCCGACCGAAAACTCCGCCCCGTCCCACCATTATATATATTTCAAGTTTAATAAAAATATTCTTATATTTACAAAATATTTGGCATTTAACTATCTTTTAAAAGATTTGACATTTAACTATCTTTTAAATAAAAGATATGATTAAATTTTTTAGGTGACATTTAACTATCTTATAATTTTATTCAAGTTATTCTAGTTGAATTTATCAGACAGGTGCCAACGGTACCATCTCTTTTCCGCCACTCTTCCGCCAGTTGGGTGATACCATTGGCACGGCCCCGTCAGTGGTTCCGCCAGTTGGTACCTCGCCAGTTTGGAGACGGGGATGAGGGTTCGGTGAGTTGTGTGGTGGGGCCCAAAGGGTATTTTGTGTGTGTGTGTGTGTGTTTTGTAATGGTGGGTCCCAAAAAATTAAAGGGAATTGGTATTGTTGGTATTAGTACGTCAGTTTAGTGTCGGTTGGAGAGTGAGCTGACGTGGCGCTGATTTGACAACAACTGACGGTATCAGTTTGGTGCACTGTTGGGAGCGGTCTCATTATATTATATGAAAACTTAATAATTTGTTTTATTTATAAACGAAATGAGTTAAGGTTTAAAGGTTTTGGATCATAATATTATTTTTTAAGGTAACAAATTGGTAATTAATTCCCGATGTTAATGGGTTTTCATATATTACCTGTTGATTTGGAAACCTGCCAATTCAGTACTGGCAAGTAATATACAGAGATTAATTGCCATAACCAATACAGAGATTTCAGTCAAAAAAATAAATTAGGTATATTAATTCTAAAAATAGAATGTTTTTTTTTCAATACAAAGATAATGATTCCACACTTATATATCATTTCCTAAAGAACGCCTTAAATGCGTATATCAAACAAGAATATTCAATCGGGGAATGGAGAAGTCATAACAAATAAACCAAATCGAGTATGTAATTTTCTGTTACATGTATGATCCCGTTTGTAAAATGATATTTCATAGGTTGTTTTGTTTAAATTGGATTTGTTGGGTATAACCTTGTATCCAGGTAGTTGTTTCACTCTGTATAAATAAACTTATTTCATGAACCAGTCTTTTGTTAGTCATCATAATAGCTTTTATTTTTCTTAATATAATGGTTGGTTATTGAATTTGTTAGTTTAATTCGAATCGAGAAATCGCATACTTACTGGCTAAGGAGATTAGTGTATTTGATGTGATCTAATATAAGTAAAAGGTTATGAAAATTCTATAAGCCGTCCGTGATTTATCACGGGTTAATTATAGGCTACTATTTATTATTTAGTGTATTTTGTGTTTCTCCCAAAGTAATCATTCGTTAGCCTTTCATTTGCTAAAGCCCCGATCATGATATATTAGGCAACGTGAGTATACTTTGTTGGAACTTTCACTTTTAATAGTGAGTAATTAAAACATCATCACGATAATTACGAGCAAGAAAGAGTAATTTATCTTTGTTTGTCGAGAGAACAAGAATCAGAGTCTATCTTTTGGTGTTTTTTGATTGAGATTGAAGAGCAAACAGAAAGATTGAGATATAAATTTTTGAACGGGTTGTATGTGTATATATAGAGAACTAGCTTCATAACCCGCCCGATGGGCAGGTATGCTTCAAAATTTAGTATGTAGAAAAATACCAACAAATATTAATAAATTTAAAAATGACATAATAATGTTGTAGCTGTAATGATGAATTGGTAGAAAAATCGATACATGAACAGATGTTACATAAAATTTACAAACGAAATAAGACTTCTTTGTAAACGACATTTGCTGTTGAATTGGTGTAATTCTCATCTATGTCACAACAAATGACCTTCAATCCGTTCTTGTTCTTAACTCGTGATACAACCACATAAAGCTGGCCATATGAGAATACCGGTTTTTGCAGAAACAAACCAACCTGAGACAACGTCTGGCCTTGACTTTTATTAATGGTCATAGCAAAGCATATCTGAACAGGAAATTGCCTCCGATTCAATTTGAAAGGCATCTTGTTGTCGGAAGGGCGGGCATGCTTCAAGAGATACTTAGAAAAATACAAAAAAGTATTGATACAGTATAATTTGTGCACAATCAATAATTGTAATGATAAGTTGGTACAAATTTTGATACAAATTTTGATACATAAATAAATGTTACAGAAAAAATTTAGAGACGCAATAAGACTTCTTTGTAAACAACATTTGTTGAACTATAAAATATATATTACCTTAAATTCTGAATTACCTTGCTTTTTGAACTATTAACAGTTGACTTTTTCCATCTTTGCATATGATTATAATTCCGCCCAGGCCAACCACCCACGAGCAATTGAAAAAGTCAACGGTTAAGAAAGTTAGTTGTAATTGTAATTGTTGATTCGGGTTACCTTAAATCCCTAACGGGTCAAATGTTTACCAAAGATATTCAAAATTAAACATATTTCACACACTAATTATATACTAAAAGAAAGTTGGACAAAAGTGGGTCGACCCAACCCGACCCGACCCGTTTTGACACATTCATGTAACAGTTACCTGATTGTATATGTACAATTGTTGTCAACTGTGCAAGCACGTGATTCGAATTCTTAAGAACATCATACTTCCTTCTTGCATTTTCACCACGAACAACTTCAAGAAAACATTAATCATTCAGAAAATTGATAATAAAAATATTAAATAAAATAATATAAAATTATATGAGCAGATTTGTTACATGATTGCAACGTTAAAATTCCAAACTTTAATTCATGGAAATCAAGAACTCTGCCACCAATTAAACCGTTTTGCTTTTCACGTTTACCTTCCAGAAATTGTTGTCTCAAATTCTCCAATACATCAATCTACATCCAATAAATCAAATAAATTAAAATAATAATAATAATAATAAGAGTAAATTACAAAAATTGTCCTTGTGGTCTTCTAAATTTTACAATTTTATCCCTCAAACTCTTTTTATTCGTGATTTTTGTCCATGTGGTGGTCAAATTTCATTTTTATCATCCATTTGACCTAAAATGACCAAAATACCCTTATTTTGGTCTTTAACTTGCAGGTTAAAAATAAGGGTATTTTGGTCATTTTAGATAAAAATGGACGTAAAAAATGAAATTTGAAGATTATACAGACAAAATCATGAATAAAAAGAAGTTTAGGGACAAATTCGTATAAAGTACCATAGGGACAATTTCTACAATTTACTCTAATAATAATAAAAAGAAAAAAGAAAAAAGGCGACCTGTTGGAGAAATAGTTTTGTATATCCAAGTTGGTAGGTTTGTGGTGGAACACGAAATTGTTTTAGAATAGCAACTGATGTACTCAATGGATCCATACATATAATTCTATCTGATAAAAGGCACCCGAACCTGATAATTGATGAAAACATGGGTCAATTTTGACCCGTTTCATGATAAATGGGTCAATTCGGGCTATGTTTATCTCTAACGGGCCCAGTGAGTCGAAACTCGTCAAGAAATGTATTTTTAATGCATAAAATTAGATTATTATAAGGAAAATGCGATCTTTATAGTCGTATTTGATACACTAATTATTTATTAAAATTAAAGAATAAAAATAATTGGAAAATGGGATGCGTTATTATTTCTAAATTTTTTTTCTAAAGGTTTAAGTTGAACACGTTTTCTGTATTTCGAATTTTTCTTGAAAATATTTCCAAAAAATGCTACATTTTTTCCACCTCTAATAATAAAATACAAAATAAAATAAAAATAAAAAAGACGAATTTTATTATGTACCGGTTAGCAAATTCTTGATGTGTGAGACAAATTGGATATCTGGATTTTGAGAATTGTATTATTTCCATAATTTGACCCGATTTAATCTGTTCCAGAACAATATCTTGTTCATATGTTCCATGAACTTGCTTATTATTTGGTCTTATGCATCGAATAAAATGTTGTTTGGTATTTTCCAACTGCTGAATTAACTTAAACAATTCATCCTACACAAATCCAAAAATCTAATTATTAGAATCCATTAATTGAGAGCACGGGCAATTTCGTAATTTTACCTTGATCATTGTCCCAGCACGCTGCTCTTGTATAAGACCAGAGGAAAAACGGTTGAGTATTTTATTATTGGATGATGAGAGGATTTCAGTTGCATCATTATTATTATTATTATTCATACTATTATGTTGTAAGAAACCAGTAGCATCATATTCAACCTGCACACATTTCATAGTTTTGATTTTTAAAAAAATAAATATGACAGTTAATCAAAGTTGGCAATTATAAACAGGTCAAATTATTTATAATAATAAAAAAATAGAATGGGAGAAACTAACCGCTTTAGCATAATGGTGAACCTTAAAAGCTTCTTGTTTATATGAATTATTAGAAGTCAATTGTCTAATTACAAAAAGTAAAATAATAAAAATTGGGTATTTGTATGTCTTTTTTATGCACTGTCATACAAAAGAATGCAGAAACAGAATTATGCCTATATTCTCAAATAAAATTAGGGTTAAACCTAATAACAACATTTTGATTAAAAAAAATTTATACGACACTGTAGACAGATAATGCAGTATGCAGTTTAGAAATTAGGCATACCTTAAAATAAAGTTAGGGTTAACAATGATTATTACAGTTAGGATGCTCGGGTGGGAAATAACAGATGTTTTGTGTAATACTACATTCTCTTAGGCCCTAATGTAGTATCAGAAGTTCCATACAAAAATCAACTGTCCCAATTGGTTTTAATTTTTCGGCCAATTTAAAACTTCCATACAAAAATCAGTGAATAAGCTGCAAATTTTATTATAAACCCTTCAAAAGTTGGTGTTTATACTTACTAAATTTTTTTTTTTTGACCCATTTAAAAGTTCCATACAAAAATCAGCGATTTACATATAACCAAAATATGCAGCTTATGTATAATTATGATACATTGAAAACATGATGCATAGAACATGCTACATCAGCATACTAAGGGGGTGTTTCGGAGAGCTTATTTAGAGGGCTTATGAGCTTTTAAGCTTATTTAAGTTTAATAAGCATTACTAAGTGTTTGATTAAACTTATAAGCTTATTTAAGGGGTCTTAAGAAAGCTATTTTGGAGGGATTATGAGCTTATTTACGATTTTTACCTCCTTACCACCTCATTTCATAAATCGAACATTTTTTATATAAGCTCAACTAAACCAAACAATTGAGCTTATTAACCTATTAAAAATGTCCTTTTTAGTCATTTTACAATAAATTTATATAAGTTTCCTTCCAAATACTTTATTTTACAATAAATTTATTGTCGAGGAGTTAGGAAACGTGTGAAAATTGGAAGAGACCTAAGAGTATCTTCAGTGAGAGATTTTTAAGAGGTTATTACTATTTGAATAATCTTTAAAATGACTTTTTTAGGAAGTCACTCCAACCACTTATTCTACCATAACCACTTAATCATCTTTTAATTTTTGATTCTTTTAGTCCCCATATTTAAACCTATTTAAACCTATATATATATATATATATATATATATATATATATATATATATATATATATATATATATATATATATATATATATATATATATATATATATATATATATATATATATATATGTGTGTGTGTGTGAATCATTTTTTATTTTTATAACTATAAATTATAACTTTTGAGTTGCGTTCAAGGAGGTCCATCAATTTTACGAAGTTCCGAGGAACAAATCTCAACCATTGATCAATAAGATTTAATGGTCAAGATTAATCACATATTTTATACATTGAGAGGTATTTTGGTCATTTTAAAAAATATATAAATTATTTATTATTATTTATTTTAGATTTATTAATTTTTTTATTAATTTAATTTAATTTTTTTAATTTTTGTATTATTATTTTTTTAAAAAAATTATTATTTTCATTAATAACATATAATGTGATTGCGTACTGAATCACATGTGATTAAACTAAAACATCAAATATGTTTAAGTATACAATCACATGTGATTTTACACTAAAATCACATGTGATTAACTATTACACGTAATTATCAAATAAATATTATGTTTTAACTAAAAAAATAATAAATAAATAAATAAAATAAATAAATGAAAAGTAGAAAAAATTAAATTTTTTTTAGTGCCAAATGACCAAAATACCCCTTCATGTATAAAATATGTGATTAATCTTGACCATTAGATCTTATTGATCAATGGTTGCGATTTGTTCCACGAGACTTCGTAAAATATAATGGACCTCCTTGAACGTTTATCTACTACTTCATTCCCAAAATAGTTTGATCTAAAATCACATTTACAATTTGGTTGTATAGATGAACCTAAGTTTAGCAATTCGGTTCGATTAAGCTACCATTAAGGGCAAGTTTTGGAAATTCATCTAAAGTATTAGCTTAAAAGTCAACATCCGCTATTAGATGATCCTCAACTAACGGCTTTCCACTTGAATAGGGATGACAAAAACCTCTGAACCCGACTCGGAAAACAAAAACCGACTGTTTTCGAGTCAGGTCGGGCAAGATATTTCGGGGCGGATTCGGATTCCGGGATTTTCTCGGGTTTGGGGCAAGGTATCCCCTCCCTCCCCGCCCCAATATATATAAAAATTATTTTTATTAATTATTTTATATATAAAATATATATTATATATATAAATTATAAAGGATATAGGGTTTTGGTTCGGGTTTCGGGTGCATAAATCGGGTTCGGGGTTTATAAAATCCCTAATAGGGAAAACCCGAAATAAACCGCCAGGGATCGGGTCAGAGTCGGAGACGGTTTTTTATTTCGGGGGTTCAGGTTCGGGTATGGTATGCCAAAACCCGCCCCGTTGCCATCCCTTGTTAATTCATCAACATGCCAAATCTTTGTGGATTGCAATTCTTCAAGGGTGGGGATTGTCTATCCTAGGGATGGGATATAGAAGCGGAAACTCGAAATCGTACCCTTACCGAACCGGAACCGGTTGGAACCGAATTACTAATAATATGTTCGGGTATCGGGTCCAACATTTCGAGATATCTGGTATCGGGTATATCGGGTCCGGGTACATTGGGTATAGAACAAATCGAGTCTAAGACCCGGAATCAAAATTAATTAACTATGTATTTGAATTTATTGTGGTATAATACCATTAATAGTATTTGGTTCATATTAATTAAACAATTATTTTTTGTAAATCATTATAATATTACATGTATAAACTAACAAATATGATAAAAACACCAAGAAACGGCTCCAATTACTACTTCGGTTCCAAATCGGGTATATACCCGATTTACCCGAACCGAACCGGAACTGTATTCTGTAAACCGGTTCGGTTCTCAGGTCTAATAATCCTCCTAAATCGGGTCTCGGATATTTCGGGTCCATGTCCATCCAGGTCAGTTCCAGACCCGATTCCATCATAAGTCTATTACAACCCCAAACAGTCTACATGACATTCATCTAGACAAAAAGGCGAGGAAGCAGTCATCAAGAGTACCCTTTGGAAAATTTGGCGATTCCAAAATACCAATATTTTCGGTTCATCAAGCAATCGAGCAAGACGATCTTTTAATTGGATTAGTTATAGAAATAAACGGGGTAACTTAATTAAATTGAACAAGTTGGTCGTGTAGAAAATCAAATTATGGTAATCAATTTTATAAAACTGAACTGATTTTTTATAATGGTGTTCATTCAAGCACCTGCACTTTTATACGAGTCATATGTTTCTGATATTTGCATTTCGAAGATGTACATGGACATCTCACTTTGACTTATATTTGTGACTAACTTCATAAATCATAAGCATGTACAGAATGTTGCAAAATTATAAATTATTAAGAAAATAATAGAGACTTTACAAACAACTAGAAAATATTGGAACTAATACTAGTTGATCATCTATTTATCGCAAGCAATCATCATCTCTAACACTTGTCCTTGTCAAATAACTCGAGGCTTTTGACACACATATCCATGTCAATAATGTAAGATGAAAATGCAAATCCCACAAGTCTTGTACGCACACCACTCTCGGGATTATAACCTTCAAAATCCTCCAAGTAATTGTTCAACAACATATCATCATGGTTGGAAACACAATCTAATCCAAACCCGATACTCGTTAAATTGACACCCTTAGACCAAGATGCAACATTATTACACTCTCTTCTCACCCAAATCCAACTATTATCATGGTTTCTCAAGATCATGGCTAGTGAACCTTTGACGATTGTTGGTTGTATTGTTTCCCATTCACGTTCCGGCAATGAAATAATGCCAAAAACCCAAGTCTTAAAATCAAACGTCATTATACAATAGTCGTCGTATTCAAATTCGACCATCCAATGCAATGTTTGGTTGAAAAGATACGCGATTGGCACAAACATCACATTTGTCACTGGACTAGGATTGTAAGCAATCTCACTCCAAGTGTTTGTTTTCAAGGAGTAAATACATGCAACTACTCCTGCATCTTTGGAGCAACATACACATACACCCACTATCTTGTAATCATTTGTCATTGTGTCGAAACCAAACCCGATTACTATGTTTCCACAATGATGCTTAGGGACGGTTAGTTTGCGCCCGATCGAAGGATTCCATAAAATAATTGAACGGTTATTGAATTTTTTTCTCGTATAGACAAATAATCCCGTTACATGAACCGATGATTCGGAAAATTTCCCAAGGAAACTCTAATGGATTCGTGCCCTTACAGCTGTCTTCCGGATATAACGAATATGAAGTTTCAATATATTTGGTATGACGATTCCATTGTCTAACAATGACTTTTTGCGCGGTTTTCGCAGTTCTAAGAGCATGTGTTCGAATAAAACAAGGGTCGGAAATACGAGAAGACCAAGATTTTGAGACTGATCTAAATCGAATTAGGGATTTAGCTGGCAACCTTTCAATGATTTCAGCAATCAAGTCTTCACATAGGGAATATGACATTGTTTGTCTCTAGAATATTGTTTTTCAAAAAATAAAAAATAAAAAATAGTAACATTAATCATCAAATAAATTAAGTAGGCAAGAGAATATAAACTTAAAAAGGTGTCCCAAAATGATAAAACATGTGTCATGTCCAATATTTTTTTAAAGGTAGTCTCGTTTTGCCATGGTCATTTTTGAACCTTCATGTGACTATTTTGTAGATCTTTAACCAGAGAATGGTCAAACTCCTAACCTCTAGGAAGTTATTTGAGAACTCTTACGGATAGGTCATCACCAGATAGTTTATAAATACATAAATCAAGTGCCACAAATAGTTAACCTTTCGTTTCCTGGACAATCCGCCGCAACCATGAGATGTCATGGTTTGAAGTGTCCCCAACAGTTTTCTTATAATGTACTTCTTCATGTCTTTTCGATTGTATTTTAATCAACTGTATTATGAAACTAGTTTGGTTCAATCTCAAGAACATACATAAAATTCTGCAAATCCGGAAGGAGCAAAAAAGAATACCTTTATATATGGCCATGAAAGGTCGGGCTACCTGCAAAGTGGGTGATCGCCTACTTTGGGATTAATCATGAAAACCCGAGTTAACAAAAAAACATAAAACCCTGCAAATCGCTTGAGGCTTGGGGAGGTTGGATGAATTGCGATTTAGATGCTTTATACTGTTTTGCTTATTAGGTCGGTCCTGTTATTGTTTTTTTTATTGTTCTCATGTAAAAGACGGCCCAATATACTCTCTTCTTGTTTATTATTTTACTAGGTTATAACCCGTGAAAAATCACGGACTGTCATTTTTTATACTGAACGTTAAGAATATATAATACAAAGTTTTTTTTACCTTATTTGTTTTGACCTGTATTAAATTTTTCTCGTATGAAATAAAAATGGAATATACTTATAACTGGACCAAGTGGGTTGCAAAACATGTACTTCCTCCGATTCAAAATAAGTGATACACTTTCCTTTTTGAGGTGATTCAAAATAAGTGATACACTTTGAAAAGTTTCCTTATTTGGCAAAAAAAATGGGACCTACACCAATAACTATCTACTTTAACAAAGTGAAATGACCCATTTACCCTTACTTTTTACTTTTAAACATCATTAACCTTACTTTATTCAAAAGGTGTGGGACCCATTCCCCACTAACCATCCAATTAATCTAATTTAACCATCATTATAATCTTTTGCCTCAAAAACCGTGAAACCCCAAGTGTATCACTTATTTTGAATCGGAGGAAGTATAACATTTCACCACCATCTAATCTAACAGCTTTAAGATATACTAATTCATTTAAAGTGAATGGTAGAAAGTAAATAAGTAAATATTAATAGAGAAAGATTAAGATGAAATTATTACCATAGAATGCAAGTAGTCTTCATTAACTATAAATCTCGAAATATAAGTAAAAGGAAGTACAACATCTAATGTCAAATTATGAAAAATGTTAAATAAAAAAAATCAAGATAAATTTTTAAATACTTCTTTAAATACAACGTTTGACGTTTTATTCGTCACACCGCCATCTTTATCTTCTATTAATATCTTTAGTCCTTGTCTGCTTTTTACTCTAGATAAGGCTACATACAATTGACCGTGAAAAAACAGGCTCTCTCAAATACAGACCCATCTTTGACAATGATTATCCTTGACTCTAATTAATTGTCATAGCAAAGCAAATAGAAAGTGGAAATTGCCTTCTTTTTAATCTGAAGGGAATATTGGCGTCAGATGGTGTCAAAGATAATCTTGATATAAAAGAACGGTATCCAACATTGTTCCCAGATATAACAACTGCTTCTATAACACGGACACCCAAAGCCACAATTTGAAGTCTAGTACCATTGCTTAAACCATTTTTCTGGTCAATATTTCTTAATAACATAACGGGAACACCGACTTTTAAAACTAACTGATGATTTGGCAATCCACCTATTTTAATACCATTAAGCACGTCTGGTGAGTATAAGCTTTCATCAAACTGTTCATTCAAAAACTCTTCAGGACAAATGCTATCTGAACTTAAATATTCTTTGGCTTCTCCGAGGAAAATTGCTAAAAACCGATCATTAATATCCCTAACAACTTCATTTTTAGGCGTAAGTATTGCTCTTTCTGGAAAATAGCCAGGAGTATTTATGTTTTCTAGCAAAAAAGGGTAAACAAAATCAATCAACGTACTTAAGGGGTCTGCAGATGTAGAAATTAGAAGATCTGGGTGAATATCAATAATTGCATTACCATCGTTCGGCCCACCAATTTTGCCTTCTCCAATATCCAAAAGCCAATTTGCAAATGATGTGGTTTCTTCAATATCAGCTATATCACTTCCTACTGTCAACCTCATGTTTTTTGTTAATGTTTTAACTTTGCAGTTTTCCCATATATATGAAGAACTCAACGATGCATTTACTATATCTTGTCTACTCCAGTTTGGTACAACAGGTAGAATCTGTCTGAAATCTCCACCAAAAATAATAACTTTTCTTCCAAATGGTAGATCATTGTTCACATTATTACCATGTCTTAAAATATCTTTCAGTGTTCTATCTAACGCTTCAAAAGCATGCTTATGAACCATTGGCGCCTCATCCCATATTATAAGACTTGTTTTTTTATTAACATCGCCACATCGTTGTTTGGCATTATAGAACACATTGAATCTTCATTAAGATAAAAAGGAATGTGAAACCGAGAGTGAGCAGTCCTACCTCTAGATAGTAATAAAGAAGCAATACCACTTGGAGCAACATTTAATACAATTTCTCCTTTATACCTTATGGCGGATGAAAGAGTTCTCCATAATAAAGTTTTACCAGTTCCGCCGTAACCATAAACAAAGTACACACCCCCGTTATCAGAATCAATAGATGTCATAATATCATCAAAAACACCTCGTTGTTAATCTGTTAATGAATGCAAATTTTGATGAAATTCATTTTGTAAGGTTGTCTTATCATAAGATAGCTCGTCTGCAATCATACGATTGTTTGAAGATTCTAAGGAATTGTCATCAGGATATGGCATATGAGAAAACCTTTTGAGGCTCGAATTGTTAAGGTTTAAAAGAGATTCTATCTCGTACAACGTGAAATTTTTTAGTTCATTATCTGTAAGAGACAAATCTGAAATGGAAATAAAATATGTTAGCATAAAGCCATAAAACAATAATATGGTAAAAGACATTTTTATTATAAGTGAATATAAATTTTAATGTATTACCTGGATTACTGAACCTTCGTTGTTGACGATACAAAATACCATCTGATAAATACTTGCATGTAATTTCCCATACTACTTCTGGTCTAGACAAACTATTTGTCGTTAACATTATTGCATATAACGAACGTAAATAATAACCAGTACTAGAGAAGCTTGCTTCTTTAATAGCATCTATGTATTCTCTATCATCATCTAATAGACCCCTTTCAAAACATGCATCTCTAAATGTTGGACATAAACGACCATCTACAGTACGAAGTTCTTCAAAAGATTTTGGACATACGACTTTGTTTAATAAAATTCTTAAAAAATATGCTTCACCGAGATTAGGAGGAACGGAATGAATTCTACCGATTGAAAAACCTTGCTTACGTGGCTCCCAACAACGTTTATCACTTTTCCATACAAATTTTGTAGGGAATTGAATGTAGGTAATGTCTTCAGCTTTTTTATATATCCTGTTACACTCCATCCAAGATCAGAACATCGAAGAAGCTACTGACGGTTTACTTAGAACATTATCAATATGATCAGTTTGACTGTAAACAACACTCTGTTTACCAGGAAGATGGAAAGGAAGTCTGACAACAGACGGATTCCTGTAATGGACGTCATATCCAAAAATACTCCATGTAGCTTCACAAGCAGATAAATACCTACAATCGTAAAATTCTTTAATTTCATCTACTGATTCTTTATTTACTCCTTCATTGTTGGTTTGTACAACTTTAAGAGTAGCTCTATCAGGACCTTTGTTAATATATTTAAACAAATATTTTATTGACCCAGATTGATTACACCACTCAACATTAATGTGTGCTTGATATCGTTTCAAAAGATAGGGGTTATAAGCAACTACACTTCTGTTATCCAATTTCACTCCCGATTTCTCAACAAAAGCTCCATTATCTCGCCTTCTATACACAGGGTAACCATTGGCCATCAGCGGATGTTTGATTGTAATTTTTTTTGGAAAATTCTTTGAACTTTTATTGTCTACCATACACGGGTAATGTATGTTTTCACCACCATATGGGCCATGAATTATAAACTCACTTACAAGAGAATACAAATCCGGATCATCATGAACATTAGGAATCTCTGCCGAAATGAAAGGATCAATATTTTCAACTGTGTGAAGCTTTGCATCAGAATGTAAAAAAACACACATATATGACTATGAGGCAATCCACGTTTTTGAAACTCGATTGTATACACAACTGCATTATAAACATATTTCCATTAATACAAAAAATTTAAGGTGAAACTAGTTTGATTCAATCTCAAGAACATATATAAAATTCTGCAAATCCTGAAGGAGCAAAAAAGAATACCTTTATATATGACCATGAAAGGTCGGGCTACGTGCAAAGTGGGTGATCGCCTAGTTTGGGATTAATCATGAAAACCCGAGTTAACAAAAAAACATAAAACCCTGCAAATCGCTTGAGGCTTGGGGAGGTTGGATGAATTGCGATTTAGATGCTTTATATAGTTTTGCTTATTAGGTCGGTCTTGTTATTGTTTTTTTTATTATTCTCATGTAAAAGACGGCCCAATATACTCTCTTCTCGTTTATTATTTTATAAAGTTTGAATGTTTGATATATATTTTCTAGATTTGTCTTCAAGGAAGTCTAAGCATTTTGCATAGTTGCAAGGGACAAATCCTAGCCATTATATCAAAATGATCAAGATCAAGTCCCCCACCTACAACCATCTACAGCCACCGCCGGCCGCCGCCGGCCACCGCCCACCGCCGCCCACCGCCCTCCGCTGCCGGCCACCGCCGGCCGCCGCCGCCGGCCACCACCGTCCGCCGGCAGTGGCCAGCGGCGGTGGTGGTGGCTGACAGTGAAGGTGCTGGTGGTGGTGGTATTGATATATTGAAGCACATGTGTTTCACTAAAACACAGCATATTATTTCGAAGCACATGTGTTTCAGGTCATGAAACACATGTGTTTCAAGTCACTAAAAACATGAATTTCTAAAACACATGGGAGCATACGAAGCACATGTGCTTCATTACTTGAAACACATGTCCTTGGATGTACATATACACTCCTTTATTTTCAAAAGACCTAGTGAAGCACATGTGCTTCTAGCTTACAAACACATGTGCTTCATTACTTGAAACACATGTGCTTGGCTGTACATATACATTTCTTTATTTTTCAAAACACATGTTATTAGTGAAGCACATGTGTTTCTAGCTTTCAAACACATGTGCTTCATTACTTGAAACACATGTGTTTGGCTGTACATATACACTCCTTTATTTTCAAAAGACCTGTTATTAGTGAAGCACATGTGCTTATAGCTTACAAACTCATGTGCTTCATTACTTGAAACTTGACATTTGACTTTCTCTTGATCCAATGGCTATTAATTGTCCCTTGAGAATAGCTAAAATTTTTGGACTACCATGAACATTTACCATATTTTCTAATATCATTGGAGATATGTATACTTTTGGTGATTAATTATACTACCTCCGTATCAAAATAAGTGATATATTTGGGAAATTGCGGTTTTTGAGGCGAAAGATTGGAAAGTGATTTAGAATAGTATAAAGTGGATAGTTAGTGGATAATGGGACCCACTTCTTTTGGATGTAGTGAAATTAATGATGTTTAAAAGTAAAAGTAAGGGTAAAAGAGTAATTTTACTTTATTAAAGTAGATAGTTAGTGGAGAAGGGGTCCCACTTTTTTGCCAAATAAGGAAAGGTTTTGAAGTGTATCACTTATTTTGTTCCACCCCTTTTAGGAAAGTGTATCACTTATTTTGATACCGAGGTAGTATTATATCTACTCTACTACTATAATAAATCAAAGTCTATATGACCACATGACACTCTCCTAGCCCCACATGGCAGCCCCTCATGAGCCTAATTTTTCAACGAAATACTTAAATTAAATATTCCTAATTTTAAGCCATACTTATTTAATTAAATTAATTAAACTTAAATACAATTCAACGGAGATTTGGATTGGAATTCCTTAATATCCGGATTCTTAATTTAAGCTTATAAGTTAGGACGTTATATAATCTGCATTCTTAATTTAAGCTTATAATTTAGGATATTATATAATCATACTAGCTTCATAGTCTGCTCGGATGGGAGAGTTTAGAAAAATAAAAAAGAAAATAGCAACAAAAAAAAAAACCTAGGAAATCATATAGTAATCTATTATTAAAAGGGTTTTGCTAATGACGGCCCTTAGGGCTGTCAATAAGGCATAAAGAGTTGTACATCAATTCAAAGGGTGTGGTAATTCCTAAAATCCGGGAGTTAGTTAAGGGTTGAAGTACAAAATTATGATGCATGTCTATTGACAGCCCTAAGGGCTGTCATTAGCAAAACTCTTATTAAAATGATGATAAATGTGTTTTCATACATATCACAAATGGTACACAAAATTTAGAGACGAAATAAAACTACTTTATATACGACATTTATTGTTGAGTTTGTGTAATTGTCATTTAAATCGCAACAAATAACTTTCAATCATTTCATGCTCTTAACTTTCATTAATTTTGAATGCATTTTCATTCGGAAATATCATAGAGGCAGGAAATCTCACACTCCTTTTAAATTCTATAAATATTGACCGTATTTGCCTTGTGATATTTATTAGAAACTTTAATATTAGGATTTTTGATAATGACAGACTTAAGGGATGTCATAAGACATGCATAAAAAATTGTACATCAATATATAACCGACTCCTGAGTTTTAATAATTACTCATTTTAACCATTTTTAATGCATTTAGATACACCCCTTAAGGCTGTCATTATCAAAACCCTTAATATAAGGGACTTGCTAACCATTGCCCTAAGGGCAATGGATAAAACTTAGTTAAGTGGTTAATGTACATGTACATCTGTTAAAGCATAACCACTCAGGGTGGTTAGTGATTTTCATGGTCGTGGTTTTTTATGGTTTAAGTACACTAAATTTAAACACATAATTTTTCTTAACCATAGCCATAAGAGCAGTGGTTAGCATGTTCCTTAACATTATTATATTTTAAAAAAATTCTTAAAATCTTTACTACATCCTCCGTTTCAAAATAAGTGATACACTTTTCATTTTGGGTGATATTTTAGGAAATCAAATCGTTTGAATTTAATTTTATTCAAATTTAAATTCGTTCAAATTTCAATATTTTAAAAGCTTTTTAACATATAGGAATTCCAGCCATATATTTTTAGGAAATTCTATTCAAATTTAAATTCAATTTAAATTTGAAATCCTTCAAATGATAAAAGGCACTTTGAGTCAACATTAGACGTCATCAAAAAAGACCAATCAAACGACTAGTAATGGACATGTCATCATGAAATTTTCATGCTTAACTCCATATATAGGTGGTAGTTATGTGCTAAAAGAATTCAAAATAGTTTTTATAACAATTTTTCATTTACAATTATGAAAAATGTTATATTAACGCAAAGTGTTCATCATTGGTTACTTATAAGGTTGTTTCATACATATATCAATGCAAATACAATAAAATTTTAAGAAAATTTCAAAAAAAATACAAAATTAAATATAAGGCTATTGTATACATATATATCAATGAATCAATGATATATTAAAAATGAAACACTAACCTTAATAAAAGAACTTGAAAAGATCAATAACCTATAATAATAATAACATGAATGCTAACATGCAGATACCCAATAATTGATTCAATTATATAAATAAAACGTGGTTGCATGCATGAAAATATATGACTTTTATAGTAGAATTACGAAAAATAATATCGAGTAATTAAAAGGTAGCATTATTAAAACTTTAAGTTGCATTCCGAATAACAGGTTTGCTGCATTATTTGGAAAATAGTAATTAAAACAAAAATGCATTATTTTTCATAAACAATAATTGTAATATCTATTTGCCGAAAATCATAAGTTTTTAGAAAATGAATATTGTTTGAAGACGGAGGTTGCTGCTGTTTTGTTTCTAATACGTACAAATACTATTTCGGTTATATAAACCTCAAATCCCCAACTCTCCATTTTAATTTGGTTTGAAATTATGTATATATTTAATGTGTTTATCTTGCATAAAATTTATGTGTTAATAATGAAAATGAAACAAAATTAATAAATAATGCTATATACTTGGCCCGATATTTTAATAAGAGTAGATATCAGAAACTTTCAAAATCAATATACATGGTAATATTAAACATGTAATTAATACCTATTTTTTTAATTAATCATCTTGGATTTAAGAAAAGATAAACAATACTCATTTTATTTAATCATGATCATAACATTTTCTGATCATACAAAATTGGGATCATTACATTTTTAAATAATAATACATTTGGTTCATAATATTTTGAATAATATACCAATGGTGTATAGAAATATAGATCGATTCGAGTCGTGTGATGATTGGTTTCAATTAAATGAAGAAATACCGAGTAGGAATTATTGCCGCTTAAAGATGCAACTTATTGGATTTACTACGTGTTGGATGATATGGAAGTATCGAAATTTGATGCTATTTGATAGTGGTAGGATACGTAAAAGTGATATCATAGATAGTATTAAAATGTATTTGTATGCTTGGCTTCACCATCGAAATAAAAAATGTAAGATTTCATGGGTGAATTGTCTTATTTTTCCTTTATAATGTTTTCCTTTAGTCTAGCGCTTTGCTAGACTTTTTTAATTAATGAAATGCCGTTAAAAAAACATTATTATTTTCAGAATTTAAAAGCTATACTCATTTTGTAGAGAATTTAGTTTTAAAAGCTTTGACATTTTTAGATTGTTTTTACAAAGAATAAACAAAATTATGATGAAAAATGAATAGGAAATACATAAATTACTATAATTATAATAAAAAAAAGTTAACTGAAGCACAAAATAGTGCTGAAAATAAATTGCAATATTTCATAACCCATTTATATTACGAAAATCGCATGTTTCAGTTGAGTATTTGATAACCCTTTTATATATATTATGAAAATCGCATGTTTAAATTGCAATATTGATAACCCATTTATACAACAAAGATGGATATGTCATTGTACTTTTTTTATAATTGTTTCAATTGAGTATCATTATAATATAAATACTTTGTTCTTATAATAATATTATGTTTTTTTCTTAACAGCAAAAGAAGACACCGGATCGAGCTTCGGCAAAGTCATAACTCTCCTGGAGACCTCCAAAACTTATATAAAAATATAAAACGTGAGTCTAGCAAAACACTAGACTAAAAAGGACTATACAAGTGACAACACAACTAATCCATACAAGAAACCTTAACATGATTTCTTTGGGTGTACCAAACAAACTAAAAGGACTTAACGTTATTAACTATATTCGACTTCCTACTTCTACTACAATCAAACACCATGGAGTTTCTAAATCTCCAAATCACCCAACAAGTAAAACATCAAACGTTGTATTCAAAGAAGTGTTTAAATTATTATTATTTTTTATTTTTTTAATATTAAAGACATTCTTGGAATTTGTTATTTGATGTTTTGTTTCCTTTTAGTTATTCATCTATTTCAAGAGTTACTAAGTTAAATTTTTTCTTTTATCGGATCTTTTCTATATCTTCACTTGTGACTGTTTATATAATGTGTACATAATATTTGTAAAAGCAACCATATCTCTTATTATCTTATACATATTTAACATAGGTTTCACGATTCATATATGTGTTCTATAAAACTTACGTTTGACAAATTTACGACAATCCGTGATTTTTCACGGGTCATAACCTAGTATTGTTATAAATTAATGTTCACGTATTTACTATGATTCCAGGAAGGCAATATAAGGAAAAGATTGTGTATAACATTAATGATATTTAAATAATGATTAGGGATGAGAGCAGGTTCAGAATCCATCTCAATGGGTCCCGACTCGAAATATCCGAGATCCGATTTTAGATGATTAGTAGACCCGAGATCAGAACCGTTTTACGGATGTCGGTTCCGGTTCGGTTCCAGGTACGGTTATGGTAAACCAGGTATAGACCTGATTAAAATTAAAGCCGGTTTCAGGTTTTAGCATTATATTTATTAGTCTATACATTTGATGTTAGAATTTTTAAAAGTTGCAGTTGTGTTATAATTATAAATTGAATACTACCAATTACATCGTGACAAAATAAATTTCAAGTACATAGTTTTTCACATAACAAATCAAACCACAACATGTTGACATACCGATTAAACGTCTGACCAAAATACTAACTAGAATAAATATGATTACAATTAACGATTTACCATAAAATCAAATATAAACTAACTACTCGATTACCGGAAAGAATTAGTATAAAAGTGATTATTAATTAAAAGTTTGTCAATAAATAATAAAATTTACTAACATGTGATAAGTAGCCGGGATTTTAGATCGGTGATATCCGTAAACGAGTTTGTGGATTGGCTGAAAGCCTGAAACGTAGATCCAACGTGTCAATTTAATCTTAAATTTTTTTCTCACACGATTCCATTAAGGCTACTAGGTATGGGTACCACATGTGGTACCCATTTTGCTTGCCACATCATTGCCTCCTAAGCAACCATACCACCACACCACATCATTTGGTTGAAATACCCACCACACCACACCACACCATTTTATTTTCCATCTCATCATTTCATTTCCATTTATTTTACACACAACTAATATTTTATATAATTTAAAATTACATTACATTAAATAAAATTAAAATGACAATACTTTAAATTAAAATGAAAATACTAGAAATTAAACATTAAATTAAAAATTACAATAATTAAAATAAATTATTACTCTTCATCGTTGTCATGTGCGTTGTTGTAGAGATTGTTAGAAATTTGTACTGAATTTCGAATGATTGGAATCTCTGAAGTCGTGTAGTCACTTTCAGATCAAAGTATTTCGAAGGTACATTCGAAATCTTCAATCGGATAAAATCAGAGAGATTTCAAGAACCGAAAATGTGAAAATTCGTATGAGTTTTGTACCAGATTTCTTGACCAAAAACGATAATTAATTGCATGTTTCACCAACCAATTAGAACTGCTAAAATGTAGTTTTAAAACTGCATAAAACCGATCAAAACCGCCCGAACCGGGTCGGATCCGGGTCGGGTCTAACGGGTCAAAAAACAGGGTTCTAATTAAAGAATTCCAGGTCAGCTCGACCCCAGCCAGGGGCTCTGCCCCTTGGACCCCGACCAGGGCGCTGCCCCGGACCCCGCCAGGGGCGCTGCCCCTTGGAACCCCGTTATCGGGGGCGCTGTCCCCGAACCCCCGTTAAGTCAGTGTACTTTAATCAGAATAAATTCAAACAAGCGTCCCCTGATTTTTTATATTCCTTACAAACAACAAATCCACACTATTTTAATAGTTTAATTAAATTAGATCCATAAAAATGTACATATCTAGATGTCACCTAACAAAACATTCCATATACGTATTTATTATGGCAAATTCGACATGTACAAGTGAAAATAACTCGAATGACCTCAACAAATCCAAAATGAACCTAGGTGTGACATGTTTTTATATTTAAGTGTTGGTTTCATTTATTTTATTACTGTTCTTAATGTTGGTTTTGGTTCTGCAAAATTTATATCATCATTTAAATCAATTCCATCATGTTTATTGATTATTTGATCCGAGCGATCTTTTGCTTTTATGTTTTAAGTTGTGGTTTCTAGTTGTCGCATCACCTATTTTTTTTTTTTTTTTTTTTTTTTTTTTTTTTGCCTTTTGTTTGTCAGTGGTTTGATTATGATGGATTTTAGGGTACTCATTATTCTTTTTCGATTTCTCTTTTTCTGAAGGATGCCGCTGAATGGAGTTGAACAGGAACAACATATTACAACTAGGAAATGTGGTATTATACATGTTCCTAACTTGCAGGTAGAATACAAGAAATGTTCACTGATACTTTTTATCAGAGAAAGCAAATAAAACATGTCAAGCTTGACAATGATCTATATAATGCATGTTTATATAATTATAACTATATTCATGCATGTCTAGGTGTGATTGGAAAACGCGTAATTATACTATCACATGAATTGTAGCCAATAAAAATAATTTAGAACCATTTATCTTGTAATCTTCTAAACCTATTTTCTATATAAAAAGTTACATGTTAAATATGAACTTCACAAAACTAGAACGACCAAAATCCTTCTATGAATGCTCATCATTGACCTTTCACAAGTCAAAGCATTTTTTCACACTTATATGAATATTATAACAAAATAAATTGAGTAATGGTATTTAGGCCTACCATTTAGACCTACTCATAGGCCTACTCATTAGATGAAGACACGTGTCAAAATCAAAGGATAATATTATGAGAGAGAATTAGTGGAATACACATGTCATCCTATCAAGTGGGTAGGCTTATGAGTAAGTCTAAATGGTAGGACTAAATATCATTTCTCAAATAAATTATCAAGAGCATGGACTATTGCTCTTACTAAACATTCAATATGAGTATTTATGAATGATTTATTTAATTGTTGAACCGATATGCACCGTACTCTTAAATTACAAACTGACATAAAATTAAAGTATACAAACTAGTTAGTAGTTAGTACTACTAATCATAGGTTCGTTCGAATTTTCGGCTCAAATGCTCACCCCTACTTTAGATGAAGCAAAAAAGCCTTAGACCGTTCGGTATGGGCCACCACGCGTTACCGTGGTGGTGACTCGGCAAGGCCTCAACGGCGTGGGGCATCGGGGAACACCGCCCCCTTAACGCCGTGCTATACGGTGGTGAAGATTCGGGGGCACGGTAACGAGCGGCAACGGGCGTGGAGCGTCTTATTTTTTATCGTTGGGAGGGTAACGGTCATATGACCGTTTGAATATAAAATAAAATAAAATTAATTAATTTCTTTTTTCCCCTATATATACATACAATATACATTATTTTTTACACAACCACAACCACACAATCTCTACAAACTCTACAATCTTATTATTCTCACAACCAAAGCTTTACACAAATGGCTTCCAACCAAAGCTCACCCGAATCGTCCCCTAGAATCCCCAACACCAACGACCAAAGTTCCCTTGGATTTTCCTAGTTCGACCAATATATTAATTTGCTCAACACAGGAGTTCCCCTTCCACCAAATCCCCAATACCAACAACCTCAATTCCAACACCCACAATTCCAAAACCCACAATTCAAACACACACAATTTCAAAACCCACAATTCCAATGCCCACAATTCCAAAACCCACAATTCCAACCAACTCAATTTCAATAAAGTCAATTTCAAAGTGCACAATTCCAAAGTACATAATTCCAACAAACAGAGGCTGGCGGTAGCAAAGCAAAAAAGAAAGGAAAGGGGAAAGCCAAGGAGAAAGTAGTTGTTGATACTGACGGTCCAATGGCTTGGACCACTGAAGTCGCTTTGTGTAAAGCTTGGTGCACCACCTCAAAAGACCCAAAGGATGGGAATAGCAAGAAATTGAAAGGGCTATGGGAGGCTGCGTCCAAAGTTTTTCACGATCTCATGAAGTGCCCGGTGTACAGAAACCACGACCAACTGTCTGGGAAGTGGCGTCAACTAGTCACCATTTTAACAAAGTTTAACGGTATCTACAACAAGCTTATGTCTGAAAAATGGAGTGGGCAGAGTGATTTTGATGTTATGGACGCGGCAAGGCTAGAATACAAAGCTGGCGACCGTCATGGTTTTGAGGCAGAAAAGCAGTGGTTGGTTGTAAAAGACAATCCAAAATGGTTAGCTACAATTACTGCACAGGAGCAACAACAAAGACAACAACAACAATCAAAGCGGTCTCGTAGTTCCCAATCATTGGATGTTTCTGATGGTCATGCAACTACTTCGCGTATCGACCTTAATGCTGGGGACGACAACATCCCCGATGACATATTCGATGAAGTCGAAGAGACCCCCACTCCAACCCGACCGGTAGGAAGAGATAAGACCAAACGAGCACAACGCCATGCGGCGCAACAGTCATCGTCGAACAATACGATGGATGAAGTGGCAAAGATGTTGGCCGACCATGGTGTGACATCAAAAGAGAAGGTTGAGTTAAGGAGGGGAAAACGGCTGACGGACAAGACCATAGTCACATAGAACGCGGTACACTCCGGTACGGGTACGCGGAACGGGTACGCGATTCACTAGTTCTGGCGTATCCGGTACGAAGGGGGTAGGTTCATTTCGGTACGTGTCCGGTACAACGGTACGGTGTACCTTACATTTTGGAACGATGTACCAAATAATATGGTACGATGTACCCTTAAAATCAAGTTTTTTATATATATATATAAATATATATATATATATATATATATATATATAATTATAGTTTTAAAGTTCAAACTTCAAAGTCAAAAAACAAAAATATAGCATAAAATCCATAAATACTTCAAAGACATTAATGAAAATACTTGAGCGTTAACTAAAAAGAAATTAACCGTCTACCAAAATTTAAATGACATAAAGCAAACAAAACAAAAACACTTGTCTAGTGATCTTCCACCCTTGGTCTTTTTCCTTTTCCATTTCCAACAACTTGTTCTTCATCCAAGATATTCCATGTCATCTCTTCCAATCTTGCACTTGAATCTTCTATGCTCGTACTTTCTGGATTCACATCCCAGTTTTTGTGTGGTCTAGAATTATAATTTTCTGAAAATCGAGATAAAAGACGTACGTTTGAGTGGATGAAAACAAGTTTGTCAGCTCTTTTGGATTCAGATTGTTTCTCTTCACGTTATGAATGTAAGAATATGTGCTCCAGTTTCTCTCTGCCGAGGAGCTGCTAACAGGTTGTGAAAGAACATTTTTTGCAACTTCTGCTCGATTTTAAAATTACGTCCCCGACTTCATACAAAACGCGATCCAAATCACCGGATACGATGTACCCACCGATTAGGAACACGATTGCATGCCGACCCGGTTCGCGTACATTAGTTGATAAGGAACTCCAATATGGCGTACCAAATGGCGATCCCGACAGTGTTCGGGACGCTAATGAATCGTGTTCCGGTACTCGGCGTCCGGTACGCAGTTCATGGCCAAATCGGTGAATCGCGTTTCTATGGACAAGACCGCTAAAGAGGGTACAATAATGTTCAATACCATCTCCATTTTGAAGCATAAAGAGGACGATTTGGATGGGGAGGATCTCGAGATTTTGAGGGAAGCGAAAGCGAAGGCAAGGGCCACTTTCCGCAATTTAAGCTAGTTTTTATTTTTTCAAGTATTGTATTTTTTAATTTCTATTATTGTAATGTTTTAATTTTTATTTTAATGAGATTTTAATTTTATGTGGAAAATTAAATGGAAAAGAAATGATGAGATGAAAAAAGAAATGGTGTGGTGTGGTGTTGTGGCTATTTCCTGGATAAAGTGGTGTGGTGTGGTGTGTTTGCTGAGGTGACAGATGATTTGACAGAAATTTTCAAGTGGTGGTGAGGCCCATACCTGATAGCCTTAATGACAAAAAGTCTCTTGGAATTGTCAATGGCCCACTTGATTGGAACAATTGGAACCCGATAAAAGTCAACAATTGCTATTGAAGATCCTCAACAAACGGCTTTCTACTTGAATAAACCTTGTTAATAGAGGTATCGATATTGATTCATCAAGATGCCCGATTTGTAAGATGAGATCAAATCAGAACTCCATCTATTTACAACTAGTGATGTTGCCAAATCTTTGTGGATTGCAATTCTTCGAGGGTGAGGATTGTTTATCCCAACCCAAACACTCTACATTGACATTGCTAACATGACCAACATTACTAATCTAGACGGAAAGGCGGTGAAAAGTTTTGACGCGGTCATCAAGACTACCCTTTGGTCAATTTGGTGATTCTGAAATAGTATTGTTTTCGATGCCATCAAGGTGAGCAAGACGAGTCTTATCAATATTATAAACACACCCGACCTTGAAAATTGGAGGCCCTGTTCAGTTTACCAAATAATGTCAAAAACTTGTAGATTTTAAATTTACAAGAAATAAAATTCTAAGTTGTATTTAGCTTCATAATAAGTTACATGGTATAAACCTAATCAATTATTTGGATCTAAATGATATACTATATAATAATACATAAAGGTAAAATTTCGGCCTTGTAAAATGATGGGCTTTTGAACGCCTATGTGGTTGTCCCTAATTATAAACTTCATTAATATGTAATAAGACTTTATTTAAAAAGAAAAACTTTAAGTAAATTACATAAACATGTGTCTATAAGGCACATGTTAGAAAAATCCACAATGAGTTTTTTTATTGGGATATTTACTTGTAGCTTTGTTGGGTTCTATCTTAAAATCAATTGGCTGTAAGAGAAGTAGCTCAGTATACTTATACTAGCTTCATAACCCGCCCGATGGGCGGGATGCTTCAAGATTTATTATGTAGAAAAATACCAACAAAGAATAATAATTTTAAAAATGACATAATAATTGATAGATGTAATGAGGTTTTTATAACAAAATTCGATACATGAAGAAATGTTACATAAAATTTACAGACGAAATAAGACTTTTTTGTAAACGACATTTGATGTTGAATTAGTGTAATTGCCGTCTATATCACAACAAATGACATTCAATCCTTTCTTGCTCTTAACTCGAGATACAGCTACATAAAGCTGGCCATGTGAGAATAACGGTTTTTGCAGAAACAAACCAACTTGGGACAACGTCTGACCTTGACTTTTATTAATGGTCATAGCAAAGCATACCTGAACAGGAAATTGCCTCCGATTCAATTTGAAAGGCATCTTGTTGTCGGAAGGACTAATAACCATTCGAGGGATAGCGCAAATTGTACCCACCTTGCCGCCAGATATGATTTTACCCTCGATTATATTTACCCCCATTCGTAATATCTGAAGTCTCGTTCCGTTGCACAATCCAACTTTCTGATTAATATTCCGCATACACATTACCGGAACGCCGATTTTTAACTTCAAGATATGCTGCGGGACGCCTGACATTTTGATACTGTTCAAGAATTCAGAAGTGTAAATATCAAGGTTAAACATAGTATCATCTTCATCTGCAGCAGAAACCGAGTCTGATGACTCGTATGTCTTTTCTTCTCCGGGAATTAAAGACATCATCCGCTCGTTTATTATGTCCACCATTTCGTGCGTGGGAGCAAGAATGGCTCTATCTTGAAAAAAGTTGCGTTGCCATAGATTATCCAGCAAATGGTGTGTTGGACGAAGAGAAATAATCATGTAATTGAGCATCTACTACGATGTGTTTAATGTTTTCTGGCTGATTCTCATTGTTCTCTAGTGTGATTTTTCTTTTTCCTCCTTTTTTTCTTTATTGTCTACCATTGATTGATTAGTGGTGGAATTAGACATCACCATATAATTTATCCCTATATAATATCTGTAGAAAAATGAAATTAAAAATTTAATTGACAATAACACAAATAATAAATTATTTTACAACATAGAAGGAGTAATAGTAGGACAATAACTTATTTCGTGATTAAGTGGATAAGTATTTATGGTTATTCAAAAGCACGTTTATTTTTATGTGCTTTCATTAAATTGTAGCATTATAATCAACCCGAAGGGCCCAACAAAATTGTCAGACTATTTGGACCTGTGTGGTAATTTCTTATGTGTCCAATTGGCCCTGAATGGGTGTCCGGCCCAAAACACATTTTAGATGTGTCCTCCGACCTGTAAAGAAAACAGTCACTCAAAATTGGGGATTACACATACGACAGTCGCAAATAGAAAAAGAAGCCAGAGTCGATGATTGAGACACCGTTGTTGTTGCCGGAGATGGTGGTGGTCGCACGAGTGGTGGGTAGTGTGGTGTAATCAGATTCACTATGCTGTTAATCGGAAAACCTAGACTGATACATTTTCAAATTAATAATTTCACTTACGACAATTAGGCTTATAATCTTCATAGCATCGAATGTTAAATTGATCGATCTTCACTGTTCTTATCAATATACTCTATGTAAGAATGAAGCTTGGTAAAATAGTTACTTGATTTTAGTCTACAAATTTTAAACACTATTGGTCGAAAAATGGGCATCTCAGGTCAGACGTTTTTTTGTGCAATTTTTAAAATAGAATCAGTTTATTCGGTAACATTTTTATATTAAGTAAGATCAGAAATTAAGCAGATTAGCATTTAGTCTACACGTACTAATATGATACCCTAGTGTTATGGCATGAAAAAGTTTTTCCCTGTTAAATGATTTGACAGATAAAAATTTAATTGTAGCTCTTAACATATTTTCATGAAAGTTACCGCTTAGAAGATGGTGCATAATGAATTAAACAACACTTTTAAGCTGCATACAGGCACCAAGTGCATATAGTTTATTTAATTGCTGCACGAATTTGACATCAGAAATTGAAAGTTAATCATTAGCAGATGCGAGTCAATTATGATAAATCTGAAATTTTTTGAATAAGTCATATTAATATAGGAAAAAATTAGGAAGAAAACTTATCTATTAATTGTTTGTCTCTCGAAGAAGTGTTGAACTAATGTGAGAATCTGCGAGCGTATGAAATGCATTTGTTTAATTATATGGATAGTAATACATACAATTTTGTGGTTAATAAATATATTTTACAGTTTCAGGACCGTTTTTATTGTTTATTTTTTTAATACTATTTTTTTATGTTTTTATAAATTAAAGCAGCTTTACTTTTCTATTCAAATTTTTTAATATGTACATTTAATTGATAAGTCAAACTGGTTTAATTGATAAAAAAATTTAAAAAACTTATTTAAAAAAAAACATTAAAAAAGGTCCTGAACAGTAAAATAAATTTATTAAAATTTCTTTAAAAAGTCAAACTGTCATATTGTTTGTGCATAAAGTGCTTGAATTGATAAAAACAGAAAAAACAAACATAAATGTATTTTAAAAAAAAATAATAAAATCGATTCTTTGAAAAATACCAACAAAAATACCAACAAAAATACCAACAATTTGACTTTAAAAGTCAAACTATTTGAATTAATAATTCATGAGTAAAAAAAAATAATAAATGCATTTTATACTCTAACAGTAAAAACGGTCCAGCAAACATTAAATTAAATTGATAAAAATTTAAAAAAAAAATTTAATTGAAAATAAGGTTATAAAAATTAATAATGGGTTTAGTAGGTCAATTTTTTGTACTGTTTCAAAACTGTTTTTACTATTTTCGTATAAATCCTTTCAACTATTTACCCATGGTTTTTTATCAATTAAAGCAGTTTGACTTTTGCAGTCAAACTGTTTTAGAACCGGTTTTAATGTTTTGTTTTAAATACATTTAATAAATTTTTATTAAAAGAATAACATATTGGACAAATTGACTTTAGAAGTCAAAATGTCCAAGATTTTATTCTTTTATTAAATATATTGACTCCTAATACAATGGTGTTGTTGTTTGATAGCACCATATTTAAAGTCAAATCACCTAA
This sequence comes from Calendula officinalis, assembly GCA_963853835.1. NCBI lineage: Eukaryota > Viridiplantae > Streptophyta > Magnoliopsida > Asterales > Asteraceae > Calendula > Calendula officinalis. The sequence continues at coordinate 72,515,311 of OY970829.1, read as the reverse complement.
AAAACAGTGTTATTTGCATTCAATATAGTTATTTTAACAGTAAAGTGCTTTGTTTTTATAAAAAAAATTCCTATAAATTTATTACAATTTCTTTAAAAAGTGAAACTGTCATATTGTTTGTGCACAAAGTGCTTTAATTTATAAAAACAGAAAAAACAAACATTAATGTATTTTCAAAAAACAGAAAAATCGATTCTTTAATAACATGTTAGACAGTTTGACTTATAAAGTCAAACTGTCAAAGATTAAATTATTTTATTATAAATTTGACTTTAGAAGTCAAACTGTCCAAGATTTTATTCTTTTATTAAATATATTGATTTCTAAACAATGGTGTTGTTGTTTAATAGTACCATATTTAAAGTCAAATCACCCAAAAAACAGTTTTATTTGCATTCAATAAAGTTATTTTAACAGTAAAGTGCTTTGTTTTTATAAAAACAATTCCTATAAATTTATTACAATTTCTTTAAAAAGTGAAACTGCCATATTGTTTGTGCATAAAGTGCTTGAATTTATAAAAACAGAAAAAACAAACATAAATGTATTTTAAAAAAACAGAAAAATCGATTCTTTAATAACATGTTAGACAGTTTGACTTATAAAGTCAAACTGTCCAAGATTAAATTATTTTATTATAAATTTGACTTTAGAAGTGAAAAGTAATTTTAACCGTTTGACTTTAGAAGTCAAACTGTCATACTGTTGGTGCATACTGTTTTTTGTTGATTGATTTTCTTAAGAAAAAAAGTTGAACTGTTAAAACAATTTAAGATGTTATTTCATTGAACGTGCAGGAAATTCAAAATACCTTGAATCTGAAGATGATCTTCGGTGGTGGTTCTGCGAAAGAAGTTGCCTGCATTGATTGTTACTATAAATTTGGAGAATAAATCAGTGACCATGGAATCGAATTAGAATTGAAACAATATGTTTCGAATTAGAATAAATCAATACTTGTAAGTTAACATGTTTAAAAACAGTATGTTTCGAATTGGAATTGAAACATTATCGTTTTTGTTGAATGCAGAACAAAAACTGGAGTAGAATTGATATTATTCGACCTAAAAATCAAGGAGTATCAAGAAGCTCGTTTACCTGCTGTAGTTCGTGTTCGGGAGATTTCTGGCCTCTGCTTATCGTAAGAATGTAATTGATTTGTAGAATACATGTATAAATAGGGTCAATTGTTATTCATTATTCAAATATGGTAAAGATCATGATAAGGCAATAATTTTTGAAATATAACCCAATGGGAACAAAATTTTAGGAATTTTAGGAATTTTTCAATCGGTGAATTATCTATGGGATATTAAACCTATATTAGTCCGGTAATTCCTTTTAATAAAACTCTAAATATCAAGCATGTAAATAAATTCCATAATGTTTGCCTTTAATTTTGGGAGTTGCCTTATATGCAGGAATATTTCGTTTCAAAGACAGCCGAATTTTTGTACATATGAGGTGGACCAATGAATGAATTCCGGGTGGCATTATGGACCAATAGAATTGCTTGCAAATGCCAAGGTATCAAACTCTCTTCAAAATTAGGCCTCATATATAGGTTAGGATTCGTTGTTTGTAAACGTTACTCAAAGACTACTACTTTTAATTGGACAAGTTGGTCGTGTAAAATTTAAATTTTGGTAATCAATTTGATAAACGCTGGCCCTGAATACACCAAAAGAAAATTAGGGGGCCATTTTCTTTGGTATTTTAAAACCCAAATCCCAGTTTCTTTTTTCCAGAATGTGACCAAGATCATCTTCAATTTCACAAACTCACATGTTTACAATTTTGCATGTTGTTTTTAATATTTTGACTCTCTTTTAATCAAATTATAGTATGATTTGATTTGTACTTTTGCCTCTAGATAACATTATATGCATCACATTTAAATGAGTAACTTATCTTCTATATATTAACATAAAAATTGAGTTCCAAAACCAATGTTGCATTTAATATCTAGCATTTATTCACCATTCAATTTAATTCTAATATTAAATACCGAACATGCTATTTTCATTTAGCCAAAAAAATTTACATGCAAAAATGGATTTATTACAGTCCTTCAGTTCTAATTTTAATTATCCAATAAAAAAATGAATAAATGCAAAGCTGTCTTGAATCCAACCCTTTCAGTGACCAAGAAAAACTGTTTCGGCAACATTTATTCCACCCCTTTCAAACAAATTTTCTATCTATAAATACTAATTAGTTACAATAACTAAATGACATTTAAACAACAAAAAGCTGCCTTCATTTCAGCCGTTTGAGAAGCTGAAAAACCTCTCAATTAACTGTTCCAGCATGCATTTCATGGCCTGCAATTATATAAAAACGGATCAGTAACCCTTGCTATAGTTCCCATCGTTTGCTACTACAACAATATGGAGAAATCAGCAAAAAAATAAAACCGGTAACGACACCCTCAATCAATTGAAGGAAGGCGATCACGGGCCCATAGTGGTCATGATTTGTCACAAGTGGGATGTGCATAATATTAATGAGAAATTCCCATTTTCATTTTGTTTGTTTCTTACTCATTCGATGTTTGTATTTCCAGGGAAACCCACGGCACTACACAATGAAAAGCAACATATCGCACTCTACCACATATTTAAATAAAATCCTTACTTGATCAAGCTCAACCGGTTCTACATCTGTCCGCAAAGCCACAGCTAACCTTGGATCTTTTGTTAGACACCCCTTCCAGCTTATTGATTTTGAAAATACATGATTGGTAGGTTTCTTTCCCATGTTTCATCTTTTTTTTTCTTCCAAATTTATGTAAAATTCTGAAAAAATCCTAAAAAAATAATAATAAGAAATTCTATAAAAATTTAATAAAGAAAGAATTTCTATCTAAAACAGAAATGGAGAATTTCAGATTCTGTAAAAAATTTATAACTCAGGTATGCAGAATTCCAGATTATGAAAAAAATTCAAAAAATATAATTTTTAATCGATCATTTACTAACACTTGCATATTAGGGTCATGGTTAGGGATAGTGGTAGGATTATGCTTAGGATTAGGGTTAGGGTTACCCTATTTTGCATAAATTCCAAATTTTATATTTTGCATAATTTCCAGAATTATGCAGAAATTCTAAAAAAAAATCTAAAAAACACTTAATAAATAAAAATATTTCTAAACATTTTTAATAAATTAAAAAATTCTAAAAAACCCATAAAAACTATCTAAAACAGAAATGGAGAATTCCATATTGTATTTTGTAGCTTTTTTTTTTCTCTATTTCATCTTATTTTTGGGATAGTGGTAAGGTTAGGGTTACCCTATTCTGCATAAATTCCAGTTTATGCAGAAATATTAAAAAATAATTTTAAAAAATTTAATATATAAAATTCTAGAAAAACCATAAAAACTATCTAAAACTGAAATGTAGACCATCTACTGATACCGCATATTATGGGCATGGTTAGGGTTAGTCGTATGTTTAGGGTTAGGGTGAGTGCAAAAATTAGGTTTATGGCAGACTTATTGAGGATGAAATCATATTCGATGTTATAAAAAAGAAAGACTATTGATGTTTGCAAGCCTGGCCATCCAAGAATTGGGTCAAAAGAAGATTCGGATATAGAGGATGAGGCTTAAAAATAATCCAAGGGGATGAAAATACTGAAGAAGATATTACACCTTGAACATTAGTTTAAATTTTCGCAGTTAAACAATTTTGTTAGACTTTTGTTTTATGGAGTAAAATCAAACTACGGTTTCCCTAAAAAAAAGTTGCTCAAGACAACCACAAACTAATCATTTCCAAATTGCATTAACATGTCTTTAGCTTACTTATAATCAGTTAACCGAAAAATCCAACAATATGTTAACTGATTTCGGGTTTTTAGGTTAACCTTGATATGTTAACTGCAAATTGGTTAACCGGATTTTTTTTTAATTTGAAGTACACGAATACCTACCAGATCCGGGTAAAAAAACCACACCCGTATATTTGTTGTTCAAAACTAATGCTTTGTTTATAAATATACAAAATAAAGGATGTCGTTTAAAACTTGATACTTCCATAATCGTTGTTGAAACCATGTTAGTAAAATTAAAATATACTCAAACAATGTAATAAGTTAGTCAATGAAACAAAATAAAAACTGATAAATTGATAATTACCATGAGGCGACGTTGTATTTCGGGTTCCAAGAAGATGATGATGGGTGTTCGAATGAGGCGAATGAGTGGGAAAGAAACTCCCGGTCCACTGCAGAAGGCCATCATATACGACGCATAAGCTCAAAGAGGAAGAAATCTGTTTGGAAATGCCGATTAAAGATGAGGATTCGCACCTTTTCAGCCACCGATTGGAAATGAGCAAGCGTATGTGGTGAGCCCTAATTCAAACGAAGAGATGTCACCGGATGAACCCAATTGAAGCCCATGTGACAAACGACTTTTACCAAAATACCTATTACCCCTTAAATCTTACTACTTTATAATGCAGATTGCACTTTTCTAAAAAAGGAAGGTCTGAATTCAAACATTCCTTAATTAGCAACCTCCTCTTTGCTTAATTAATTAAAAATCAGCTTCCTACGAGGTTTGAACCCGGGTGTATAGGATCCATAGGTAAACCTCTTACCACTAGGCAAAGTAACAGGTTTGGTTACACTTTCGGGTAACTACCTAATTAAGTCGCCATTGTGCGGAAGGTTATGAGTGGAATAAAAATGTTTTTTTTTCATGGTAAATTAACTTCACCTGTGTACATTTAATTCGAACCTACACATTTGACGCCCTGCATTCATTGAATTTGAACGTTTTTTTAATTCTAAGATGTGTTTCCTCCCTAAATTTAGTTCTTTAAATTCCTGAAATAAAGGTCGGTATGAATTAACAATTTAACATCACCTCCCATATGGATTGATGTTCAATTCACCATAATTTAGGGCGGATTTCTTGGAGCATTACCGAATAATGAATGCAATTTCAAGCTCGACCGGATAGGAAGATCGATTATCTTCAAATCACCGTAATTTAGGGCGAAATTCAAGAAGCGTTACTGAATAAAGGTATGAATTAACATTAACAATTCCTTCTATAATTGTAATTTATTTGTACTATATAAACCAAAACCCTAGCACTAATATGCTTTTACAAGAATCTGAACTTGATGTTGATTTAATCGAAAAAGGTATGTACTTAACTCCAATTTATGTAAATATGTTAATGGTTGAAGATAATTAATTCTGTTGAATTTAATCAACATGCCAAAATCTTTCATTATGTATGGTTTGATAAGTTTGATTACATAACCATGTAGATCACCTCATATTGCTGCTACAAAAGTTGCAAAAGATGTTGGTGTTCTTTTTGTCTTATGATCTCAATTTATGGCTTCCATTATGGCCGGCCATCTGCAGAGAGTACTCAGGAAAGAATATTGAGTATATGGGATACATCCAATATTATTAAGGTAATTACATTTTTGTAGAAAAATTTATGCAAAAGTAGATACTACTTGTAATAATTGTGTTGTTTTTAATCAGATAAGTGAAGAAGAGATTGTGTTTTTGACAAATGGTTAAGATCCTTATGGTGATAATGTTGTCTGTATATTGTATCATTCAAATCTGAAATTGCTACTTGTGAAAGAAGGACCAAATGGTGCAGATATTACACCAAGTGTGCATTTACAGAACTAGAATTAATTTATGATATTATATAATGATAAAATTAGCAATTGTTTGTGCGGGGGAGAATATATTTTAAGGTTATGTTGTAAATTTGATAGGAATTTAGCGGAAGAGTGAAAGGTATAAAGCTGGATCCGATAGACACAAATTAGGGTGCTAGAGAAGCTTTTATAGCTGTAGTATTATCAAAACTTGCAACAACATATCTCAATTTCTAAAAGTCAAATGTTGAATTATTTCACTTTTATTTACAGTATGCTTGGGTGGAACAGTTGCTTCATATTATTGTTATATAAAATAACAAAAAGATGGGTCGATTTCCGTTGCAAAGGAAGCTGGGTCATACGGGTCAAACAAGTATGTTATTTGTTAACCCTAATTTCTTTGTTTATGATTATATGTAGATTTGTAATTTTGTGTTAGGAGTGTATAAGTTGTATATCACATATTGAGCTTACATTATTTGTTTCCGTACAACTTACCTCTCTTGCATACTTTGACCGATTCAGTTTAACAAATTATCCAATATGTATGAGTATATGACCCATTTCAACGCTAACCTGTTTTGAACCATTATCCAATCTGTATGACCCACCCATCTTCTACCTTATCTAATTACGTGTAACTGCTTTATATAATTGTTTCCACTTGCCTGTACCGGGAACAAAAGCAGATGAAGATTGAGATTTCTTTCATTCTTAAAATGATAAAATTATCATAAAATCCTGATTATATTTGTCTCTTATTTTTGACTAGATAATTGATCCGAGTTAGTGAACTAATTTTCCAGAAGGCATTTCGAGGAAAAGAGGCTTGAGAACAGGCAGCATTGATGAAGAGGCCCGAGTATTGCATGGTTAAGTTTTTGGTTCTTCAACGGTACTTTGAACGGGTGTTTACTATATCACACATTAGTTATCCATTTCTTTTGCATCATATATTTTTCTTTTTTCATACAATTTTTTACTTGATACTTTTATTATCTAGATTTGAAATAATAGTTTTGCAAGTGTCGATCACTTTAATGTTTACTTTTTCTTGTTTAAAACTTACTTGCAGCAACAAGTGTTGTTATCTTGGTTATTTGTTAAGGTTATTAAAGACGTTCACTACCGCAACTACACCATCACTATCGTCACTTTAAAATGTAGTTATAGGGTGTCGCCGCCGCATTGCGCGGGTACCCTGATAGTAATTTCTAAAACGTGTAAATTTTTTAATTTTTAAACTCGTTGAAGTTTAAGCTCAATTATGTTTTTTGTTATGTTAATGTAAGTATGAGAAATGATCTTTAGTCCTATCATTTATACATATTTATAGGTCTACCCACTTGATAGGATGACATGTTGATTCCATTAATTATCTCTCATAATATTCTCCCTTGATTTTGACACGCGTATTCATCTAATGATTAGGCCTATGAGTAGATCTAAATGGTAGGCCTAAATACCATTACTCTATAAGTATTTATGTTTTCTTACTTTATATTCTGCTCCGATACATTTTACATTGTTTATACTTTGTATACTAATAACTCATCGTGAGCAAAGCCCGTGCATCGCACAGGCCATGCTGCCTCGTTTAACAAATATTTTGATACTTTTTGAATTGATATTCATTTCTACAATTACAATAGGGGCCCAAAATCAGTGTTCGCCTAGGGTCCTGACGAACTCAGGACCGACCTTGGATATTCGTTCAAGCATATGCACTTTAACGTGATTCATCTGTTTCTGATATTTGCATTTCGAAGATGTACATGGACATCTCACTCTCACTTTCACTATTGACTAACTTCATAAGCATGTACTCAATGTTGCAAATATATAAATTGTCAAGAAAGTAATAGAGACTTCACAAACAACTAGAAAATATTGGAACTAATAATATATAGTTGATCATCTAATTATCGCAACCAGTCATCGTGCCTAACACCTCTCCTTGTCAAATAACTCGAGGCTTTCGACACACATATCCATGTCAATACTATAACAAGAATCTGTGATTCCCACAAGTCTTGAACGCACACCGGTCTCGGGATTATAACATTCAAAATCTTTTAAGTAATTGTTCGACAACATATCATCACGGTTGGTTACTTTCGGAACACAATCTAATCCAAACCCGATACCCTTGGACCAAGATGCAACATTATTACACTCTCTTCTCACCCACATCCAACTATTATCATGGTTTCTCGAGATCACGGCTAGTGAACCTTTGGCGATTGTTAGTTGTATCGTTTCCCATTCACGTTCGGGCAACGAAACCATGCCAAAAAACCGAGCCCTAAAATTGTACGTCATTATACAATAGTCGTCATATTTTAATTCGACCAACCAATGCAATGTTTGGTTGAAAAAATACGTGATTGGCAGGTATACCGCATTAGGAAGTGCCATTGGAGTAGGATTGTAAGCAATCTCACTCCAAGAGTTTGTTTTCAAGGAGTAAGTACATGCACCTACTCCTGCATCTTTGGAGCCACATACACCCACTATCTTGTAATCATTTGTGATTGTGTCGAAACCAAACCCGATTACTGAGTTTCCACAATGATGTTTAGGAACTGTTAGTTTGCGCCCGATCGAAGGATTCCATAAAATAATCAAACGATTATCGCATTTTTTCTCGCATAGACAAATAATCCCGTTACATGAACCGATGATACGGAAATTTTTCCCAGGAAACTCTACTGGATTCGTGCCCGTACAGTTGTCTTTCGGATATAATGAATATGAAGTTTCAATATTTGTTGTATGATGAATCCGTTGTCTAATAATGACTTTTTGTGGAGTTTTCGCGGATCTAACCCCATGTGTTCGAATAAAACAAGGGTCGGAAATACGAGAAGACCAAGATTTGGAGACTGATCTAAAACTAAATAGGGGTTTAGCGGGCAACCTTTGAAGGATTTCAGCAATCAAGTCTTCACATAGGTAATATGACATTGTGTGTCTCTAGCATATTGTTTTTCAAAAAAGATAGTAACATTAATCATCAAATAAATTAAGCAGACAAGAGAATATAAGCTAAAAGGTGCCCAAAATAATAAAACATGTGTCATATTATCAATACATACTTTTTTTTAAAGGTAATGTACACGACGTGAATGTTGTCGATCATAGTTGTTTTATTTCAAAGCTTTTGGTTATTATCAGGGTCACCTTTAAAAAGTCATCTGAAAACCCTTACCAACAAGTTATGACCATATGATATATCAATACATAAATCAAATGCCACAAAAAGTTACCTTTCGTTTCCTGGAGAACCCGCCGCAACCATGAGGTGTCATGGTTTTCCCAACAGTTTTCTTATAACGTACTTCATGTCTTCTCGATTGGATTTTTATCAATTGTATTATGAAACTAGTTTGGTTCAATCTCAAGAACAAACGTAAAATTCTGCAAAAAAATCCCAAGGAGCATATAAATACCCCTTATAGCCACGAAAGGACTCTCCTACATGCAAAGTGGACGGAAGTTAATAACAATTAATACATAAAGCCCTGCAAACAGGGCCGTTCCAATCAATTTTTGGGCCCTGGGCGAAATCTTAAAAATAGGCCTCTTCTTAGGGTAATTTTTTCCCCAAATAATAAAATTCATATAGGACATATGTGCCCTTAAGGCGTAAATAAAGATTATGAAGATATAAAGAACTTACAATTAGATGACGGTAGTAAAGCTTTAAATTGTCAAAACTTTCTTGAAACTCCTTGTAGTTATGGAAGATGTTAATTAATTACCTGCAAATCAAGCAAATCTCTCTGATGAATCCATGAGCCATGCTTCTCATCATATTTTAATGGAATTTTCTGCAATGAATCAACAATTTTAGTAATGGAGCATTAACAAGTTTAAAACATTATGACAAATTATGCAATATTTAATATAATTAGCCTGATGCGTTGTAAATTGCCTTAGTCTATCCAATTTAAGTCCAAATACTTGTGCAGTAGAACTATTGTCACTGTTCCATTACAATGATTCATTAGTATTCAAAAATTCAGATTTTATGCCCTACTGTATGTCAAATCATAATCAGAAACCAAAAATGAGCAGAAACCATATTAATAATTTTAAAAATATAATATAAATAGTTCACCAAAATCAACCAAAAATGTAAGCCAATTGATATAATCTGAAAAATATACCTACATTGATGCAATAAAATCAGAATAGTTCACCAAAATCAACACTAATTGAAGTTGTATTGGACAATCTACTTTAAAGTGAAGTGATTAATTATTAATTAGATTATATATATTGAAGTTAAACGAAACTACTTTACAGGCTCATTGGGGTCACTACCAAAACCTTTTGTGCACATAATCAATCAGAGACGAGTGGCAAGACTCCAGAGACGAGAGTCGAGAGAAGGACCTGTTCTTCCCCTTTCTCACATCGTTCCCAATTCTAATGTTTCTTCCATTTCCACTTCTCCTTTTTTTTTTTTTCTTTCGGCCTCTTCCGGTTTCAGAGTTCCGCCCTTTTCAATTGTTTGGGCTTAGATTAAGAACTACTGGGCCTTAGTATTAATAATGGATTAAATTTTAAAAAACTGGGCCCTTAATTATTGTGGGCCCTAAGCTGTTGCCCTGGTGGCCCAGGCCCAGGGCCGGCCCTCTGCAAATCGCTTGAGGCTCGGGGAGGTAGGATGAATTGCGATTTAGATGCCCTTATATAGTTTTGCTTATTTGGTCGGTCCTATTATTTTTATATATTATTATTGGCTCACTATGATACTCTCTTCTCGTTTATTTATTTGTAGAATTTGATTAATATTTATAATATCACTAGCTTCAAAGCCCGCCCGACTGGGCGGGCATGCTTCAAGAGAGATATTAAATTAAAATAACAAAAAAATTAATACATTTTAAATGACATAACAATCTATAGTTGTAATAATAAGTTTGCACAAATTTTAGTTACAGTCAATTTATAGACGAAATAAGACTTATTTGTAAACGACATTTGTTGTTGAATTAGTGTAATTGTCATCTTTATCGCAACAAATAACCTTCAATCATTTATTGCTCTTAACTCTTGACACAACGACATAGCCCGCCCATTCGGGCATGCTTCGAGAAAGATAATATGCATAACTACAAAAATTCATACGAAATCACATAGTCAATTATTATTGAAATGATGAATAAACGTTTTATTATGTACAATGCGGCGACGGATACCATGTAACTATATTTTACGACAACCATCATCATCATAAGCATCATCTTTTTGACCAATTTCTACTAAACTTGCGACGTTGCAAGAAATTTGTAGTTCAAGAAAATGAAACCCTAATTAGTACAAAAGATCTACTTTGTTCCTAGAGAAAAAAATACGATGATCAAACTTATGAAACCTGAAATGTAAATAAAAGAGGGATTGTATACATAACTTAAAAGGGAGTCTCTCATTTATATAATTATATGTATACTTTGGCCATATACTTGAGAAGAACATCATGTTACAAAAATGGTTGACCTCCATATTCCTCATGCCATCCACTACATATAAAATAACCAAAAAAACTTCTAACACACAAAATTAAAAGTTATCTATGCATGGATCTGGATATAATAATATTACTTCTATAATTCTAGTTAACGTATTAATTATTAGTGAAAATATTGACGGAAAGTGTTAGTAGGTCAAGTTGACCCAAACCAACCTGTTTTGACCAAAACTAAAATTGAATGTATTTAACCAGCGTTTTAAAAACCTGGGTCGATCCGTCTGGTTCATCTTATTAAACCGGGACCTAGGGAAGAGCGGGTCAAAAGCATTCGACTTTCTGCTCATTAATGACCCGTTGCTTTGTCTGCTTTTTAAAAAATGACTTACAGCTTTGTCTACATAATTAAGGGCAAAATAGTAATAAAAATTAACGGCCTGTAATATGTTGAAAGTATGTGCCGTATTAAAGCTTCATTTGGGTGCTTTGGGTCTACCTGACATCGGGCAGATCTTTCCAGACAACGATCCTAAATGGAAAGGAGCAGGATCATCCGTTTTCATCAAAGAAGCTGTAAGATTCTGCTGTATCATAAAATTTTTATGATAATACATTGCTATATTTATTTATATAATTCTGCTTAGTTTATTGTTACGAAAATTATACAACTACCCAAATCAATTATATTATGGGCTTAAAGCTTGCACATTGTTTAAAATTCAGGTGAGATTGATGGATGAGGCAGGTTATGAGTTAGGGAACTTTGATGCGACTTTGATTTTGCAAAGACCAAAACTAAGCCCGCATAAAGAGGCAATTCGGGCCAATTTGTCTTCACTCTTAGGTGCAGACCTGCTGTTGTCAACCTTAAAGCTAGAACTCATGAAAAGGTAGACAGCCTTAGAGAAAATAGAGGTATTGACTGATGTGCTTTTAATGAAGAAGGTAGGTTATTTTGAATTGCTACATTCGCATCATTTTATCAAGATTTAAAAATGACATGAAGAATTTGAACATTGAACATTAAAAACTAACCTCAAGCAGCCTTTGAAAAATAGTATTTGAACATTGCCAAATTAATTATTGAACTAATATGAGAACGATTCAGCTCATATGTTAAAATTCAATTGATACAATAATGAAAATATTGACAAAAACAATAATTGGATCTACAGTTTCTAAAACAACCCATGTATTAAAAAATCGAACTACATTTAAGTATAATTAAAATTAAATAAAAAAAACCCCTTGTTCTCCGTAATCAACGTAGATTGAGATTTTAAATTCAAATGTAGTTGAAATTGAAAATGGAACTTGTAACAATGAAGAGGAACCGAAGCTGACGACGACCGCCTGTCTCCACCGCCGTTATCCCCTTCAGATCCGGTGAGAATTCTTCTCATTTCCTTTTTGAGTCCACCTCCCCTCTTCCTTTTTTTAGCGCAATTTTTAATTGATTGTGTAGGGTTTTAATTGTTTGTGTAGGGTTTTGGTTCCGGTGGCAAGACCTGTAGGAAGCTTACCGACTGGGGAGGGTAGAAGCAGACGGTAGGCGGTGGGTATATTCGGAATGTATAGGTGTTGTAATTCAAAATTCCGTGATATTGTGGTTAAATTAGTTGTGCAATTGACTTGTTTTGAATTTCCCCAGGTTTAAATTGTACATGCCAGGTGGCATTAAGTGCTAATTACATATGGCATTGACAGCCAATGAAAATGTTTTAAATTGCTGAGTTGTCAAATTAAACTCAAATCTAGGCCTCATATATAGAGGTAGATTGGACCTATGTATATTTTTGGAAAAAAGTAGATTGGGAATATGGATGAAATCGGATTCAGAACCGACCTGGATGGACCCCGACTTAAAATACTCGAGATCCGGTTTTGGATGATTAGTAAACCCGAGAACAGGACCATTTTACGGATGCCGTTCCGGGTCGGTTCCAGGTACGGTTCTAGTAAATAAGGTTTCAAACATTTATGTCGTATGGACCCGATTGGAATCAAAACATTAATTAGAGCCGGTTTCGGGTTTTAGCGTTATATTTATTAGTCTATACATCTAATGTTAATGTTAATTTTTAAAAGTTGCAATTGTGTTATAATCATAGAGTTGTCTCAAGGAGGTCTACTAAAATTTTAAAGTCCCAAGGAACAAATCCTAACCATTGGATCAAAATGATCAAGATCAAATCACATGTGTCTCAAACACATGTGTTTCAAGTCACGACCAACACCGCCGGTCACCACCACCGACCACCGCCGGCCACCGCCGTCCGCCATCGGTGGCCGGCGGCGGTGGTGGTGGCTGCCAGTTAAGGTGTTGGTGGTAATGTGGGTGGTGGTGGTATTGATGTATTGAAACACATGTGATTCACTAAAACACAGGTGTTCCAAAATACAAACGAGCATATTACTTCGAAACACATGTGTTTCACTAAAAACATGAGTTTCTAAAATAAAGGGGAGCATACGAACTACGAAGCACGTGTGTTTCAAAAGGTGAAACACATGTGTTTCAAACACACGAGTTTCAAACACATGTGTTTCTTCAAGTCACGAAACACATGTGTTTTCACTTAAAACATGAGTTTTTAAAAACACATGGGAGCATACGAACTACGAAACACATGTGTTTCAAAAGGTGAAACACATGTGTTTCAGACACATGTGTTTCAAGTCAGACCATCACCGACCACCGCCGGCTGCCACCTCCGACCGCCGTCCGCCGCCGATCGCCACCGTCTTCGGCCGTCGGAGGTGGGTGGGGTATTGATGTATTGAATCACATGTGGTTGTAGTGGTTGTGGTGGTTTGAATCTTGATCTTGACCTTTGACTTTTTCTTGATCCTAGGGCTATTAATTGTCCCTTAAGACTTGATAAAATCTTTGGACTACCTTGAACAAACCACTATAATCATAAACTGAATACTATCAATAGTATTATGACAAAACAAATTTCAGGTACATATTTTTTCTCATAACAAATCAAAGCACAACTTGTTGGCATACCAATTAAACGTCAACTATATGACCAAAATACTAACTAAAACAAATATGATTACAAAACAATAATTATTTTTCATAAAATCAAATATAAACTAACTACTAAATCACTACCCTCATTCTGATTAAGTATAGCCCATTTCAACTCTAATATATACCATAAAAAATTAATACTTCCTCCGATTCAAAATAAGTGATACACTTGGGGTTTCACGGTTTTTGAGACAAAAGATTATAATGATGGTTAAATTAGATTAATTGGATGGTTAGTGGGTAATGGGTCCCACACCTTTTGAATAAAGTAAGGTTAATGATATTTAAAAGTAAAAAGTAAGGGTAAAGAGGTCATTTCACTTTGTTAAAGTAGATAGTTAGTGGGTGTGGGTCCTATTTTTTTGCCAAATAAGGAAATTTTTCAAAGTGTATCACTTATTTTGAATCACCCAAAAAGAAAAGTGTATCACTTATTTTGAATCGGATGAAGTATAAAAGTTTGTTTAAATAATAAAACTTACTAACATGTGATAAATAGCCGGGATTCTAGATCGGTGATATCTGTAAACGAGTTTGTGGATTGGCTGAAACGTAGATCCAACGTGTCAATTTAATCTTAATTTTTTTTCTCACACGATTCCATTAAGTTTTGATATATTGCATATTACTCCTCTATTGTTTGGTTAAATCCCAACTAGTCCCCTGACTTTTGATATTCCTTACAAACAACAAATCCACATTACTTCAATTAAATTTGATCCATGAACATGTATATACCTAGATGTCACCTAACAAATTTTCCATATACTTATTTACTATGGCAAATTCAACGTGTGTAAGTTAAAAATATAACTCAAATGACCTCAACAAATCCAAAACTGACCTAGGTGTGAGATATTTTTATATTTAAATGTTGTTGGTTTCTTTTATTTTATGACTGTTCTTAATGATGGTTTTGGTTCTCTAGAAAACTTTATCTGAATAATTCCGCCGTGTTTATTGGTTATTTGATCTGAGTGATCTTTAATGTTTTAAATTGTGGTTTCTAGTTGCTGTATCACTTGTTTCGCCTTTTGTTTGTTGGCCGGGACAAAGGGTCGCGATCCCGCAAGGGTGAGCTAACTCCAAAAACCCGTCCTCAGTTCGGATTGCACGCTGCAACTCGCCTGCATGAAGCTGGAATCGCTAGTAATTGTCGGTCAGGCATACGTTTTTTCGATTATGATGGATTTAAGTGGTACTCATTATTTTTTCTCAGTTAATTTTTTATGATGGATGCCACTTAATGGAGTCGTACATGAACACCATATTACAACTAGAAAATGTGGTCTTATACATGTTCCTAACTTGTAGGTAGAATACGACAAATGTTTACTGATACTTTTTATCAGAAAAAGCAACCAAAATAGCATGCCAAGCTTGACAAGGGTCTATATAATGCAAGTTTATATAATTATAAATATATACGTACATGTGTATGTATGATTGGAAAATGCATTATGAAATTATCGTTTGAACTGTATCTAATAAAAATAATTTAGAACCATTTATCTTATAATCTTCTAACGCTCTTTTCTATATAACAAGTTACATATTAAATATTAACTTCCCAAATTTAGAACGACCAAAATCCTTCTATATATGCTCATCATTGACCTTTCACAAGTCAAAGCATATTTTCACAATTATCTAAACAACATATTGTAAACATTAAAACAAAATAAAGAGTAATAGTATTTCTTTCTATCTTTTCTTCTTACTAATATTTTTACTCGTTTAATCATAATAAGTGTCAAAATCAAAGGATGATGTGAAGAAATATAATTAGTGGATGACACATGTTAAATTCAGAAGTAAGTAGACATATGAATAAAAAGAAGAAGTATTATTTCTCCAATATAAATTATTCTATTCACAAATACAAGGTTGTCATATAACAAATATTAGAAGTACAAGGGTATATTTTAAACATTTTCCAATTGGCATCATAACAGCTCAGATCCTACAAGAGAGAGAATAAACTGCAGATAGGAAGCTAGAAAAATACAACAATGGCGATCCAAACACCCAAATTCTCAAATCATACATCTTTATTTCCCCTTATAAATAATAATAATCTCACAACACTCTCCATCTCATCAATCCGCATTTTCTCTAATACCCCCTCCAAATTCACACTCAATTCTTCGCGAAATCGAAGAACTTTTACATCGTCTTCTAATCAGGTACCTTTTATTACAATAATCCCCCTGTTTACCCGATCAATTAAGCGGAATTTGAAGTCAATTTGATAACTTTTTGTTACAGAAAAGAGAAGCTGTATTAGATTCTAAAAAACAAGCATCAATGACAATTAGTTCGGCGGTTCAGCTTTCCGGTCGGAGGTTGATGGTGAAGGACCGGGTCATCTTAACAGATGTATCGGAAGAGGTGGTAACTTCATCCGGGTCGGATACGGGTCACACAGATGGGGTTTTCATCGGGGCGGTTTTTGAAGAAGAAAGTAGTCGTCACGTGGTGTCACTCGGCCGGCTTATTAATGTCCGGTTCATGGCTTGCTTCCGGTTCAAGTTATGGTGGATGGCCCAGAAAATGGGAGATAAAGGAAGTGAAATCCCAATGGAAACACAATTTCTATTAATGGAAACAATTGAAGAAAATGAAAAAAAATATATTGTTTTTTTGCCATTAATTGAAGGGCCTTTTCGAGCTTGTCTCCAAGGTAATAGTATCGGAGACGAGCTCGAAGTTTGCGTCGAGAGTGGTGATTTGGATATAAAAGGGTCTGTTTTCTCACACACGGTTTACGTGAGTGTGGGAACAGACCCTTTTAGTTTGATTACAGATGCAATTAACACAGTAAAATTGCATCTGAAAACGTTTAAACAACGTCAAGACAAAAACCTCCCCGGAATTCTTGATTATTTCGGGTGGTGCACGTGGGACGCGTTTTACCAAGACGTGACTCAAGAAGGTGTCGAATCGGGCCTAAAAAGCCTAACCGAAGGTGGGACCCCCGCAAAATTCGTGATCATTGATGACGGGTGGCAATCCGTTGGATCGGACGAAAACAAAAAGACCGACGAATCACAACCGTTGATGAGGCTAACCGGGATCAAAGAAAACGAAAAGTTCCAAAACGAAAACGACCTGACAATTGGGATCAAGAACATAGTAAACATCGCGAAAAACACGTACGGGCTGAAATACGTATACGTGTGGCACGCGATTGTTGGGTATTGGGGCGGGGTCCGGCCCGATTCGGCGGGTATGGAGGAATACGAATCGTTGATGAAATATCCAATGGCTTCAAAAGGTATTTTAGTGAATGATCCCGTGTGGAAAACCGATGCATTGGCTGTACAAGGGCTCGGGCTAATGAACCCGAAAAAAGTGTTCAAATTTTATGACAATTTACACAACTACCTGGCTGCAGCCGGTGTTGATGGGGTTAAGGTTGATGTTCAGTCCATATTGGAGACACTTGGGACCGGTTTAGGTGGTCGGGTCGCACTGACCCGACAATATCATCAAGCTCTCGATGCATCGATTTCAAGGAATTTTCCCGATAACGGTTGTATTGCTTGTATGAGTCACAATACAGATGCCCTTTATTGGTAAATATCTTTTCCGGTATATACATACACATTATTGTATATATATATATGTATATGTATATATTTGAGTACTGATGAGTTTTCTTGATTTAACCAGCTCTCAGCAAACGGCTGTGATTCGGGCTTCTGACGATTTCTACCCACGAGATCCCGTTTCACACACGATTCATATCGCGTCAGTGGCTTACAACAGTGTGTTTCTTGGAGAATTCATGCAGCCCGATTGGGATATGTTCCATTCGTTACATCCTGCAGCAGAGTACCATGCATCTGCTAGGGCCATTAGTGGTGGCCCGATATACGTGAGGTAACAAACTCGTGACCCGTGTGCTAAAAATGTAAAATTTATGATCCAGAGTGACTTAATTTTGAATCTTTATTGACAGTGATGCTCCTGGGAAGCACGATTTTGAACTTTTGAAGAAACTCGTGTTGCCTGATGGTTCTGTTCTTCGGGCCCGTTTGCCCGGTCGACCTACTAAAGATTGTCTTTTTTCAGACCCGGCCCGTGATGGTGTTAGTTTATTGAAGATATGGAATATGAACAAGTATACGGGAGTGATCGGTGTGTATAATTGTCAAGGAGCAGCATGGAACGCCAATGAAAGGAAAAACACTTTTCACGAAACCCGACCCGATTCTATAACCGGAACCATACGGGCTCATGATGTGCACCTAATTTCTGAAGCTGCGGTTGGGCCCGATTGGTGTGGTGACTGTGCGGTGTACCGTCATCACACGGGAGATTTAACTATTTTACCTCGTGATGTAGTTTTGCCTATTTCGTTAACTGTTCTTGAACATGCAATATTTACGGTTACACCCGTTAAGGTTTTGGGTTTCGGGTTAAGTTTTGGCCCGTTAGGGCTTATTGACATGTTCAATGGTGGTGGAGCCATTGATGGGCTTGAATACGTAGTTGAAACCGGTTCGGTGGTTGTGTCTATGAAGGTTAAGGGCTGTGGACGGTTCGGTGCGTACTCAACGGTTAAGCCCAAAAGGTGCATTGTTGAGTTAACTGAAGTTGGGTTTGTGTATGATTCGGAATCTGGGTTGGTTATCTTGAGCTTGGACAATATGCCTGAAGATCATAAGTGTCATGATATCAGTATACATTTTTAAATTATTTCTAATTTTTATTTTTATACTTTGAATAGATATAAAGCATCATCATCTATACCTCATTAATTATACGACAAATATTTTCTTTTGTAACTTTTATTTGTATTATGCAATTAATTATAAAAGAGTTTCTGAATGACTTGCTAGAGGTCACAGATTCTAGAAATAATCACAACAACTATATTAGGTACGAACATAAACTCAATCAATCTAGGAAAGCTCATTACGGAGTATAATATAACATGAATATCATAAAAAATGCAATTAATTATACAAATCTTACGTTTAACAAATGCAAAACAGGGGGCTATATTGTAAATATTAAAAAAATTGGGTTAAAGTGTGAAGAATCTTAAAATTGGGTTAGAAACAAACGAAATAGAGAAAACACAAAAGTTAACAATCTTAGACAAATTTAATCACAAAGCTCCAAGTGCAACAATGAAATACAACTAAACCCATACTAATTAAACCTATTTATTACCACATGATTCACATATAAACAGAACAGAAAAAAAAAAGAAACTAAATCGGAAACTCAATCTTCAAAACAGGGTCAATGTTCTCAATTGGGTCACAACCCATCCAATCCTTAGCACAAAAAAGCGCCTCAACTGTCTCGGGCCTCAAAGAAGCCCGATAACGATCCATCTCTTTCACACCCGTTTCAAAAACCGACCCAACAGAAACCGTGCACACAGGAACCGTCAAAATATCATGGGCCATCTTCGACAATGTCGGGTACTTAACCTTATTTAACTTCCACCAACCCATAACATCAAACTCATGAACCCTAGGTAAAAGTGATTCCTCCAAGTACTGGTCAAGCTCTGACTTTGACTGTTGACTTGTACTCTCCATTATATAAACATCAAAATCTGTAAGCCCGAGACCCCCGTTTTGCTTCATATCACCCGATTCACCATTGACTTCTTCTACAAAAGCGGGCGTCAAAGTCAACGGGAGCGCCACGTATTCAAGAAAAAGCTCGTGAATTCCTTCATCAACAATTTTTATAAAAGACGCAGCTTCATCACCGTAAATCTTTGTGAAACTGAACTCAACTAACTTCATCTTAAATCTCGGGTCCATAACAACTGCAATTGCCAACATTAAACAACTATTTTTCCAATATTTATCAAAACTTTCTTGCATCGGTTTAGTCAAAGCTTTGACCGAAACATCCTCACTGGTGGCAGCACGTGTCAGCTCCAACTGAATCTTCCATGCTTCATGGAAGAACGTGTTAGCGGTTGTGACAGTTGATGATGTCAGCAGATTTGCAGTATTAAAAACTTGTTCCAAATGCTTGCAAAGATTATCAACAAACTCCCATTCTTCATCATTCGGGCTTTTACTGTAATCGGGATCCAACGTATCTAAACAAGAAAAAACTTGTTTTAATTCAGAAGCAGCTAACAACATTTCATAAGTCGTATTCCATTTTGTTTGATCATCGAGTGATAACGTTTTTGTGCTCAAAACTTGAAGTTGTTGTTTAAGTGCAAGAAATTTCTCCTCTAACGATTCTGATGTTTTCACATACTTCACACAGTCTCTGACTTTTTTGACTATTTCTTGACCCGAATTCAAAGCTTCTTGAGCAACACAAGATAAAGATCGAGCAAAACAATTAGTAAGCAACAATTGACCATCGAGAATGTTCGGGTTCTTTTCAGAAAGCAAATTTCTCAAACTATTAAGCCCGATTTCGGTAACGGGCTGGTTTATTGTGAGAGAGAATAGTCTTCCTTCCATATTCCAATCTGATAAACAAGTGGAAACCGCATGACTGAAAGCCGAATCTGATTCTGGATACGGTTCCATTACAACGTTTAGTAGCTTTTTATGTATTTTCCATTCACTATCGATGAATTGGCCCGTTACAAAAACATAGCCCGTTGTATGATACGAGTTGTAAAGGTCAAGTGTAAGGCATATTCGGCCCGGCATTCCTTCAATCAATTTCTGAACATTATGTTTTTCTCTTAAATAAGTTGCTACACAGTCACCTTGAACCGTATTAAAGTTAACCATATTGAAATTCGGTTGAAGATTGTTGACAAACGCCATGAAGCCCGAGTGCTCCACCATGTCAAGTGGGTAGTCATGAAGTATGATCATTCGGGCCATTTCTTGGCGGGCCCGATCCGGGTCAAATACAGAGTGAGTAACACTTGGGGTTCTGTAACGCCTTTTGGGCGGGTCGGTTATCGGGCCTGCAGAAATAACACCCGTCTTTGCAGGTGCACTAAACGGGGTTGAAAAGCCCAATTCCAGGTCACGGTTACGGAGAAAAACCGGGCAGCCGCCTTTTGCGATGTGGCGTTTAAGGTGGCTGGTTCCTGCAACTTTGGAGCCCGTGCTGTATGCAAATGATTGCTTGCATTGTTTACAACAGGCCCGTCTAACTCCCGCACCCACATTTTCGATTGTGAAATATTCCCAAACGATTGACTTTTTCTTTCTGCGTTTTGTGGGTTGTGTTTCTACATCATTCATTGGTGTGTCAAAATATTCGGGCTCCATTTCTATGCTCACCAGTGCATTACTTTCCATGGGAGAAGTTTCCATTTGACCTAATTTTAGGTTGAAGATACAACACATAAAAATATTAAAAAGGACAATTTTGACCAAATAGTAGTATTAATAAACATGCATTGAACGAGTGACAGATTATAACACACATAAGCATTGTTTTATTTGATTATGCTTCTTCAAGGAATTCATTACCATAAGGAATCAGAAACAGGATAAACCATAAGAACTACTCAAAATTTTGAATTAGAAATATATATGTCGAAAAAGTCAGAAGTTCTATTTTTGTTAAATCTCAACTGAAATGTTAAATTAAGTTCTGAAACAAATCCTTTGATAAAAAAGTCAACGCATCTAGATGCAGATTTGAAAATCATGAAATTTCAATTTTAACGCTTAAAATTTTTATCAAAACTTAAAGAAGATATGTAACTTTGTTGAATAATGTGAATTTCTGGACTTACATACACTCAAATTTATGTTTAATGAGTAGATCTCATGGTTCTTAGCAAATATTTAGTTCTTATCGAAATCCTTACCTAAGAAAACAAGGTATTTGTTTATTCATCCTAATTAATACGTACAATTCATGCCAGTTTTAGCTTAAAAATGATTGTATTAACTAGTTATTAAATTTAGGGTTTCTTTATGATCGAAATTGGGGGTCTAAAGAAATCTGAATCGCATAAGCTCGCCGAGCAAGGATTATTACTATTAACTGATTAACTAAACTACGAAAAATCAGAATCAAAAGAACAAAAAGGAAAATTTGTCCGATTCGATAACAGAACTTTGACCAAATCAAGTAAACAATCAACAAATACTCAGAACATAACGAATCAGGTAAACAAACATCAATCTCATGAAACTGACAAATAATTACACAAAGCGAACAATAAATTAGGGTTAGGGCTTATAAATGAAAATGATATTAATATATACCGTGATGGCTTAATTCAACGAAAGAACGATGAAATCCAAGGTGCAGCAGCCTGCAATCGTGATCCAGAAACGATTTGTTGGAGAACGAGGATCGGATTGGGCTTGAACCCGATTGGACTGTTGAATAAAAGAGGAGCAGCGAGAAAACGATATAAAGAAAACCCTAAAATTGAGATGGACTTTCTAGATCCAGTAAAAGTTGTAGCGTGTGTTGTAGGCACAGCCCACCACTTGTCTTCTTATTAGGGTTGGTTTTGAGTTCTACTTTCTACACGGAGGAATTCCGTTAAATTTATAATTTAATTAAAGTTATAGTTTTATGAAATTAAAGTGGTTTTAATTTTTATAAATCTTAATTACCATGATAAGGCTGTGTACTTGTGTTTGGTATGTTGGAATCAAATAATAAATGAAAAGCCGCTGGAATGAAAAACCTGTTTATTTTGAACGATTGAATGAAATGGATCCTTATCGATCAAATTGCATTCATTCGCTTTATCCTTTTTGTTAATTTTCATTCTATAACATTTTTGCTTTCATAAAAAACTACAATTAATTAACCTATTACATATAAACTAATTTGTAAACTTAAACAAATGTATATAAATCAGTTTTTTTAAATAAATAAGGGTAAAATAGTCATTTCATTTTATTAAAGTAGATAGTTAGTGGGTGTCGGTCCCATTATTTTCTGTCAAATAAGGTACTTTTTCAAAATTTGTCACTTATTTTGAATCATACAAAAAGGAAAAGTTTGTCACTTATTTTGAATCGAATGAAGTATTAGATTTAACCAATTTTTATTATATTTAGTTTGTGTCAGTGAAGAGTCAAATTGTTGTAAAGACAAAATGTATCTTAAGACCGAACAAATAAGTTTAAAATTAGGGGCGTCAATTTCCAACATGACTCGAAACCCGATACAGAAATAATCAGGTTTGAGTTGAGTCTATATGAGTTCAGGTCAAAAATAGGTCGACCAATCCAACCCGATTATAAATCGACTCTGGTTTATATTGTCTTATATACTTCCTCCGTATCAAAATAAGTGACACACTTTCCATTTTGAGGTGTATCAAAATAAGTGATACACTTTGAAAACTTTCCATATTTAGTAAAAATAGTGGGACTCATACCCACTAACTATCCACTTTAATAAAGTGAAATTACCCTTATACCCTTACTTTTACTTTTAAAACTCATTAATATCACTTTATTCAAGAAAAGTGGGACTCATTCTCCACTAACTATGTACTTTAATCTATTTTAACATCTACTTTAATCTTTTGCCTCAAAAAATGTGTAAGCCAATTTGTGTCACTTATTTTGATACGGAGGAAGTATAAATGTTTCGTTTAGTTTTATAAAGTTTTAATTAATTTACAAAAAAACACATGTAAACACTATAAGATCACCTAAACCATGCCTAAAACATATTTGTATATTTGTATAACATTCAGGTGTTGTTTGTTTTTTGACAAAAGGTCTTCCTGAGGTCTTTTGTCTTCGCGGCGCACACCAGGAAGACTTGGGCATTAGCTTCTTCAGTCTTTCAAACTTAAAAAAAAATCTCCAAACTTAATTAATATTATTATTATATTAATTAATATTATATTATTAATATATATTATTATTATGTTAATATATTATATTATTATATTAATTATATATATTATTATATTAATTAATATTATTATTATATATTAATTAATATTATTATTATATTAATATATTTTATTATTATGTTAATATATAATATTATAATATTAATTATTATTATTATATTAATTAATATTATTATTATATATTAATTAATATTATTAGTATTAATATATAATATTAAATTAATATATTTTATTATTATGTTAATATATAATATTATTATATTAATTAATATTATTATTTTATTAATTAATATTATTGTTATATATTAATTAATATTATTATTATATTAATATATAATATTATTATATTAATTAATATTATTATATTACTAGATAATAATATATATTATTAAATTTAAATTATATATATTATTATATTTAAATATATTTAAATTATCTATTACTCCCTCCGTCCCTAAAAAAAACTTCACATTTCACTCTAAATTTTTGTCCCACAAAAAACTTCTCATTTCTCATATTTGATGGGCTCCACACAATAAAAAACTATTATTACTAAAGACCTCATCACTAATATCCACTAACTATCTTTCTCTCTCCAATCCAACCTTATATTTTAATCAAAAGTATTATCAATGACCACACCACTAACTATGACCTAAAAACTTGTGCAAAAGCCAAATGAGAAGTTTTTTGTGGGACGGATGGAGTATTATATTTAAATTATATATATTACTATTATATAGAAATATAAATAGTATTAATATATTAACTAATATTATTAATATATTAATTAATACTATTATTATTATATTAATATATATTATTATATTAATGTATAATATTATTATCTTAATTAATATTTCAGTTTATTTAAGCAGCCTGCAGATGTTAAAAAAACAAACAACAGTTTTCTTGCAGACTGCAGACCTTTGGTCCATCTCAGAAGCTGCAGCAGCTGGCAGATGTGGTCTGCAGACAACAGATCTTTTTGCTCTGAAAAAACAAACAGCACCTCAGTCACTCATGAGTCACCATTACCATTGCATTTGAGTCTTTTTTTTTTGTCCCACTAACCCATCTCAAACCCGACTTAATTGTCACCTTACTTAAAACTCTACTCTATGTATCTTAAGACAAAGAGTCTTGACTATCATTCTAACCATCGTTCAATTCTATTTATTTTTAGTTCCAAAAAGAAAACTATTATCACTAATCTTTTTTGTATGCAAGCACTTTAATTCGATGCATCACTCAAGTATTTTAATTAGATGATTCATGTGGTTGTTATTGTGCTATTCAAATCTCAACAAATTTGGTACCAAAACACCTTGTTTTTTCTTCTCATCCTAGTAGGGACTTGTGGTGGTGGAATTTAGCGAGTGATGGTCGATCCTCAGTGAAATCTCTATCAGCTTTGATGGAAGATAAAATGCTCGAGACACCATCTACATATAGTGTGGCAAAATGTATTAAAATTAATCCAAAGAAATTTATTGTTTTCACGATGAGAGAGCTATGAGGAATGGATTACAGAGTCTATCTCCGTCCTATCTCGAGGAAGGTTATTTGGCAAGCAGTTTTTTGGTCGATATGTTATTTTCTTTAGAAAAAATCGTAATAACCAGGTATTTGGTAACAAAATTGAAGACATATAAACCATTGTGAATAACATTTAGGCCAGAGTACGTGTTTAATGGGTGTCGGTTAGATCTTGAAACAATTTGATATTGTGGTGTAATTGGGCATTGGCTTGATATTAACATTTCATCGTGAGTTTCAGTTTTGTAATATATTAAATTAATATTTAATATATCTCTTATTGAAATCATTTTAGAAACGTTTTGGTTAAAATAAAAGTACGCATCTTTATACTAGTCTGCCTTGATACAATATGCATTAACTTTATTTAAAGTACAAAAAAAAAAAAAAATTAAACATGAAACTAGAGCTTTTATTCATTCATTCAAGTGTACTTGCTCCAGCCTAATAAAACCAATGTTTGGTTGTACCTTAGCCACCTAATTAGTACAAGAAGGAAGAACAGATCATCCCATTTCACAAGGGACCCGCTTACTCACTCCCAGTGGTGGTATTAGGAGAATTTTTAAAGTTGGGCAAAATTTTGAAGTGAAAATTAAATTTAGTGTGTTTTCTTTAAGATCAAATCATAAAATAAATCAAATCAATTTTAGTTTGAACAAAGTGTAATCGTAAACTAAATGAGTCAAAGTCAAAATTCGCATGTTAGTTAAGGTCAAATTAAATTCAAATAAAATTTATAGGATTTCATATACTTCTCCCGATTCAAAATAAGTGATACACTTTTCATATTTGGGTGATTCAAAATAAGTGATACACTTTAAAATTTTACCTTATTTGGTAAAAAGTAGTGGGCTCCACACCCACTAACTACCTACTTTATAAAGTGAAATGACCCTTATACCCTTACTTTTTACTTTTAAACACAATTAACCTTACTTTATTCAAAAATTGTGGGACTTATTCCCTACTAACCATCCAATTAATCTAATTTAGCCTTCATTATAATCTTTTACCTCAAAAACCGTGAAACTTAAAGTGTATCACTTATTTGAATCGGAGGAAGTATATAAAGTTATTTGTATTCCTAATTATCCATATTCGTATTCAATTTTGTTATAATGTTCAAGTAAATTTTTTAAAGTGTTTATATATAAATGATGTGGACTAATATGTCACTAGTTAGAATACATATGTAATCAAATAAGTTGTAAACATTCATTTTTAAATCGAGAAAAATACGGGAAATATTAGTCAAAAGAAAAGAAAGTTATAATTGTAACTAGAGCAAATGAAACATTAAAACACGAAAAGTGAAAAAACAGAATTAAAAAAAAAATATATGGAAGAGATTTGAACGGAAGGTTATATGTTTTAAGATACATAAGTTAGCCACTAAGATAATATACGAGGTGTATTAGTTTTCGTCCATATATTATACGGAGTATATATTTGGATGAGCAGAAGCAAAAAATAAACTACCCATAAAAAATTTATACTAATTCAAAAAAACATAAAAATATCCCCTGCTCACTGCCTCTTAGGCTACTCGGAATGGGTCCAAAATGGACCGACGTGGGGGTGAGGTGGAGGAGCAACGGCATGGTGGTTTGGAGGAACACCCCCCCCCCCCCCACAACGGCGTGGGGTGGTCGTGGTGGGACTGGGCAACGCGCAACGCCGAGTAACGCATGTGGGGGGTGAGGTGGTTGCTTGTGATTTGTTGGCATGATATTCTTTTTACCTTATTTTCTTTTTTATTTAAAATTAAATAGAATAAAATGGTGTGGTGGTATTTCCTAGAGATGATGTGATGTGGGGGTGATATGGTTGCTGAGGTGGCAGATAATATGACTGAAAAAATAGGTATGAGTGTGGTACTCATATCCCACAACCTTAAAGAAAGTGGAAGTAAGTTCAAAAACTAAAAACATACGAAGTAAAAAAGATGTTTTGCAAATTCACTTGAATGGAATGAATTAATGAAATATGGGGAATTTAAATCTAAATTCCACCGAATTCCAGTTTTAGGTAAAAAGGTGTGGAATTGGAATCTTAAATGATAGAAATATTTCATCAAATAAAGTAAATATAATTTCATTCAGATGTTGATAAAATTGAAATTCAAAATTAGATGATTTTTTTTTCTTTTTACTTTTATAATCTTTATTTCTTTTCAAATGCTTTAGGAATTATTGAAAATTTGGTAGGCTGATAAATCTCTCTTTATAAAGGGTAATGATTCTCACACCACATAAAGTAATTTATACATCACAACCTCTATTTTACAGTACTTGTACAATATGTTTTAAATGTTATACACTGTGGTATGTAAAGTAATTTGTGTGGTGTGAAAATCACTACCCTTTTATAAAATATGTTTTAAATGTTATACACTGTGGTATGTAAAGTAACTTGTGTGGTGTGAAAATCACTACCCTTTTATAAATCTCCCTTTGAAAGTTAACGAATTTATCAATTTAAGATCATATATGAGTTTAAATAAGCTATAAACTAAAGTTTATAAACCCATAAGCCGTAAAAAATTAGCATCAAAATACGTTTCTACGTAATATTGGTTGTTAAACACAATATTTATATAGTCCTAACTTAATAAATAAACTAGCAGGGTACCCGCGCAATGCGGCGACGGTTACCCGTAACTAAATTGTCCGACAGAAAAAGAAATTGTTGACTGAGCGTTTTAAGTTTATGCGTTATGTTGGGTGTTTTTTTGGGATAAAGAAAAATATCAAGTAGATCAATTGGTTAATACATAGTCCGTACTCGTAAAAGGTCTTGAGTTCAAATCCCCTAAGCAATATTTTTTTATTTTGTGATGTTTAAGATGTTTCCCAAAGTAGAAATTTAAGATTAAAATCTTCTAAATTTAGAAGGCCTAAATATTTTAAGAAAGAGTAAGATAAGATAAGATAATAAAATGAAATTAAATTAAACAAATAATTATTGTGATCTGTGAAGGTTGGACTAAAATAAGTGAACGCGAGCTAAAGTTAAAAGTGCCTCACACAAAAACCATGTGATGCCACAACATAACATAACGTGCGCGCCACCCTTAGTTTTTTAAACTTAATACTATTTTTTTTTAAGTAATGAAATGAGTAAATTACATAAATTGTCCTTTAAGTTTATAGCAAATTTCACCAATAGTCCTTTAGTTTCAAAAATTACACCGATGGTCCTTATTTTTGAAAGGTTTTTCGTCGATGGTCCTTTACGAAAAAGTCCGTCTATTTTTCAAGTTAACTAACATCACATGTGAGGCACATGGGGGTATTTTGGTCAATTTGTCTTTCTTAAAGGACCATTGGTGAAATTTGCTATAAACTTAAAGGACCATCCGTGTTATTTAATTGAGAAGGCGAAAGACAAATTGACCAAAATACCCCCATGTGCATCACATGTGATGTTAGTTAACTTAAAAAATAGACATACTTTTTCGTAAAGGACCATCGGTGAAAAACCTTTCAAAAATAAGGACCATCGGTGTAATTTTTGAAAGTAAATGACCATTGGTAAAATTTACTATAAACTAAATGACCATTCATGTAAGTTACTCTAATGAAATTGATTCTTACCACTGCATATCTTATATTTGATATGCGTAATTCATTAATTATTTTTTTATATCATTCATTAAATTTATCGCTTCTATTGATCTAGTAAATAGACACATAATTACATAAATAGATCACACATATAGTAGACACTTATACCGTTTTACTATTTCTTAATACATCTAATATACTTCATATCAGAGATGTTTTCAAGGTATTCATTAATTTTTTGTAGTTCCAACTCCCAAGAGACAAATCTTAACAATTTATCAATAGTAAATAAGATCAAGATTAATCACATATTTTATACATGAGATGATATTTTGGTAATTTGACACTCACATATATATATATATCTTTTAAATTTTTTAAAAATTTTTTTTTTTTTTTGTTTAAAAAAACATCATGATTTATCCGACAAGATTTTAATGAGACGAATGTTTTATGAATTTTCTGAAGATAGTAGACGAAGTACATATATAGTTCAACATAAACATAAGCAACCAATATAGAGTATTATAAATCATAACTTATCCATTAATTGCATAAATTTATGACATTCATGATAGTAATTTATGTACTATATATAATGGTTAATATGTAACCTTGTAGGTACAAATTATATATAAATAAGAATGGTAGTTAGAATGATCTATAAAGTTTTATGTAATTCGTTTACAATAATTATAAAATTATTGATGAGAAGATATTGGAAAAAAGTGGGGTATGAATGATTAGAGCGCGCAGTTTGGTCATACCCGATATTCTCCTTGGGATTGGTGGTTAAAAAGACCTCGGTTCTATATATACCAGCGCTAGATCTCTTCTTCACACTCCACACACACAGTGTGTGAGAGTTCAAGAATCCTACATAATTAGGGTTTCAATCATGAAGAAAAATCTTGAAAAAATGGTGCTCTTTCTGCTCTTTCTGCTCTTTCTGCTCTTCCACAGCTTTCTTGAACTGCATGCTTTAATCTTGATATGTCGGATCCATCTATTTCTTTTTGGATTCAACCTTTTGCAGTTCAATGAAGCTGTGGGAAGATAGAGAGGGGATCAATTAAACCACGAAATTAAAACCAAGAAAATAAGACCTAATTCCCAGTTCTAGTACTCGATCATAATTTGCATGGTATGTATGTATGTCTCTCCCTTTATTGAATATGTCCGGTAAAATAAAGCGCAATTACTAAGGTCGCATCAGACGCGTTTTATCACGAGTTTTTTATGTGGCGCATTATATTTGAAAGTTTTTAAAAGAAATGATAACATATATAATTATAAATTTAACTTCAACTTTTTGTGCAGTATATCATGACTTAAGACTTGATAGTGTTCACATCATTTTTTTTTTTAACAGCAAAAGGGTCACCCGGGGGAGCTTTGGCATTGCAATCACCCTACCAGTCACTAGGATATATCTTATGTTTTAATTTATAACCTTTGATTTTATAGTTCAAATCTCCGTTTATTCATTTAATATAAAACCAAGAAAAATGTATTTTAAAAAAAGCAGGTTAAGGTTTCAATTCACTTGTCCTTAAATCGATGCCAAGTATATAATTCTGTATTTCTTCTTGGATCAAGAAAAACTTCCTAGAATTATTGTTTTAATGCATTTATTTTAACTCAGAAGGGTGCAAACTCCATATCTTTAGTTATAATGTCGGTTTAAAGTTAAACATTTGTGATTAAATTATTTTATCTTTTATTTTTTTGAACGACATATGTGATCAAATTATGTTTTTGAAGCCACTTTTAGCTCAATCACCCATGTCAAAAAGATGAATATTTCTATAAAGAAGTATTGGCCGGTTCCACAACAGTCAAAGGTCAAGAAATAACTGCCCCTTTTTTCTTCTTCCAAACTCGTAATATTGTTTGTATATATGATGTATATTCTTTAGAGTAGTGGGTGTTGTGTTAAACTCACGTCAAATCTCTTTTGGTTGTGCCAATACTCGCCAACCCACAATGAGCATTGCGCAAATGGTTTTGTGCCATGGGTATAACGTGGGTTAAATGATTATTCTTTATTTATTAATTTTTTAATTGTTATTGGATTGAGTTATTTTTTGTGAGTCTAAAGTAGATTTATACGAATGTTAAACGATAGAGTAAGTCTGAGGTGAGTATTAAATCATGTTAAAAAAGATAAAAATGTCTTTAAACATGAGTTTATCACCAACCACATGTGGTACATTGTGGTCTTATTATTATATATTAGTAACTTCCTATGTAAGTCGACGACCCCCAAGATATGTAAATTTTCCCTTTTGAATTTTTAAATATCCTTTATGCATTAACTATTGTAATTGAAAAAAAAAAAAAAAGGCAAGGTTTAAAATTTGTAAATTGATATATCTTTTTGACATAAAGATAAAGATATATAAGGATGGAGAAATGAGACTGGACACCATTTTGCTTTTGTTGTCTTTTGATCGACAAGAAAGTTTGTTGTTCTCATTAGAATATAAAATAAATTAAACATTTATAAGAAAATTGAAGCTTATTTGGACCACTGAAGAAAGTTAGAATTGATATGTGGTTGTCTTTCACACTATTATATATGTCTTTTTGTTCATGATCTGAAATTAAAGGTTGGCCCAAAGGTATAGTGATCGATTTATTCACATTTTTGGCACTTGCACACACACTTTACTTACCTTTTTAATTATTTATTTATAACGCATAGAAGTTTCAAGAAACTATGCGGATCAATAATGATCGAACTTTAGTTACTCATTGCATGTTGTGTTTTTATTAGTTATCTCCCAACATTCGCTAGCCATGAGAAAAAAATTTGTAAGTGATACGTACATTATAAATTTTATTCACACACTACAACTTATTTTTAATGTATCGACACTACACTATGAAATTTATATAATTTGGTGGAGAAATACATTTTATGATGTAAATATCACATCCCAAAAGAATTAGAATATATTAGTACATTTTTCTAGCTCTTTCATGTTTTCTAATTAAAGTGTTAAAAAATAGTTTATGCATGTGTTACTAATCTACTAAAATAGACCAACCAGATTTGACACACATATTTAGACACAAAATAACGCACATGCAAAGGCTAGATGACAATAGTTTGAAACGAGTGGTGATGGGAAGTGTTAGATCGTATACAACTAAGATTGAGCTAATTCATGATGAATCAAGGTGAGAAATAGAAGAATTTCTTAAGTGTGTGTGTTCTTGGTGTTTGAGTGTGTGTGAGGTAGTTGAGAGAGATGGAGGGAATGTTTGAGCTTTCAAAAGTGTTAATTCAATTAGTGAGGTGAAAGCTTACAAACTAAGCCTTAACATAAGGTATTTATACCTCATAGCTAAACAAGCTTAATTAACACTAATTAAGCTTGACTCCATTGACTAAGACTAATGACTAGATCATAACTATTACATCTTGACATAACTAGCCCTCTAACTATTAGATACAACATAATTTGACCCTAACAATCTCCCCCTTTGTATCAATAGTTGGGATAACATGTTCTTGAAATCTTCTTTTCGAGCATAGTCTGAAACTGAATTAATCGTTTAAGTAGTTTTGATGTAGTATTAGTTTCAGCTTATGATAATCAGATAAGAATGAAACTTTTAATCGGCTTTTCAACCAATATAAAGTATCTCTGAAGATTTCATGGAGTCTTGACTTAATTTGTCTTGATCATTATCCAATCTCCCTCTTTTTGAACTTTTAGAACTACATCCCTGTCTTCCTTCAAACGAGTATATTAATCAATTTGAAAATTCTGGAAATGAAACATCTGATTGGTAGGAATTTGACTGGGATTTAGAAATGCTGGGAATTTAGTTTTGGACAGAGATTTGTGAGGATGGGATAATGATGGTTTTGAATTATGTAAAGAATGATTTGAAAGTTAAAGGTTTTGAATGTGTGTGTGTGTGTGTGTGTGTATGTTTGTATATAGGAAAGAATGATATATACATTTAAGATTTGAATGAATGTGGATGATATGTATTTTGTATGATACAAAAGATTTGTACAGTTTTGCTCTTGTATGGATATGAATGTGAATTTGTGGTTTGAATAGAATGATTTGACGGTTTAAGATTTGTAATGGAAATGTTGAGAATTTGTGAGAAATTTCTGAAGATGAGACGGTTTCTTTTTCTTCACAAATTATTTCATGTAAATCGACTAAAATGTAGACCCATGGATAGAGTTGTTTTGTAGCGGAAGTCTTTTGTTGAAGTTGTGGCTTTGTCAATTTGTGAGTATTGATAATTGTTGTTAGGGATAAAATGTTGATGAAGTTTACGCTCCCCCTCGAACAAACAATTATTTCTTAATAAATCTTCTTCGGTTTCTTGTTCACTCCCCCTTAATTGGTGCATATGTCTTTTTGAAGTGGAGTAAACTGGGCTAATATATTCTCTTAAGTCTTGTAAGCATTTTTCTTCATAAACTGAACTTCTTAGTAAATTTTCTCCCCCTCATGATGATTAAGATTTATCGGAACCATCATGAAAAATGTGAAGTTCGTCGAGGTGAAATGAAGAAAATCTTCTAAGCCCATGAATACAAATATGATGAATAGTGATATATTCATATTTTGAATGAATCAATATACAACATATTGTATTATCGAAAACCGAACCGATGTTGATATAGATATCCGATCAAATCATTTGGCATTTAATTGCAATGATCGAATTAAGTCGGGAAAACCGGGATCACATAGATTACCCGTTAACACAACAGTTACACAAACTGTGTGACCTACTTTCAGTGTTGGAATAGATGTTAGCACTGGTAGGATTTCCATTCAATCATTGTGGAATACCAAGAACGTTGGTATCACTATGAATGTTCCGGCTTTATCACAAAGATAAGCTTGGTATTATGCCTCGTGTCCTAAAAGTGTTTATCAGTTCTAGACTCGATTTGTGGACAAACGAAGGCGAGGACTGGAGAGACTTGTCCTCTATTTCAATATCAACAATCTCCAAGTGAGATGTCGATAGCATATGAGCTAATCTCCGTGGAAATGAAACAAGTACTTTTTAAGAAATACTTGAGTGGCTGGGGGGGTTGTGCATTGCATCACTGGGTTCCATGATGTCTTTTTCAATATCAGAGAGCAACACATGCAATCTGATAGAGACGTGGCTACCCGGCTTTTTATCAGTTTGGTAAGGGTTTTTCATTTTCTTTAACCCTGTCACACCCTCCTCACTCAAGCTTACTTTTTCATTTTTCGACTACTCCCTCATTTCATTTTACCATGTATAGCTGAATTGCACCCCATACTACATTCCCCCTCTCAAATTTTATCTCAGCGCACCCCAATCAAGATCCCGTGATACTTGATTCTGCTCACCTAGACCTATGTACCCTTACATATTGTCCTATATTGTAGGTGGCTCCTGGGGAAGATCATGCCGGTTATAGCAGATCATAGGAGTAATTTGAGAGTGAACTATAACGCTCATGTGCAAATATCAGCATATATGATGTTACTTTGTAAGAATAACATGGATTTTTCATCGGAAAATGTGTTTCCGGCATAAGTTGTTGCCTTTATGATTTAAAAGTTTAGGCACAGCAACTTGAACAATTGAGGAAATACCGGACTCACATAGAGTATCCGTTAACACACGGTATGAATCGATAGTCGTTTGCACAACCATTGATTCAAATGTGTGACCTGCAGTTAGAGTTGGCGCGATTTTAGCTCTAGCAGGATTTCCACTCAATCCTTGTGAAACACCAGATTGTGATGCCACTATGAGTGTTCCGATGAATACACGGAGATTCATTAATAAAAGTGTATGTGTCCTAAATTGGAAATATTTGTCGGTGAAATCTAGACACATTGTGCATTCAATTGAAGACGTAACCCGGGGCAGAAGGTTAAAATTTCAATACCAACTTACTCCGAATGAGCAGTCGATAGATTATGTGCTACGTCCCCTGATGAATTGAAACAAATTCCTGTTGAGAGGAATCTGAGTGGTTGGTGGTGGAGTGCAAATGCTTGACTGGGCCAGTTAAGTCTGGTGAATCATTCAACACATGAATGATCACAATTTAGTGAGGTTGCCCGGTTTATTTTCGGTTTGGATGCACTCAAAGGTGTGTTTTCTTAAAATTATCATGTTTTCACATCACCTTGCACTCACCTAAATCTATACCCTAAGACATATACCCTCACATTTACCAATTTTGGCTAAAAAGTAATTCCCTTGGAAGGTTAGGCCGGTTCTGGTAAACCATGGGAAGATATTGTCGTTTGATAAAAAAAATTGTTCGATAAAAAAAAATTCAAACGGGTATAAAAATATTGATAAAAGAAAGTTTCTCCCCCTGGAAATATTAATTCTCCCCCTAGAATTAATATTTCTCCCCCTTGACAAAATAAAGAATTTTACAGATTTGGAGGAGTGGGAAAGAATTTTTACAGTTATGTGAAAAACTGGTTAAGAGCGGGTTTCAAGCTTATGTACTTGAAAGCCATTGCTTTGAAGTTTGAGTCATATACTGATGTGTATATAAGTCATTATTTTGAAAAGCGAGTTATACACTGAATTATGTATAAGTCATTTAAATGAAGCGCGAGTTATACACTGAAATGTGTATAAGTCATTCTCCTGCAAAACAAATCAAACAAATTTTGGTACCCATTTTTGTGTGGGTCCGATAATGTTAGCGTGGGAATAAAACCACCGATAAGTTGTATCGATTTGATTTAAAGATTGAGAGTTCCAAGAAAAGCTGAAACTTGATGTTTCACTTTCAAATAATTTCCGGGGAATTATTTGAGATTTTGGAGTTTTAGGAACCCATTTTGCTTTTAAGATCGAGGATGTTTTGTAAACATAAACAGGAGATGTTTTAGGCACTTGTGTAAAAGTCGTTTTAGGTGCCAAGGAAAGTAAATCTTTTCTTGAATATCTTAAAGATGTAGTTTTGAAAAAGATTTTCTTTGAAGATGTAGAATGTTTCAACACGGTTGAGGGTTTAGTTTTATACATTTGAGAATGCTGAAGTCTAGAAGAGGAACCTAATGGATTTGGAGTTTTAGGTGCGGAATTTCCTCTAATATCTTGTTTGAGAGCACTCAATTTCTTATCAGAGTGTGGTGGAACCGTGGATCTCCTAGGCATAGGCTTGGTAGAGGAACTTACTTGTGATTTCGGTTTCGTTTTAGAATTTCCTCTGTTGATCTTAGATTGTTTGATTGTATATAAATCACGATATGCCATGACAGGAGAAAACATTCTGTTGTTATTACATTTTTGCTTTGTAGTGAAAGGAGAATCTTTTGATTTAGATTCTAAATTTTGAATTTGTAATTGCAACTTTATTTTCTCTTCAACAAAAGATTTATGTGACTCATCAATTTTATTTTCTAATTCAAAAATTTTGGTTTGTAACACTGATTTGTCATTGTCAAAGATTTTAGATTTTTCTTCTAGCTTAATTAACAAACCTTCATTTTTATTTTGAGACAAAGAAAGATCTGTTTCAAGAGATGTAATTGTATCTAGCAATTTTGTTTTCTCAATATTAAAAATATTGATTTGTTTTTGTAAATCAGATCCAAAATTACATTCAAGTAGTTTGATTTTATCAGTCAAAATACAATTTTCAGCACAAACAGAATCATATTTTTCAATGTTCAAAATATTAACAGTATTTGAGTCATGAAGTTTGTTTGTTAATTCAGCAATCTGAAGTTGCTTTGTTTCAGAATCTTTTTCAAAAGTTATAATTTTTGATTTGAAATTTGCATTTTCAGATTCAAGAGTTTGAACTTTATCAATTAAAATATTAACTTTGCAATTTCTGAAATATTCATTTAGTTTCTCACTTTTCTCCAATTTTTCTTTGTAGTCGTTACTCAATCGTAGATTCGTAACATTATCATAAAATGATTTCTCAAATAAAGCATAATTATGTGTACTTGTAGTTTCCCACAACTCAACTGATTCTTTTAATTCAGAAATTTCTGTTTGATAGTGTAATTGTTGAGTTTGTAAACTAGACATTTGCTCTTTTAGCTCCCTGTTTTTATTTAGAAGTGATTTTATTAAATTGTCATCCATTTTAGCTCTTGTATTTTCCAAAATGTGCAAATATCAAATTAAAGTGATATGACAAAATAGTTTGGAACTAAAAATTCTAAAAATTCTAAAAATTCTAAAATTCTAAAAATTCTAAAAATAGTTTGTATTTTATTTAGAATTCTAAAAATTCTAGCTATTAACACTTAGGTTTATTTGACAAAAATTCTAAAAAGTAATAGTGATATTACCTTTTG
The DNA here is from genome assembly GCA_963853835.1 of Calendula officinalis. Taxonomy (NCBI): domain Eukaryota; kingdom Viridiplantae; phylum Streptophyta; class Magnoliopsida; order Asterales; family Asteraceae; genus Calendula; species Calendula officinalis. Next base: position 72,477,916 of record OY970829.1, on the reverse strand, counting down.
AGCCGAGCAGATCTTGCCGAATGTGAAAAGTGATTGGGCTTAAATCGTGATTGAGCTTATGATTTAAACTTGAGCCGACCACTATATTTTGATTAGCTGAACTCTTATCTGATCGAAGCAAATTGAATCAACGGTTGTCTCGGTTAAGCTTTTAAGTGATTATTGGATTGTTTAAAATTTGAACTAAAATTGTCCGGTTTAAAATTGTTTAAAAATTGTTTAAGTGAGTATTGAATGAACAACTTTGAGATTGTTTAAAAATGTTTCGAGAGAAAAAAAAATGCGATTAAAAAAATTTTGTTAAGATTTGAGTGTAAAAACAACTTTGGTCAAACAACTTTTAATTGGAAAAAAAAAAATTGAGTATGGATTTTAGTAAAATTGAGCTGATATTTGGTTTAAAAAAAATTGTTTTGTTAAAAAAAAAATAATAATTGGGCTTTATGCTTTGGTTTTTAAGCTAATTCGTGAGATGGGCTTAATTGGTTTTGGGCCAAGTATTTTAATCAAGTATTATTCAGTTTTGGGCCTTATATTTAAACTTGGGCTTGGTTTTGATCAAAAGCCGAGCCCTAAAGCCTGAAAATAGCTGACCAGAAGAAACGCAGCTGAGCTAGTAATCTCAACAATGGCGTCTGTTAATGTTTGGGTATGGGCCAATTAAAAATCAATTGAGTGCGCAGATTAAACGATGAATGAGACGCGGAAACATTTATCGGAGGCAACGATTAAGAGCAACGATTGAAGATTCCGAGTGTAAAGATTGTGAGTGTAAAGATTCTGAGCAACGATTGAACGAATTGAGTGTAACGAATTGGTTGAGCAGTTGATTTGATGAATTGTCGGCAACAATTTGATTATAGAACAATCGATCGATCAGAATGACATCAATTTATAAATTGGTTGTGATTGTTTGATCGAAATTGTTGAATCAGACTAGAAGTTCCGATCGATTGGAAGATTTTTGATTTGATTCTGATTTTCAGACGATTGAAGATCGATTTATTGTATTGATTGTTGATTGTAAATGAAAATCGATTTTGATTTGTTGAGTGCCGAACATTGAATCGAACAATTGGAAGTGCCGAAGTAGGTGTCGAACTAGGTGAAGATCGTAAGTTGGTGTCGAACTACTGCTGGATCGTAATTTGGTGTCGAACTTGTTGGGCTAGGAAGTTCGAGATGGGCCGAGGACAAGAAGTTCGATATGGGCCGAACTAGGTACCTGGGCCGAAGAGTGTTAGTGAATACTGGAGCTTGTTGGGCCGAACTACAAGAAATTGTAATACTTCGGGCCGAACTACTGTACTATTCGATATGGGCCGAACTTCATCAGTCTAGAACTTCGGGCCTAACAACTTCGGGCCGAACTACTACTGAACACTTCGGGCCGAACTTCACTTAATAGCTGGGCCGAAGTTGTAGTATCTCGGGCCGAACTAGTCACTTTATTATTGGGCCGAACATCAAGTTCGTCATCTTCAAGAGGCCGAACTTCTTCGAGCGTATGAACACCGTCACAGACTTCACCAATTCAATCCGATTATGCTCAATTCTCAACCGATTTGAATGATTCTTCTTGCTGATTGCTCGAAATCCAAATGCTAACACTTTGTACTGATCACTTTCTTCAATCCATAACACAATAGATCAAATTCTTCGATTTACAGTAAGTTTTTCAACTTTTTACTTTTTCACCAGAATCATCAAATTGAGGATCGAATGTTGATGGAATGAATCTGAATTTGATTCTATTCTTCTTGAAAACACTGGAGAAACACTAATCCATGATCAAATCTTCAATTCTAACAAAAATTTTACAACATTTAATTTTCATGAACGTAACAAACTTTTCTTCTCTTTTTCTCAGATCTTGATTGAATTAAGCTGATTTTGGATCCACTCACAGAGAGTTTTTGCTCTGATACCACTTGTTAGATCGTATACAACTAAGATTGAGCTAATTCATGATGAATCAAGGTGAGAAATAGAAGAATTTCTTAAGTGTGTGTGTTCTTGGTGTTTGAGTGTGTGTGAGGTAGTTGAGAGAGATGGAGGGAATGTTTGAGCTTTCAAAAGTGTTAATTCAATTAGTGAGGTGAAAGCTTACAAACTAAGCCTTAACATAAGGTATTTATACCTCATAGCTAAACAAGCTTAATTAACACTAATTAAGCTTGACTCCATTGACTAAGACTAATGACTAGATCATAACTATTACATCTTGACATAACTAGCCCTCTAACTATTAGATACAACATAATTTGACCCTAACAGGAAGTTTCACCAACTTGGAATAATTGAAATACATTTAGTTATTATAGAATTGTTTCGAGCGCAATTATTCTTGACAATTTCAATGTGTTTAATTATGAATCTCTTAAAAGCTTCCATTATTTTTGCATTACATAATAAAACATTTATAACTTTGTCCTAAATTCTCAAATTTAAGAAAATTGAGTTTATCTAATACATCCTCCTAATAACTCCACTTTTGAAAATTCTGGTAAGAACTTTCTAAGTTTTGCAAGTTGTTGCACCCATAATAGGTTTCCCTACTAGTAGATGATTTATTTTTCTGAACGATAAGATGTACGGCATTGAATTTTATGCATAAAGCATGTATTAAGTGTTTGCACCTAATTTTTCGTAATACGAGTCGTGGTCTCCAAATGTCGACCACTACAAATAGTTTGAATCTATTTACATTATGTGTTTAATACGGATTCGTATACCATAATACTCCCTCCGTCCCATAAAAAAATTTATATTTCTTACTAAACTTTTGTCCCACAAAAAAGTTTATATTTCTCAGATGGACCCCACATAATAAAATATTATTATTACTAAGAACCCCACCATTAATATCCACTAACTATCTTTCTCTCTCCAATCCAACCTTATATTTTAATTAAAAGTATTACTAGTGACCACAATACTAACTATCATCTAAAATCTTGTGTCCAAGAGAAATGTAAACTTCTTTGTGGGACGGAGGAGTATTACTTTGTACACCGTAGTGTACAACCTATAATCATATAGTACAATGACTTAATAGTAATGATTCCGGTGTATTAAATCTCTACCATATATAAAATATTTGGAATCTTCTCAAATTAAGAAGATTTAAAATTCAGACAACATGATGATAAAATATGACATTATAAAATTGCGCCATGATGGTAATTATTTATCTATAATTACTTAACTATAATTATCTTTATTAATTTCTGAACTCTTCTCATTCTATGGTCATTTTATATAGATTCCAATTCAATTTTCAGCGAACTAAACAGAGTATAAATTGGTTTTGAATTATGTTTTCTACCAACCAAATATCTTTTGGACTCAAATTTAAAGTTATGATAGATTTCTATTTATTGACAGATTTCAATCTATTCAGAAACATTTTACGAACTAAAAGTAAAAAAGAATTCTTTTTAACCAACGAGTAAATGTTACAATTACTGATTTTCAAAAGTTCAATGCATTTAGCTTTTCCTGAAAGTGATGCTACTTTTTAATTTCTTGACTTTGATGTGTGTATATACTACTGATCCGAAGTTATATTTTAAATATAAAAAATATTACCAGTAGTAATTTTGTTACGGCCAAATTATTTGTTACTCCACAATAATACATTTCAAATTAGAAGTTTTGAATCCGACAGTATTTTGAAGTAAGATTACTTTGTTTTACATAAAATGGGTAAAAGGTACAAATAGCGACAAAGAATAAACTTTGTTTTCTGATGTCCGCACAAATATGGGAGACGAGCAGAAGATTTCAAATTCCATGCAAAATGCCAAAAGATTAATATATGTTACATTCTTCAACCAACTTAAATATATTTGTAAATTACATTTCTTAAAATTCTGCACTTCTTGTTTTTTGTAAGTTAATAGATTATTTACAACTATGTAAACTGATATTTAGAACAATTTTCAAAAACTTGATTGAAATTAAGATTTAATTAAAAGTATTTTTATTTAAAAAAAAGGCAAATTGAGAAGAATAAATACCTTTTGATGCTAATTTTTTTTACAATATTTAGAGTTTATTATTGTATGTATCACTTTTCTCATATCGGCAATTAAGACATATATGTACTTAAATAATAGTTTTCAGAAGTGTGAATCATAAAATATTGAAATTAACAAGGGAAATTGCGTAGAAGAAGAATATAGTGTACGTGATACTCTTTTATTGATGATCATAACAGGATAAAATGTGACGAATAAAATCTGATTTAAAGTAATATTGTAAGTTTGTGGGGTTCCATCTTAAAACCAATTGATGACGTCCTTTTTTTCGCCCCTAACATGTGGATATTTATGGGTTACGTGGGATCCGTGTGGTCGTTTGACCAACTACGGATGAACCTTGATCTGATATCATGTAAGTTTGTGGGGTTCCATCTTAAAACCAATTGATTGTAAGAGGAGTAGCAATGTAGCACAGGACCCTTATAAACACATTACTAGTTCATCTCTTGTACAATGTAGGACATCTCAACAGATTTGCTAAAACCACGTGTAAAAAAACAATAGTTTAAAATTTCTAATTTTTACTAGATCCAGATTTAAAAGTAAAAAAGAAATGGGATTATGGGCAGAGATTGGGGGAATCTTTCTGCAAGAGCACCCCACCGAAGGCCTATCAGATTTGAAGTGAAGAAAGAAACAAAAAAATCAATCTCATATAATTCAGATCATTCATTCAATCTCGACCCGTACAATCACAACGACAGTAAAAATGGATTCTCTTTTCATATATACCTTTCTACATCTCCATGCATGGGATGCTCTCTTTTTACATCCATAATTACTTTACTTTCCATAAATAACCACTTCCAAATTTAAGACTAGTAGTAATGATGATTAAATGTAATCATGATCACTACTACCACCACAACCAGTACATCAAATTTCTCTCTCAAGACCAATTACCCGTACGTAGTAGAACTGCATTTTACCAGATCGGAGGATGAAACAACCAAGCATTGGTTGCACAAATGTTTGGTTGGCAGGCCGACCAAACTAAGCCAGAAATGGGAGAGATTATGTGTTCGTTGTGCAGCTTGTAGGGGAGAGAGCCGTGCCTTGAAGTGACGAATCCAGGACCAAAGTTAACAGGGACTTTTACAAAACTTTGAGCGGTGATCATATACATATTTTCCACTAATTTTCTCTTATCAAATTTTTTTTCACATGAGAGTGGCCCACCAAGTGGGGATCATGCACCCCCTTAATTGGTAATGGATCCGCCCCAGCTTGAAGGTGACCGACTAAAACTTTGGTTACAACTTACAATTACGAGTCATCTAAAATGAAATATATTTAATAACTTTAAACTTTTATAATGAACTATTTCTTTGCGAGATGACAAATATTAGGGCCACCGCCTGCTTTGTTGTAGCTCAGAATCGACGCAAATGAAAACTATGTGGACACAAATGAGTTTATTTTTGTTGCTTCTAATATTTGAACTTTAGATCGATATCCAAATATTTTCACTAATGGAGACCTCCAAACACTAGGACACTCTCCTGTAATTAAATTATTTTTATAACGGAAATATAATTTTAGTTTAAAGATGTTGATGTGATGTTTTCTATCCTCTCCATTCATATTAAAAAATTTATATGAGCCATTAAATGTTAACTTAATCACTTAAAAAACTAAAAACAATTGAATAAATTTACGAAAAGCCTAAAAAACAAATGATTGTATCAAAACATTACGTGCAGACGCGACATGACAAATCGTCATCTCTATGTTCAAGATGTTGACACTGCATGCACCATGTTTTGTAAAAAAACATTAACATGAGTTGATTTTTTGATTAGTTTTAAATAATTCCACTATATAACCTTTAATTGGAAAATACAACTAATGTAACCGGCTACCATGTCTACAAGTAATGTTATACCCTTTTTTAAACGTATTAAGAGGCAAGTTACCTTTAATTAATGGACAAAAACGAAGTACATGCCCAAAATGAACTTAGATTGTTACACTTTTATGATATATTGACAATAGATCGATATTAATATAAGAGTTTGTCTAAATCGCATATTAAGAGCATGTGGTACTAATTGAAGTTACATTTACTATGTATATTAAAAATTATATCTAATAGTTCTAAAAATTATATTTTATTTATTGAATTTTCTAAAATATTATGTAACAAATTGTTTAATTAATGGTTCTTATCTCATTACATAACAAAATAAGTTAGATAAATCCTCAACATAGGGATTGTCTTGGAAACTATTTCAAAACGTGCAATTTTAATCCTGGCTAGTTCAACATTCCACTAACACTTTCAAGTTTTATTTGATATATCTTTGATATTACAGATCATTATTATACTAGATGAACGATGAACATTGTTCTATCTAATCAAGATTTAACATAAGTCCCAATGGATTAATTCCAGTTGTTGGAGCAATGTCATCAATATTTCGGATTGCATCTCAAAATTAAAAGGTAGTTTTTGGAAACAGGGGATATATATGTAAACATATAATTAATCTTGATTTAATTAGTATGATTCAATGGTTGTAATTTATATATCCATTAGAACTATTGTTGGAACAAAATCACAGATCAACTTATTACTGATGCTGCAGTTAGTACTGATTATAGTTATTACTGATAAAGACTATGATTGATACTGATGGGACAGAAACTTACTACTGATGAGTTGATGCTGGTGAAGACTATAACTTAGTTACTACTGATCAAGGCACAGAGTGAAGATACTACTGATCAATAGTAGTTACTATTGACGATGGTTTTGGACTTACTACTGGTCACCAGACTTACTACTGACGTTGCATATTTACTACTGGTGACTAGTTTTACTACTGATACGCGTTTATGGAACATATCAAGTCCGAGATCTTCGTAGAGATAGTTATAGAATGTAATTCAATGTATATCTTTTATTATTCGATGTAAATCAAGTCCTAGAATAACTAGGGTAAATAGTTAGGCTTCAAGGACTATTATATATAGTTCCTTACGAATTGTAAACGTACGTGTGTATTGTTAATCGATAATATACATTGAAGCTTTTTGTGAAACTGTGTTCTTAATATTTTCGCATATTGTTTTACAGTTCATTGTTCTTAATATATTGATATAGTGTTGATCCGCTGCAACTTCTATTATCAATTAGATCTAAAGGTGTTTATTAACTCTTCATAGTTAATCGATCCTGACAAGTGGTATCAGAGCTTATTGGTTCTAGATCTACGATTTTTAAGAACAAACAAAAAGTTTTAATTTTTAAAACACACACATTATTAATCATGACTGATAATAATGAAAGCACTCAAGCTAACAAAATCCCTATTCTCACTCCCAATAACTTTGGGATGTGGAAGAATCGTATCAAGCAATACATGCTTATTACTGATTACTCCATGTGGGAAGTTGTCATTGAAGGAAACAAAACTGGTCCTGCTCAAGCAAGCAGTTCTGCAACTGAATCAGATAAACTCAAGTGTGAAAAGGAGAAGAAAGACAGAGGAATCGAACTCAAAACTCTAAGCACTCTCCTACTGGTCATTCCTAATGACTATCAACATCTCTTTGTTGAATATGAGGATGCAAAGGTGCTGTGGCAAGCACTGGAGAAGAGATTCGTTGGCACCAAGAGCACCAAGAGGAACATGAAGTCTGTTCTCAAGCAAGACTTTGAAAACTTCAAAGGAAATCCCAATGAGACACTCACTCAAGTGTTTGACAGATTCAACAAGCTAATTGGTGAACTTAACCAGGTTGGGGTTAAGATGGATCAAGAAGATGTTAACATGAAGTTCCTAAGGTCTCTTAGTGAATAATGTGCCATGTACACAGTGATATACAGACAGAGAGATGCACTAGAAGAAAAGGAGTTAGATGAACTCTACAATGATCTCAGAGTATTTGAAACTGAGGTAAATCAAAAGAACCCTTCTATTTCTTCTAATAATGCTGCATTTGTATCTAGTACAGGTCAAGGTCAAGAAACTGCCACAGGAAAGGCTGCAGATTGTGAAGATGCTGCAAGAGAATCCTTTTTCATTAGTCACGTGCATACTGCACTAATTAGTGATGATTTGGAACAATTGAATCCTGATGATCTTGAGGAGATGGATCTCAAATGGCAGATGGCTATGCTGAGCCTGAGAACCAAAAGGTTCTTAAAAAGGACTGGTAGGACAAGTCTCAACTACAACAAAGGTGACAAAGCTGGATTTGACAAAACTAAAGTCAAATGTTACAACTGTAACAATCTTGGTCACTTTGCAAAAGAATGTCCTCAGCCAGATAAAAGATCAAAATCAACTGCTCTTGTTTCACAACAAGGCCAAGGCTATGACTGGAGCTTCCAAGCAGAAGAGCATGCTCAAAATCAAGCTCTTATGGCCTTTACTGACAGCAAATCTGAGGTAAAACCTAAACCTTGCACTTCTGAATGTATTAAAATTGTTAAAAATTTAGAAAAAGAAAACACTAAATTAAATGAAGACTTAGCAAAAGCTTTAAGAAGAAATTATGAATTTGATTGTGTGATTGCTGATCAAGAACATCAGATAAAGGTGTACAAGATGATTGATCAAAGGATAAAGGAAGAACTGCTTCAAGCTGTAGATGAGAAAGATTTCTATGAATTAAAGAATAAAGAATTAACAAGTAAATTAGAAGAATGTCAACTTGAAATTGAACAAAATAAATTGACAATTAAGAAATTTGAAAGAAGCACTAAAATTCTTGATGAATTAACTCATAATCAAACTACAGAAAAAGTTGTTCATGGGGTGGGATATCATGCTGTACCACCTCCATATAAATTCATTCCTCCACTCAAAAACAGTTCAGAAAGAATAATAAATGAATTAAAAAATGAAAATCAAACTGAATCTAATAATGAAACATCTGAATCAAATGATTTTTCTGATGATGATAGAACTACAAACTCAATTGAATTTACAATTTATCAAACTGAAACTACAAACTCAATTGATACAAGTTTTCACACAGCGCAAAGTCCAAATGAATCTCCTAAGTATGATGCAGAAAATATACCAAAAATTTTAAAAAGGGGAAATCAAAGAAACAGGAATCAACTCTTAGAACAAAGAAAAACCATAAGGGCTAAGGATAATAAACTAAACTGTGTTATTTGCAACAAAGTAAATCATTTAGCAAAAGATTGTCACTTTAATCCAATAAATTGTAAAGAGTTTAAAGAATTTAAAAATTTTAAAGAAACAGCAAAAACACAAAAGTTAAAAGATACTACTGGTCCTTCAGTAGTAAATAAAACAAAAACTCCAATTGCTGAAACACCAAAATTTGGAAGAAGTGCATCAAGGTTTGTGCAAAGCAGAAGAGTTGGAAGCCCAAAGAACAGCAATTACTTCAAGAATAATGGAAAAATCCAATCAAAATAAGCAATATTTTAAATTTTCCAACACCAGTAAAAACTTTAACAATTTTACTACTGGTGTTAACCCTAATTATAATGCTGTCTGGTACCAGTACAAAAACACTACTGGTAACAACCCTAATTTCAAAAATACTACTGCTACCAAACCAAAATTTCAAAACACTACTGGTCAATCTAAATATGGTAAGTACCCAAATACTACTGGTCCATCAGTAGTAAAGTATTCAAAGGCTAAAAACAATGGGTATAGACCAAGATCAGTAGTAAACTCGGACAAATCTAAAAGGTCAGTAGTAAAACAGAACACCAGTACTAAAAAGGTATGGGTACCAAAAATGTTTAAGGTTAACTGTTCTAAAGCTGATTTCTCAAAGGAGGAACCCAAGACATATAAGGCTTGGGTTCCCAAAATTAACTAACCTTTTACTTCCTTGTGCAGAGCATACAGATCCCTGAAGAAGGTAGAACATGGCACATTGATAGTGGATGCTCAAGGCACATGACTGGAAATCTGCAAATTCTTAAAGATTTCAAGTTATTTGATGGAGGTTATGTAGCTTTTGGTGAGAATCCAAGGGGAGGTAAGATTACAGGTAAAGGTACTGTTACTAATGGCAAAATTACCTTTGATGATGTATTTTATGTAGCTGAGCTAAAATACAATCTAGTCAGTGTGTCTCAAGTTTGTGATAAAAAGAATAAAATTCTTTTCACAGACATTGAGTGCATCATTCTTTCTCCTGACTTTATTTTAGATGAAAAATATGTTGTTTTAAGAACTCCAAGGAGAAACAATGTGTATTGCCTAGATATAGGAGGAGAACTCATTTCTTCAAATGAGGTCAACTGCTTTATATCCAAGGCAAACACCACTGAATCAGAACTATGGCATAGAAGGATGTGTCACACTAATTTCAAAAACATGAACAATTTAGTAAAAAGAAATTTGGTCATTGGACTACCTCAAAAACAATTCATGTGTGATCATCATTGTGTTGCATGCCTAAAAGGTAAACAACACAAGACTTCTCATAAGTCCAAATCTGTGAACTCTATTTCTGTTCCTTTACAACTCTTACATATGGACCTATTTGGACCTACAAATGTAATGAGTATTGGAAAGAAACAATATTGTCTTGTTATTACTGATGACTTTTCCAGATATACATGGGTTTTCTTTCTCAGGACAAAGGATGAAACAAGTGAACGCATCAAGAACTTAATTGTTAAACTGGAAAATACATATGATCAAAAAGTTAAAGCCATAAGATGTGATAATGGCACATAATTTAAAAATGCTAACTTAATTAATTTTGTAATCTTAAAGGTATTGACAGGCAATACAGCTCTCCTAGAACTCCTCAACAAAATGGTGTAGCTGAAAGAAGAAATAGAACCATCATTGAAGCAGCAAGATCAATGCTAGCAGATTCAAAGTTACCAATCACTTTTTGGGCTGAAGCTGTTAATACTGCCTTTTATGTTCAAAACTGAGTATTAATAGTGAAGCCACATTATAAAACACCATATGAACTTTTTAATAAAAGAAAACCTTCTATAAGCTTTTTAAAATCATTTGGTTGTCCTTGTACTATTCTGATTACAAGAGAACAAATTGGTAAGTTTGACTGCAAAGCTGATGATGGATACTCTACTCAGAGCAAATCATACAGAGTGTTCAACAAGAGATTAAGGATAATTGAAGAAAGCATCAATGTATCCTTTAATGAAAATGTTTCTAATGAACAAGGAAATGGTCCAGATTGGCTATTTAACATAGACAATTTAACCAAATCCTTTAATTCTAACATGGATTTAAATGCAGGAGATTCAAATTGTCATACTCAAAAGGAAGGAACATCATCTGTTAATAATGGTCAAGAAGAGATGAGATACATAGTAGTTGATACTGCTCCTATAGTTAATACTGAGAACAGTAATAACTCAAATTCTGGAAGCAGTAGTAACTCTGAGAATGAGAACAGTAGTAATTCAAATACTACTGGTACCAGTAATAGTACTCAAAATACTACTGGTCCTAGCAATAACCTAAATTCTCAAGATACTACTGATCCCAGTAACAACAATGATACTACTGATCTTAATGAAGACAATAACAGTAGCAATTCTGACCAAGATGATGATGAACCTAACATCAATAACAATGAAGGATCTCTAGATGAGCAAATGCCTGAGACAAATGAGTCCAATCTTGAAAATCAACTAGTGGTTGATAGAGCTACAACAACAAGAACTCAGAAGAACCATCCATTAGACCTTGTTCTAAGTGATGTTAACTCACCACTGCAAACAAGAAGCAAACTAAACAAAAGCTTAACTGCAAACATGTGTAATATAAGTTTAATTGCTAATGAATGTATGTTTGAATGCTTTCTGTCTCAGGATGAACCAAAGAAGATTCAACAAGCAATGAAGGACTCAAACTGGATTGAGGCAATGCAAGAAGAACTCCTTCAATTCAAATTACAAGCTGTTTGGACACTTGTGCCTCTACCTAAAGGAAAAAGAGCCATTGGAACAAGGTGGATCTTTAGAAACAAGAAAGATGAAAGAGGTATAGTAATCAAGAACAAAGCCAGACTTGTAGCCCAAGGATACACTCAAGAAGAAGGAATAGACTATGATGAAGTATATGCTCATGTTGCCAGAATTGAAGCAATAAGAATATTCTTAGCATATGCTTCATTCAAAAGGTTCAAAGTCTATCAAATGGATGTGAAGAGTGCATTCCTATATGGGAAGATTGAAGAAGAGGTCTATGTATGCCAACCTCCAGGTTTTGAAGATCCAAAACATGGTGATTATGTGTTCAAATTAGATAAAGCTCTATATGGCCTACATCAGGCACCAAGAGCATGGTATGATACATTATCATCATACTTATTAAAGAATAATTTTAAAAGAGGAGCCATTGACAAAACTTTGATTACAAAGAAAGTCAAAGATGATATACTACTGGTACAAATCTATGTAGATGATATCATCTTTGGGTCAACCAATGATTTATTATGCAAAGAATTTGAAGAACTGATGCAAATTAAATTCAAGATGAGCTCTATGGGTCCAATGAACTTCTTCCTTGGACTCCAAGTAAATCAAAGAACAGATGGTATTTTGATAAACCAATCAAAATATGTTAAAGACATCTTGGAGAAGTTTGATATGAAAGACTGCAAGAGTGCAAGTACACCAATGGAAACACACAAACACCTACATCCTGATATTGAGGGGGAGGATGTAGATGAACACTTATATAGATCAATGATAGGCTCTTTGATGTACTTAACTGCATCAAGACCTGACATTATGTATAGTGTTTGTGTGTGTGCAAGATATCAAGCAAGACCTAAAGAACTACACTTGCAGGCTGTCAAAAGAATATTCAGATACTTGAAAGGAAAACCATCACTTGGTCTATGGTATCCACATGATTCACCCTTTGAACTCATAGCCTACATAGATAGTGACTATGGAGGTGAATGTCAAGATAGAAAGTCCACTACTGGTGGATGTCAATTCTTTGGATCAAGACTGGTGTCATGGCAATGCAAGAAACAAACAAATGTATCAACATCAACTGCTGAAGCAGAGTATGTAGCTGCATCTGCTTGTTGTGCTCAAGTACTGTGGATTCAAAACCAGCTTCTAGACTTTGGTATCTCTATCCTTAAAACTCCTATTTTTATTGATAATCAAAGTGCTATTAGTATTGTGAACAATCCAGTAAAACACTCTAAAACTAAACACATTGAAATAAGATTTCATTTTATAAGAGATTGCAATGAAAAGAAATTAATCAAAGTAGTTAAAATTCATACTGATGATCAACTAGCAGATCTTTTTACAAAAGCATTTGATGTAGGAAGATTCAACTTCTTGGTTAGCAGTATTGGAATGATTTTGATAAATTAAAATCTCACTTAAAATCATGTGTAAAGTTTTTGTTGTAAAAAGTTATTTATTTGTTTAAGTGTTTTACTACTGGTAGGTCTGTACTACTGGTATGTAGGCATGTGCACAAAATACTACTGGTAGTTCATTACTACTGGTGTGTATTAGGTTTACATAAATACTACTGGTAAGTCAATACTACTGGTTTTCACATATACTACTGGTCTTGCGTATTAATGGTTTCTACTGATGTCTATAGTTACTACTGATGTCAAAATCCTTAGTTACTACTGATGTTCGTAGATACTACTGACGTTCTCTTACTGGTATCAAATTTACTACTGGTCTTTCATAATCAAAATTACCAAACTAACCCCCATGAAAATAACCGTTGTGTTATGATTCGAAGGACAATTTTGTATTTTTGCAGGATAAATCGTAAGATATAAATAGCAGAAGTCGATTAGTTTAGCATTATCTTCACTTCGATTTGCTAAAACCTCTCGATAAACCCTAACTTACGATCAAAAACCCTTCATCAGTAACAAAAATTCTTACTTGTTTCTCTCAAATCAACAAAAATGGCAACTCTACAATCTCTCAATGTTCAAACAGATCTTAAATATTCAGAGTTCCACAATATGTGTGCGGTTTTACGCAATCCAGACGGAACAAAAGATTTTCGTCCGATAGTCAATTTCTTAAAAAATTCTTACATAAAGTTTGCTCTAACTGTAAATCCGAGAGCATATCAACAGCACTTGGTGGATTTCTGGACCAATGCTGAAAGAACAGAAGGTGCAACTGTGCCTATGATAAAATCATCGGTGGATGGAAAGACTATCACAATCACTGAACAATCGATTCGACACCATCTACAACTACATGATGATGCAGGTATGTTTACACTTCCTAAGGAATTCATTGCTGAAATTTCAAATAAAATGGGTTATGAGGGAAGACTTAACATAGTAACTTTTCAAAAAGGTCTTCTCTCCCCACAATGGAAATTTCTTGTACATACTATTCAGCATTGCATTTCTCCAAAAAGAAGTACTTGGAATGAGTTTAATAAGGCAGTAGCCTCTGCTGTTGTCTGTTTATGCACAGACCAAGTATTTAGTTTTTCATATATGATTTTTGAAGGTATGTTGGGAAATCTTAGTTCCTCAAAATTTTTAATGTATCCCAGATTTCTTCAACATAATATAAACTGTGAATTGCAAAACTTGTCAACTCCCAAAAACATTTTTATCATTCCTGAGTTGAACAAGAAAGTTTTCTCAAATATGAGAAAACAATTTAAATTTTCGGGCAAGGAAACCCCTTTGTTTCCTAATATGATCAAAGATCAACAACAACTTGGAGAGGGTTCAATCATAGATACAACCCAAATTGAACCTCAACCCACTCCATCACCCTCAAATGCAGCCCAAACACCACCCCAAATAGTCACTCAATCACCTACTCATATAGAAGTCCTGAATGTGTCCCAGGAACTTGAAATAAATCTGCAGAGTGCTACTCTTCACTCTGTGGAAGACCTACCAAACAAAACCCAAAATATTTCCACAACTTATAAAAGAAAGAAATCTTTTTTCAAGGACACCAGGGGACAAATTGAGTCAAACCCCAGGCTCCAAGAGTTGTCCTCCAAGGAGGAGAGAGGACATGAGGCGAGGGCTTTTACTACTGATGCCCCAAAGGTGGGTGCACAGGATAGTGAAAACATAACTAAGACCCAGACCTCGGCAACTTTAAGTGATGACTCATTTGAGGAATTACTTAAAGGACCCCGGTGCCAAGAAACCACAAGGGGGGGCACTTCTGCTTCTTCTAGGAAGAAGAGGGTGTCTAAACAACCCAATGAATCACCAAGAAGTGATGAGGGTAGATCTATGGATTTGATGGAAATGATGGAAAACCTTAAAGCCAATGTACCAATCAGTGAGCCCGATGATCTTGCTAGATGGAGTGAGGGCAGTATTAAAACCAAATAATTGACTGATAAAGTGGATTCTCTTGAATCCACTGTACAAGACTGCCTTAAGTACCTCACCAATCAGGGAAAAACAATAACAGTGATGAAGAGACACATCAATACAATCAACAAAAGGATGCGTTTATATGAGCACATGCTTCATCAACAAACAAAGATTATAAGAAGATTGAAAAAGAAGGTTGATGATAGTGAGGGTCCACCAGTTGAGCTCACTAAGGGGGAGAAGGACAACATTCAGAGTATGATTGATGAATCAATTGCAGCAGCATTAACTTCTCTCCTCAATCTCAAAGAAACAAATGTTGATGAAGGCCCAGAAAGAATGAATGTTGATGATGAGCCTACTACTACTGCTCCTATGGAACAACAAGCTGAACAAGAAGTATCAGTAGTAACTCCTACTACTGATATTATAGCAGTAGTAAATCCACAAGAGGAAATTATTGCAACAAATACTACTGATGCCCTATCAGTAGTAACTCCTGAAGTCACACCAGTAGTAACTACCTTGGTTACTACTGGAGAGGAAGAAATAGTTTTACCAGAGCTAATTGAAAGAGAAAGATTTGAAATCATCACCAAACCAACTACACCTGATCAACCACTTATCATACCTGACATTGATGATAATGTGAACTGGTTTGAGGTTGATGAATGCTCACTTCCTCCACATCCAAAAATACTTCAACAAAATGAACTTGCATTATTTTCTCCTTCAATAATTATCAGTGGTGTGCCTGATATGAAATATATTCCACCTCCACCTTCAGCTCATATTAGAAAGGGTAAAGAAGTTTATGATGAAGATTACCCTAACAGAGCACAAGGTCATTACATGGTGAACAAGATAAATCTTGTCAGAGTTGATAAACAATCTAGATGGAAGGTTAAGCACAAGAGATACTTGGAGAAAGTAGCTAAGTATCAAGCTCTTGAACAGAAGAAGGATCAAATTGAAATACCTGTTCAAGTACCTGTTCAAATAGAAGACATTCAGATAAAAGCACAAAAAGCAGAATTCAAGAGGCTTAGAAAAGTTGAAGAAGAACACATTAAATGTCTTGAAGATTTGGTTTCTGAATGCAAGAAAACTAAAACTGAATTAACTGATGATGTATTTGAACAGAAGACCAATATGATTGATTTTTTAAAGACAAAAGGGCACAATGCAAAATCCTTTGGCAGAATGAAGATGATGACTATTATTGAAAAATATTGTGCTGCCAAGAAGAAGGATTTGGCTGAACAAGAAGCAAAAGAAGCAAAGAAATCAAAAGCCCTAATTCCAATCAGTCCAACATTAATCAAAACTGGTAGTGTATCAACTACTGGTGATTCATCAACTCCCCAATCAAAGAAGAGAAAAGCTGTGACTCAAGAATAGAGTACTAAAAAGAAATCAAAAACAGAACAAATCATTCCTGTTCTTGAAGTACCTGTTGCTCCCTTGCAGAACAATCCAATCATCAATTGGAGGGTTATGCCTTGTTAGGTCACAACACCCCTGGTTTGTTAGTTAATTGATTAGATTGATTATACAAAAGACAATTAAAGTGTAAAACACAGTATTAGAGTCGATGTACAAATCCACTAAGTGTGGTATGCTGCGGAAAAGTAATACCACTGATCAATTACAAGATATGAACGTGAAAGTGTGAATTGGTGGTTTCTCCTTTGCAAGATGATCTCTATTTATAGTGATATAGAGATCTTACATAATGAGTAAAGGAGTACCCGAAGGACTAAGGTAGGAAAATGACTAAGATCAAGGGATTTGATCTTAGTCCGTTACATATGGTAAGTCAGTCCTTCTACTCAGTCCTTGTACTCAGTATCACTATCTGATACTGAGTACTGATACTGAGTTCCAATACTGATCACTCAGTATCAGACCTAAACTTAGCTATATTATTCTACATATTATTCAAAGCTAGTCTAGGTTGTTTTGTTATCTTAAGATCCAAAGGGGCAAGGCTTTTTGCCTTAACAATCACCCCCTATCTAATGATAACAAAACAACTACAAAGAGATACTAAACAAAGTAAGCTACAGGCTGCAAAGTCTTCTTCTTTAGTCTTTGTTGATCGACTCAAACTCGTAGAAGACTTCTTTCTTCACATGGATGAACTCTTCTCTTTTCTTCAGTTCATCTTGCCTGTTGTTTAGTACATCAACTATCTTCTTTCTAAACCAAGCATCTTCTCTCTTGGTTATCATCCATTTAAGACCCACCAAATGGCTGATAGGAGCTGTTGCCAAATCTGCTTCGGTAATGAAGCACTCCCTGTCATCTGAGTCAGTATACATATATCCAGATGTTGGATATATGGTACTCTTTTGATCCTGAAAGATAAGGTTAGAGGGAACATTATATGTGGGAATTATTCTGAAAGTATTAAGGCACTCAGGTTTGTTGTTCTTCATAGCTTCAGTCATCACACTGAGTGCCCTGTATTCTGCTGCATAAAGAATGCCTTTTTCATAGCATATAGCAGATACAGCCCAGATTTCATCCATCATCACTTGGGCTTCAGAGGATTTTGAGGGCAGGCATCTCCTTTATCAGTCTAGCAATCTTTATCCAATCTTGAAGTCCCATATTTTGGATGTCATGGAGGAAAAACTTCATGGGAGGACTGACTGGCCCAGTACAAGTTGCAACAATTGATCTATCAACAGTTTTGACCTTTATTTTGTTGACAAATTCATTTAGCCAGTATATGTCTCTTACATTTAGAAATGCTTTATTCCTCAGCATACCCATCCTTGTTTCCCTATATCTTGTTCTTTGTGCCACAATGTTCCAATACTGTTCAAGTAATTCATCTCCAGTTCTTCTTACAGTATGAGATCTTCTTGGAACATCTTCAGACTCAGATTCAGGTTCTTCCTTAACAGGGAAGAATTTCTGGGCCTCAATCTCATCCTCAGCATCACTCTTTTCCTCAGTAAACTGAGCAGATCTCCTAGGTCTTGAGATCAGAGGAGCTGGATCTTGTTCTTCACTAGATTCTGAGGACATAACCACATTTGTCATTCTTCTGGTTATTGGTCTTCTAGGAATTCTAGAAGGTCCTTCAGCTTGAGGTGAGATAGGTTTTCTTGTATGCTCTTCATCATCTGAGAATGATGATGAAGAGGTTTCTTTATTTGCTTCATCCAGTGCAAAGTTTAAAAAATCTTCTGATGCCACTGGATGTTCTTCATCTTCATCATCAGCAATAGGCCACACAAAAGGCCTATACACAATAATCTATAAGTTGTTTTCTTATTGAGCAGGTGGCTCAGTATAAGATTGCTGTGGTTGGTCAGTGTGAGTCTCCCCCTGAGCAGATGGCTCATGTGGGTCTTCAAAGTGTGGTACTGACCTACTTCTTTGTCTTCTTCTCTCATACTGAAATCGAAGTGGTTCAGTATGAGGACTCTGCTGATGTTGTTGTTGTTGTTGTTCTTGTTGTGGAGGTTGGTCTTCATTCAATCTTTGTCTTTTCTCCCCCTGAGCAGATGGCTCAGGTTGATCAACCTCAGTATCTCTTTGTCTCTTCTCCCCCTTATTGTTATCATTGGATGGGGAGGGAAGAGGATCAGTATCATCACCCATGTCCCCTTGTGGTGCTTCAATGGTAGGGGATGGCATGGGATCAGTCGCAGCATCAGTATCACCCTCAGTATTGGCATGGGAGGGTGATTTCATATGTGCAGGATCATCATTTCCTTCTCCTGCTTCATTATGTCCACCATGTGAGGATGGTGGAGGAGATGGAGGCTTATGCTGTTGTTGGAGTAGTGAGACTGACTGTTTGATGGAGTCAATGTCCCTACTCATAGTGTCCATTCTAGCCAAAATTGTATTCTGAGTGTGTTGAATGGCCAGAATATTCTGCATGATTGCTTGCAGAGTCACTTGTTCTCCTGCAGCCTGTGATGCTGGAATACCCTGCACAGATGGTGCTAAAGAAACAAAAATATAAAACTGGTTAGAAAGAAAGGTTTATCAAATAGAATTGTGGTGTTGTTTAATTCTATAATCATATAAACAGAGTTTGTGAAGTCTGTATTTCATCTGGTTTAGGATGAAATATTGTGGACTTGTGCATAGCATGTGTAAGAAGATTTTAGTAAAAGTGAGTGTGAAAATTTAAGTAGCTCAGTATAGGATAAGTCACATTTACTAAAAGGTTTGGGTTTGGGAATTCGAAGCATGGGATGTGCTTCTTGTTATTTTCAATGTTTATCACTCGGTATTAGAGTGATAACAGAAATGTGGCTAAACCCCATGGATTTTTTTTATTTTTTTTTTGGATTTTGTGGCTTAAGGGTTTGTGATCATTTCTTGAATTATGCTACCCAACTCAAAAATACGTTGGACATTATTCAAGCAGCACCAGTGGGTGTCAGTGTGACATCAACCACCATTGTCTCTTTAAATGTTGAGACAACTGTAGACTGACAATGATCAATTGAAAGTGCTCAGTATATGAATTTTTCATAGCAGCAGTGGGCTAGCTATGTTGGCCATAAAAGGATATATATTTGAAAGATCGTTTGAGACTTTGGTCAGTATTGAGTTGGTACTGGCCAATACTTAGTCTCTATTTGGGAATGAAATATATATATATATATATATATATATATAGAAGTTTAAAGGCGTTTTAGAAATTCATACCTGAGACTCTGTCAGATTCCCCTCTAGCATCTGCAGAGGTCGGTGCAGGATCATGTGATTGTTGATGTGCAGCACCAACATCTTCAATACCGAACTCTCTGTTTTGCTGAGCACCTTCCAGTGTAATTTGCTCATATTGAATCTCCACATCAAGAGGAAGATGAGGTTCCTCAACTGGTTGAGCGGTTGGAATTAGTTCTGGACCTGGAAGGTCAGTGGTGGCTGCAACTAAGCTTTGGGCTTGAAGAGATGCAGTTAATGATGGAACATTTGCAGGCTGCACCTCCTCAGATGATAAGTTTCCCATAATGATAGGGGAAAGGTTCCTTCTTCTTCTTTGAAGGACCAGTGGTGTGTCTTCGGAGGACTCAGTATCAAAAACTGTTTCAATATGAGGAGCATCAGGATCCTGTGCAGGTGGAGAGATATGTTGTTGAGTCGGTTCTTGAACTTGTGGAACATCCTGCATCTCAATATCTTGACCGGCATGTGCTCCATTACCACTATTATCATCATTATCATCATCATCATCATTGTCTGACTCAGTATCAGACATGTCCTCTGCATCATTTATATGTTCTTGAACAATGGCCCACATAGAAGGACTTAGAAGAGGCTCTCCTTGTCTTGGCTTGTAAAAGAAGATCTTCTCACTAAGAGGAGGAAGATCAACCCTTGGACTGTGAAACTCATCATAAGTATGTGTAGGCATTGAGTGTTGAAAGATGAATGATAAAAATCTGCAGAAAGGGACATTGCATTCCCTTGTGTTAGCCCGAACCAGAGCAGCTAATTCATTGAAAATGAGCCGTGCATAATCAATGTTTCTTCCATAGTACAAGGCATGTACTATTTGCATCCCAAATTCATTTATTTGGTCCAAAGCACCCGTCTTGTGGGTCATACACCGAATTATTGTTGTAATGAGAATACCCCACATAGGACCAAATTCGTTTCTTTTGATTGTGCCCGTTGTTCCTCTTCAACCCAAAAACGGTAAAACTGAGCGTGCCTCTGTTCTATCAACGAATGGATCATACTGAGCTTGGGCGGGAAGTCTCAGTGCTTCACGAATGATTGCAGTAGAAACAAATGCCCTTCTTTGATCTCTAATTACCCACCCAGCAATCATATCTGGAGAAACGAGTGTAGCAGAGTACCAAAACTCGCATAGCATTTCTGGGTAAATTGCTCGAGGAGACAAGGTCAGTGCACGAGCAATTGGGCAATTCTTCAGAAAAGTCACAATGTTTGTGAATTCTTGGCATACCCAGGCTTGAGGAATATTGAAGTTTGCTGTTATGTTGTTCCTTGCAAACCTGGGCAGTTCATCGTTTCGGAATTTGATTTCCGATTCAACTTCTGGGGCGACGAAAGTGTAATTTGCCATCTGTGATTTTGATTTAAGTGTTTGTGCTTGCTAAGAAAGAGTGAAATCGTTAATCGCAGAGAGAATTTTAAATGAAAGAATGAAATAACTGTTGAAAAATATTTGAAGTAAAAAAAACGGTTATTTATAGGAGATTTAAAGATAATTAAGGTATGTGGAAGTAAAAACGGCTGATTTGACTGCCTTATCCTCTGCCAACGGTAACTTTCTTATTAAGAAAGGTTACCGTTGAGCAGTATGAGGATTAAGCTCGGTGTAAGAGCCGTCATACCCCAATACTGAGTTTAAAAAAAATTAATTTTAAAAAATTTTAAAAAATATAAAAACAATTAATTTACTCTTGAAATTAATAAAAAAAATAAAAAATTTAAATTTTGATGATAACAGACTAGTGATACTGAGTGGTCAGTATCAACAGGAGTGATACTGAGCGCTCAGTTTTAAAGAAAATTTAAGAAAGATTAAGGATTCTACATACCTAATTGCCCTAGTAAATACATAAACCTTTCCTCAGGGAGAGGTTTAGTAAACACATCGGCCAATTATTCATCTGTTGGTACATAATCTACCTCAACCTTACCTTTTTCCACATTATCTCGAATAAAGTGGTGTCTGATATCAATGTGCTTGGTTTTGGAGTGATAGACTGGGTTCTCTGTGATAGCAATAGCACTCTTGTTATCACAATGAATGGGAGTCTTATGAAAGTTGAACCCATAGTCTAAGAGTTGATACTGCATCCATAATAATTGAGCACAACAACTTCCTGCAGCAACATATTCTGCTTCTGCTGTGGAAGTTGCTACCGAATTTTGCTTCTTGGATGACCAACCAACTAGTCTTCCACCTAGGAATTGACATCCTCCACTTGTGCTCTTTCTGTCCAATCTACAACCTGCAAAATCTACATCTGTGTACCCTTCAAGGTGAAAGTTTGAATCTTTGGGATACCAAAGACCCAGGTTAGGAGTACCTGTAAGATATCTAAAGATGCGCTTAACTGCTTTCATGTGTGATTCTTTAGGATCAGCCTGATACCGAGCACACAAACATGTTGCAAACATGATATCAGGCCTGCTAGCAGTTAAGTAAAGTAAGGAACCAATCATACCTCGGTATGTGGATTGACATACTGGTTTACCAGTTTCATCCTTACTTATCTTATCCTGAGTACCCATAGGAGTGTGCATGGAAGATAAATTTTCAAATTTGTATTTCTTTAACATGTCATGCACATACTTACTTTGATTTATAAAAGTGCCATCAGGCTTTTGTTCAACTTGTAAACCAAGAAAGTAAGTAATGTAACACCTCAATTTTTAAAACACCTTTTAAATCATATTTTTAAGTAAAAATATTACAAATTCCAATTCCCAAAATACGGTTTAACAAAAACCTTAAAAACATTTATCAGAGTATTAAAACCGGTGTTACATTATAATATCATAACCATAGGATAAACGGGATCTACCTACGAGCTCCCGAGCTAATCAACACTAGGCCACTTCTATCGCGACCCTCTAATCCATCGATCTCGAACCTGAGTACATAGCCAAAAACAAAGTAGTACGTGAGACAAAAATAGTCTCGTGAGATACATGGGTTTTCGACCCATTCTCAAAATAATAAAAAGTCCTTACTATTTAATTCTTTCGTTTATTCACTTATTAATTATCAACTTATTATCTTATCGTTTATTCATACTTACTAGTAAGCTAACCGTAAGCTTACCCATCACATAATCACATACATGTAAGCTATCCTTAAGCTTACCCATTTTATCACATACGCCCCGGATCATTCCAAGGCAAACTCCCCCGATGTGGGTTATCATTAAGATCACATGGTAATTGGGGTTCTCCCAAACTTACCAAGATCACCAAATCCCCCGTCTCGCGGGTTATCGTAATCCCCCTTTTTATCGGGTTATCATAATCCCCCTATTGTCGGGTTATCGTTCTCATAGATATACTACCCTTGCGCAGGGAGGTACCGCCCCAAGTAGTAATCTCACTCCCCCATAAATGGGTTATCATTATCCGGATACTTTTGTTACACACATTGAACATCAAATACGGGCCTATGCCCCACCAATTCATAATCAAACACAAATTAGAATACATCTATTCTAATTATCATATTATTCTCTTTTAGCATAATCATATTTCATTTATCTTTCCTCATCATTATCATCGTATACTTTATCCTTAAATCTACTAATAAGATTCATTTCTTATTATTCATATTCATAAATATATTACCTTTACATTGACTAGAGTTCATACATATCACTAGTCAAATCATACTTGTTCTCTTAACGTGATAACACTACTTTTATTAGTATGTTTTACTAATAAACGTTATTACTTTAAAATCTTTATCATTTGCTTAATTGTTAATTCTTACTAACAAAAGCCAATTTCATACTCTTTTAGCCATTATCATTACTAATACTTTTTCTCAATAACCTCATTAATCATTTAATCTAATCACACTTACTTGCAAAATCATCAATTTCGATAACTATGTTCTATTAGCAATTCAATCAAATTTCATTATCTTTCTAATCACCTTCTTTATTAAAAATATGTATTAATAAAGACTCGGTAGATATTATCCATTTTCAAAACTCTTTTACTATGTACTCAGTTTAAAAGTTCACATGTACTCACCTTAGCCAAGCTAAATCCAAATTGTGTCTATTAACACAAATCCTTGCTTTCCATCTTGTGCAATGACACCAAATCTTTAGGTCTTCTTGACCTACCATCAATACCATCACAATAACTAGTTATTAACCATAACTAATCACCAAACAATCCATATCTACATTCCTAACCACCAAGTTCATCCAACTTGGTGGAATCTCAAACCCTAGTTCAAGATTTCCATCAATAAACTCAAATCAAACTTGTACACATCGATTACAAGCTTACAATGAGTGTTCTACACCCATGATTAGTCATCTTCCCCAAAGATGACAGGGTTGGTTCCCCAAACCACCATTTTTACCCATACAAAGCTCACAAATTAACTACCAACTATCAAGGATCAAGAATCCTTACCATTGATGTTAAGATCCACAAGATTGATGAAGATTTGAGCCCTTGAACACCAAAATCGCCCACTCTCTCTCTAGAAAACGGCTGCATACTTCAAGGGTTTCAAGAATGAGAAAACCCTAGCTTTTCACGTTTTTATACTGCCAGGCACGAGTTCGCGCCGCGAAGAAAGTTGGCGCCGCGAACTTCCCGCATCGGGAACTCCTCGCGATCGGGAACTGGTCGGGAACTCCAAGATCAAAAACCCCAAACTTGCTGTCCAATGTTCACGACCGTGAACTGTAGTTCGCGTCGCGAACTGCCTAGTGCAGCTAAGGCTGCACTTTTTGTTGTTTAATCCGACCCAGTTCCGTCCTTTACCATTTCAAACGGTGTCCAAATGACACGAAACCAATTTCCACGTCTTTTAAACGATTTATCCTTATTTATCGTATTTTTCTATAATTTATTTGATTCAAAATTTCGGGTCGTTACAACTATCCACCCCTTAAAAGGATTCCGTCCTCGGAATCAACTCGAAGATTTCCAATCCACATTCGAGCGAACATTCCGTTCTCGTTCTCTCGTGGTTATTACAATCGAACTTTTCCCAATACAATTAAATCCACAATATACCTTTAAACATTCACTTAATTCCGTTAAGCCCGAACGGGTTAAAAATCAATCTTAAGCCCTTAGTACCTCAAACGGGTCAACATTTCATAACCCGACTGTCACACTTTCAATCCTTTTACCAAACCCCTTATCCACATTGAGATCATATGACTCAATCATTATTAATAGCCAATTAACCAAAACAATAGTCAACGCCTAGCTTTGATCAAGCTGTCAACATTGTCCAATCTTTGACTTGAGCACAAAGTCAACCATATTTTGACAATTTCCTTACTCACCACGGGTCTTATTAATCATCATTTTCTTTACAATCGACCTTGCATTCGTGGTTCAACAACCATCATATTCGATTCCCAAATTCAATTCGAAACACCCAATGGTCAAAGTCGCACCCTCCGACTACAATTATTTCCATTAATCCGTTAACTGTTATCGTACACATGTAGGTGATACATTATGCCCTTATCCCTGTCTAACCATTCTAAACGACAGTAAAAACCCAATTTTGATCAAAGTCAACAATCCACTAGTTGACCAACATTGACTTATGAATAAAGTCAAACTTTGCTAAATTCCACATATTCTTTATTACTAAGGCATCGCTTCCCAAGCTTTTCATTCCCGATTTCATATATAAATTTCCTTTCTCAGTTGTTACCTTTTTCCTCGATTTTGATTTCCACAATCGATTAACAATTTTCATTTAAGTTGATATCAATCTCTATTACTCTTTTACCTTCATTCTAATTCTTATACCATTTATAATCTCCTTCAAACATCCTTATACCATACTTGAAATTTCCGATTACCGGCTCTAGAGCCTCAATCATATCCAATTTGTGGTCTAACCACCCTTTATACCTCTTTCACCACCCATTGGTTACTAACAAACTTTGCTTCCTAAAAGCATTCCCTTTTTCATAAACCATGAACTTGTAGGCATCTCCGACACCTACTTATACTTAAACACTACCCGTGTTTTCAACCCAAGTTCTCACTTGCCATAAAAATCATAACAACAACTAACCATACGGTTCTTCATACGTCAGATACAAACATCATATCCCTTATAACAAATTATACTTTAACTATCTTATCGAGATGATCGGAAAGCCTCCAATCCGTCACGACTCCAAACTATCATAATGATCGGAAAACCTCCAATCCAAAGCGACTCATCAAATCTCGTTAACCGGAAAGCCTCCGATCTAACAAGATCCATTCAATACCATTCTATCTTGCATACAATTCATGTATGCATCAATCACTTAGCATCATGCTAACATTTTCTTTCATAACTAATCACATTCTCTATTCAATTTACATTTCCTCACATTACACATAACATTACTTTCTAAAGTCATATTCCTTTCATAGACAATTACTCCCACTTATCCCTTTATACCACCCGGTATACACATAACATTTCTCATGCTTTCCACCAATCTACTCTTTTACCAATCGTCTTTAGTCGATTCATTTTCTCATCATTAAAATTCTCAATCTTTCTTTCACCACCTAGGTAACCACCATTTCATTCCATTATCCATATTTTACCGAATCACCCAGTCAACTCGAGTCAACTAATTGACTCCAATCCATAATCCAAACATAACCTATTACATTATTTCCATATTATTATTTTTTCAATATTTAAATATTACCCTTCACTTAGCATATCATTTCTGGGACAATTTACCATTAATTAACCTTTTTCCCTTAGCATCGAATCTATCATTCATTATACAAACTTTTGTCATGACTAATTGTCAATTTGTTTACTCAACCATTTTCGAATACTAAATTCTGTCATCCCCGATGCTTATCCCTTCCAACATATTTTCTATTCACGAGTTTGAAACTTCACTATATTTTTCATCATTCTCTTCCTTACCGTTATCATATGGTAATACCACATCACTTATCCTTATTCCCGCCAAGTGCTACAATTTTACTTTCGAGCTTTTTCCTTACATGGTTTCCCATCCATATATCAATCTCACCGAGTCTTAGTACTTTCGCGTACTACCACCCTTTCATTGGAATATTTAATATTCCCGAGATAATATATCTTTTAATATCCTAATTATCCGCGACGTACCAATCGCCAACTCACCTAGGCATATTATTTCTTTACACATAACGAACCGGGGAAACCGTCCCCCGTGTACAGTTCCACACCAAACGATTTACCCATACTTATACATACCATTTCACTTAAGCACCAAATTGTGCAACAATTACCCAACAAACCACGAACCTCATACCATCAATTTTATAATTGAGGAAACTTACCACACTTTTGCACCTTTCGCATCAACATGATTTGACGAACTCTGAACGAGTTTTTCTTCCTTTGTTGACTCCAAGCTACCATCAAACTTCCTCTTTTCTCCACTTGATAACGATTCATTGATCCTTCGTTAAATTACCTTCTCCACATTCCTAGCAATAAATTCTCTTAGAAATTCTTCCAAGTACTCTTTCGGGACAAAACTTCCCTATCAATCTAATCGCGAACTCTTCCACGACATCTGGTACCATATTCTCTTTTCCAATGCTTCGAACATCGCATTCCGCCGCGACCACACATCACTCTCCCAGTAGACGAGCTGTAGAAGTCACCATATCTTCCTCCTAACACTTGCTAATCTTTAGCACTTGCTCAATTTCACGAATCCACCGAATCACGGCCTCCGGTTCCGTACTTCTCAATTACACATCCAACTTACACGCCATCAATGTCTTGAATGAACATCATTCCTTTTCTTCTGATTCGGAATCACTACCATCATCACCGCGACATGACAAAACTCAATTATAATTTCTCTTCTTGTCCTAGAGGAGCTTGTCCCCTTCTCGCGTTCACCCTTTTGTTATACCAATATGTTCACAATCAAGATTCAAACGATGACTCAACGGTCGAATAAAACACATTTATACCAAATCATGACATTTCTCTTAGGGATCGACCCTATCATACTCGCACGTTACGGTCTCAAAAGACTAATCATGGACATCCTATGGGAACATATGGTCCTACTTAGCATAGCTTAAGACTAGGGAGGTCAAACCTACCTAATTCACTTAAACTATAGCTCTGATACCAAGTTGTAACACCTCAATTTTTAAAACACCTTTTAAATCATATTTTTAAGTAAAAATATTACAAATTCCAATTCCCAAAATACGGTTTAACAAAAACCTTAAAAACATTTATCAGAGTATTAAAACCGGTGTTACATTATAATATCATAACCATAGGATAAACGGGATCTACCTACGAGCTCCCGAGCTAATCAACACTAGGCCACTTCTATCGCGACCCTCTAATCCATCGATCTCGAACCTGAGTACATAGCCAAAAACAAAGTAGTACGTGAGACAAAAATAGTCTCGTGAGATACATGGGTTTTCGACCCATTCTCAAAATAATAAAAAGTCCTTACTATTTAATTCTTTCGTTTATTCACTTATTAATTATCAACTTATTATCTTATCGTTTATTCATACTTACTAGTAAGCTAACCGTAAGCTTACCCATCACATAATCACATACATGTAAGCTATCCTTAAGCTTACCCATTTTATCACATACGCCCCGGATCATTCCAAGGCAAACTCCCCCGATGTGGGTTATCATTAAGATCACATGGTAATTGGGGTTCTCCCAAACTTACCAAGATCACCAAATCCCCCGTCTCGCGGGTTATCGTAATCCCCCTTTTTATCGGGTTATCATAATCCCCCTATTGTCGGGTTATCGTTCTCATAGATATACTACCCTTGCGCAGGGAGGTACCGCCCCAAGTAGTAATCTCACTCCCCCATAAATGGGTTATCATTATCCGGATACTTTTGTTACACACATTGAACATCAAATACGGGCCTATGCCCCACCAATTCATAATCAAACACAAATTAGAATACATCTATTCTAATTATCATATTATTCTCTTTTAGCATAATCATATTTCATTTATCTTTCCTCATCATTATCATCGTATACTTTATCCTTAAATCTACTAATAAGATTCATTTCTTATTATTCATATTCATAAATATATTACCTTTACATTGACTAGAGTTCATACATATCACTAGTCAAATCATACTTGTTCTCTTAACGTGATAACACTACTTTTATTAGTATGTTTTACTAATAAACGTTATTACTTTAAAATCTTTATCATTTGCTTAATTGTTAATTCTTACTAACAAAAGCCAATTTCATACTCTTTTAGCCATTATCATTACTAATACTTTTTCTCAATAACCTCATTAATCATTTAATCTAATCACACTTACTTGCAAAATCATCAATTTCGATAACTATGTTCTATTAGCAATTCAATCAAATTTCATTATCTTTCTAATCACCTTCTTTATTAAAAATATGTATTAATAAAGACTCGGTAGATATTATCCATTTTCAAAACTCTTTTACTATGTACTCAGTTTAAAAGTTCACATGTACTCACCTTAGCCAAGCTAAATCCAAATTGTGTCTATTAACACAAATCCTTGCTTTCCATCTTGTGCAATGACACCAAATCTTTAGGTCTTCTTGACCTAC
This sequence comes from Calendula officinalis, assembly GCA_963853835.1. Taxonomy (NCBI): domain Eukaryota; kingdom Viridiplantae; phylum Streptophyta; class Magnoliopsida; order Asterales; family Asteraceae; genus Calendula; species Calendula officinalis. The sequence goes on along the minus strand of OY970829.1, from coordinate 72,448,249 downwards.
CATCAATACCATCACAATAACTAGTTATTAACCATAACTAATCACCAAACAATCCATATCTACATTCCTAACCACCAAGTTCATCCAACTTGGTGGAATCTCAAACCCTAGTTCAAGATTTCCATCAATAAACTCAAATCAAACTTGTACACATCGATTACAAGCTTACAATGAGTGTTCTACACCCATGATTAGTCATCTTCCCCAAAGATGACAGGGTTGGTTCCCCAAACCACCATTTTTACCCATACAAAGCTCACAAATTAACTACCAACTATCAAGGATCAAGAATCCTTACCATTGATGTTAAGATCCACAAGATTGATGAAGATTTGAGCCCTTGAACACCAAAATCGCCCACTCTCTCTCTAGAAAACGGCTGCATACTTCAAGGGTTTCAAGAATGAGAAAACCCTAGCTTTTCACGTTTTTATACTGCCAGGCACGAGTTCGCGCCGCGAAGAAAGTTGGCGCCGCGAACTTCCCGCATCGGGAACTCCTCGCGATCGGGAACTGGTCGGGAACTCCAAGATCAAAAACCCCAAACTTGCTGTCCAATGTTCACGACCGTGAACTGTAGTTCGCGTCGCGAACTGCCTAGTGCAGCTAAGGCTGCACTTTTTGTTGTTTAATCCGACCCAGTTCCGTCCTTTACCATTTCAAACGGTGTCCAAATGACACGAAACCAATTTCCACGTCTTTTAAACGATTTATCCTTATTTATCGTATTTTTCTATAATTTATTTGATTCAAAATTTCGGGTCGTTACAAGTAAGTTCTCCCATCATACTCATCTGATACTGAGTTGACATTATCTTAGCAAACCAGTCACACATTGACTTGTCAGTGGAGCCAAAGATAATATCATCTACATATATCTGAATGAGTAAGATGTCAGATGCTTTCTGTTTTGAAAATAATGTTTTATCAATTTTACCTCTTGTAAATTTATTTTCAATAAGGTACTCAGACAGGGTGTCATACCAGGCTCTTGAAGCTTGTTTGAGCCCATATAGAGCTTTATCAAGCTTGAAAACATAATTAGGAAATTTAGGATCAACAAAATCTGGAGGTTGTTTAACATAAAGTTCTTCTTGTAGTTTTCCATTTAGAAAAGCACTTTTGACATCCATTTGATAAACTTTGAAATTCTTAAAGGCTGCATATGCAAGATACAACCTAATAGCTTCAATTCTTGCAACTGGTGCAAAAGTTTCATCATAGTCAATGCCTTCTTCTTGCCTGTAACCTTGAGCAACTAACCTTGCTTTGTTTCTGATGACAACACCATCCTTGTCCATCTTGTTTCTGAACACCCACTTAGTACCAATAATAGTTTTGCCAGTAGGAGGTGGTACTAAGTTCCAAACTTTGTTTCTCTCAAACTCTGTGAGCTCTTCTTGCATAGCCTCTACCCAATCTTCATCTAATAAAGCTTCATCAGCTTTCTTTGGTTCAATGGTAGATAGGAAACTTGAGAAGAAATAAAAATTTGAAGTTGCTTGGGTTGGAAATTCTAATTTTCTTCTTGTTTGGACACCTTCTTCAATAGGACCAATAATGTTTGAGTGTGGATGGTCTCTGTGTTCCCTTAAATTGTTTCCTAAGGGAGCATTTGAAATAGGATCAACAATATCTTGTTGATTTGGTGTGTCTTGTGTCTGATACTGAGTGGAATTCTGGTCAGTATTAGACAGCGCAGGTTGCTGTTCATCTTCATTTTGCAGAGTTGATGTGGATTCTTGTGAAGTGTTGGATGTTTCACCTTCTTCAAAGGTAGAGTGGTTCAGATCATTAGTTGGAAACTCAGTATGGAGGTCCTCTGTTATGGGAACCTCAGTATTAGTCGCAGTTGATTGATACTGAGTTTGAACTTGATCAGTTTCATTAAACTTATTGGGAATAAAGTGTGTATGAAACTTGGGCTGTTCAGCAATGGATTGTTCTGGATTGCATAGAATATCTATGCCACTTATGTCTTCACTTGCTGAGGTAGAATGCTCATTCTGATCTTCATCGAATGTGACAAGAATGGATTCTACAATCATCTTGGTTGAGATGATATACACTCTGAAAGCTTTAGAGTGTGGAGAGTAGCCCATGAACACACCTTCATTTGCTTTGGGAGCAAATTTGTTGAGATTTTGTTTTGTACTGAGTACAAAGCATTTACTCCCAAAGATGTGGAAGTATTCCACATTAGGAATCTTGCCATTGTATAACTCATATGGAGTCTTCAGATGTCTTTGGACGATAGTGGCTCTATTCTGAGTGAAGTTTGAACAGTTTACAGCTTCAGCCCAGAAACTCAGTGCCAGTCCAGCATGGCATAATAAAGTTCTTGTAGCTTCAATCAGTGTTCTATTCTTTCTTTCTACAACACCATTTTGTTGTGGTGTGTAGGCTGCAGAGAAGTTTTGAATGATTCCTTTTTCTTCACAGAAATCGGCTAATACTGAGTTCTTAAACTCAGTACCATGGTCACTTCTAAGTTGCTTGACCTTGTTGCCTTTTTGAAGTTCCTCTCTTTTTATAAAGGCAATGATTTCTGTTGTTGCATCTGACTTAGTCTTGAGGAAGATGACCCAAGTATATCTTGAAAATTCATCAACCAAGACTAGAGTATAGATCTTTTTGGCCAAAGATGGTGTGCTGATGGGGCCAAAAAGATCCATATGTATCATAGTAAGAGGTTCATTAATGGAATGATTGACTTTGGACTTGAATGAACTCTTCTTCTGCTTGCCCATTTCACATGCTGAGCATAACTTATCTTTTGAATAAGTAATAGTGGGCAACCCTCTCACCAGTTTCTTCATACTGAGCTCGTTGATATTTCTAAAGTTGATGTGAGAGAGTTTCTTGTGCCATAGCCAATGCAATTCTGGCTTGACTTTAGAAAGCAGGCATACTCGAATAGTTGGGTCTATTTCAGATAGGTTGACCACATATACATCTTTTTCTCTTCTAGCAATGAGTACAGGCTGGCCTTTATCATTGTAGATGATTCCTGCAACCTTCCTGAATCGAGCTTCATTGTCATCATCACACATCTGGCTGATACTGAGCAGATTGTGTTTAAGACCCTCTACATAGGCAACTCTTTTAAAAGTTATGTTGCCTGCCTTGATCACACCATAACCTCTTGTCTTTCCCACCGAGTCATCTCCAAATTTAACAGAAGGACCCTTCTCTGGAGTATAATTGAGAAGGTATTCCATACTGCCTGTCATGTGTCTTGAGCAGCCACTATCTAAATACCATTTTCTGTCACCCTGCACAAGATACAAAATAAGAGTTAGTTCCTTTTAGGAACCCATTTTTGAATGGGACCTTTGGTGGGATAAACATATTTTGACTTGATCTCTTTATGTGGAGAGGTCAGTATCACTTCGGTGGAAACTTTAGAAGTTTTCTTTGGTGATACTGACTTAGTTTCTCTCCTTTTCTTTGGTACTGAGTACCTAGGACTTGAGAGATCAGTCCAGCATTCATTTCCCTTATGACCAGTATGATGACACCTATAACATTTTCTAGGTCTATTTCTAAACATATTTTCATAAGGTATTTTAGAAAAACGTTTCACTTTTGGTAGGTCAGTATGAACAAGTTTTGCAAATTGGTTACTTAAAGATTTGACCTGATCACCAAGTGTTTTTAAAATGTTAATTTTGTCATTTTTAATAGGTGTATTAACATTGTTTTTAACTGGTTTAGGAGATGGAGGATCTGGTTGCATCTTTTTATTTGGCAGAGAAGTCTTTCTAATTTTATTAGTGGTAGACTTCTTGTCTCTGCCAACTAAGGACCTAGTTGAAGTTGTTTTTTGTTTATCATGCTTTGAAGAAACAACTTTAACAGGTTCTTTAGATGTCTCAGTATATGATGTTTCTGTTCCTGCAACTTCTGTATTAGATGAAGCATTTGAGATAGAAGTTGTCTTATTATCATTATATAATTCAAAAGTTGTTGTATTAAATAATAATTCAAAAGGTGGAACAGCAGAAGTGTCATACTGAACTATTGGGAGCTCGGTATCAGAAATTTCCATTATATGAAATTCAATACTGAGTTCTTGTAGCTCAGTATAGCACTTTGAGCAGATGGAGGGACCAATAGGTTTTCTAAGATTTCATTTTCCTCATCATCTGACTCAGTTTGACATCCAACTTCACATAAAGTTTTAGCTTTTACAAAATTAATAGGGTTCATAGTAGAAAACTCTTTAAATAAATCAGCAAAATTGTTCCTATTTTTAAATTGAGGATCAACACCAAGTGCAGCCCTCACATTTTCTGGGAATTGTTGATTTAAACATTTACTTAATTTTATTGAAGCATTTCCCCAACATTTACACTGTTTTTCAAATTTCTCTTTTTCAAGTTTGTGTAAATGAGCTTTATCAGCTAATCTTTGGTTAATGACTTTTAAATCTGAAAAATTTAATTCTAAATCTTTATACTTTGCTAGTTTATCTAAGTTTTCATTATTTACCCTTTCAAGTTCTTGAGTTGTTAATTTTAAAGCTTTTTCTTTTTGTACAGAAGTTTTAAGATCAACAATCATATACTCAAAAATCTTAGTTTTTTCATTCACTGAATAAGTTTGAAAGGAACTTACCTTGTACAACTGAGTGGAATCCCAATCAGTATGAACACTCATCCTCTCAGCCTCTTTGATATCCTTTTCAAAAGAGCTTTTCAAATCATCTTCGGTGAAAGCCATAAAGGCTTTATTCTCAATCTCTTCCTCATCATCACTTAAGTCTTCATCCATCCAGGCTTCTGAGTAAAGTGCTTGATGAGGTGCTCCATTCCCTTCTGCCCTCTTGCCCTTGCTCCAATTCTTCAGCTTGACATATTTGTCTCTATACCTCTTTGCTCGGTATGCAATCTTGTCATTTTGGTCAGTCTCAGAAGACTTGGTATGACAATTTGCAGCAATATGTCCAGGCTTTCCACACCTAAAGCAAAGACTTGATCTTGGGTCAGTATTAGAAGAGCTAACACCAAGCCTCTTCTTCTTCAACTGATCCAGCTTCATAGACATAAGAGCCATTTGGGTTTCAAGCTCTTCTGCCTCAGCGTCAGCAAGATCAACTTCTGGTTCTTCTGGCTCAGTTACAGTATATGCCTGTTGCACAACTAGAGCCATGCCAGTGGAAGCTTTGTCAGTTTTCTTCCAGTTGATCAGTCTTGCAGCATTATTCTCTTCATGATTCAACATTAGACCATACAAAGTTTGAAGAGTGTATGACTCAATGTTGTTAGCAGCATTGACAGAGTTTGTTATATCAAGAAATTGTTGAGGAAGACTATCCAGGAACTTTTGAACAAGCTCTCCTTCTTCTTTCACAATGCCTACACTGATTAAATCGTGGATAACAGTATTGAACCTGTTATAGAGAGTGGTGATGTCTTCATTAGGAGTTGAGAAGAAGTTTTCATATTTCCTTCTCATGTTGCTTTTTCTTTGCAACTTCACCTTTACTGTGCCTTCATAGGTGACTGATAGGCTATCCCACATAGCCTTTGTTGTTGGCAATTTCATAATTGCATTAAGTATCTCTTTAGTAACAGCATTACCAATCACCCCTTTAGCTCTGGAGTCTAAAGCATACAACTGACGGTCAGTATCAGTCCAGTTGTGCTTTAGTTTAGGTACAGTTCTTATGCTCTCAGGAGCATCTTCAGTAGCAGAAACAGGTTCCACAGTTTGTGGAATGATGGGACCATCATATAGCACAGTGAGCATCTCATGGTGAATAGATTCAAGATACCACTGAGCTTTAAGCTTCCATTGATGAAAGTCTTTTCCATCAAAGATGGGCACTCCCTTACCAGACATAACTGGTGCTATAATAGTAGACATTTTGGATTTTTGAGTGTTGGAGGGATAGATGTAGGGAATGGCTGCCAGGGTTATAGATCGACTAAATAAAGATTAATTTAGCCTGCTCTGATACCAGTTGTTAGGTCACAACACCCCTGGTTTGTTAGTTAATTGATTAGATTGATTATACAAAAGACAATTAAAGTGTAAAACACAGTATTAGAGTCGGTGTACAAATCCACTAAGTGTGGTATGCTGCGGAAAAGCAATACCACTGATCAATTACAAGATATGAACGTGAAAGTGTGAATTGGTGGTTTCTCCTTTGCAAGATGATCTCTATTTATAGTGATATAGAGATCTTACATAATGAGTAAAGGAGTAACCGAAGGACTAAGGTAGGAAAATGACTAAGATCAAGGGATTTGATCTTAGTCCGTTACATATGGTAACTCAGTCCTTCTACTCAGTCCTTGTACTCAGTATCACTATCTGATACTGAGTACTGATACTGAGTTCCAATACTGATCACTCAGTATCAGACCTAAACTTAGCTATATTATTCTACATATTATTCAAAGCTAGTCTAGGTTGTTTTGTTATCTTAAGATCCAAAGGGGCAAGGCTTTTTGCCTTAACATGCCTAACAATGTCATAGAAATTATAAGGGAAGATAAAGTTGTACAAAGATTTACTGGATGGTTACCATTGATCAGTTCATGTTCAAGAAGTGATGTAATCAAGCTTCTGATCATTGGAAAACCAAGGATGTCAAAGAAATCATGGAAAGAGTCTGGTGCTGGATATTTGACAAGAATGATAGATGCTGCATTTTATCCAGACAACTACCCAGAACAATTTACAGATCCAGGAAATGTTTATGCTTGGAATGTGATTCCAACTGCTAATATGTACTTCTTTGAAAAATCAGGCAAAATATGTGAGCTATACTTATATGAAAAAGAATATCCACATTCTGAAAAGACTATGTATCAGATATTCACAAATACAATGATGAAACCTTATGATGCTGTTATGTTCCAGAACAAATTAACTTATTTTACAAAGAGAAACAGCAAATACATCATTGCACAAAGACATCAACTGAATCAAAGAACCTTGGAGAAAAGAAAGAAAGAAGAGGAAGAACAAAAGAAACTTATGTGATTAAAGGAATCAATAAGTTTAGGGGGAGATTGTTGGAACAAAATCACAGATCAACTTATTACTGATGCTGCAGTTAGTACTGATCATAGTTATTACTGATAAAGACTATGGTTGATACTGATGGGACAGAAACTTACTACTGATGAGTTGATGCTGGTGAAGACTATAACTTAGTTATTACTGATCAAGGCACAGAGTGAAGATACTACTGATCAATAGTAGTTACTACTGACGATGGTTTTGGACTTACTACTGGTCACCAGACTTACTACTGACGTTGCATATTTACTACTGGTGATTAGTTTTACTACTGATACGCGTTTATGGAACATATCAAGTCCGAGATCTTCATAGAGATAGTTATAAAATGTAATTCAATGTATATCTTTTATTATTGGATGTAAATCAAGTCCTAGAATAACTAGGGTAAATAGTTAGGCTTCAAGGACTATTATATATAGTTCCTTACGAATTGTAAACGTACGTGTGTATTGTTAATCGATAATATACATTGAAGCTTTTTGTGAAACTGTGTTCTTAATATTTTCGCATATTGTTTTACAGTTCATTGTTCTTAATATATTGATATAGTGTTGATCCGCTGCAACTTCTATTATCAATTAGATCTAAAGGTGTTTATTAACTCTTCATAGTTAATCGATTCTGACAACTATGGTTTTTATATATACTTTAAAGAACAAAACTTTATACTAAATAGCCAAAGTTTTATTAGGTGTCACATAAACTAAGCTGACATTAGAAAACAGGTTAAGATACCCATTCCGATTATGTATATAACATTTAGCAGCTTCTATAAATATTTGGAGTTTTCTAGAAACATTTGAATGCAAAGATAGTACTTCAAATTTTAGATCGAATAATCAAAATCGATTGTTCTTAACTTTCACTTTAACTTTTCATATTTTATCTTGGGTCTATCATGAAAATGTGGAGAGAAAAAAAATCCCACAAAGTAAATCAAGCAGTCAAAGAAAATGAGACAAATGAACGAAAGAGTTAACCTTTGCCATAATGCAACATCCGTGAGTGGAATCTTCATTCCCGTAGAATCGCCATATTTTCCCACAACTTTCTTGAACTTCGTTGAATCACCCGAATTCTCAAAACGGAGCGGAATTCATGTAAAATGAGAGATTTTGAGAAAACGTTAACTACAGAAGTTCAAGAAAGCTGTGGAAAAACATGACTCTCGAGATCGATCGACTTAATTTAGTCAAGCTATATATATCTTCATCTAGGACAACTTCAAGATTCTTCTATCTTTGGACATTAATTTGATAAATGTGGATTGAAGATAAGCAACAAAACACACTTAGTGTGTATTGGATTGTAGAAGGGGGTTGGGTTTGGGTGGTTGTGAAATGAGAGCCCATACTATCATATATACTCCATGTATATGTATATGTTTATGTTTATGTATTGTGTATGTACCGGTTCTGTAGTGAGGAAGGTACGTGGGGGCATTCCACACCCATTGGGCACATGTTAACCACATAAAGCCAACTTTATTTGTAAGTGCCCGGTTGGCTAACTTTTTTTTCTTTTTCCATTATTATTATTATTATTATTATTTATTATTATTATACAACACATATTCACACAATAATTTGACGAACAATAATAATGATACATAATCCTCACAAATGCTAGATATGAGGAGATGAAAATATAAATAGTCATACCTTTACTCGAAAGTAAAGAGACTGTTTTTTAAAAAACCTTCGGCAACAAAATTTGTGAAAAAAATAGTAATGATAGAAAAATAATTAAATAAAAATAGAAATAAGAATATATAAAAATATTAAAATTGGCAATATAACATTGATGCATGTAAAGAATGAAAAACATACAAAACATATAAATTTACCATACTAAACTATTTAATATATTAAATCATATACCATGTCATTAAAACATTTAAAATATTCTCACACCAATTCACCTGGATAAAATTTTGTAAATGGAAGGAGTAAAAGATGGAAAAACATCAAAACCATACTATGTCATCCCCATCACATGCAACCATGTTAGCTAATAGTATTGGTTTATTTTAATGGAAATACAAGTATGGGTATGGTCCCCCCAATTCGTTGTGTTTTTTTTTTTATATTTTCATCATCAATCATCACTCACAAAACCAGATCTTAGAGTTATTTGTTTTTCCTATCTATTAAAACGTTATTTTTATTTCAAATATAATAATTAAAGTGTTCTTGTAAATAATATCTAAAAATCGTAACACTTGTTGTTTATTCGTAGCTTTTCGAATACATGATGACATGTCCTCCGAAGACTCAACCGATCATGACAAGTACATTAACGAACGACACAAACATATCGTCGAAACGAGCTACTCACTTTTGTGCCATGAACAAATATGTTCAAGTGCGAATCAAAGACTATGTCGTTGTCTTCTAAATGAAATAGATTGAAGAGATGTCGGCTAGGTGAGCTTTGTTATCAGGAAAGATAGATTATATTGTTTCTTAAGAAAATTTTCTATTCATTTAATCAATACAAGTATTCAATCAAATGATAAAATTTAAAAAAAAAATAGTAAATTCCACATGTTGATTATTTTATGGGTAACATAAAGTAGTATATATAAAGATTTAGTAGAAAGAAATACAGTTTTTCATAAGATTATATCAAAATAATAGATTGTCAAGTTGTATTCCAGCAGTCTCATAAAGATTTTTAACGGAATTGATTGTACTTTATGACAAATTCATAATGTGCTTGCCAATGTACTTTTCCGCAGGTACATTCAAATTGAAATGTCTTTACAAAGTTGTAACTATTTGCTCCTAAACAGTCGTTTCAAATGTAACGAAATTTTGAAAATATATAATATTTCTTATTATTTTTAATCTTCCAAAATAAGGTATGATATAATATAAGATTGTTGTAATTAAGCAACAAGTCTATAGTATTATGAGTCATTTCGAGCTTATTATAATATATAAATTCGTATCCCATAAATGCGATGGTTGATGGAACATATATAGCCTAGCGGTATCCGGTGTTTATTAGCAAGGTGTGTGTCTTTGCCGTTAAAAAAATGGAACATATAATTTAATAAAATAATTTCTTTATTAAATTATGTAATAAAAAACTATTAAATCTAGAAAATCAATTTGTAACATTTAATCATGTCAACTTCGGGTCTAACTATTTTCAAATACTGAATAAAACTCAACTTATTAAGGGCCCAATGTAAATTCAATTTGATGGGCCATTTCATTTGGTTGGTATTCAATATAACTGTTTTAACTAGTTTGGTCGAATTACGTGTATTCGTGTTCGGGATGGTTTTGGTGTAATAATTTTGAGTTTGATTGGTATCATTCACTTATATTTTGTTGTTAAGAGATCCCGGTTTTGTAATGTTAAAACCATGCCAAAGTTCATTTGGCAGGGTAAAAGATCGCCAAACCATCCCGATTGTAGTGTTAAGTGATTCAGCCACATCGGTTTAACACAATTTAAATTAGTTTTTTTCATTTTTTTAGTAATTGTTACTGTGGTTATTTTTATGAATCGCAAAAGGTTGTTATATGAATATTAAAAGACATGGAACAATTTTGAGGTGGATGTTAAACAGACAAAAATACTTTTAACATGGATTTAACAGTCGTCGATACATAAAACTCTAAGAAAACTACACTTTTTTTAACACAACTGGGAAAACTAGCCAGGAGTTTCGACTATATCATCACCTCCAACCAGAAACCCTAAAGAAATAGATTAAAAATTAGCAAGATGCTATAAAAACTTTACAAATGCATAATTAAAAGACATAAAAGGGACAAGTACACACATAGACCATAATAAAGACTTACAATTAGCCCTATATTTCAACCATGAGCATAAAGTGGACTAAAATTTGTTTCTAGCTTTCTAAATAAACCATACAAAATCTCCAATAGTCGTCCCTGAAATTTTCTTCTCCTATTAGAATTCCCAGATTCAAGAATGTCATGAATTAACTGAGCCAAAGAATCATCATGAGTAACGCTAATATTATAGCAGCGGGTACATGCCCCGTTATTGCTTAGTTATAGCCAAAAAGCCACTTTTGGCGAGGTTATACCACACCACCTCCATTGCCATTTTACCTCTCGCCATGGCCACGGCGGGTCGCCAAAAGGGAGGGAGGTGGGGGTGGGGGCTGGGGTGTATAACCAATCAAAATACACAAAATAATAAAAGTGGGAGCCCTATAACACCACTTTAACTATAACACCAGGGAGCCACTTTTTCCTCCCCAAGTTATAGCTAAGTTATAAACCCAAAATTCTTATAATATGCCTTCCACACCTTGTGCTCTTACACCAACCCAAAAACCAATTCCACGACTCTTTAATTTTTGAACAGGAAATAAATAAATGGTCTTCCATTTCTTCCTCCAAACCGCAAAGTTTTTATTGTAGAAACGCCTCGAATTAGCTCTGGATTGCAAAATTTTCTTGTAAGAATTCTTTTCGCTAGAAGCTTTCAAACGAAACAATTAACTTTAGGTGACATCCATTTATTACAAAATGAAGTCTTATTACATTGTCCAGTAAATAAACTTTTAGAATAATTAAGATGTACTCCGTAATTGTTAGTGTAACTGAAAGTTACTCTGTTAACGTCCGGTAAATAGTAGTTCGTGTTCAACTTCTTGGTTTAAGAGAAAGTTTTGTGTTAGGAATATTTCTATAATATTCATTATTGATTTGATGTGTCAAAACTTATAAAGTACAAGGACCTAAATTGAAGATATGGAAGTTCATATTTTAATTAAAGATTTAGGAGATAATCATAAATGTAAAAGATATAGTATATCTTTATTAGCTTAAAAGATTTAGTATTATCTTTTCCTTGTAAATCTCTAGGTTTTCTAGTATATAAAGAAACCTAGGGGTATAGAATTAGTCGTTCTTGGAACCCACGTTTTAACGTGTTTGTGTGTAAAACCTAAGCCTCAGGGTCGTTTGATCCTGTTTAACGAAAAACCGTTCTACATATTTATATGTAAAATTGGGGTTTTAAGTAATCATTGTACATAGAAGATGATGATGAAACCTTGTTTAGCAATACAAATATGTTTATATAATTCCGCAACTTTGTTATTTGTATATGCTTATTCCAGATCAAGAACTAACTATTCTTGAGCCTAAAGATCTATGTTTATGAAGAGTTATTCAGATCTTCACAATTGGTATCAGAGCAAGGTGGCTCCAGATCTGGAATGAAACAAGGATCTATCAATGATGAATCAATGTATCAAAAGCAATTTGGTACCCGTTTTCTCATTTATCTGGTTTGACGTAATCGTTCAGGTACCTTTTCTTTTACGATGAACCTATAATAAATCACATGGATTGTTGTGTTCATCTTCTGCTAGCAATATGATAGAATCGTTATTGGCCATCTCAGATTGTTAAAAAAAAAAAAAAAATCCAAAAAAAAAAAATCCAAAAAAAAAAAAATAGCGGCAACTTTATCACAATGAGAGAAGAAGGTTTAATTAGATATTACATAGGGTGGGGCGCAAGTTGTTTGAAGGTTATGCCGTCATTGGGTATAACGTGGATGTTTTATGAAGCTTGGAAAGATATCATTCTTGGTGACAACCATCCACAATAATAATGATTAATTAATAATATGTTTTTTTATTTATTTTCTTGTTCCTAATTGAGAAGAGAGAATCAGGTGGAGAAACACGTTTTGGTTTGCGAAAATTTAGAAGAAAGGTATGCGAACCCCAAAACGTTATTTTGGGTTTGTGTCTCTTGAATCTTTTTTACTACTGATGTTGCTCGTTTCTGCTGATCTCCTATATATACGTATTTTTGCTTATCACCTCGAAGTATTACTGATGATCTTTTTGTGTTACTACTGATGGCGTATTAAAATGCAAAAGTTAGTACTGACGGTGATATTGAAATTAATACTGCCCCTTAACAAGTTACTACTGCTCGTATGCAAGTTAGTACTGCTTATTCATTGTGTTACTACTGACGGGGTAATGAGCATGTTGCTACAGACGATTCACTTTATGCCATGCTTTTCTTCCTCATAACCGATACAACATACTTTGGAGAACATGTCACACACCATGTTCATTCCATACCACGGTTTATTGATTGTATCTGATAATAATGTGAAATGAATCACATTATTCACACACACAGGTTGAAGGCATGATGAAGATAAAGGAAAGTTTTTATTTGCTACATATTTGATCTTTATCGATTGATTACAGAAGATAATTGATTATATTTTATTTGAAGATGAAGTGGAAAGTCTTACTACATAAGATGTTATGTAAAGATGTAAATGCAATTCAACAGAATCTTAACGAAAAGATCTGATTGAAGACCAAGATGTCCCTCATACAAGATATGACGTTGCTGATTACTATATTTAGACGGAATGTGATGCATAGTTTGAGTTTCTACTTCAACTTCAAATAAAAGATAGTTGGTTTTCAATGTAATTGATATAGCCTTGAAGAACACAAGAATGATAACACACTTTTAGGGGAAGAAAAAATGTTGATCATTCAAGGGGAAGTTCAAGTTTCTCGGATTTATTTGATTATGTCAAAAAGGGGAAGAGACTTGAAGATTCCTAGCTAATTCTACAAGTTATAAGTTTTGTCAAATCAAATAGGGGAAGATTGTTAGGAATATTTCTATAATATTCATTATTGATTTGATGTGTCAAAACTTATAAAGTACAAGGACCTAAATTGAAGATATGGAAGTTCATATTTTAATTAAAGATTTAGGAGATAATCATAAATGTAAAAGATATAGTATATCTTTATTAGCTTAAAAGATTTAGTATTATCTTTTCCTTGTAAATCTCTAGGTTTTCTAGTATATAAAGAAACCTAGGGGTATAGAATTAGTCGTTCTTGGAACCCACGTTTTAACGTGTTTGTGTGTAAAACCTAAGCCTCAAGGTCGTTTGATCCTGTTTAACGAAAAACCGTTCTACATATTTATATGTAAAATTGGGGTTTTAAGTAATCATTGTACATAGAAGATGATGATGAAACCTTGTTTAGCAATACAAATATGTTTATATAATTCCGCAACTTTGTTATTTGTATATGTTTATTCCAGATCAATAACTAACTATTCTTGAGCCTAAAGATCTATGTTTATGAAGAGTTATTCAGATCTTCACATTTTGGGTGAGCAATCTTTATAGTATTGACTAACATTGCAATGGTTTTTTACAAGATACAGAAATCAAATACAAAAAAGATATCTCAAATCTCAATCGAGTCTAGGTGAAAAAAAACACAGAATATTACATTCAAAATTGTTTATCTAGTTACCAGGATAAATAAATTGATCCGCTGCTAGGCTTCCAACTTGTTTCGTTTATTTTTTGATAAAATATTTTCAGGGTTTTATATCGGTAGGGTGGAAGATATTTTGGAAAAAAGAAAGTCTATTTAAGATCTATTTGGAGAAGACTTCGACTATAATCGTCTAAGTTTGGAAGAGATTTTATATAAAAATCTGATATGACATTGATATTGCCGATGTAGCAACAAATGGTTGTGTAGTGAGTGATATCATATTCTAATATTCTATTATCTAAGAACAACTTTATAAAATCTTGCGTGCGTTAGTTTGTCTCCCCACCTATATATGACAGTTAAAGCAAATATTAATATTCAAGTGCAACTTGGAATTTAAGCAAAAGGTCTTTGGATGCTGTTGATGTTATAAGTCCTTCTTTTGTCATATGAATTTGTTTCAATTTCTTGTATGATAATTATTAGGAAATTAAAAGTCAACTATATGACTTTTTATGATTTATAAAAAGCCAATAATGTTCATTGGACAAAACAAGTTTTGAAACTAGTGTGACTGTAAAACCTTCTATACACTCCGCTACTCCGTCATCATAAACAAATTACTTCTGAATTTTTAGTTTGTTTTCCAGATTGAAATAATTGAATAAATTAAAACACATAACAAAATAAATCATCATCAAATTCTGTTATCTAACCTAAATAAATTATAAATGAGTAGTACAGAAGGTCACTCATGCTACATAGTTGGTATATAAGTGGTTATCTTTAACAGAGCGGTGGTGTGACACTACCAAACACAATTCAAATAACAAATTAAATTTTTTCTATTCTTCAAAAAAAAAAAACTTCTATAAATAGTACTATTCTAATATTCAAGAACTCCAAAATTTACTCAAAATTGAGTAAAAAAGACTCGATCAAATGACACCATCAACAACAATGATTTGCACATCCAAGGTGTTATTAGGAGAATATCATGAACCGAGAAGAACATTGGTTGACATAAGCTTTTGCTAGGGTCAATGAGGCCACATATGACCAATCAACAACAATGATTTATACATCCCAAAACAGCCGACGCGTCCCCTTCCTTACACGAAGCCAACATGACGCGTCCCTTAGACTATTCGGTCGCCTAGTTGACCAATGTGGGTCGCTAATTACGTGGGTTTTGTCGGGATTTTTCATATGTTTAGTCGAGCTAATGTGACATTAATTTAACAGTTGATTTAGTCACCCCTAGTGGTATTAAAGGAGGATTTAAGGTGTTGCCCATGACCTATTGGGTTCAAGTCCCGCCGTGGATAAAAATGCGGAAGGTTGGGAAGGCATACTGCCCCTTGTGGATTTCACTGTATAGACTCGAACCACTAACTTACTAACTAGCCGTTAAAAAAAAAAAACCAACTTTGATGTAACTTTGGATCTCACGACGATGTCATTATCATAAAAAGAACGCGTTTATGGAGGTATACGCATCTCAAAATCTGACACGTAATTAAAGCAAAAACGTTGATTACTAACTTCAACAAACCTTTTTTAAAAGAAATAATTAATATTTACTTACTTTTTGTTAATAGCTTTTGTAAATTAAGTATCTACATGATTTAATAATTTTTTTTGAACGGTCAGTTAGTAAGTTAGTGGTTCGAGCCTAGACAGTAATAAGGGGTAGTATGTCTTCTCTCGAATCCTTCACCTATGGGGGAATAAACCCCACAACCTAAGTCCACGACGCGACTTGAACCCCCAACCTAAAGGTTAGGGCGCAACAACCATAACACTAGGCTAAAAGCCATTTGGTAAACGATTTAATAAATAATCGTACCGTTCAAAATCTAATGGATTCGAGAATCAAGAGAATAGTTTTAGCTAGGCTGAAGAACAAACTTATTACGTTTTGGACCGGTTCGAAAACGAAGGTTTTTTTATTTTTTCTAATTCTTCAATTTTGAAACGGATCGATAACTGATTTTACATGAAAAATCGAACTGAAAACTGATTTTACATGAATATTTGAAGCGAAATCCAAACCGATATAACTCGATTTGGTCCGGGTCTGTTGATCCAACTAATTCTCGATCAAGTTTGCACACGTGTATTATAAAATATTAATAACATCAATTATTGACTTTATTTTCTATTGATGTGGTTTCTTTTACAGATAAATTGTCATTTCATTTTACGAGCATTAGTTTGAATAATAAAATTTCCATTTACAGTTAATTCAGTTTACGCGTTTTGTTGGGAACTACTCATGACACCAGAATTTATTATTCCAAAAATAATTTATTTCTTTAAAGAAAGGCACCAAATAACGCGTGAAAACACTCCTCCTCTCTTTATCAATTCACCCAAAACACACACAAGCACACACACAAGGCTGTTTCTCCTCTGTTTCATTGAAGCTTCTTTCTTCAGAGGATAAAATGGCTATATTAACCACAGTTTTTCTTGTTCTTCTTTTCATAATTGGTCTTATTTCAACTCTTTTTAAAATACCCACAAAAAAAGTAGCAACCTTTTTTGGATTTCAATCTCCATCCAATCAAGATTCGGTCAAATCCAATCAAGAATCAGTCAAGAATCAAAGAGCTGAAGAAGAGAGCAAGAACAGCAATAAGGGAAGCATTGATTCTGATTCTATGCTAAGAAAATCAGAATTAAAGAGTGTTTTTGCTACTTTTGACAAAAACAAAGATGGGTTCATCACAAAACAAGAATTAAGCGAATCGCTAAAAAATATTGGGATCTCAACAAGTGAAAAAGATGTATTAGAAATGGTTCAAAGGGTTGATGTTAACGGCGATGGATTGATAGATTTCGATGAGTTTTGCGAGCTTTTTGCGTCGATGGTGAGTCGAGAAGATGAAAACGGGAGTAAGATTGATGGTGGTGATGGAAATCTTGATCATGAAGATAGTGATTTGAGAGATGCTTTTGATGTATTTGATGGTGATAAAAATGGGCTCATAAGTGTTGAGGAGTTGGGATTGGTTTTGGATTCATTGGGTTTTAAAGAAGGGAAAAAATTGGAAGATTGCAAGAATATGATAAGCAAAGTTGATATTGATGGTGATGGTATGATCAATTTTTTTGAATTCAAGAACATGATGAAGAATGGTGGTAGTCTTATTTCTGTTTCTTGATTCGTGATTCTCTCTATCAAAATCGGAAAAATCTTCGGTTTTTTTCATGTCAAGATCGACTATCGTTGTACCAACGTAACAAATAGGGAAATGTATATAGTGTAGCTTGTGACCTTTTTTTTTTTTTTTTACTTTCCCATTTGTGTCTTTGGTGATTTTAAATGTAATGATACTAGCTTTGGTTATCAACTAGAGAGTAGTTTACTTTTTCATATGTAGTCATTCAAGTTTAATTAGTGGGATTTCATACTAGTTTACGATTTAATAATTGTGTTGTACTAATAACTAAATATAGTGACAATTATTCAATTTGGTATCATAACATGTGTTGAATTAAAACATGTTGGTGGTATTGTTTTCTTCCTTTAGACAAGGCATTATGTTAACATGTGATTGAAACCATATGATTATGGTGTAGAATAAGAGTTTATAAGTTCGATCCCCTCCCAGGATAAAATTTTACTAGAAACACTTAGGTCATGTACATTATTAGCAAAGCTCGACTACATTGGAGAGCTCGTTATAATATCCTATAGAAAACAAGGGCATTATGTTAGCTAGGGTAAGGGTAACCTTGCTTGATCCAAATTTAATTTACAAGCAAAATTAATCTATCTTAACATGAATTTAAACTATTTCCTGCTCTATGAACATTGTTTTAACCCTTCAAATATATTCTTAACATCCGATAAATAATATAAAAAATAATAATTAAAACTACAAGTCATATCGAAGATGATGATTTCTTAGAAAGTGGATGTCATTTTGCAGTCCAAAATATGTTTGTCGCTAAAATGTTCACGCTTAACTTTTTAGCATATTACCAGTTAAGTTTGTTAAGTTGAGGTCAAACAAGAATCGTTGAATTTGGACAAAACTAGTTATTAACAAAATTATAAATTTTGGACCTATGTGAACAACAATTATAAGTAGAATATGTCAACTGATCGGAGTCAAGGGTTACTTGGCAAATGACTCATGTTGGTCGAGGGCAAGATAGTACAAGAAAAGAAAACTATATATATAGTATATATAATCACATTCCAACAACTTTGGGGCCCAAATTTTGGAAGCTTAATGCTTCTCCAATATTGCAACTTCCAAAAGTATATTTGACGACAAAAGCAAAAAATGTCTCCTAAACATTCATGGTGGTTAAACTGTGGTTACATCTGCTAACAACCATAGTCATTCTAAGAGTTTAAGCTTATTTTAATTATAGCATCCAAAATATCTAATAACCGATGATCGTAATCAAAAATTTAAAATATAATTAATTCGATTTAAATGACAAACGTATGTCCACTCTAATGTTATATGGTTTATGTTTGTTCGATTCTTGGTTACACCAGTAACAGAACTGAAATGGGTGCATCGATTACAAACCCCAAAGAAATTAAAAAATCTTATAATCTAACTGAATTTAATATCAAAGTAAGAAACATTAAATATCAACCTGTCGTTGTAGTATAGTGGTAAGTATTCCCGCCTGTCACGTGGGTGACTCGGGGGCAGCGGCGTATTTTTTATATTCTGTGTAACCTTAAATTCTGCTTTTATAGTAGAAACCCTTATTCTTCTGTTAATTTAAGTTTTGACTCCTCACAGGTACTGATTGCCACATTTAACCCTCTAGTTTTACACATTTTAACCAAAAAACCAAATCCGAACCGGTTGTACCCGATTTTCGATCAGGTTCTCGGTTTTTTGTTTTTTCGTTCCAGAACCAAATACACCCCTATAAAAGACAATACAGTTTTTTAGAAGAAAAAAAAATTAAAATAAACCTTAGAAGTTATGATATACTCTAATATCACGAATATCTATTTGCTCCATTTGACATATCACGAATATCTTTGTACAAAAGTTTAGTCTCTTCCATTTTAATCCGACCCTCTTCAACTTTGTTCCTTTTATCTTCCATTTGACATATCACGAATATCCTTACTACAATTCAATGAATCTCTATTTGCTCCATTTGACATATCACGAATATCGTTGTACAAATTTTTAATCTCTTCCATTTTAATCCGATCCTCTTCAACTTTGTTCCTTTTATCTTCCACTTTATTCTTTTTATCTCCAGTTTTATTATAAGTTTTCATAGTTCTCATGAATTGTCTCTTAAGCACTAATTTTTCTCGTTGAAATTTCTCATATTTTCACCCCATTCGTCATTTTTTTTTCCGAGTAGGTTTTGCTTTACTCGTATATTGGCATTTCACCACACGAAATGGTGACATAATTTGTTTCATCATTACATGATTGGATATCCTCGGTGCTGAAACATAGGATGAAGAATTTGCAGTACCTTGATTATAATTGGAATATGTATATGTATATATCATATATATGTACATTTTCCAACTACTTGGGACCTTCTTGTGGTTAAAAACTTAAAGCACTTATCAGGTTTCTTTTTAAACCTTGTTGTGGTTCAAAACTTGAATTATACTTGTTTATTTTATTTCTTAAACTTGAAAATTCATTATTCTATACTTTTACTTTTCAAATTAAAACAAATCGAAAATTCGTTCAAATTAAAATTTTAAAACATCTAGTTCTAATATAAAATCCATGTCAAGCAACAAAGTAAACAATGTGTCCAACAACAAACGTAGTTGCATATTTCCAAAAAAATTGTTGCCAACTTGGCCTTCTAAATACTATTTTCAGAATCAAATTAAATAATATTCTGTTAGACAAAAAGATATAAAAACAAATTTTCTTGATATATCCAAAACTAAAGTCTGCAGCAAAGTTATGAAATACGAGTTTAGTATGATAGTGGTGTTTTAGCAGTGTTATATTAGCCATGTAAGCTACACTAGTATAATACTCGCACAAAGTATTAGATGTATTAAAATCCTTCGTTTCTAATATAAATTTGAATTGTACATTTTTCGAGTTTAGATTTGTATCATATACTCATACTAGCTACAAAACCCGCCCGATGGGTGGGTTTGCTTCAAATTTTAGTATGTAGAAAAATACCAACAAAGATTAATAATTTTTTAAATGACATAATAATCAATAGATGTGATGATGATTTTGTACAAAAATTCGATACATGAAGAAATGTTACATATAATTTAAAAACAAAATAAGACTTCTTTGTAAACGACATTTGTTGTTGAATTAGTGTAATTGTCATCTCGGTCACAACAAATGACCTTCGATCCTTTCTTGCTCTTAACTCGAGATACAACTACATAAAGCTGGCCATGTGAGAATACCGGTTTTTGCAGAAACAAACCAACCTGAGACAACGTCTGACCTTGACTTTTATTAATGGTCATAGCAAAGCATACCTGAACAGGGAATTGCCTCCGATTCAATTTGAAAGGCATCTTGTTGTCGGAAGGACTTATGACCATTCGAGGGATATCGCAAATTGTAACGACCTTGCCGCCAGATATGATTTTACCCTCGATTATATTTACCCCCATCCGTAATATCTGAAGTCTGGTTCCATTGCACAATCCAGCTTTCTGATCAATATTCCGCATACACATTACTGGAACGCCGATCTTTAACTTCAAGATATGCTGCGGGACGCCTGACATTTTGATACTATTCAAGAATTCAGAAGTGTAAATATCAAGGTTGAACATAGTATCATCTTCATCTGCAGCGGAAACAGAGTCCGATGACTCGTATGTCTTTTCTTCTCCGGGAATTAAAGACAGCATCCGCTCGTTTATTACGTCAACCATTTCGTGTGTGAGAGCAAGAATGACTCTATCTTGAAAAAAGTTGCGTTGCCATAGATTATCCAGCAAATGAGGGTATGTTTCTCGAATAATAGCCCCAACATTATCATCAGACGCTGGAATCAGCATGTTGTCCAGGAACTCTATTGACGACTCACCATCATTTTCACCACCTGTTTTTAGGTAATTAGAAAAAAAAAAATTGATATCATTAAAAAAATAGTGGAAGGGTTTACTATAAATTAGAAATAAATTAAATACACACCTATAGTGGAAGGGTTTACCAACACATTGTGCTTCAAGATCTTCAATCTGTGTCTTCGTTGGTGGATTGCCGCTATGGGGAGAAAAAACAATAATTAAATAATTAAATATATATATTGAATAAAAACTTGTTACAACATATTAATTTGCAACGATAATCTCACCTGCATATGCAGAGAATAAACCTCGGATGCACGGATACGCCTGAAAGGAAGCCGCTCCCGTATCGGATACATGGGGGATACAGATACGCCATGGATACGCCTGGATACGTATCGGCGATGGAGGAAACGTATCTGGGGGAAGTATCCGGGGAGTATCCGGCGCGTATCCGTGTAGTTTCCAGAACATATCTGTACGATTTTGGGTAGATGGGCTTTTTGAGTCTAAAATGGTCTAATGGGTTAAAGTAAACTTATAATAATCCCTAGAAAAATACGTATGTTCCCCATAGGTCTACAAAACAACTTGTCGATTTCATAATTCATACCCTCGTCTAATCGTCTCTTCGTTTGATTATTGATACTTAATTACCTTTGAAATATTTATTATTTTTGTAGTTTACACTTTACATCAATATATACCTATTTTGGAATTTCTTTAACATATATATATTTTTTATATATTTTATATTTTCCGTATCTCTGCCGTATCCGTATCCTGAATTTTTTATTTTTGCCGTTTCCCGTATCCGTAGCGTATCCGTTTCCCTGTGCCGTATCCGTATCCGTGCAACATAGGAATAAACATCGGATTATCGGGATTAGACTTTTTGAAATTGCTATTTGGAGGATAAACATCGAAAACCGGTCCAACTTCATTTATTTGCATTTTGCTGAACAATTCAGTTATATCAGTTACAGAACCATTTCCTGTTTTAGCAGATTTCTTCATACTCCAATGAACACCGTGCCTCTTGATTATATAACCTAGAGACTTGAAGTTTTTGTATACCTGAAATGACTCAAATGAAGATCCACATACGCCTTTTGTAACCTTTTTGTAAATTTCATCTAGTGAAATACGTTTATCCTCATCATCTAATAGACGTAATGCACCGATTTCTGCTAAAAACCTACACATTTTATAAAAGGGGAAATACAATATAATTAGTCTTTGCTTCATTTATAGATCTCAAATGTGATATATTATATACTTACAATATCTCTTCCAGAAAACCAAATTCTTTCCCATCACGTGATATCCCCGTTGTTGTTCACATTCGGCCTTTTTTACTAACAATCTCACCAATTCCCAACTCTTCATTCCAACGAACCGTGGAAAACTCTTTCCTAAATTAAATAATTCCTCTTCGTATTGTAAGAAAACATCATTATTAAAGGTTTATAATAAAATGAAAAAAAAAGTAGTCAAAAAGACCTAAATTGTAACTTTGGTAAATCACCGTTTGCATAGCATTGGTCTTCATCGTCGCTATCAGGTGAAATTACACCTGAATCACTCGAGAAAGCTGCCCAATCTTCAATTTCCATTATTAAATCACTAATAAGAAATTAAAGTTAAATTAAAAATGTGTCACTATAGTGAAAATCTAGCATTATGTATAAATGCATTAAACTTAACACTAATTTCACTTCTAAGTTTTACATTGCTAAGATTTTGAATTTCTACTATATACTCTTCAACCCTAAAATTATAGATGAGAAAATGATTACCTTGACGACGGTGGTGGTAATCGGCGTGGGAGGCGGAGAGGATGGTGGCTGTGGCGGTGATGCTTCTGGTGGCTGTGGCGGTGATGCTTCTGGTGGCTCCTTCAGGGCCTGCACAATCGGAGGGGAAGTTGCAGGCTTGATAGTAGGTGGAATTAGATCTAGGGTTCAGAATCATAAACCCTAGATGATGAAATCAGATCCCGTCGCAAAGCTTCTCCTCTTTGTGAATTTTTTTCAAAAATAGGCTTAAACGGAAGCGGATTTTCACAAATAGGCTCGAATATTTTTTCTTTTCAAAAATAGGCTTTCCGCTGTCCCCGAGGCCGGCTTCCATTTGAAACCATGACTCCTAGAGACCGGCTTCTACTTGGTTGATGTGACCACGGGCTTTGAGGGACTCCCCGAGTCCGGCTTTAAGCTTTATGGACTCTGGGAGACCGGCGTCAGCTTTATGCCCTCCCCGAGCCCGGCTTTAGGCACGAACACTCTCTATAAATTGCAGTCCGGGTTAAATCGGGTTAAATAACAACATCCAAAAAAAAAAGAAAACCTTCTGCCCTTACATCTCAAAAAACATATTTCACAACTAAAAAAAACGTATTTTTAATACTATGTGGCGAAGTCAAAAAGTCTTAATCATGGAACTTCGCCTACAGGTTGAGATGTTAGAAGAGAGTATTGACCAAATGAGTCAACGAGCTCGAGCCCATGAACTTCAAATTATCATTGACGAAATGCAACGTACAATATGTGAAATGGATAACCTGGCTTATGAAGGGGCATTGGAGGAGGCGGTTGTGGAGCAGCAAACTCAAAACTCCTCAATACGTAATCAACAACCAGAAACAATCGACTTGGTTGAGGAGTATGGTTGGGCAAGGAGTGTGGAGGAATTTTACTTCAACGGGGATAAGCGCGGGAATGAAACCTTTTGCTATATTGTATTCTTAGGTCGTACCCAGGTACCTAGGGAGTTTTGGGGTACCCTGTTAGATGAAAATTCCAGCTCTGTTTTGTTCCGTGCGGTACGTAATTTAATTATGTTATTATCCATATTTTTAATCGAATCTCAAATGTAAATAATTGTATATTCATTACAGCATATAGATTGTTGGGTTAGAAGATGGATGCGTTATCGGTTGTATCTTGGCTATAATACTGGAGAATATAAGCGATGGACAATAATGCCTACCAAGTTTGAGTCTCTACTCTTACCACCTCACGGATCAGATGCTGTAAAATATGCAGACGGCAGTTTGACACCTTACCCCGCTTGGGGGACGTGGATGTCTTATACATCCCGTTACGTTTAAATGATAACGTTTGGTTGCTTGTGCAGATGGATCTTGTTAGCAACGATACATGTTTAATTTGCAGTTGCCGTCGTTCCATAAACCATGACGTGCTTAAGGCAACCCTAAAACGTTGGCGAGATGTTTTGCCCAGTTTTAAAAGGAGTTTCTCCTATGAAGAAAGAAACCCCCAAGTTAAGGCGAATCTTGGTTTCGCCAAAGGTATACCTCAAGGAAGGGAAGAAGACTCTGCTGTGTTTGTTTGTAAATTTATACATTATCTGGTAACAGAGAAATCAATCAAGCAAGATGGAGTCGTCGATAATAATCAGATCGCTACGGGTTATCGACAACTTATGGCTCGTGATTTGTATAGCTATCGTATTTTAGAATCACAACCCGAAATTTATCCTTTTAGATCCGAGGTTTTGTTTGATGATTTGGAATAAAATTTCAATTGTATTTGGTATTAATTTATAAAATCGTGATGTTAGTGTTTATTTGTCATTTAAAAATAAAGTATTAAAAAAAAATTTGAAAAAAATTAAATGTCTAACTTTGGAGCTTGATACAGTCCACTTTTAAGTTATTCAGATATAACTTTCTAAATGATAGTTGCAGTATTGATGATAGTGTAAACATATGAAAAAGAATTATAGCAAAAAGATAAGTAATGAAAGAGTTATGACAATCTGAAAATGCAAAGAAATAGTTTTTTTTAATCCAAAAACATATATATAAAGTAAATTTCATAATACAACTTTGGCCAAAAATATAAGCTAATGATTGTGGCCCCTTCTTCCACCTGTCCCACAATTCGGTGGTCTTCTGTTTCTTGTCGGCCTTTGTTGATTATCTTGTTGAGTTGGGTCTATATTCATGTCTAACTGATGGATCGGACTCACGTTTCTATTAGGTGGCTGATCAGAAGATTGGCCCGCGAAATAACTATGAGGGGAATGTGTGAAACCGAATTCGTTTGTCATTTGCTGGGGAGCATACGCAGAGGGGGTACTAAACAAATCCGAGATAAAATCATTTTGAGATATCCCATCCATATTAAGTGCATTTTGGTTTTGAAATTGCGTACTAGACCCCCCCTGTTGAAAGTTCCAAGTTGGATTGTTGCCCATTTGGTATGATGTACCGGCACCAGCAGGATATTCGGTTTGTGTTTGTTGGGCACTAGATTCCCCGCGGTTTGATGGGCCCTCATCTTCTGTCTGCGTTTGTTGGGCCCTACGAGCCCCCCGCATCCATCTCGGTACCGGCATTAGTTCCTCTTGTGGCAGCACTGGCGCTTGAGGCTGAATATGTGCCACACGAGGAGCCCAATAACTTGGACGTTCTTCTTCATGTGCCTGGTACAAGTAATCCTGGGACAGTTGATACATGTCACCTATAACAGGCTGAAACTCCTGTTGTCCCAGGTACGGTTGCATCATCGATTGAAGATGTGCTAACCCATCAGCCTACATACATGTTATATCAAAATATATTATGACTAATTGTACATATAAACATTATTATGAAATATTACCGCAACATTTAAAGCTCCTCCCAGATTATGGCCACGTGATAAGTTGTCTCCAACAGGCCTTGGATTTCTAATAAAGCCTACGGTACGCTGAAAGTACCAAGGCATATAATCATTTGAAGCTGTTGGCATGTCCATCCATTGGTCTGGAGTAATGGAATTAGCAAGACGGTTGTTCCAATGTGTCACATAAACGGCACGCTTCACACGCCAATCTAGACCTGCGTTTCCTCTACGGCTCTCTTTACGTAACCTCCTATGATCTGTTATAGTAAAGAGGGGCGCCATTGGAATACCTTGATAAACGTTGAATTGTCTTAATACCCTGTTGGGTAAGTACTGCTCCACTACTTCCCAATGAATAATAAATGTTACACATAACCAGGTAGTCGGGTTGTATGTACACACTGGTGATAGAACTTGGGCAAATTGTTCATAGGGAGTCCACAAGAACTGCAAAATTTTGTTATAGCTCAATATTTTGTATAACATTTGTAGATTAGATTTAACTAGTAAAATACCTCTCCCCTTGTCAAATGTTGTAACGATGTCCGATACCCTGTCACACAGTTCTTGGATAGGTGCACGAACGATAGCGGTTGATTCCATCTGAATGTTAATATAGCATGAAATTAGTTATGTTATTATCATTTTAATATAATGATACCGGAATACGTACCTAGCACCAAATGTTTTTCCGTTTAATGCTATATTTCTATCGGCAAGAATCGGTGAACAATTGGGCAACCTAGTCCATGCCCACAGTTGAAGCAAACTCATAGGCCCGCAAATGTTCCATAGTTTAGGATCAGTTCCTTTGCAGAGGTTTCGGTAGAGACTGGCCAGAACAGCACTACCCCAACTATATCGACCGCAGTCTTCTAGATCTTCAAGTAAGTGTAACAAATACAAATGGCAGTAATTGTCAGTGTTATGCGTAAATATAGTACCGTTCAGTAGAAGCAGTACGTATAGCCTTGCCCTTTGTAGCCACTCGAAATCATTCTGCGGGGTATATGCCGCCATAAATGTAGTAAGACATGTTACTTTCACCTGACTGCCTCTGAAATCACCACTTGCCGGCCTGAAACCAAGCAACCGCTGAAAGTTGTCAATTATGTGCTCATAATCGGTTTGCGGTTCAACACCTGTAACAGCGTCGCCATCAGTCCGCAACCCCCATATGGCTTGGACATCTTGGAGGGTCACTGTGACCTCTCCAACTGGCAGGTGGAATGTGTTTGTTTCCGGCCGCCACCTCTCGACGAGTGCTGTGATTAGACCGTGATCAATTTCCCTGAATTGACAGTCAAGCACTCCTGCAAAACCTGACACACGGATGTAGTTCCAGAAGACATCGGGAAGTGACTCTTTCACACTTTTGTGAATGCGAAAAAATGTTTTATCAGCCCGTCTAATGTGAAAAACATTATCAGGGAGCTGATTTTGAAATAAACTATAAGCTCTGTGCTCAGTAGCTAAATATAATAATTCTGGGTTAATAGGTACGGGAACAACTTGCATGTTATTCATGTTTTCACGCTGAAATAGCTAATAACGTTTTTGAAGTATTTGGTTGTAGTAGAGTTAGAGGAATTGAGTTTGAGTGTGATTGATGTTGAGTGTGGTATGGGTTTTTATAGTTGAAGAGGGCCTCCTCGTGACCTGCTTCAATAAATAAAGGTTGTTGGACGTTTTGACCAAAGTAAGTGAGTGTATTTAATTTGGCTGAAAACTCCCTCTTGGAGACCGGTATCACTGACTGAATTAAGTGTGGTCCGTGAATCTGTTGGTGAATTAATTGTTGGAATTGCTGGATGGTGGCCTCCCCGAGACCGGCATCACTGACAGGGGTACTCATAGAGACCGGGTTTGACCTAAAGGTACTGTTGGTGGCCTCCCCGAGACCGGCATCACTGACATGGGTACTCGTAGAGACCGGGTTTGACCTAAAGGTACTGTTGGTGGCCTCCCCGAGACCGGCATCACTGACATGGGTACTCGTAGAGACCGGCTTCTTTGTACCGTAAAAGTGGTCCGTGAATTTAAAAGGTAATGTTGGTGGTTGGGGGCAGGTTTGACCATGACAGAAAAATAAATTATATGGTTGGGATAATAAATATGTATCAGGTTTTGCAGAGATTCTTTAGTCCGTGAATAAAATTGGAAGAAAAAGTGACATAAAGTGTACATCGACTGTCAAAGTGAATTCGTGAGATTTGTTCATTGAATTGGCAAGAAACACGACAAACTAATATAAATATACTTCAGCCTTTTCAGTGAGATGTGTTTTACGTATAGTCAACATCAAATAGCTGGTTGGAAAATTTAATCGAGCTTCACAAACTAATATAAATACACACTCATATTTTGTCATTTAAGCTTCATACTTTATCATTCATACGTATTCCAGTATCACCACCCATAACTTTCAACCTTTCAATTTCTTCAAATATTATTTAAAAACCTTCCACTAAATACATATCTTTCAAATGGCTTTGTTGGCGAAACCTTTTATTACTACTCTATATTGGGGTGGTAACCTTGATTTTTCAAACGGCTTAGTATCAGGTGACTCGTACCTGCAATGTTCTATTGTCTTTGTAAACAAAATTAGTTACGAAAGTTTTGAAAACTTGGCTTACAGCCATCTTCGAGTCACGAGAGACCAATACAACTTAGAATACTATTTATGTTATGACTACAATGGTTTAAGTTACACTTCAAGAATAACAAGTGATGAAAGCTTAGCAACATTATACTATGTTGCCGGTGTAACTGAACAATTCATGGGTCATATTTTTGTGGATATGCAAAATATGGGTCCCTCACAACCTCCACAAATCGAGTATGTGAATACGCAACATTGGTCAGTATCAGAAGTAGTTACTGCTCCAACTGCACCGGAAGCTCCAACTTATTATGAGTCCGCAAACATGGCTGGTCCATCGACAACTGCCCCCTCGTTTGATAACTCGCACCCTCCACCAGCAACCAATCTTGGCCTTGACAACATTGAAGATGCCATATTGGATAGATCGGAAGACGAGCCACAATCTGATGACACGAGGGACGAATTTTATGACAACGGTGAGGCGGATGAAGGCGGCCCGCAGGTTGACGAACCTTCTCAATTGGCTTTGTATGACTACAGCCAATTTCAAACAAATGCACAAACTGAGGTTGATGAGCAGGGCCCCATATCTGATGAACACGATGAAATAATATTTTGGAACTCAAACAGGCCTTACCACTTACAAATAGGTATGTTCTTCTCTAACAAGCAAGAGATGATTGATGCGGTTAGGTCTTGGAATATAGACCAAAATAAAGAGCTTTGGGTTGTTGATAGTTCAACTACAAGGTGGGTTGCTAGGTGCTCTACTCTTAAACCAGAAAAAATACGGAACAACCCATCCACCAGCAACCCATCCACCAACAACCCCTCTAACCGAAACACATCCACCAGCAACCCCTCTAACCAAAACCCATCAACCAGCAATCCCTCGAACTCGGACGCCCCATGTGAATGGTATGTTCGTGCAACTAAGAAGCGGAAGGAAGGGTTGTGGCAACTACGAAAATGGGTAGGCAAACACAATTGTCATCAGGGTACGGTTTCTGGAAACAACAACAGATGTTTGACGTCCGAGTTCGTAGCCACCAAAATCCTCCACCACGTAAGGATCAATATCGCATTCCCGGTAAAACACATTATAGCAGATGTCAAAGAAAATATTCACGTTGACATATCTTACATCAAGGCTTGGCGTGCTAGGCATATTGCTATAGAGAGGCTATTCGGGAGTTGGGAAAGCAACTTTGCAGAGTTGCCCAAGTACATTGAGGCTTTATTGGCGGCAAACCCTTCCACAATCGTTCAGTGGTCAATTAGGGAGAGGGAGAGTGCTGATGACACCCGGCAAATTTTTAAATCTATTTTTTGGGCTTTTGGACCTGCTATCGCAGCCTTTCCGTATTGCATGCCTGTTATTTGTGTAGACGGGACATTTTTAAAAGGGTCGAACAGAGCGAAACTGTTGACTGCCGTCACAAAAGACGCGAATAATCAGATTCTACCTCTCGCGTATGCCATTGTTGACGAGGAGTCAAACGAAAATTGGGCATGGTTCTTCAATAACCTACGGCAGTACGTTTGCAATCAACGTAATCAACAATCTGGCAGGCTACGTCGGTTATGTGTCATTTCTGACAGGCACCCAGGGCTTCTATATGCAATGAACAATCTTGAAGAGTGGCGGGAGCCAAATGCGTTTCATAGATATTGTCTGAGGCACGTCAGAAGCAACCTCCACAAGAGTTTCAAAAACCACCGCATGAAACAACTATGTTGGGTGATGGGTGCCACTACTGAATTGCGTAAGTTTCAGGTAGCCAGAGACGAACTCATATCTATCAACGAGTCCGCGGGGGCGTATCTGGAGGAGATCGGGGTTGATAAGTGGACTCTTTTGGGAGACACAGACCATAGACGTTGGGGGAACACGACATCAAACATCGCCGAGAGTTACAACAATGTACTGCGTGGGGCTAGGCTTCTCCCAATTAAGGCAATGGTTGACTTCACATTCACAAAAACTGTCAACCTCTTCAGAGAGCGTGCTGAGAAAGCGTCTAAATGTAACACGCCACTAACCCCGCGTATGTGGGATCTTTTCACCAGGCGCGACAGATATGGACGGCAGCACGATATTCTTAACTTTGACTACGCGGAGGGCGTGTACAGGGTGAGGACAAGGGTTCAACCGGGCCAAAGTGGTGGGAACGATCAAACGGTGACTTACAACGGTGGAAACGGTTCTTGTACATGCGGGAAGTGGCAAATGATGCGATTTCCGTGTTCACATGCTATTGCCGTTTGTCGTCATAGAGGTGATGACCCGAACCTTCTCGCGAATCGGGTGTACACAACACACTATTGGCAACGTCAATATAGAAAAGCCTTTACCCCGCTAGCCCATGTCTTTTACTGGAACGACCCGAATTGGGAATTGAGAGCCGCAAGTGGAAGAATTTCCACAAGAAGAGGGAGGAGACAGGTAAATAGGTTCCCTATGGAGATGGACCAGGCAGATCCAACGCAATCTGGCAGAAACCGTTGTGGAATTTGCGACCGGGAAGGGCATAACAGAACCAGATGCCCAAATCTTAGTGGAGAAAGAAGAGTGTAGAAGCATTTTGTGATTTTCAGTTATTTTTTTAGTACTTAAGTTAATGTATTATTAAATATGTAATAGTTTTTTAATGCACCTTTTAATATGATAAGACCAGTTTTATTTCACATGATATATCAAACTATATTACATATCATTCATTCTCACGTTTAACAGTAAAAATCACATTTCTACCATTAGTCTGATAGTCATCATTTATGATAAAAGTACAAAGTTCATCAGGTAGAATTCCGTTTTCATGCATGAAATGCTTGAAATCACCACTCATTTTAACTTCCCCAAATTGAGTAGCATGGAGGTCCATGACTTCAACAGAATCACCTCTTCGTATCACGCAATGTCTTTTCTGAAGTAGGTGGTTATGCTGCCTCACAAACCGAGGCGGTAAAAGCTGAAAATACCAAAAAATTATAATTTTAGTTAATTGAACAAATATTATCTTGTAATTTTAAACGTACCATCTTTTGCTTTCTCCTGTCAAAATTCTTAAACCTCCCTTTTAACTGCCAGAGATGAACAACCGGTGGTCCTATTTCACGCAACACTTCAATATGTCGCTCATATCGAGCTTGCTCTTGATCAAGCCAAAGAAGTTGTTCCTCGTCTGCAATTTCTTCCGCATGCACCTCATTATAATCCATAGCTATCAAACATTCTAACTCAGCCTCATCTAAAGGAGGCGAATCATACACGGGGTGATATGGAGGTGACTCGTTATTCGACGAACTCATTCTTAATTTTATGATTTGTGAAGTGTGATTTTCTTTTTGCTGAAACGTAAGGTGAAAGTATAGTTTTTTTTTTTGTTGTGTTGGTGCGTGAAGTAAGGCTTGAGTTGTACCAATTTATAGGCGAGTTGTATTGCTTAAAGCCGGCCTCGGGGAGCCCATAAGCTTAAAGCCGGGCTCGGGGAGGGCATAAAGCTGAAGCCGGTCTCCCAGAGTCCATAAAGCTTAAAGCCGGACTCGGGGAGTCCCTCAAAGCCCGTGGTCACATCAACCAAGTAGAAGCCGGTCTCTAGGATTCATGGTTTCAAATGGAAGCCGGCCTCGACGACAGCGGAAAGCCTATTTTTGAAAAGAAAAAATATTCGAGCCTATTTGTGAAAATCCGCTTCCGTTTAAGCCTATTTTTGAAAAAAATTCCCTCTTTGTGTATACGATCTAGGATGACGAATCGGAATTGGATTGTAGAGAGGGATGTATCGAAATTGGTGGTGAATCAATTTTTATGGTGTTTTTCCATAAAGGCAGGAGTCTTGAGATGGCATATATCGAAATTGGTGGTGAATCAAGGGCACCAATAGCTGAATTACACATGGCATTTCGGACCAATAAGAGAGCTTGCATTTGTCATGTGATCAAAACCTCTTCAAAATTAGAGGCCATATATAGGTTAAGATGCAGTTACAAAATGTTTAAATATATCAAAATTATTATATAGATAAATCTTTAAAATTGTTATAACTATTTTTCTAACTCATACACAGGTTATGAGATAAAAAAAACATTAATTCTAGTTATAATTAACATTTACATTGAAAATTGTATTTAACATTGTAAAAGTTATACTTTATTTAATACATTTTTCAATATATTGAAATATTTTGTTAAATTAATGATTCTTAATATTTAATGGCATGAGTTAGTCGGACCCTTAATATATTACTAGCAGGGTACCCGCGCAATGCGGCGGCGGGTACCCAGAAACCATATTTCGTGGCGAGCAAGTATTGTTCGTTTACACGGTAATAATTGTTGCTAGAAATAAATAATTAAACGGAAATGTGGATTTTGGTAAGAGTTGATGATTTACAGCGTCGTATATTTAATGTTATTGGGTAAAATGGTTTTCGAGTAACAGACTTTTGTTATTAAGTGTGGGTGGTGTTACCAAAGTGTAATGTATAGCAAATGGTTAACACATAGTGATAAGTTAGGAGAGGTCTTGGGTTCGAATCTTATTAGCTGCGATTTTTTTTTAAGGTAGAGAACTAACTAACAAAAGTGGAAAGATCCTTAAAATCAAGTTTAAGGAGCTCCTTAAACTTGCCTAATGGGGTAAGCCTAAATGCTTTATATAATAGTAAGATATTGATTTGCTTTACTTTACATTCGATTTTGTATTTAATATTTAGTTGATAAAAATCTAAAATTTATTGATTAGCAATAATCGTTTATAGAATGTGTAGTTGTTAAGGAAATATGTAATTTCAATTAAGAATATATATTACAAATATTTCCATAATATGCATATTAGAACAATTGTATTGGTTACTACTAATTTTTCACACTTTATTATGTTACTAGGTTATGACCCGTAAAAAATTACGGGCTGTAAATAATTTTACTGAACATAAATTTCATATAATATAAAATATACTTCCTCCGATTCAAAATAAGTGATACACTTTGGGTTTCACGCTTTTTGAGGCAAAAGATTATAATGGGGGGTTATACACCTTCTGTCACACAAAAAACTTCCAATTACACCCTAAATTTTTGTCCCACAAAAAATTTCTCATTTCTTACAGTTGATGGACTCCACATAATAAAATACTTTTATTACTAAGGACCTCACCACTAACTATCAACTAACTATCTTTCTCTCTCCAAATTAATCTTATATTTTAATAAAAATTATTATCAATGACCCCACCACTAACTATCATCTTAAAACTTCTGCCAAAGTGAAATGAGAAGTTTTTTGTAGGACGGAGGGAGTATTAGATTAATTGGATGGTTAGTGGAGAATGTGTAACACCCCAAAATTCCCAAAAATTTAAAAATTTTGAGTACAAGATTTTAATAAAAAGGTCCCTTAAATAAATTCCAAATAAAATGTTTAACGTTTAAAATGTATTTAATGCGGAAAAAGGTTTCAAATAAAATTTAAGTTAAAATAATAAACGATGTTCCACATCAGCACTCGAGATATACAGCGGCCAACCATCCACCTTCTCTTTTCCTTTGCTAGTACCTGAAATAGTGGGGGGAAATATGGGTCAGCTGGGAAGCTGAGTGAATAATCTCAAAATGCATAGAATCATAACATACAACACATGAGGCACATCAGTGATCAGTGTACTCCTAATAAGAATCTACTCAGTTAATTACTCGGATTTGTTTCTCAGATTTTATTACTCAGATTTTTAATTTATATAGCGCGCTTGTGTGATTCGGGTCGATCGCCCCTCCTCACACCTCAGATAGGCGTAAGCCAAAACTCAGACGGGAGGTGATCCCAAAACTCAGTCGGGAGGTGATCCCAAATAGGCATAAAGCCAAAACTCAGATGTGTGTTATTATGTTTTTATCTCTTTAACATAATTATCTCAGATGCTCTAGCAGGTAGTAGCACAGATACTCAGATCAGTATAATAAAACCAGAGGCCCATATACTCAAATATTAGATCAAAACTCAGATAGCAGATATAGTGCAAGTAATGAAACATATAAGTCATGTATGTATAACGTTATAACTAAATACACGGTGAGAATACTCACCTCAATAACGTAAGCTCCGAAGTTTTTCCAGCACTCTAAAACACTCCGATTAGCTCCTAGATGATCCTAAAACACATAAGATACCCCGGATTAAAACTCGACTCAGAAGCTCGTTTTTATACAATCTGACAGCACCCGTCAGTCTCACGGAAAAAGTCACTACTCCCAAACCGTTTACTAGATTGGCCCCAACTTTTTACAACAGAAACTAGACTCCAATCCTGACAATTGACTGTGAGACGAGCCATCTCCAAATCTGAACCTAAGGGTCTCAAAAACAACTTACAAAACAGGTCAGACGCCAGCTACATATCACTGCGGCAGGTTACGGTTTTGGCCGTAACTTCCAAACCGTTTACCCATTTAACGATTGGTCGATCAATATGGAAAGCTTCCTCGAAGGGCTACAAATCCCTATGAGACGGCCCTTTCCCTAAAAAGCCTCTAAGACCCTCAAAAACAGCCATCAATATAGAGATTCGAATCTGCCAGCAACTAAAAATGATTTTAAGATAACGACCGGCACAACCCCTCACGAACCCCTCGAGCATCTAACGAGATTTCCAGAGGTTACATGCTCTCGGTTTCAAATCAAATATTGCTCAGGATTGACTCAAAGAAATAAAATATACGAAAGAGGGATAGAGAATATACCATACAAATCACAAGACTACGATACGCCGAATTGCAAACCGGCACCACCAAAAACCTCGGCTTCTCTTAGCCCGCTGCTGAGGTGTAATCCTCTCCTTGTTAATGACGGTGGATTATAAAATCCCATATCATACACGCAATTTAGAGAACCACCAAATCGATTTTAATTGTCTTTGCTTCTTTTCTTGTCGTTCCAATCAGGAGAGAAACACCCAAATACTTCTTAATTCAGCCACACACATTAAAACAAGCAACAAGGAATTGAATTTATTTGTTCTTATCTTCTTTTTGTCGGTGATAGCTTGCCAAAAGAAACAACACAAAATCATTTGCAATTTTTTTTACCAACTTTAATCTTCCATTCCCATTGTCAACATTTAATAATAGCATTATTAATATTATGTATTCTTATCCTCAAATTGTAAACGTGTAGTTTGAATCATTCTATAGTCAAGATGTATAGCATAGGAATAGGAGAACTAATAGGAGATCTAATCTCCAACTAATCTCCACGTTAGTCTCATCTCATTGTATATTTAAATCAAGGTTTCTCACCTAAATGAATACACGAACAGTTCATTCATCACTCTGTTATTTTATATGGTATCAGAGCTGAACCACCATTAAAATAATTTTTTTTCTTCTCTACCAATGGCGGCACCAAATCTGCTACATGTTGCTACCACCACAAATTCGAGTCTGAACTTTCAGATACCTACCATAACCATTAAACTTGATCGATCCAACTTCATACTGTGGCGGACCACCATCATCTCTGCTTTGGACACTTTTGATTTACAAGCTCATGTAATAAACCCTAATCCGCCGCCTGCCACCATTGATGTACCTGCAATTGAAGCAATTCCGGCCACAAACAATGCCCCGGCAGTTGCAGCTGTTCCGGCCACCACCGTTGTTAACCCAGATTACACAGTTTGGAAGAAAAGGGATCGTTTTGTTCTTCTATGGCTAAAATCCACATTATCTGATCATGCTCTTGCTATGGTTGCTCTTGCCACCTCATCGAGCACATCATGGATTACTCTTGAAACGTCATTTCAAGCTCAAACTCGTGCATCTCGAATGCAACTCAAGACTCAATTGCAGACTCTTACAAAGGGGTCTATGTCCATGATTGAGTATCTGGAAAAGAAGAGATCTATCTCTGATTCGTTGGCTGCAACTCTTCATCCCATTCAGGATGAAGATCTCATCAGCTACATTTTAAATGGGCTCGATGTCTCTTACGGGCCATTTATCACTGCCTTCATGATGAAGACAGACTCTCTAACCATTGATGATCTTACAGGTTTTCTGCTACAAGAGGAAGCAAGGCTTGAACAAGAGCATCTTCGCCTCACTTTGCCTCAACAATCCTCTGCTTCTGCTCTCAATGTGAATCGCTCCAACCCACGTTACCAAAATGCTCAAGCTTCAAATTCATCAAACAATTATAGAAGTTATAATCAGAAGAAATCTCGGCCAACATGTCAAATATGTTCCAAACCGGGACACGAAGCAATAGACTGCTGGCAACGTGGAAATCAAACCGATTTTCCATCCAGAAAACCTAACCCACGAAAC
Organism: Calendula officinalis; assembly: GCA_963853835.1. NCBI lineage: Eukaryota > Viridiplantae > Streptophyta > Magnoliopsida > Asterales > Asteraceae > Calendula > Calendula officinalis. The sequence goes on along the minus strand of OY970829.1, from coordinate 72,411,332 downwards.
AATCAACGTCAAGCTCATTTGGCTCATCAACAAAACCCTTCCAATACCATTGATCCAGTGTGGTATTTTGACACAGGAGCAACGGATCATGTGACTCCTGACATCACTAAACTAAACATTGCTGAGCCATACAATGGAGATGATAAACTCCAAGTGGGAAACGGTAACCATTTAAATATTTCTCATGTTGGTTCTTCTGTTTTGCCTAATCTCAAATTGCCTAATGTGCTTCTTGTTCCTGATCTTACTAAAAGTTTACTCAGTGTTTCCAAACTAACAGAAGATAATAATGTTTCCATGGAATTTTTTCCTAAAACATGTTCTGTTAAGACTTTGCAGGGACAAACAATCCTCCGCGGGGATAAACATCAAGGCTTATACCGGCTGCCTTCTCACTCATTTCGTCAGTCTCCCAGGGCATTTCATAGCAGTCGTGTATCTCTTCATGGGTGGCATAGGAGACTTGCACATCCACATGAACTTATTTTACGTCGTTTGGTGTCAACATTTCAACTTCCAGTTTCGTCAAATAAATTTCCAAATGTTTGTGATTCTTGTCAATTAGCTAAAAGTCATAGATTGCATTTACCTATTTCTCATGTTTCATCCTCCAAACCATTTGAATTAATTTATTCAGATGTTTGGGGTCCTGCGCCCGTTTATTCAATAAATAGTCATCGTTATTTTGTGTTATTTATTGATGACTGTACTAAATTTGTGTGGATTTACTTTATGTCACAGAAATCGGAAGTCTATAACTTGTTTCTCAATTTTAGAATGATGGTAAAAACTCAATTCTCATGTGATATACAGAGTGTACAATCTGATTGGGGAGGGGAGTATCGCAATGTTTCCACCTTTCTTAAACATCACGGGATTCTTCATAGAGTCTCATGTCCACATACTCAAGAACAAAATGGTGCGGTGGAACGTCGTAATAGAATCATTATCGAAAAAGGTCTTGCACTTTTAGCTCAATCTTCTCTTCCACAAATGTTTTGGGAGCATGCGTTTAAAACAGCCACATATTTGCATAATCGCACTATCACCCCTCTTCTAAATTACGAATCACCATACCAACGTCTATATAAAAAGGTTCCTGATTATGCCTTTCTCAAAGTTTTTGGATGTTTGTGCTATCCGTATTTGCGTCCCTATAATCCACACAAGATTGATTTTCGATCAAAACCATGTATTTTCATTGGATATAGTGCATCTCATAAAGGTTATCTTTGTTATCATTATGCTACCTCCAAAATATACATTTCTCGACATGTAATTTTTGACGAAGATGTCTTTCCCTATCCAAGTTTAATAGCTGATCAAACTTCTAATACTCCAGCAACTCCTGATAATAATCCCTCAATTGTTGTCGCCTCTGATAGTCAACCGTCTCCAAATCTTACTACTCCATCTCATTCCACAAATCAGCCTACCGACCCGACAGTGGAGTCCAATCAGCCTACCGGCCCGTCAGTGGAGCCCAATCAGCCTATCGGCCCAACAGTGGAGCTAAATCAACCTACTGGCCCGACAGTAGAGCCCATTATTGAACAGCAAAGCCCAATACCAACTACTACTTCCACTTCTGTTCAAAATCCGTCTTCTATATTCCGGCCAGCAGACAACAATCACCATCCTATGGTCACGAGAGCTCAAACAAATTCTCTTAAACCAAAATCCTTCAATACCACTCTTTCTTCTACTGTTGAACCTCGTTTGTTTTCTCAAGCGGTGAAGCACAAATGTTGGCAAGATGCGATGAAGGCAGAATACGATGCCCTCATGAGAATAATACTTGGTCACTTGTTACTTGTCCCACTAACACAAATATTGTTGGTTGTAAGTGGATTTACAGGATCAAAAAGCGTGCAGATGGATCTATTGAAAGACATAAGGCGAGACTTGTGGCACAGGGATTCAGTCAAGAAGAAGGAGTGGACTACTTTGATACATTCAGTCCGGTCATTAAACCAACTACCATTCGCCTCGTTCTATCTATTGCGCTCTCAAATGGTTGGCGAATCCGACAACTGGATATTAATAATGCCTTTCTCAATGGCGATTTATCGGAGGAAGTTTATATGCGACAGCCAAAAGGGTTTGAAGATACTACGCGCCCAAATCTTGTTTGTCGTTTAAACAAGGCTCTTTATGGGCTCAAACAGGCTCCGAGGGCATGGTTTAACAAGCTAAAAACCTATCTTATGTCAAATGGCTTTAAAGTGTGTCAATCGGACACTTCCCTGTTTGTTCACATCAATCCTAAAGTTACCATTTATGTTTTGGTGTATGTAGATGACTTGATTGTTACAGGAACTGATGACAAATATCTTCACAACTTTATTGCCAGCCTAAACAAGATGTTTTCTCTTAAAGACCTTGGTGACTTAAACTTTTTTCTTGGGCTTCAAATCACTCGCTCAAAAACTGGTCTTACTCTGTCTCAACAAGCCTACATCAAGGATATTCTAAATCGCAGCAATATGTCTTTGGCTTCTCCAATGTCTACTCCTGCTGATCCTTACTCCAAACTTCAAAAAGAGGGTGATCCTTTCTCGGATCCGACATTGTATCGACAGGTTGTAGGCTCGTTGCAATACGCCACTATTACAAGACCAGATATTTCCTATTCAGTGAATAGAGTGTGCCAATATATGCACTCTCCAACAAACCTTCATTGGCAAGCTGTCAAACGGATACTTCGATATCTAAAAGGTACTCTACATCACTGTCTCCACTTTAAACCAACAAAAGCCAAAGGACTACATGCATTCTCTGACTCGAGCTGGAACTCTGATATTGATGACAGCCGTTCTCAATACGGGTTCGCTATTTTTCATGGGTCAAATCTTATTAGCTGGACCTCGAGAAAACAAAAAGTGGTTGCACGTTCAAGTACCGAAGCTGAATATCGGTCCTTAGCTTATACAACAGCTGAACTCATGTGGCTTAAGCTCCTCATCAGTGATCTTTGTGCACCTCTCACTGTTTCACCACTATTAATTTGTGATAATGTAGGTGCTATTTTCATGTCAAAGAATCCCGTGATCAGCACCAGGTCTAAGCATATAGCCTTGGACTTTCACTTTATTAGAGAACAAGTTGAATCTGGTCAATTGCAAATTTTCCATGTATCCTCCGTTGATCAATTAGCCGACATCTTCACCAAACCGTTGGCTAAAGACCGAGTTGTTTTCCTGCGTTCCAAGCTTCAAGTTCGACCCGATCTTGAGCTTGCCGGGGGGTAATAGCATTATTAATATTATGTATTCTTATCCTCAAATTGTAAACGTGTAGTTTGAATCATTCTATAGTCAAGATGTATAGCATAGGAATAGGAGAACTAATAGGAGATCTAATCTCCAACTAATCTCCACGTTAGTCTCATCTCATTGTATATTTAAATCAAGGTTTCTCACCTAAATGAATACACGAACAGTTCATTCATCACTCTGTTATTTTATATTTAACCTCTCCACCAATATACTTCCGCCGTCCCATGTGTACATGAATTGTCGATCCTCTTAATCTCATCGAACAAGAATTAATAACAATTCTCCACCGTTAAAACATGATAACTACCTATATTTTAATACATGACTAAGCTATTGCGACCTCCCCATCCTCATCTGATCCCAAAAGTTAACGAGAGAAAGAATTCGAATGAAAGGAAGCAGCTGGGAAAACTTCGACGAACAAGGAAACGAATGAGAAGATGGGCTGCTCTTCTGCGGCACTTGGCTGGAATGGAAAAAGGATTAGGGTTGGGTATTAGGCTAATTTTGTTTAAATATAATAACAAATGGATTAAGACTCTATGTGACGATTGGCCCATACAGAATATCGGGCCCTCCTTTTCTTCTTCACAAGCCGAACCCAAGGAAAGAAGATGAATAAAGTCCGGCCCTCAAATATCGAACAAGAAAACGGTCTCGGCCTTGGCCGGCCTCATCCCGAGCGCAAAACGAAACCAGCTATTTACAAATAAAACTCGGAATATATAATGTGTTATGTATAATAGTTAAACAACACACTTTATTAAGTAACCACGAATCGTCACCAATTTATTACTCAATCCAAGCGTCGCGCATTTACTACAATATAATAATGATAAATACTCATTTAAATTATATTAAAATAATATTTAATCATTAAAAAAATTTCGGGGCGTTACAACTCAACTCCACTTGAAATAGACTTCGTCCCCGAAGTCATTGCTCCGATATATAAAGCTTATAATAGCGATCTAGCATCTCATACTCAGACTCCCAGGTCCACTAAGGACTCTTCCGGTGTTGCCACCGCAACTTAATCGGCACAATCTCTTTACTATGGAATTGTCGGTGATACACTCCCTCAATTGGGAAACGTTAAAGGCGTTAATCTCCTCAGGGTGAACTTACTCGGTCGGAAAGCACTCCACTTCTTACAACTGATCATACAACTCTTAGGTGTCTGGTGGCGCAAGGCGATAAGGATAAAATCAGAATGCTCTCTAAGAATCTCGGTTTCACATCGAGAATGGTGTCGATACATACGCTAGATAATCCCACATCACCATGCTGAAGATGTCTTTTTGCCCTCACAGCCGGACACGGTCCTTGCACCCAACAATTAACGTCACGTTGAATCTTCGATTCAACACCACTTGGAAATTGCTACCGATTTGTTGATGATGTCAGATGATCTTTCCGTGGTACTCGGTCATCCAGCCCATCCTCATAATCACACTCGACTCTCTCATGACGATAACAATAAGTTTTATGGGAAATTCTTCCTGCACAGCTTTATCAAAATGGTTCAGAAGGTCCTCTATTCTATAGGACAATAGTTTGCATAAGGTATAAAAAGTAATTTAGTGGTTTACACCGTTATCAACGAATACAAAAACAGGCAAGTATTTCACAAGGAATATACATATCACACAGAATTCACATATACTCAGGTATATAATTCAGAAATATGATATAGAAATATGACTCAGAAGTCTTACTCAGAATTGAACACAAAATATAACTCAGGAGTATAACTCGGAAATCTGTCTCAGAAATAAACTTGGAAATATAACTCATGAGGAAACTCAGAAATCTTAACTCAGAAGCAAAACCAAATATCTTTCTCAGAAATAAACTCATAAAGTAAAAATCTTTACTAGCAATAACATTAGATATAAATCACATTTTTACTCATTCTTATGACTACTCGCATGTTCCAATTTACTAGCTTATAATTCTTGGACTGATAATCTCTCTCTCAACCGCGTTATTGGCCCTCAGAATAACTCTTATTTAACTATTTATCGTTACCTCACCCTATTAGGTTTGCATATTACTCATTTTGATAATCTTCTAATTAGCTTAAATTAACAATCTTGTCATTTAATTCCCTTTAGTAGGTTCTCATTCTACTACATTTAGTGGTTTCTCGATAATATTTTAATAGATGTTTTCTCATTCATCTAGTTTAACGATCCTTAATAGTATATTTCACTGATTTTACACAATTTAAAATGTCTCTTGATTATTTTTGACCATATATCTACTCATCAATTTTATGTTACCCACTAAAAAATCCAATTAAATTTCATACTCTTATTTTAATGATCTCTCATTACTCAATTTACGAATCAATTCATTAATTTACTACATTCTCATCTTTCAGATAATCTCGTTAATTCAATAAAATCTTATTGTTTAATTCACTTATTGTATTCCTCATTTGCTTGATTTAATAACTATTCTTAATTTAGTAATTTAATAATAATAAAGTATATTATTTGATAACTTTAAATAATGAATTATATTACCCAATCCAATAAGTTCATTTTAATAATTTTTCATAACCCAATTAAATATACTTACTCATAAATAAATTCTTCTCATTACTCCGATCTATTAACTTCCCGTTAATTAAAACTTTTCTCCTTTTTCATTAGCAAATTCTCATTGATTAAATTTTTAATAATTTCTCATTATCTCATTATTATAGTTATATAATTATAGTACTTATCATTTCTCTTTTGCACAATTGTATTTAACCCGATAAATCTTGGTTAATTATTTTCTCCATTAATCCCGATTATCAATTTTATAAACTCGATAGTTACACCATAGAATTAATTTAATTATTCTCAATTTGCTCTATTAGGTAGTTACTCTTATAGATTCTCTGACTAATTTTTTGTATCTAGATTTACACTTTAAATCCTTTCCCAGGAAGATCTTTCTACATAAGCATCATGCTCATACTATACTATTTATAATAATACCTAATGATACTTATTCCTTGGTAATTTCTCTTTTCACCCCTACTCAACTCCAGTTGGAGAAAAACTTGTCCTCGAGTTTGGAACTGGCATTCTCTACCATTCTACAACAAGCAAGCATATAATTATCCAAACAATTAGGATACACATATTACTTTCACAACAACAAGCATTGGTCCATTGTTCCCCTCAAAATCTTCTCGTAACCAACCAAAAGTCATGTGTATACATGGTAATAGGGGTCCTTCTATTACTTTCGACACCTACTCTGAGTAATAAAATCTGAGAAACAAATCCGAGTAATTAACTGAGTAGATTCTGATTAGGAGTACACCGATGTGCCTCATGTGTTGTATGTTATGATTCTATGCATTTTGAGATTATTCACTCAGCTTCCCAGCTGACCCATATTTTCCCCCACTATTTCAGGTACTAGCAAAGGAAAAGAGAAGGTGGATGGTTGGCCGCTGTATATCTCGAGTGCTGATGTGGAACATCATTTATTATTTTAACTTAAATTTTATTTGAAAACTTTTTCCGCATTAAATACATTTTAAACGTTAAACATTTTATTTGGAATTTATTTAAGGGACATTTTTATTAAAATCTTGTACTCAAAATTTTTAAATTTTTGGGAATTTTGGGGTGTTACAGAATGAGTCCCATATTATTTGAATAAAATAAGGTTAATGATGTTTAAAAGAAAAAGTAAGGGTACAGGGATCATTTCACTTTATTAAAGTATGTAGTTAGTGGGTGTGAGACCCACTATTTTTTACCAAATAAGGTAAATTTTCAAAGTGTATCACTTATTTTGATACACATAAATATGGAAAGTGTATCATTTATTTTACATTAAAAAATTAATGTAAAATCATAAAAATTAAAAAGTACAATTACAATGACCAATCACTCATCTTTGTATTATTACTGAACTATCATATAAGTGGAACCGCTATTTCTCAAACAGTATCCCGTTTAACATATCAAAACGATTATAATCATATATTGCAATTTAATCAAATCTTTAAAAAATATTGGACTGAAATTTTTAGTTAATATCATGATCCTCTCTCATATCTTTTTGTTGTCTTAACGATTTCAAATGTAACTCTTTAAAATCATGACCATCAAGCATGACTTATATATTCTCAAAGTGTTACATACAGTTGACCTATTTTTTACCTGTTACTCAACTCATCCATTTTGACCTGTTATTCAATCTGTTATTCAATCCATCCATTTTCATAGCTCTACTAATATATAGATTTTAGGACCTATGCAAGTTATCAAAATTAAGCTTTAATATAGATTAATAAACATGAAAATGGTTACATACCTGCCCCTTCAACAATCCTTGTGTGAAGGGGCTTACGTTTTTAAGGCAAAAAAAACATTTTCAAAGCAACTCAATTAGCTCAATCAGTTTTTCGTGCTTCCGCCAAAGTGTTCCAACTACACCTTCAACTCAATTATTCTCTTAGCCGACACAAAAATCTAGTCAATCATGTTATCCCTAACTTCCTTAATCTGTGCAAACTGCAAAATCACCACACTATGAAGAATAACACTTGGTGCATAATCATGTTTGAAGTAACAAATAGGTGCGTAATCAAAATATGTATGTATGCAACATTAAAATCAGGCTTATATGAATAATAGTAGCAAATTAGTGCAGCAAAAAGTACTCTTGGTGCATAAAACCTTCTAATCGCTTGCATTCAGACAAAGAAGGTTATGATAACATTATAATAATATAGGTTTGATAATCATGTTTTACTCATTAAATATATATCAGAAAATTATATTAATTATTTATCAAAAAATTATAAATGGACGAAAAAAATACTTGCATGTCAACATAACTTGCACCGACCCGTTTTGACCCAGACCAACTCGGTCCAATGTCCATCAGCGTCTCTCGGTTCTAATCATAAATCCGGCATTTTAAGAGATTTATATTAAATCCTGAAAATTCTTAATTAATTTGCGTAAAATATTGGGCGGTTAAAAAGGCAAGCACCTTATAGTTTACAATGTTAATAAAATAATCAATCAATTCATACTATATTACACTAAAATGCCGACTCTTAAAAACAATCAGTAAAATAAAATAATAAAATATTAAAAAATAAAAGGTTTTGATAATGACAGTATATGCATAAAAATTGTGTACATCCATATATAACCGACTCTTGAATTTTAGGAATTACTTCTCCGTACAACTTTTAATGCATTTAAAGATGATGTAGTTTAACACAAATCACATACTTCCTCCGTATCAAAATAAGTGAATCAATTTAAAGTTCACGTTTTTTAGGCAAAATAAAGTAATAAGAGATTAGTGGAATTAAATATAGGAAGATGACAAAAATAAATGAGGTCACACACCTTTAATGATGTTTAAAGTGGGATAAAATTGGTAAATGAGTAATTTTAAATATAAAAACTTACCAAATAAGGTAAATTATTAAAGTGATTCACTTATTTTGATACACCAAAAAAGGAAAGTAATTTATTTATTTTGATACGGAGGAAGTATTAAAGTGAATAGCTGACTTAAATTGTTAACTTTAACAGTAAACCTAAACAATTAAAATGAAATCCATTTAAACATTTTGACTCCAATGCAATTTAAAAAGTAAGTTTTACACACATCATTATGATTCTTACTTTGAGCCTTTGAGGCAATAAGGCTGCAATTTCAAATTGTATTTTAGAAAAAACAAAAGGCTACAACATTCAAATAGTAAGATTAAATACATTATGATTCTTATCTTGAGGATACAATTTCAAACAGAAGGCTGCTATACCAATATAGCAATATGAAATTGTAAGGTATTCGAAAAATATGTGGTGTTGAATATTGTTTAAATAGAAAAAACTAAAAATGTTAACTACTCATTTTTCAAATTACTCGGTATTAATTTTTTTTAGATAATTTTAGAAACATAATTTCCTAACTACGACTTAACAAAATTACGAATCGGATTTTAGGTGAATTTCATTATTAAGTGCAGTGTTCATATAATTACTTATTTAAATTAGGAAGATTTAATGTATCCCAATTAAAAATAAGTGTTGGATCAAATTTGCATATTAAATACCGGTTGATTTTTAGAAATAGAATTTGCATATTAATAGCTGGCGGAACAAATCGAATTTTCATATGAGCGGGAAAATGTTTTTGAGGGCCAATAAGAAGTTGCCATGTGGTAAGCTATGGGTCTAATAAAAGGCCATGTGGCACTTTAATGCTTCTTTTATTATAATTAATAGATTCATAAAATGCTTGACATATGAGACATATTAAATCTCTTTCCTATTCTCATATTTTAATTTGGACAATTGTATTAATTAAATGATTAACATATTACTACAAATATATAGTAGAAACCAATAATATTTTTATATCCATATATATTAGTCAACTTTTCAAACGTTGTATTTAAGAAAAAAAATTTAAATAGATTATGAGTTTTGTAATGAGAGCTTACTCTAACTTTAATAGATGTCTTTAGATATATTAATTTATAAAATAGTAATTTTTAAAATTCCAAAATCACTTGATAAATGTACAAATTTCTTAAATATAACTTTAATAGATGTCTTTAAATACATTAATTTTTAAAATAGTAATTTTTAAAATTCCAAAAAATGTACAAATTTCTTAAATATTTCTTAATATTTTAAAGATTATCAAAAGTTGAAAACCCATAGATGATAGATTGTCTACCATCAAAACCAAATGGCACATTATACTTCGCACCCCCGCCAATAACCCAACTGCAATCTACGGTCACTAGCTCAGTCAATTCAAAATACTTGGTCCACGTGTCAGTCCGTGAATGGTTGTATAGTTTGTGTCTAATTCGTTGTGTTGTAGACAATCATCTCCCGAGACGATCACACTCCCGCTTCCTTCGATATATTTATCTACCATAAATACTCGAGAATTAGGCTTTAATTGAATGTCGATGTGTAACATATATATTTAACAAAATCGGCGTCAATTTGAATTCCGTTTTCGATTATAACGCTTACAATTGAGGTATTGTGTTTCAATTCTTAATCACATTATATCCCAATTTTCATGTATTTGTTTACCATTTACAGGCACATTATTCGAATTTTGATCATTGGTTAAGTTTCTAAGTTCGGGTCGGCTTTTTTTCAAACGATATTCGATATTAGCTGCCATTGATTGTACCGAATGATAATCGCTGTGTTCTTTTGTGGGTTTTTTATGCTCACAAGTGTGTGTGTTTGGGGGTTTAAAGCTTTGATTTTTCTTTTTTTAATTCTTTCACACGGCCGTACTGGTTATGATGACAATGGGGGTGTTTAAATGTTTATTTCCAAACCTAATTATTTCATATATTTATATCAAAACACAATCAAACACCCAATTTATGGCATTGAGATGCTCTTAAATGTTTGCCAATTTTTGAAAGTTGATCAATTGTGTTCGTAGAACACCAGTTACGCATTAGGGTTTGTATTTTTCTCAATTAGACCATTATTTAATATTCATTGTAGAGGATAAGGATTTTTATAATTAACAGGGAATTTCCATCAGCAATCCCAAAGTTTCTTGTTTATTTAGTCGATTCAACCAATGAAAAAAATAATCTTTTTACACTTTGCAAAGATTGTCTATATCTTTCTGTTAAACCAACTAAATATTGGTTACTTTTAGGATTTGGGTGTGCATCTTTTCAGTCAAAAGATTAAAACTTGCATGTTCTTTAATCTTTACAATTCTTTTGCACTTTAAAATGTAATTTGAGTTTACATTAATTCATAATCTTTTTCTGATGCAGATGTTGGCAGGTAATCACTGAAACCGTTCGAATGGCGTCAAGATTAATTATTTCCAAACATTGTCTTCCCGGTTTCAAATGTTTAATCTTTTTAATATTTGCACCGGTTTTTTTCACTACAATCTTTAACCACCATGAAAAAATCACATACTTTTTAAGACCAATTTGGGACACACCACCTAAGCCATTAACATACCTACCTCACTATTATGCTGAAAATGCTTCAATGGCTACCTTATGCCACCTACACGGGTGGACCCCACGGTCCGAACCCAGAAAAGTCTTTGATGCAATCATATTCAGCAACGAGCTCGATTTGCTAGAAGTTAGGTGGGGCGAACTCGACCCGTTTGTCACAAAATTCATAATTCTTGAATCAAATACTACTTTTACAGGTATCCCAAAAGCACTATCTTTTGCTGAAAACCGTGAACGGTTTTCCTTCGTTGAGGATAAGGTCGTGTACGGGTTTCTCCCCGGGAAATTAGCGGATCCGGGTAAACGGGTCGACCCGTTTTCTGTCGAGGCGCATCATCGGGCTTCCATGAACGGGCTGATTAGCAGTTCGGGCATTTCCGATGGGGATTTGCTTATTGTTGCTGATACTGACGAAATCCCGAGTGCGAATACTGTGAAGTTGCTTCAATGGTGTGACGGGCTGCCACCTGTCCTGCATCTAGATATGAAAAAGTATATGTATTCTTTCGAGTTCCCAACCGACCCGACATGGAAAGCTACAAGTCATGTGTACAGTCAGCATCGTACGCGTTACATGCACGGAAGACAGACAGAACTTGTTCTGTCTGATGCGGGCTGGCATTGCAGCTTTTGTTTCAAGTATTTGAGCGAATTTGTGGTTAAAATGACGGCTTATAGCCATGCGGATCGGGTGAAGAAGAAGGATCATTTGGAACATTCTAGAATCCAAGAAAAGATCTGTAATGGTGATGATCTTTATGATATGTTACCAGAAGAGTATAGTTTTAAGAATTTGATCGGGAAAATGGGAGCGATTCCTCGTTCGGTTTCTGCAGTTCATCTTCCAACTTATTTGATAGAAAATGCAGAGAAGTTTAGGTTTCTTCTTCCTGGTGGATGTAAACGCCCACCTAATTGAATCTTTATTGTAAAAGTATCATCTTGCATGAAGATTTATATGAAAATCTAGTATTAATTAATTAATCTTTTTTATTAATTTTCTTCTTAAAGTATATGTGATATAAAAATAGTGGAATTTCTACTGTCGGGTTTGTGAGTTGGTAGCTGTTGGGTACCTGTAATTGTGGTTCACGAGGAATTAGGCCCGCGCTTCGCGGTGGGTTTCAATGCTAAACATTATATTTATATTATTAATTTCGTTTAGGTAACTTGGACAATTTGTAATAAAAGGTTTTTGCCCTCCATCCTTGAGGTTGGGGTTCAAATCTAATAGTGGACAATATATGGATGGATTAGTTGCAAATTACTTAATTTGTACACTACAATTATATAAGATAATTTCAAATAATAAAATTAATCAAGTAAATGACACCATAAAAAAACAACTATTATTATATAAAAAAGACATTATTTGAACACTATAAAGAAAATGGTAGACTCATATAAAAGATCCAAAGAGAAAGCTGTCAATAACCGAGAAACATCTTAAATTAAAAAAAAACACCATTATTCAACTGTAATGAACAATGATTAGATTTGTTAAATGTTATATTTACAATTCGACTTTTATTTTCTTCATTTATTTTATTTAATTCAAACAAAATATATACATAATGAGGTTAGATAACAATTTAAATAATAATGAAACTGTTGGCAACATTATAAATTTTTGATTTTACAAATTTTATGCTCGTAGTGATTTATATAGCATAGTGTATGTCTTTCGTTTGGTTTATAAGTTATAACGAAGCTTATTTCATATTAATATACTAAGAATTAGACATCTTCTACAAATCATAGTTATTTACCAATATGAATATATAACTAAACCTTAAGGATGCAAAGTGTATTTATTTCACACTAAAAGTACCCGTTGTCAAGTTGTCAAAAACAATTTATTTCTCCCTCTTTCTTTCTTTTTCTTCTTTTTCTTGCTCTCTTAATCAAACAATTTTAATTATTTTTTTCATTTTAATTCTCTTCTTTGTACCAATTTCTTTCTCTGTAATTTAAGTTTCTTTGTTCTTCCACTCTTTTCATTATAATTTCTGAAAATTTTCCCTCCTAAAATCATGCTGCAGAAGAACAGTCTCAACTCTATCTACCACTTGTGCAATTTTGCCCTAATTCAACAATCTGTTTCTTCCATGGCTTAATTTGCCTCGTTTTTTCTTTCCTCTCACGGTATATTGTTTCTATATGTAATCTTATTCAAACGCGCACACACACTATGATTGATTGGATTCGTTTTGCTTAAGTATAAGAAAGGCGTTGCTCAAGTTAATCAGATCGGCAGTCAAAAAGGAAAGTGGAAAAAGACAATAACATCATAGTAAAAAAAAGGAAAAATAAATTAAAAAAAATAAAAAGAAGGAAAACTGCTCATCATCAACTGTAGATGAGCAGTCCTTGGTAAATGTTAAAAGACAATAACATCATAGTAAAAAAAAAGGAAAAATAAATTAACAAAATAAAAAGAAGGAAAACAGTTCATCAACTGTAGATGAGCAGTCCTTGATAAATGTTAATAAGGTAAAACAAAATAAAAAGAAGGAAAACTGCTCATCTACTGTAGATGAGCAGTCCTTGATAAATGTTAATAAGGTAATAGGTTAAATGGGTTGAAAAATAAAATAGCTCAATTCGTCGGGCGGTTCACAAAAATGATAATGAAAAAAAATCGCTAAAAAGGTTGTATGGGTTGAATTCAATAAGTTAATGGATTAAATAAAGAAGAAAAGGTCGATTGGGTTGAACGGGTATAAGTTTAAAGACTATGGTTTGTATCAAAATTCTATCAATAATTTTTTAATTTTAAAAATTACACTAATAGTTCTTAATTCTAAAACTATTGATGTCAAAATTTTCTGCTAACTAACCTCGTCTAAGAATATTTTTATCATTTCACTTCTCTTGTTAAATCAATTAACTTAAAAAAATGAATGTCTCTTTTAAATATGTATTCTCTCTCCGTCGTCTTCCCCAAATGGGATGAGCATTTCCAATCATACTCTATAAATCTTCACCTATCTTTATTAATGGTGTGATTATTTTCTTTAAATAAAGTCTTAATTTCAACTATACACTCTATTTTTCTTATAAAAACAGTGAGACCCATATTCCACTAACATTTACACTTACAAAAATAGTAGGGTCCATAGATAGAGGGACAATCCTCTTACTTCAAATTTGAAGGGATTTTGAACTCCTTTCAACTATGAAGGGCGTGATAGAGTAAGGTTGGAGAGAAAAATCCCTTCAAAAGTTTTGAAGGGATAGAGGATGGTTAGATAAACCCTTAAATCAACCAACACAAGTCTATATCTTCTCTTGCTGGTTTCCTCTATCTTCTCCGGCCGATGAGAGCCACACACCATATTCTCCATCACCACATGAAATCACCACCAACACATATATCATCACCCAGTATCCGAGAATAAACTACCGCAAACCACCACTCGATGACATATTTGGTTTCGCTTTCTTCATGATCGCCATTTGATGTTGGATTTAGAGAGAGAGAGAGAGAGGGAGATCTGTCACCAGGAGCGGACCTGCTATGGGTCCCGCAATGACACGTGCTACTACTCAATTTTTTTCTCACAAGGTAACTTTTTTAGAATTTTTTTTTAGTATTACGTTGCAGTGCTTCTAGCGGATCAAAAAACATATCAATAGCACAAATCAATATTAAAAAGAACTAGAGTATTAAACAATAGTCCAAACTCAAAGCTCAAACAAGGATCTATAAATAAAAAAGAGTCCAAGTGTGTGTCTTGTAATTTTGTAGTTTTAGGTCTATATAATTGGTAGTTTTCTTGTAAATCTATGAATTGAAGACTTGATGTATATAGTCTGTTGATGGTGATCGATCTACGGTCAAGGATTGCTTCTGGTTCTAATGTTGGTAGACCGTCAACGTCAATATTAGGTAACGGAAACAATTTTTGAGTTGAATCACCAATACTTGGTCGCAACAATGAAACATGAAAAACGGAATGGATGCGGGAATCAGGTGGTAACTCGAGGCGGTAGGCAACCTTGCCAATTTTCTCTAAAATTTTAAAAGGCCCAAAAAATCGTCTACTCAATTTCTGCGATTCCCGCTTGATGACCGATGATTGACGGTACACTTTTAACCTCAAATACACGAGTTCACCGACTTGGAACTCTTTCTCCATACGGTGTTTGTTTTCTTGATCGGTCATGCGTTGTCGAGTGATCTTAAGAGTATTTTTGAGCTGGTTGATAACACGTTGATGCTCGATCAGTGATGTTTCAATAGATTCCACTTGGGTGGCCCCGATAGTGTAATGTGGAATTGTTGGTGCCGGTCGGCCATACAAAGCTTGAAAAGGTGTCATATTGATGGCACTATGATGGTTTGTGTTGTACTAGAATTCCGCTAAATAAAGAAGAGTATTCCATTTTTTTGGTTCATCACAAGCAAAACATCGTAAATATGCTTCCAAGCATCGATTAACAACTTCGGTTTGACCGTCGGTTTGGGGGTGATAGGCACTTGAGTGTAAAAGTTTGGTTCCGAGTTGTTGAAAAAGTTCCTTCCAAAATCGACTAAGAAAAATAGGATCTCTATCGGATAGTATTGATTTAGGTAGGCCATGTAAACGGTAAATGTGGTGAAGGAATAATGTGGCTAATGATACGGCGGTTGTGTTTGGTGGGAGAGCGATAAAATGGGCGAACTTGGTTAACCGGTCTACAATTACCCAAATAGAAGTTTTTCCATTGGAGGGTGGTAAGTTAGTGATGAAATCCATTGAGATTTCTTCCCACACTTGGTTAGGTATTGGTAAGGTTTGAAGGAGGCCGTATGGTTTATGTGTAGGGTTTTTGGTTTGTTGACAAGTAGGGCATTCGTGTACATACCGTATGACTTTTTTGCGTAGGCGTGGCCAATAAAAAGAAGCAGTGATCCGATGCATGGTGGCGGTGATTCCCGAATGACCCCCAAGAGGTGATGAATGAAATTCTGATAAAAGTTTTTGACGAAGATCGGTTAATTCGGGAAGCATTAATCGTTGTTGATAATAGATCAAACCATCGTGTATGTGAAATCCAGAAAGCTCTTTGTCGTTTGCTGATACACGCGTGATCCATCTTTTGCCCTCTGAATTTTGAGAATAAAAATCTCGAAGCTCTTGTAACCAGGGAAGTGTTGGGTTTGACATTACCAATAAAGAAGAGCTCTCAATTCGACTTAGAGCATCCGCTACCTTGTTTTCTTTACCGGGCTTGTAATGAATCTCGAAGTCATAACCCAACAATTTAACGGCCCATTTATGTTGATCCGGTGTTTGTACCACTTGTGTCATTAGATGTTTAAGACTTCGTTGATCGGTGTATACCCTAAAGCAGCGGCCCACAAGGTATTGACGCCATTTCTTTACCGATTCTGTGATGGCATACAACTCGCGGATGTATGTAGATTGAGATCGCATGCGGAGTGAAAGCTTTTTACTAAAGAATGCAATAGGTTTGTCGTCTTGAGAGAGAACGGCACATATTCCTGTATCTGATGCATCAGTGGTGATGTCAAATGCTTTAGTGAAATCAGGTAAGGCTAACGTGGGTAATGTTTGCATGGTATGTTTAAGGGTATCAAAGGCTTTTTGTGCTTGTGGTGTCCAAGAGAATTTGTGGTGTTGTAGGAGATCGGTTAAAGGGTTAGCAATGTGGGCATAATTTTTGACAAATCGTCGATAGTAACCGGTAAGACCGAGGAACCCTCTTAAGGCTGTCACGTTGGTGGGTGTTGGCCAATTGTTCATTACGATGATTTTATCGGGATCCGTAGCAACACCTGTAGAAGAAATTATATGTCCTAAAAAATGAATGTTAGAAACACCAAAAATACATTTAGTTAGTTTAACAAAATATTGGTTTGTGGATAATGCTTCAAAAACGAATTGGAGATGTTGATAATGGGTTTCTTTTGTGGGGCTATAAATCAAGATGTCATCAAAGAATACGAGGACAAATTTTCGAAGAACCGGTCGGAACAAATCATTCATGGTTGATTGAAAGGTTGACGGTGCATTTGTTAGACCGAACGGCATGACATTAAACTCGTAATGACCATCTACTGTACGAAAAGCCGTTTTGTGGATATCGGATGAATTGATTCGTATTTGGTGATATCCCGATCGTAGATCTAGCTTTGAAAACATACGGGCTCCATGAAGCTCATCAAGTAACTCATCGATGGTGGGGATCGGAAAACGGTCTTTGATGGTGATGGCGTTAAGTGCCCGATAATCAACACAAAAACGCCATGTACCGTCTTTTTTATGGACTAAAAGAACGGGTGATGAGTATGGACTTTGGCTCGGTTTGATGAGACCATCTTTTAGCATATCGGTTATGAGCTCGGTCATGATTTGTTTTTGATAGTGAGGGTATCGGTAGGGTCGAACGTTGATTGGTGATGTGTTTGGGAGAAGTGGAATGTGGTGATCGTGGGGTCGATTTGGAGGTAAGGTTGTTGGTGGTAAAAAGAGATGGTTATAAGAAGTTAATAAAGTTTGTATGTGGGTGTCGTGATGATCAGTAGGGTTGGTTTGGGGTGGGGTAATTGAATGTTCAAATATGAGGGTATGCATGGAGGAGATAGCATTTTTTTGGAGAAGGTGGTTGATAGTGCTAGATGTGGCAGGGGATGATAAAGGTTCACCGGTTAATGTAATGGTGGTATCGAGGTGTGGAAATGATATTTGTGGAATTGAGAAATCTGCTTGAATTGGACCTAATGCCCCGAGCCATTCCATACCAAGTACCACGTTTGCGCCTTCGATTGGTAAAACAAAAAATGGTATGGTAAATGTTACCTTTGGTAGTTGAAGTGGGACGTGTCGGCAAAAACCTTCACATTGGATATGAGAGCCGTTACCGATCATTACCGGAAACGAGGGGATGGTGGTGAGAGGTAATTTGAGCAAAGAAGCGATACGTGGTTGAATAATGTTGTGTGTGCTCCCCGAGTCAATTAAAATGGTGACGGGGTGTCCGGAGATTGAGCCATGTATGCGAAGTGCACGGGGTGAAGCCAACCCGAGGTAGGCTACCGGAGATAACGATAGAAGGTGTGGGTTAAAATCGGTGTCTGGGGTAGTGGTGTCGTTGTGAAAGGGATCGGTTGGTTGATCGTCGGTGTTGACTGTTTCATCCTCGTTATCGGCGATTAAAAGGAATTGGGGTGGGTTGCATTTGTGGCCTGGTGAGAATTTTGCGGGACAACGAAAGCATAACCCGGCATCTCGACGTTTTTGTAATGCATCAGGAGATAAACGGGTAAAGGGCAGGGGTGGAGGTGTTACTGTTGAGGTGGTTGGAGATGGCAGAATTGGGGTGTTTATTGCGGGTGTGTTAGGGGCATTTGTGGTACTGGTGGAAGAAGGGATGGGTGGTGTCGGTGTTGAAGGTGTGTAACGGGGGGTGAATTTGGTACGGGAACGTTGATCGGTGAGTTTGTCTTCAATGAGTTTGGCTAAACCAATAGCTTGGGTGATGGATTGTGGACGAAGAATAGCGATTTCTTGTTGAATGTCCCGTCGGAGGCCAGAAATGAAACAATTGAGGAGGGCCTCTGGTGGAAGGCCAATGACACAATTGGCCAATCGTTCAAACTCGGTTTGGTAATCGGTTACGGTGGTTGATTGGCGGAGTTTGAATAATGTGGCTTGGTGATTATCGTATGAAGATGGACCGAATCGGGTTTCAAGAGCACGGGAAAATGCATCCCATGTTGTGAGAAGCTGGTTGTTAAAAAGGTATTTGTACCAACTTAAAGCATCTCCGGAAAGGTGAAATGGTACGATGGGTAGGCGTCGGGTCGGTTGGATATCATAAAACGTAAAGTATTGCTCGGCTTGAAAGAGCCAATCTAGAGGATTGGTTCCGTCAAATTGTGGTAAGTTGATTTTTGGGGGTCGAATTTGGAGGCCATGGGATGTAGGTGGCGGTGGAAGGGGAGGTGGCGGTGGGGGTGGAGGGGGAGGTGGCGGTGGGGGTGGCGGTGGGTTAGAGGAGCTCGGTTTTGTGGTGGTAATAATGGGTTGTTTGGAGTTGGCGGTGGAAATGAGGGTGTTGGTTTGCTCATATTGATGAGCTAGTTGTTTTGTGATGAGATCAAGCTGTGCTTGAGATGTTTTTTGACCTTCAATGAGAAGGGCGGTGTTGGTGGTTGAAATGTTCATGAATTTGGAGAGGTTCTCAACAAGAGTGTTGATGGTTTCTTCAAGTGGAGGGGGATCACGTTTGGGAGGCATGATTAAGACCGATGAAAGCACCAATTGATACGAACCGATTCGAGATGGTAATTCTCCTAAGAACGATTAGAAAAAGAGAGACAAGTTTGGGGCAATTTTCTGAATGATTATTTCAAATGACAATTACAATACTTATAATGAAAAGAAATAACTAACTTAGGAGTGGTAAAACAAGTCTGCCACTAACTCCTAAACTTTCTCCTAAAGAAAAGTAAATCATGATCCATGATCACAAGTGACCACGTCCACCTTTATTCAAGGATAAAACAACTAATGAAAATTGACTCTTTCTTTTGCTACTGACTTCATCGTGGCTGCCAAGAAAGTCACCAACATTGGGCTGCCAATTTGGTTAATCTCGTGGGCTTAATTTAATCTTGATAACGGGCCGGACGAATTATGTTTCTAATGGGCCGGTTCCTTCCCAATTGGGTATGTTCTTTGGTGTTGGCTTAGACTACCGTAGTTGGGCTCGTATCACATACTCAATGACATTGAACCACCGTACACCAAAGAGTATTACCTACAAATTGTATTTATTTAGATCTGGCTATGGTTGTGATCGTTTCCACAAAATGGAAAACGAGAAAATTCAAAACGGCAAAAGAAAATTTAAGAAAAAATAAATTAATGATCGCGCATGTTCATTAAATTATTTGTCATTTGAATGTAATTTTTTTTCCTAAAGAAAAAGATATTCACTGATGCATCATGATGTTGGTTAAAAATATTGAGACATTTTAGCTATCTTTTTCTTTTAACGGCAAATCTTATTCTACTTTTAATTACCACATTTGTCTACTACGGGACTTGAACCTCTGATCACAAGGTCAAGAGACAAACACCATACCACTAAGACAAAGTCCTTTGGTACATTTTAGCTATCTATAGATCATATAATTCAAACATTTTAGCTATAAAACTGTCTATTTTGAATTATTATTTAATAATTCATATTTCTTTGTAATATATTTATTAACAAATACTCTCTCCGTCCCACAAAAAACTTCTCATTTGGTTTTTGCACAGATTTTTAGGTGATAGTTAGTGGTGTGGTCATTGATAATACTTTTGATTAAAATATAAGGTTGGGTTGGAGAGAGAAAGATAATTAGTGGATATTAGTGGTAAGGTCTTTAGTAATAATAATTTTTTATTGTGTGGAGCCCATTAAATACGAGAAATGATAAGTTTTTTGTGGGACAAAAATTTAGAGTGAAATGAGAAGTTTTTTGTGGGATAGGGAGAGTATATATTTGTATAGTCTTCTTAAGAAAATAATAAGTAAGAATATAATACTATTGCATTTTGTTACTTAATATAAAAAGGATATTTATTTTGTGTGTGTATCTTGCAAAAAAATAAAATGAAAGCGACAATAAAACTGCAACATGTGATGGTGATTACATGGAAAGCATTCATTTCAAATTATAAACTATAAATTAAAAAGTAGAAAACCGTGGAACGATATATTGAACCATTACGAGTAGACGATATATTGAAACGATATGATATTTAGAAGTTTTAAATAACATCTGAAAATCGGTCGCTTTATCCAATAGGGGTGCGAGTCGTGTGATTCTTGCCAACTGCCACACAAATGCGTCTTCGTCACTTTCTCTAATATTGAAAGTATAAATAATTTCTCAAAATAGCATTCTCTTTTTCATCATACAATAATCGTTTTAATTGTTCATAAATCGGAAGAAACCAACAAACTGAGATAATTTTAAAATGAATTATGATCTATAATTCTACAACTCTTATTTCTTAGTTGAATATCTTAAAGAGAATTGAATTTTTCTATATTTTCTTTCTATTATATTCATACTAATATTTAAACTTGACATATGTAATATACTAATTCTATTTCTTTATATCATTATTTTATTTTGACTTTTGTTATGATCAAATTAGTAGATACATAAATAGACACAAATGATACGAATCAATACCATTTCTTATATCTTAATGCCACAAAATTTATTTCTAGGGATTCACTAACCATAACTCTTAGAACAATTGTTAAAGGTTATGTAGAAGCATTTAACCATAACCATCCTTAGTAGTTAATAATTTTTAGGGTGAGTTGTTTTTAATAGTTATTGTACAATATTTTTAAACACTTATATTTTTCTTAAACAACGTCCCACGAGCTATAATTAGCATTTTCTTTATTTTATAGGTTTTTTGAATGGTTCGGGTTTTTTGTACGGTTTTATTAGTTTCGGTTTCATTTTTCATTTTTCATTTTTTATGCTCACCCTAATAAAAGCTAAATATTGAACATATAATGTTATCAACTAACGCTAAAAATGTTCATGTGATACAAGAGTCAATAGTCTAGTGATAAAATCACTTAATTCATGCACATAGTACAACACCTCATATGCATCTATGTAATGTTCCAATCATATTTTATTATATAAACAGAAATTTTAACAGAATAGAAATATCATTATAAACGTATTAATCACAACTCCACCACATAAAAACAATAAACATCAATAACTGTTTGTCCAGTGAGATTGTGCAAAACTAATTAAGAAGTTTAATAAAGAAACGGGCAAAACACGGAAATCTAATAAAGATTTAATTGACAAAAATATAAAATAAATACATTAAAATCTGCGAGACAGATTTTGGATCCACGTAACTTTTGAGACGGAAAACATGGTGGGTCCACTGCAACAAACACTTTGAAGTGAGGTCGTGCGCACCTTAGCATTTTCCATATAATAAAATAAAGTTACATTTCAAATAAATTGTTTATTCCTTCTTTCTTAATCACAGAACAACACATTATTGAAGAAATTTTCAGCAAAGTTCGTAAATTTTTTTTATAGTTTATCCTTGTTTTTAGTTATATGTAACCATTACATCTATTAATCCTAAATAAATAGAATAAAATAATATTAATACATAGTATAAATATGAATAAAATTATATCACATCTGTATCACAATAAATAATACATTGTTAATATCACAGTTTTTGAGATAAATAATTATAACGAATATTAAGATGAATTTAAATTTGATACTTAGTGGTTGATAAGTCACACACGTTTTGAATGAATCGATTTTAATGTTGTTTAAAGTAAAAGTAAGATTAAAAAAGTTATTTAACTATATTAAAGAGATATTTAATAGGTGTGTCAACTAATCTTTACCAAATAATTTAAATTATCAAAATTCATCAATTATATCTATAATACAATTAGCAACTAAAAACCATTGTTCATAAGAGTAAGAAATAGCATGTGGTTAGTTCCATGATTAGTACTGTGGGCAAGCATTTAGATTAAAAGTTACAAGTTTAGATTATGTGTAATGGGTGACCACTATAATAGTGGTCATTCCTGACACATCACCGCATCACTTATTTCACTTGCGACCAAACACATGAAAAATCCGACCAAACCTTCTCCCTTTTGAAAATTAAGGTCGCCCAGACGACCCATGTACTTAAGGGACCCGTCGAGCATGGCATGGTGTAAAAGGGAGGACGCGTCCTGCAAGGTGTGACCAAATGGGAACGCTAGCGTTACGACTAGTCTTAGCTCTTTAATGTGGTTCAAAATCTTCCCTACACTCATTTTACCTTTTTATCTCCATATTTCTTAATTTAATCCGTGTAATTTTTTAACAATTCTCAACAATTAATCCAAGTTGTCTTATGATGTTATCATCCGTTTAACATTTTATTATCCTTACAATGTTATAAATTGTTATTTTAAATTATTTAAATTAAAAAAAGAAATATTATCTTTTTAACAATCTGACACTAACCTTACAATGTTATAAATTGTTATTTTAAATTATTTAAATTAGTTAAAAAAAAGAAATATTATCTTTTTAACAATCTAACACTAACCGTGTAACAAAAAAAGGTATTAAAAGATCGCCGCATCACGCGGACGTATTTACTCTTTATTATAAAACTGCCAAAATAATAAGTATATTACTTATTCTGATACGGAGGAAGGAAGTATCTATGATGCAGTTTAAGGTTAAATCTATAAAAGTTTTTCTAACGTATATTCTAAGAGCATTTACTAACATGTATTAGATATACTTCAAATTTTCTAAAGTTGATACAAAATACATTATAACCAAATACATTAATTTGAATCGAAAGTTAACATTCATTAACACCCGTGGCTTAGGTTCCTTTCAACTCTAGCCCGAATTAAGATGGCTTCTCTCAATCTTGTGATGCCTAAAACTGTTTTTAAATGCATAAAAAATATTAGAAAAACCAACATAAATATATAAAATATATTATTATATTAAATGTTTTGATTATGACAACCTTAAAACTGTTTTTAAATGCATAAAAAATTATACAATAATTTTATAGGAGAGTCATTCTTAAAATATATGAGTTGGTTATATATTAATGTATAAATTTTAAATATATATCTAATTTAATTATACCTTAACCATATAAACTATTCTTAAGAATAATGGTTAGCAAAACCCTGAATACCACAAAACGATTTTTAAAACATTATAATAAATTGGATACCACAAAACGATTTTTTAGAGGTTTATACTTTACTTACAACCTCATATTTAAAAAGCACAACAACTTCTTATGATAAGTGATTCTACTTATCATTGCTACCCTATCATCTCGTACTACTCGTATTCATCACCACCCCTATTTATATCGTATGTCTTTGTTCTTCCATTCACATCTCTCTGTGCTTTCTCTCTCTACAAATCCCTAAAGGAGGAGCGAGAAGAAATAGTTATCAGTAAAAGAGGAATTCGTTTCTCTCTCTCTCTCTCCACAAACCCTCAGATCTGTCTCTGTAATCTTCCATCATCCAATTTTAAGGTAACAAACCTCTAATTTTGCATAAGTTTTACAAACATAGTGATTATACCTGTAGATTATCATCTATATATGCGTAATTATAGGTGTAGGTTATTCATATACGGATGTAGATGATTTTGTATGTATATGTAGTATGTGTGTTTACGGAAATTCGCTAATTTTGTTGAATCAACAATTGGAACTGTTCGTTCGTTAGGGTTTTGTTTGTTGAGTTATTTAGCTGAATTTTACAGAAATAAAGGTTAAATTATTTTTGTTCGATCCATGAGGATTTTGAGGGCTTCTTTGTCATTTTATCGTATATTTGTTTTTTTATATTTCTTAATTTAAATTTCTGCAGTTATTGGGAATAAAGTGAAGCCATGTCATCCCTTAGCAGAGAGCTTGTTTTTTTAATACTTCAGTTTCTAGATGAAGAGAAGTTTAAAGAGACTGTTCACAGGTAGGGTTAATGAATTTTGTTTTTAAAATGTATTAACGGCTTTAGATTTTGATTTAGTGTTGTATTTATGTGTTATTGGATTTGTTTATTTGTTAAAGGTTGGAGCAAGAATCTGGTTTTTTCTTCAATGTTCGTTATTTTGAGGAAATGGTGACGAATGGTGAGTGGGATGAGGTGGAAAAATATCTATCTGGTTTTACAAAAGTGGATGATAACAGATATTCAATGAAGATCTTTTTTGAGATACGAAAGCAGAAATACCTAGAAGCTTTAGATAAGTACGTTTTCGTGTAAATAAATTTTTTAAATAAATATACGCACACCGCATCAATTTGGCATTTATTGAAATAAAATTAATGACAGTCAAAGTCGAAAGCTTTTTAATGAGACAATTTGTCGGGATTCTAATGATTTATTGAAATTATTATAGGAAGGATCGTGCTAAAGCCGTCGAAATTCTAGTTAAGGATCTGAAGGTATTTTCGGCTTTTAACGAAGATCTTTTTAAAGAAATAACACAACTTTTGACTCTGGAGAATTTCAGGTGTGTTATTGTTATACATGAATTATATAATTAATATTTTTAAAAACTTTTGTGGGTTTTTTGATAAAATTACATTCATTTAATACAGGGATAATGAGCAATTATCAAAATATGGTGACACCAAATCTGCACGTGGGATAATGTTGGGTGAGCTTAAAAAGCTAATTGAAGCAAATCCTCTGTTTCGCGACAAACTAAATTTCCCAACTTTAAAAAATTCAAGATTACGGACACTTATCAATCAAAGGTTCAGTTTTTTTTTTTTTTTTGGTTTTTCGGTATCAAGGGTTGACTTTTCTTGCCCAATTTCTCAATTTTGCGTTGACTTTTTTCGTTTTAATTTGTAGTTTGAATTGGCAACATCAGTTGTGTAAAAATCCGAAACCGAATCCAGATATAAAGACTTTATTTGTTGACCATTCTTGTGGTCAATCACAACCAAATGGTGCACGGGCCCCATCCCCTGTGAATAATCCATTAATGGGTTCTGTACCAAAACCACCTGCAGGCTTTCCACCTTTGGGTGCTCATGGAGTAAGTGAAAACAAGTTTCTTCATCTTCATTTCATTTTTTGCAGAATAAATTACATATACCGTCCCTGTGGTTTGTATGATATTACAGATTTCGTCCCTCGACTTTTTTATTACATAGATAGTCCCTGCTTTTGAAAATTGTAACACCATTGGTCCCTTAAGCAGAAAAAGTCGTTAAGTTTTAAGAGACTGTTGATGTCACAAGTTTCAAAATTAGGGACTATCTGTGTAATAAAAAAAAGTCAAAGGACGAAACCCGTAATTTCTTTTTTTTTTATTTTTGGTACTTTGAAATCTAAAATCAACTGTTTTAAACAGCCTTTTCAGGCTACACCAGCAACACTGCCAACATCTCTGGCTGGTTGGATGGCAAATCCATCCCCTGTTCCTCATCCATCAGCTTCTGCTGGTCCTCTTGGTTTTATGCCACCAAATAATTCCGGTATATAATTTATTTAATATAATTTAATTAACCTTTTCTTTTGTTATAAAGATTGTTGTATTTCGTAATGATCCTTAATATTATTAATCATATAATAGCTTTATTAAAGCGCCCTAGAACTCCTCCAACCAACAATCCTGCTGTTGATTATCAAACAGCTGATTCTGAACATGTGTTGAAAAGAACAAGAACATTTGGTATTTCTGATGAAGTATGACATTTTCTCCTTTTTTTTATTTTTTATTATTGTTGATAGTTGATTCTGACATATTTGTGTGCTGCAGCAGGTCAATCATATGGCTGCAAATATCTTACCTATTGGTTACAGTGGTCAAAGTGGTCAAAGTCAAAGTCATGGTCAAAGCTCGTACTCATCAGATGATTTACCTAAATCGGTTGTGATGACACTTAATCAGGGTTCGTTAGTTAAAAGCGTGGATTTTCATCCAGTACAACAAATTCTGCTTCTTGGTTAGTCACTTAGTCCCCATTTGGTCAAGATTTGACTTTTTGACCTTTCATTATTATGTCAATATTTATTTATTCTTTCCTGTTTTTGGTCTATTTACAGTTGGAACAAGTACTGCTGACATCATGCTATGGGAACTCGGTAGTAGAGAAAAACTTGTTCATAAAAACTTCAAAATTTGGGATATTAGTACTTTCTCAATGCCTGTACAGGTTCACATCTAACCCTAATTATAACTAATATTAATAAAGTAATAATAAATTATATTCCAATCCCACTTTGACCGTTGACTTTTTTGTTCTATAGGCCTCTTTGAACAGTGACCATACTGCATCGATCAACCGTGTAACTTGGAGCCCTGATGGAACCCTATTTGGTATATTAAATTATTAATCATCAATTATTATTTATTTATTATTTTGTTTCAATAAGAAGTAAATTAAAACATTTTTATAATCTTGTAAATTGAATACAGGTGTCGCATACTCAAAGTTTATCGTGCAGATATACTCTTACCATGGTGGTGATGATCTCCGAAACCACTTAGAGGTTTGTTTATATATATTTTTTATTTTTTATTTTATATAATTGTAATTATGTTTTAATTTTTTTTATAATTGTGAATACAGATTGAGGCTCATGGTGGGAGTGTTAATGACGTGGCATTTTCTTATCCAAACAAACAACTTTGCATTGTAACATGTGGCGAAGACAGATTAATTAAAGTTTGGGATGCTGTAACTGGTACCAAACAGTACACATTTGAGGGACATGAATCACCTGTATATTCTGTATGTCCACATTTTAAAGAA
This sequence comes from Calendula officinalis, assembly GCA_963853835.1. Taxonomy (NCBI): domain Eukaryota; kingdom Viridiplantae; phylum Streptophyta; class Magnoliopsida; order Asterales; family Asteraceae; genus Calendula; species Calendula officinalis. The sequence goes on along the minus strand of OY970829.1, from coordinate 72,383,706 downwards.
AATATTCAATTTATATTCTCAACTGCAACTGATGGAAAAATAAAAGCATGGTTATATGACAATATGGGCTCTAGGGTTGACTATGATGCACCTGGTCATTCATCAACCACTATGGCATACAATGCAGATGGAACAAGGTTTGACTATTTTAAAAGTCAACCATCATGTTCAATTGAATCAATTCCGTATTATTTTATACTAATAATGACATTTATTAGGTTATTTTCGTGTGGTACAAATAAAGAAGGAGAATCATTCATTGTGGAATGGAATGAAAGTGAAGGAGCTGTTAAACGGACTTATAACGGGCTCGGGAAACGATCTGTTGGAATTGTGCAATTTGATACTACAAAAAACCGTTTTCTTGCTGCTGGTGATGAATTTTTAATTAAATTTTGGGATATGGATAATGTTAATTTATTAACAACCGTTGATGCTGATGGTGGTCTACCGGTATTAATTATTTATTTTTAAGAATTTTTTTTTCTTAATTCTAATATATATATTAATTAATATATGTAGGCTGCTCCTTGCGTACGATTTAACAAAGAAGGAATTCTTCTTGCTGTTTCAACAAATGAAAATGGAATTAAAATATTAGCTAATCCAGATGGAATTAGGTTATTAAGAACAATGGAAAATCGTTCTTTTGATCCATCTAGAGTTGCATCTGGATCTGCATCTGCATCTGCATCTGTTGTGAAGGTAAATTACTAAACGGGTCACGGGTCGTGGGTCGTTTATACGGGTTATGTTTTGACCCGTTACTTACCGAATGATTTGCCATGTGTACAGAGCTCTGCAATGACTACATTTGGTGCTGTTAGTAATAATGCTTCTGCTGGACCAAGTATTATGGAAAGAGTTACACCTATGTCTTCAATGGTTGCAATGGTGTGATATTTTATTATATATAATTCTTTTATGTTTTTTGTAATTATAATGTTCACATTTTTTGCATCTACTTGTAGAATGGTGAAAATCGAAACTTGGTTGATGTTAAACCGAAAATTGGTGATGAATCAATGGATAAATCAAGAATTTGGAAACTAACTGAAATAACTGAACTGTCACAATGCCGATCATTAAGGCTTCCAGACACCACATCTTCCTCAATGCGGGTATGTTTTTAACGCAGGGACCAAAAAAGCAATTAGTTAGAAAATTAGGGATCAAAAGTGTAAAATTTAAAAACGAAGTCATTTCGAAAGATTTAACACCCGGTCCGTTAACGGCCCAGGTTCGAAATCTGACAAAAGAACACTAAAATAAAGTTGGGAGGGACGAAACCTGCAAATATGGAAAACCACAGGGATGGAACCTGTAATTTACTCATTTTTATATCCTGGTTACAGATTTCAAGGTTGATTTACACAAATTCGGGACTTGGTATATTGGCTCTAGCAGCCAATGCTGTTCATAAACTATGGAAATGGTTGAGAGTTGACCGTCATTCAACTGCAAAGGTATCTTTTTCTTTTTAAAATAAAATTTATAATTTGACGATATAATTTTGACTTTTTTTTAGGCTAGTGCAAGTGTTGCTCCTACACTATGGCAACCAACAAGTGGTATTTTGATGACAAATGTAATCAGTGATACAAATCCAGAAGAAGCGGTCCCGTGTTTTGCACTTTCTAAAAATGATTCATATGTTATGTCTGCATCAGGAGGCAAAATTTCTTTGTTTAATATGATGACGTTTAAGGTATAACTAATTTCTTAAATATTATTTAATACAAATTATTATTATTATTATTATTATTATTATTATTATTATTATTATTATATTTTACATATTATGATATGCAGACTATGACTACATTTATGCCACCACCACCAGCCGCCACTTTTTTAGCATTTCATCCACAAGATAATAATATTATAGCCATTGGCATGGAAGACTCTTCTATCCAAATTTACAATGTCCGAATCGACGAGGTCGTTTATTTTTTTATTTTTTTTAATTAAAAACCTATATTTAGACATTTATTTGAAAAATTAAAGTGAAGTTTATTATTATTTTTGTGATTAGGTTAAAACCAAGCTTAAAGGCCATAATAAGCGGATAACAGGCTTGGCCTTCTCCAACACTCTTAACGTGTTGGTATCTTCTGGTGCTGATTCTCAAGTGAGATAAAAAACAAATTTTTATTTTTTTTATTTTTGAGATTTCTATTTATAATAATAGTTTTTTTTTTTGTTGGGTAGTTGTGTGTTTGGAGTACAGAAGGATGGGAAAAACAAACGAATAAACAATTACAAATTCCAGCTGGACGTGTTGCTGCACCTGTAGTGGACACACGTGTACAATTTCACAACGATCAAACACATTTATTAGCAGTTCATGAAACTCAAATTGCCATTTATGAAGCACCTAAACTTGAACGGGTCAAACAATGGGTCCCACCAGAAACAAGTGGTTTGATCACACATGCTACTTATTCATGTGATAGTCAATCCATTTATGTGAGTTTTGAAGATGGAAGTGTTGGCATTCTTACTGCTTCAACACTTAGATTAAGATGCCGAATTACTTCTTCCGCATATTTGCCATCCAATCCAACGTGAGTATTTGTTTTCGGTCATCAAACGGGTCGAAAAATGCACTTTAATACCCTGAATTTGGCTGACTAGGTCATTTACTACCCTGAACAGTTAAAGATGCAGCATGATACCCTGAACTTGACAAAATAGTCGATTTAGTACTCACTAATTTGGTTCTGTTTTCTCACGTGATTTTCTTCTAATATCAATATATTGAGATGAACGTATATTTTTTAGTTTGTCAAAAACTCCACAAAAATAAGTCAAGTAAGAAAACATGATCAAATTAGTGAGTCAGTGTACTAAATCGAACATTTTGTCAAGTTCAGGGTACCATGTTGCACCTTTAATAGTTCATGGTAGTAGAAGACCTAGTCAAACAAGTTAGTTCAGGCTTTCAGGGTACTCAAATGCATTTAGACCTTTTTACATCGTAAATCATTTTATTAAAAAGGACAAATTGCACAAAAAGTAAAATTTTGCCATTTTTTTTACATTCCTTCATATTTTATTTTTTTTTGAAGTTCAAGGGTATATCCACTTGTGGTTGCTGCACACCCAACCGAACCCAACCAATTTGCATTAGGGTTAACCGATGGTGGTGTGATTGTACTGGAGCCACAAGACTCAGAAGGCAAATGGGGCACCTCACCACCCGTTGAAAATGGTGCGGGTCCCAGCAATATGACTGCAACAGCAGCAGGTACAACTGATCAAGCACAACAACAGAGGTGAAGATATATTATAAAAAAAAGTTAGGTACAGCAGAGCAGTCAGTCAGTTAGGCAGTTATGGTTTATTCTGTTAGTGAGTTTAGTAGTAGTACACATACAAAGGTTTTTACTTTATTATGACCTTGTGTCATTATGGATATCAATCAACTCTTTTTAGTTGTTTTTAATTTAATGAAATGTGTCATTATTATTGCTTGATGCGTTATGAGGGTTTCCATTTTTCTTTTAATTATCTTATGATTAGCTCAATACATTACATGACATTATTGGAAATTGAAGTTCGTTGTTACTCAATGTATATGGAGAGTATATATTAATATTGACTAAGTGAGAATTGACAAACTATTTTGTAATGATGAATTTAACCTAATATCATGATTGATGTTGCCAATCTGTTACGATTTCTTATTGCTTCCTGGCTGGTGTTGATTGGGTTGGTATTTCCAAATTTTAGGTTATACGGATGGGTTATTCGTAAAAGAAATGGTTAATTATCATCTTAAATTTCATTATACTACCTCCGTATCAAAATAAGTGATACACTTTCTATATTGGGTGGAACAAAATAAGTGATACACTTCAAAAACTTACCTTATTTAGTAAAAAAGTGGGACTCATTCTTCATTAATTATCTACTTTAATAAAGTAAAATTACTCTTTTACCCTTACTTTTACTTTTAAACATCATTAATATCACTTTATTCAAAAGAAGTGAGACTCATTCTCCACTAACTATCCACTTTAATTAATCTTAAACCATCTTTTAATCTTTTGCCTCAAAAACTGCAGTTCTTCAAATGTATCACTTATTTTGATATGGAGGTAGTATAAACGATTTAAATTGAATTTAAAGAAATTCAGTGATCGGATAAAACCTTCAGCTTCAATTGAATTTGTAAAACTTCATTGGTTTGGGTAATAGATAATAGTTTAAGAGAAGATAAACTCATGTATGAAGTATAACATCTGTTACTTAAATTGCATTAACATATATTCTCTCCGTCCCACAAAAAAATTCTCATTTCTCCTCAAAATTTTATCCCACAAAAAAGTTCTCATTTCTCTAATTTAAGGGGTCCACTTAATAAAATAATATTATTACCCATAGTCCCACCACTAACTCTTTCCTAAAAACACATTCTCTCTTCAATCTAACCTTATATTTTAATCAAATTTATTAACATTGACCCCACCACTAACTATCTCCTAATAACTAGTGCACAAGAAAAATAGGAATTTTTTTTATGGAACGAAGGGAGTACTTCGTATTGATGAATTATCAGTATCATGTTGGTAAAGAATAGTTTACAATAAGGTAGATTATTTGTTGGTCATTTAACTTAATTGTAACTACATATTTTATATGTTGGGTTTTGCTAATATGTGTCACATGAGCATGCGATAACAAACATTTAATAAACCAATTTTTTTAATTAAAGTAAAATGATATTCCTACCGTCCCAATTTTATTGTCCATATTTACATTTTTGTTTGTCCCAAAATAATTGTCTACTTCTACATTTCAACCAATAAAAAAGCTTATAAGTGGTGAAAAGATAATTTGATTGACGGCACAATATAATTAATATATATTTCTTAAAGTACGTATTTTTGTCTTGTGGACAATAATTTTGGGTCGCATGAAGTATTCATGAATCACTAATTCTCTTTGTTTTATACTGATTTTATCCTTACCATAATTGAAAATGAAGTTTTTTTATGAAATAGATGTAAGCATAATTTTTTTTTAACCTTACATATATTAGAATTAGAAATCACTTACTCCCTCCGTCCCACAAAAAACTTCCCATTTGATATGGGCACAAGTTTTAAGGGGATAGTTAGTGGTGGGGTCATTGGTAATAATTTTGATTAAAATATAAGATTGATTTGGAGAGAGAAAGATGGTTAGTGGATAGTTAGTGGTGGGGTCCTTAGTAATAATAGTATTTTATTATGTGGAGCCCATCAATTAAATGAAATGGGAAGTTTTTTGTGGGACAAAAAATTAAGCTCAAATGGGAAGTTTTTTGTGGGACGGGGGGAGTATATGTTAGTAGAGGTACTCCCTTTTATTTTACATATGCTTTTTAATCAATATATGAGATGCATTAAAAGCTTTTTTAATTATTAAGGAAATTTGTAGTTCATTAAATAGTGCTTATCTCATATCTTTAGGGTATAAATTAGAAAATCCATTTAAGAAAAGATATAAGTATTATAGACCAGGCAAATTCACATAATTGTTAAATTCTTATTTTAAACAATTTACATTTTTATATGTAAATTAATAACAACTTGGTTATCATCTTTTTTTTTCTTTCTATTTTAAACAAATTAATATAAGTATATTGATATAATTTTTTTAAATAATCTAAAATAGAAGATGAAACAAACTAAATTATGTTATGTAGCTAAAATTGGAAAAAGAAAACACATTCCAATTTCCATCTTGTCTATATCACCCTTATAAAAGGAAATCTGTTTCTTGCCTATTAACCACTGGAATAAGTTTTAATGAAGAAAATTGGAATCCACACAAATTTTACTATTTTTAGTAATGAACAATAACGGTTTCAGTCGAAAAGGTCAAACACTCAGGGGGCCTTTATGATACTCACCAATACGCTAAGGGTGTAAATTGAAAAAGTTAAAGAACAGAATCACACTTGTCATCCCCACTCATACATACATAATAAAGTTGCCATAATTCATACATTCGCCATTTTCACCTTTTTTGCAGATCGGTGCTTCTTCTTCATCTTCCTCCATTCTTAATCGAGCATCAAATTCTCTCACAATTGTTCGGTAAGTTTATGATCCACCTCACTCTGTCTCTGTATAATTCACAATACAGTGTTTCTATCGGTATATTTGTTTTTAGATCGCCATTTGTAAATCATTGTGGAAACGATCAATGATCATTACCTATAGAAAGAATCAAATTATAGGATTGTAATCTGACACCTGAATTACAGTTTCGACGTTGGTTTTATCATGCAATTTCCGATTTCCGAATTGCTGATATACATGAATTTTGATCAATTGCTCGTGTTTATGTGTGTTATTTATGCTGGTATACATGAATTTTGATCAATTTCTCGTGTTTATGTGTGTGTCGGTGTGTTGTTACTCAATTGTATATCGATTAATTTATGTTTCAACTTTCAACACGAAACATATGAACTTTGTGATCAATTGGATTTAGAATTTCAACAGATTTTTTGATGATCTTATTACACATACTAAAATTGAGTAATTTCGAAATCAAATTGAAAACCACCAGATTTAACTGTTCAAATGATCATGAATCAATCTCCTATAGAATTACTATGTTAGCTGTAGATTTATTAAACCTATGATTTATTCTGCAGATTCAAATTCGAGACTCAAAGGGACAACAAACGGTTAATTAATTAACAGTTTCAATGTCTTCAAGCACAATCAGAAAGGCAATTGGGGTGGTTAAAGACCAAACTAGTATAAGCATAGCAAAAGTTGTAGGAAATGTAGCACCAGATCTGGAGGTGCTAATTGTAAAAGCAACGGGCCATGATAACGAGCCAGCTGAAGAAAAATACATAAGAGAAATTCTTCACCTTATATCCAAATCCAGATGCTATGTAGGAGCATGTGTTTACAATATTTCAAAACGGTTAAGCAAAACACACGATTGGGTTGTTGCACTAAAAGCATTAATGCTTGTACACCGATTACTAGTAGACGGTGATCCAGTTTTCGGTCAAGAAATAATGTACGCGAGCCGAAAAGGAGCACGAGTTTTAAACATGTCGGATTTTCGTGTTGAAGCTCTTTCCAATTATTGGGATCATTCAGGTTTTGTGAAAAACTACGGTATGTATCTTGATCAAAAGGTTGAATTCATTGTGTTTGAACGGAAATTATGTGGATTTGAGTTTAGAGATGATCATGGTTATGGATTAATTAGTCATAAATCGAGATCTTATGGTGATTTGTACGAATCGGTGACACGTGGAGATAGAAGAGATACAAAAGCGGTTATGACACCTGTGAAGGAAATGAAACCGGACCGGGTTTTGGAAAGATTGAATAAATTACTCCGGTTAATTGACCGGGTTGTGACGTGTAGACCGGCCGGGAGTGCAAAAAGTAGCAAAATGATCCTTGTTGCTTTGTACCTTGTTTTGACTGAGAGTTTTAGGGTTTATGCTGATATTTGTGAAGCATTAGGGGTTTTACTTGATCGATTTCCTGAAATGGAGTATGCGAATTGTGTGAAAACTTTTGATCAATACGTTAATGCGGCTAAAACGATTGACGACCTTTTTGACTTTTATAGCTGGTCAAAGGAGTTGGGAATTGCTAGAGAAAAAGAGTTTCCCGATGTACAAAAGGTGACCGATAAAGTTTTGGGAACACTCGAAAGTTTATTGAGAGAGAAAAAAAATCGATTGAAAAAGAATTTGGAAGGAAATTGTAAGGAAAACGGGGCGTTGCCGTTAGTCCCGGTGGCCCAAACGACCGGAGATTTATTGAATCTGAAAGACGACACTGTACCGCCACCTGGCAACACGGTGGTTGAAGGTGGTAAATCCGAATGGGAATTAGCATTGGTGGATTCCGTTAACACTTCTGTTAACACGGTGGGTGGTGGTGGTCTTGATCCTGTGCTGAACGGGATATATAATCAAGGATCGAGCTATAATCAGGTGAGTGCAGCCCCAGTGTTAGCATTACCTGCACCACAAGTGGACCCACTAGACCCGTTTGCAGCATCGTTAATGGTCCCACCACCGTCGTATGTGCAACTTGCTGACCTGGAAAAAAAACAGAATTTTCTTGCACAAGAACAACAACAGCAGCAACAACAGTTGCAAGTATGGCAACCGTATGGAAACAATGTGAATGTTGGAAAGATTAATAATGGTGTTGCTACTTTTAATGGTGTGGGACAACCAGCAGGGTATAACTATGCACATTATTGATCGATTTTATCATTTTATTATTTATTTATTTGTTATGTTTTGATGCTTAATCATACTATGAAACTTTCTATAAACATATTTCCACTCATTTTACATCAGAGTTGTGTGAAAAGAATTTTGAGTTATTAAAATAAGTATACGCGGTGTCATTTTAACCGCTTTCTAATAAAAACATGGCATTATAATCACATGTACTTTGGTTGTGGTTGGCTGTATAATTAAGTTACACTATAGAGGAAATTACAGAAATTGTTTACGTGGATTTCAAAATTCTGCAATTTTATTCTTAATTTTTTTTTCATGATATCTTAATCATAGTTCTTAAATTTCATTTTTTTGTTCGTTTTGACATATAATGGCTAAAATACCTTGCAATGACAATCCTTTTTTTTTTTCCTGAAAAAAAAGGGAACACTTTGAAATAAAGTTTCGGCATTGTCATCACCCCAACTAAAGATACTCAGAAGTATATATAAAAAAAAATAAAACAAAATCGACAAATACAACATCCAAAATTCAACAAGCCTCACACACAGACTAGCCAACATACAAACTAAAACCAACCAAAAATTCGACCTGAAATGACAATCTTGTAACCATAAAGTTCGATCGATTTAATTTACTTTAAAATATTTAGGAACAAAGCTATGAGTATTTTATTCTGTTTGAGTAACGGAACGACATTTAAATCACCATAATGCATAATTAATATGATACTCACCACCGTATTAAATGAATGAGTAATGGTATTTAGGTCTACCATTTAGACCTACTCACAGGCCTACTCATTAGATGAATACACGTGTCAAATTAAGGGATAATATTAGGAGAGAGATTAGTGGAATACACATTGTCACACCCTTCCAAAACTGGTTTTGCGGAAGAACGGGCGTGCGACTTACATCGGATATCACAACAATTGATCAATAGTAAAACAGAGCATTAAAAATGGATTACCAATTGTTAAACGTTTACAAATCCAAAGTAACTTGTTTGCAACAATAGTTTTAGATAAAACGTCTTTAAAACTTCAAGTTGACATTCTAGACTTCGTGTCTAGATAAAAATATATATCTTTCCAAAAGTGGTAATCCGATTTGTGTAATTGTCATGCAAACACTTCAAACTAAAGTACCTGAGAGCAGTGTTTCAGAAAACGGCCTAGGCGGCCGATTAATCGGCGCCTAGGCGCTAGGCGGGGGGTAGGCGTCCCGATTTACAGCTAGTCGGACTCATTAGGCGGAGGCGGTCAAACGGCGGTCTAGGCGGTCAAAAGTCGGACTGGTCGGTCAAAAGTCGGGCTGGGCGGTCAAAAGTCGGGCTGGGCGGTCAAAAGTCGGGCTGGGCGGGGTAGGCGGGCTGGACGGTAAAATTTAAAATTTGGCAGTCAAAGTTGGTAAAAAAAAATCATTAAAACATATAAACTAGGGTCCTCATTTCTCTTTCTTTTGCTTCATTCTTCACCCTCGAGTCTCGATTTCGTGTGTCGCCTGTTACAGTGTTACTGTTTCGAACTGATTTTGAAATTTCATTAATGATTTCTTGAGTCTATTACTTGTGGACATGTGGTTAGTGATTTTGTTACTGATTTAGTGATTTTGTTACTGATTAGGCTATTATGTTATTGAGCAACATGGGCAAAATGAAGATTAAGCAATCTAATATTTATGTTTGAACCTTTTAGTAGTTTAGTACTTAAATTGTTGTGAACTTTGAACTTTATGTTTGAGTTTTGGAGTATTTGAACTTTAAACATAATTAGTATTTTGGAATTTATATGAATTATATTATATATTTTCAAAATTTATAATTTTTACATGTAAAAAACCCAATCCGATTAATCCCCGATTAATCCCCGCCTTGACCGATTAATCCTCCGCGGGGGTCGACCGCCTAGATCCCGCCTAGCGACTTCGGAAACCTTGCCTGAGAGAACATATTAGAAAAAGTGTCAACACAAAGGTTGGTGAGTTCACAGGTTTAATGACTCTATAAATCCTTGATTTACATAAAAAAGGTTTGTTGGTACAATTTTTGTATTAATAAACCTTTAGATACCGTTTCAAGACCATGAAACCAAATTCAGACATGTTCAGTGCTTAAAATTCTTTTGTAAAATGTTTTAACTCTATAAAACATAATTGCATATGGTCGATGCATAAAACCCTTTCAACATGATTTTATAAAGGTAAGTCATTTAGTACAAATCCATGTACGTTCAAGTTCACTTGTTTCAAATCCATGAAACGTAACTGTATAAGTTTAGTGTGTAATCCCTTATAGGCTAGCTAGGCGTACAAGTTAAAGTATAAGTTCATGAGCCTGTAATCAAACCTAAATCCAGTTTGCCCTCAGGCGTGTCGAGTCCACGACGTTTTAATAGAATATATATCTCATATGTTATACAGCTAGAGCGACTAGCCATGAGCGGGGGATCAAGCCCGAATAGTACTACTCATATATTCGTTGGCTAACTATAGTTGATGATTACAGTAATGTTAGATCTAAACGATCTGGCGATAGGGTACGTCATCTATCAACTCACGGTTATACAAAGATTAGTGTCGCAAAATATAGTTTTTCATACAAGTCTTAATTAAGACTTTTTCGTAAAAATGCTTGTTTGAGTATGTCTTTTCAATGACCAGTTATCTCAAAAGGATAGTTTATCCAAGTTTTCACAAAGACTGATTGTACCAAAATATTTTTCATAAATATCTTTTAAAAAACCAATTGTACCAAAATGTTATAAAAACATTAATATGTTTCTCACCCCAAAACAGTTAAAATACAGTAAAAAGTGGGGCTGTAGAACTCACAGATTTATTCATTATAAAAATAATTGAGCAAGTATATGTTTTCTCCCCCAGATAAAAATAGTTATAAAACAGTAAAAGTGGGGCCGTGAAACTCACAGATTTATTCATTATAAAAATAATTGAGCAAGTATATGTTTTCTCCCCCAGATAAAAATAGTTATAAAACAGTAAAAGTGGGGCCGTGAAACTCACATATTTATTCATTATAAAAATAATTGAGTAAGTATATGTTTTCTCCCCCAGATAAAAATAGTTATAAAACAGTAAAAGTGGGGCCGTGAAAACTCACTTGAATAATTTGCTAGCATCGATGAATAATATAACAAATGTAGTGCCCAATGAATACGCCTCAACAACCTAAATGTATGAGGTCAAACAGTAAGTAGACGGCTCTACAAGCGCGTCTATACAAGTGGTTCACTCAATTGATGTCCTTAAATGTCATTATGTGCGAGTAACTCGTTGGTGACTTTATAAAATCTAATTTAAATTTATCAATAAGTTTTCATTTTTTTAAAAATAATTATATATCATAGACGTATATGTATACACGAATCCTTCATGGGATTGAAACATGTTAAATTGAATTATTTTATCATTTAATATGTTTATATATGTATTTTGAATGCATCGAGATGTTTTCACTAAACTGGATCATGGAATTAGTTTACTAGAATCATGAAAATCATATATTTTTTTATGTATAAAATTTCATGGAATCTCCATACTCATTTGCATGAAACTGAAAGTCCACAACCAACTTAATAAGTGTTCCTTATATATATATTTCAACACTCATTTTATTAAATTATATGTGTCAAAAACCTTCGAGATTTAAAGGGGTTTTGTTAACATTTAGCCTTTTGGTTTAAAAAGGGGCTTTGTTAAAATTTCTTTTCCTACATCTTGAGAGGTGAGAAAAGTGGATAGAGATGGTGCTTTTTATTTGTATTTTCTTAGTCACAACTTGTCACAGGGTTTAATGTCATATAATTCTTCAAGGTTTTTAAATGCTCAAGTCCAAAAATTATAGATTCATACTCAAAGGTTCCATTTTCGGGTTTAATGGTTTTTAACCAAATTTTCTTTAGGTCGAAGTTATAAATTTGTTTTTGACGCATTTTTGAGGATTTTCAAGTGAGTGAACATCAACCAACACAAACACAAGATTATAAATCTGGAAATATAAATGGGGACGAAATCTCACAAATCTTTTCGGTAAGGATGTTTTGGAACTTGTATGTGTTCACCTCCTTCTCCAAAGCACCAAAAGAGATGGATCTTCTTAGGAAACTTCTTAAAATGAAATGAAAATAAGTATATGTGAAGATCTAAGCAAGAGCCGATGTAGAAATCAAAGAATCAAAACTTACATAAAGAAAATGATGAAGAACAAAAACGTGACAACCTCTTCTACACTGATTTCGACAGCCTTCCATGGAGTTTGTGGGTGTTTTGATGGTCGAATGTTGTAGAGGATGTTCCTATGGTGATGTGGAACTTTGAATCACCCAATTTGAAGCTAAAACGATTAAGATATGAAGGTTTGAAGTTGGTTTTGTGGGTGATTATTATATGGCCGAATTTTTTTTACTTGGGAGGGTATTCTTGGCTTTTCTTGAGTTGGTAAATGATAAATGAAGGTGTAGGTTAGATATTAAGAAGTGGTGGGAAAGTATTATACAAAGGGTATTCCATGTATGTGCCTTGTTTGACTTTTCATTGTGTAAGGGGGTGTAAGAAAAGAAGACAAGACATTGCAGGAGTGTGGTTTGGTTGATGATGGACTTCCAAAAGCAACGGATGGGAGAGAAATGGGGACAACAAGTACATGTGCATGGTTACATGTAGGTTAAAAGGTTTAACTTATTTGTTCTTGAATTAGATGAAATTTTCATTTGTTATTAAGTAATTTAAATTGTATAAAATGTGTCTATGTAGAATGATGAATTCGGCAAACAAAGATGGGAGGGAGGGATTACACAAATTTTGGGTATTGGGTACATGTTATAAAGTATTTAGGTTGAATTGTGTATTATGTTACTCATTCGTTAATTATATATTTTTACATTGTTAATGGTTCGCTCTTTATTTTTGCGTAATTCTACTCGGTTGAGATATATTGCATTGCAACTGTATAATACATATATTTATTGTTGGTTCGACTATAATTTACGATTACGAGTCTCCAACTTGCTAATTTCGTGAATTTTACTTAAGAATGGCTAAATCTCAGAGATGACTTGTGGTTGTGCGAGACTTAATATATTAAATGTATTTCTTACTTCATAGATAACGTTTTTACAAAATAGTGCTCGGTTGCATCGCATGACATTAGAATGGCCCGTTTCCGAGGGTTGTCACACACATGTCATCATATCAAGAGGTTAGGCATATGAGTAGGTTTAAATGGTAGGACTATATATCATTTCTCTAAATGAATATACTTCCTCCGATTCAAAATAAGTGATACACTTTGGGTTTTACGGTTTTTGAGGCAAAAGATTATAATGATAATTAAATTAGATTAATTGGATGGTTAGTGGGGAATGAGTCCCACACTTTTTGAATAAAGTGGGGTTAATGATGTTTAAAAGTAAAAGGTAATGGTAAAGGGGTAATTTCACTTTATTAAAGTAGATAGTTAGTAGGTGAGGGTCCCATTTTTTTTACCAAATAAGGTAATTTTTCAAAATGTATCACTTATTTTGAATCACTTTAAAAAGGAATGTGTATCACTTATTTTGAATAAGTGGAAGTGGAAGTATGTAGTTTTTAAAACCAACCTATCTACTTGTCAATGTCAAACAGTTTTATTAAACAAACCCTTAAAAAACTCATTTTCAAAATGGAAAAATCAATAAATATCTTTACCTGAAATGTTTTGGAAGTTAAAAAGTTCATTTTGTTCTCTCGCTCCCTTCTTTGTTTATTATTGTCTGCTTCTCAACATCTTTTGTTTTTCCAAATTTGGTGCTTTCATTGTCCAACTACCATGCCGAAACTGAGAACTACGGCGGTGGAGAATCGCCTGACCAACCTAGAAACAACAACTGAGGCAACAACGACTCAACTCCAAGCCCTAACGGCCGCCGTATTACAACTTTCAGGTGAGGTCACAAGGGTCTAGGGGTGTGCAGCAGAACCGAAAAACCGGAACCGAACCGGGACCGAACCGGAACCGGAACCGAGCCGACCCGGAACCGGCTTAGGCGGTCCGGTTCCCGGTTCCTATATTTCGTCAAAAATTGATACCCGGGTTTACCGGTCCCGGGCCGGATCGGTCCCGGGTTTTACGGGTTTAGGACCGGTTTTAAATATGGGAGGGTTTTAAATTTGGTGGGGATATGGACGGTTTCTAGTATAATATTATCCTTCCATAACAAAACTTCCTTAAACCACGTATGTGACTAACAAACCCGTATTCTTCATCGATCCCTTCTCAGTTCTCACACGGTTCGTCTTCTTCAAGTCTAGCAAGGATCAAAATCAAGAGAAATCAATGGAGAATTGGCAAAATACTCAAGAAACGCAAGTAAGTGTTTAGAAATCAATGTTGATTACCGTTATTTATTTTATCAATCTCTTAAGAATATTGAGTTATGTACATTGTACAGTTGGAGATCGAACTATCACTATTGTTTTGTTAATTCTTGAATATTCAGTACATCAACCAACGAATCCATCAATTTCATAATTATTATAAAATAATTGTCATTATATGTAGGAAGAATCTTATTTTTTATGGATGATTGCACATGCTTATGTTAGGTATCTTGGAAATATTTGCTGTTGAGTGAATTTTACTCCAACTGAGTTCTAGTTTATATCATATACTAGTGATAGATATATGTTGGTGTTAATTAATTTTTAATTTATATAGTTATAAGCTTTGACCTTGAGATTCATATATTGAGGCAATTCGTAAGGGACTAATTTAAATGTATCTGTTTGACTATAAACTGAGTTCTAGTTATAAGCTTTTACTCCAACTGTATTCGTATGGGACTAATTTAAATGTATCTATTTGACCAATTCGTATGGGACTAATTTAGATAGTTATAAGCTTTTACTCCAACTGAGTTCTAGTTTATATCATATACTAGTGATGATTGCACATGATAATGATTGTATCTGTTTGAGTATAAACTAATTTAAATGTATCTGTTTTTTTTTTTTTTGTATTTTTTAGATTGATGATGATGAGGAGTTCATTCAAAACACTTTTGAAGAATTACCTCAACAACAAAATACTCAAGAAGGAATACACAATTTTGATGATGATGACGAAGATAGTAGTGATGAAATTGACGATGGACTAACAAATAAGAAGAAGAGAAAGAAAAAAGGGAAAGAAACAGCTCCTTGTTGGAGAAAGTTTAAACGGATTTTTATTAGAGACGAGAATGGAATAAAAATCAAGCATGGGAGGTGCTTATTTTGTTACTCGATTATCAAAGCCGACCCAAATAAAAATGGTACATCCACATTAAATAAGCATATACCTATTTGTAAAAAAAACCCGGAAAACATGAAAAAACAAACCATGTTACAATTAAATAAAGATGAGAAAGGGGAGGGAAGTGTTTCTAGTTGGAAACATGATGATATTAGAATTAGAAAAGCTTTGTTAAATTTGTTTATAGTGGGTGAACTACCCTTTAAGTTTGTCGAAAACGAAGCTTTTATTGAGTACACTAGTGTATTAAACTATAAGGTACGTTTGCCATGCCGAACTACCATCTCAAAAGAAGTTGCAAAATATTATATTGATGAAAGGAAGAAGTTGTTAGTATATTTAAGTAATCCCTTAAATACCGTTCATTTGAAGGGTCAATGCCAATCTTCAAACCCTAACGGCGGAGATTCGCCGGAATCCACCGCCCCCAGCTCCAATCCCTAAACCTAACCCTAACCCAGATCTTCAAGAAAATCAAAATCCCCCACCAGTAAACCCTATAATGGATTCGAACTCCAAAATCGGTTTTGGAAGTCCACAGGAAAACGCCCGGAGTTAACAGCGAGGAAGCCTGTTTGTTGAAGACGATCACATTAATTTGAAAGTCATAGGCGTGGTTAGGTTTTCTAGTACCTTTTTCAAAATAAAATTCAGCCATTAATTTGTATGAATCCAGTAATGCTAATGCTAATTTTAGATTACAAAATTTGCTCTTTTAACCTCATATAACAATGAGTTTATCTAACTCATGTCCTAACTGCATGAGATTAGAAGTGGTTAATCAACTTTAAATTTCCTTTTGTGATGAATAAATATATTTATTAGTCATTAATGAAGTGTATTTTTGTCATGAATTAAATGTATTTTTAAATAAAAATGATAGTTTTGAGTTAATTAAACATGCTTATTTCATGCCATTAGGACATGAGATAGCCAAACCTTATAACAATAATATATCAATTGAGGCCAATTACCCATTTTTTTGTATAGTATTTCAAAGTAGCATTATTTCTTAGGTTTCTAAATATCACACGCTAATCATGTAACTGATTACTATATGTTTGCTTGTTTTCAAATATGTTCACATTTTATATTTATATACATGTAAATGTGGCTACCGTTGTTTCTTTGTACAAGCAATCAAGCAACTTTTGTAAAATTTGAGTTTAACAATGACTTGAATATGAAAAATTACCAAATTTTATTATATGTCACAGTGTAGCCTTGTGGTGGACGTAGGGTTTAGTTTCACTCACGCAGCACCGGTGTTTCAGAATTTCACGGTGAATCATGGCGTTAGATCTATTAATGTGATGGATGAAACTTTCTTAATCGATGATGTTAAGGAGAAATTATGCTTTGTTTCAACTGATGTTGCGCGTGATTGGCAGATCGCTAGGTATGAAATTTGTTGCTTTTGCAATGATTTTAAATCAGAGTTTATTCATTTCGATTCAATGTTCATTAGGGTTCCTTGCTGTAACTTACAATTTCTGACCTCTAATCTCAAATTGAAATTAATTCCACTCTCAGTTACAAAATTGGTTTCGATTTTGAATGCAATAAGTTTGACTTCAAAAGTCAAAGCTTAAGTTTATGAATTTCTTGTAAAATTCTTACATATGTGCTTCCTGATGGTATTACTATTACATATACAAAGGGATTTGTAAAAGATCCAGTTGAAGCACAAAATTATCCTACATTATCTGAAGATAGTGAACTTGTAACCTCAGAAGAAACCTATGAATATGATCTAACAGAAGTTAAAAACAAACCATCAGAAAGGAATAAATTCGATCCTACCAGATACGCATTCTAGTTTCTATAATTTATTTAAAGATTAGTCCTTTTTATTGATCAAAACAGTTTACAAAAGTTTGCATATTGAAAGACAGGAATTCAGTTTGAGCAATGAAGAAATTATATGTAAATTATAATTTTATATTTATATTTTACAATGAAGAAATTATATGTCGATTATAATTTTTGAATTGTGAATATTATTCAGGAATGAATGAAGCTGGACTTGCAGAATGTATTTATGGTCTGTTAATTCTTGTCATCATCATCTTCATCCTGTGCTGTATGAAAGGTATTAAAGAAAGTGGCTTTCTTTTTATAAATTATAAAATTATAATTTATAATTTTTTTGGCAGTATCATATTGACCGGAGGAAGCACACTATTTCCCGGTTGTGCTAAAAGACTGTAAGTTCCACCTTCATGTTTAATTCTTTAATTTATAATTTATAATAATTAATTTTTCTGCAGTAACAAATTTGATTTACTTTATTTATTTACAGAGAAGGTGAACTACTTCCTCTTGTATCAAGTGAAGGTAACAACTCAAGAAGAGTACTAATATCTTTTTAGTACAAAATTTCATTTTTATTTTTTATTAATTTATTATTTTCCCACTAAATTAACTTATTTGAAAACTTGGTTTTGTATTCACAGCCCTATTTAGTGAAGATCTAAAATGGACTAAAAATAGTGTTTTCGGGTCAAATCTGCCCAACCTGTACCCAAATTGACCCGTTCACCCCGTTACCCAACATGCCCATCTCGGTTGCTCCATAATAAGTGTCAAGAAAAAGGATGTGGGTCCCACAAAATGATAAATGTAAGAAAATTGTATAAAATAAATAATAACATTATTTTTTACTATATGAACTGGTGTGCATTCTTGAATTACATGAACAAATTTCAAGATTTCAAGAACTCATTTTTATTGTTTCTTATACTGAAACAACAGGATAAGATAAATCAAGCATAGAAATGAAAACGTTGAATGGTTTGAATTTCAAACAGATCGTCATTTTGGGGTGCAAAAAGTCAACTCATGACAACAATTGAAAAACCAAAAAGTGCAGAAACAAGAGGACATCAGGTGTTGTATGTAATCTAAGAAATTTGAACTTGAAACCAAAATGATCATTTGGAATTGTAGATGAAAGTAAAATATAATTGGCAGAAATTGTCCGATTAATGTTATTTTCTTGTAAATTCTTTCCATGTAATGTGAAGTGTCTATTTCTAAGAAAAGGCTAATATATAAAACATTAAATGTCTCTGATGCTGTTAGTTGAACCTGAGACAATAGTTTGATAAAAAGAAAGTAAAGTAAATCCTTAAATGTCAATCTAGAAGACATTTGTTGAATATGTTTGACTTTTGGTGCTGGTATAATGGTATTTGTCTTTTTAGTTGACTAAGTTCATAAGATTTGAGTAGAGGTGCCAAATTTACAAAATAGGAGAAAATTTTTACAGTTCAGATTTGTCCAAATTTGTTGGGTCATTAACATAATTTTGTTTGATATAGAATTCCTTAAATTTGTATCTAGACATTTGTTGATTATAGGTTTGTTTTTAGTTATCTAGTCTATGGTGATATATATGTTCTAGCATTACATGTTTGACTTTTGCCCATGATTTTTGACTTTTTGGTAACTAGATATATAGGACGAGTAGAGGTGACAAAAATGTATAATAAATAAAAAGAAACTATAACGGAATAAAACTTGCCCAAATGGATTGGGCTGAATATAGTTGTTAATATATATAATTTTCAAAGTATTATTATACTAAATTACATATAAAGTTATATTCTAAAAATAATTGTATAATAATTTCTGTTGTAATGGCTCTACTTTAGTAATGAAAAAAACCCCTAAAATTAGAACAAAATTATTTTAGTTAGGATTAAGACTAACAGAATTATTTTATTATTATTTTGCACAAGCAGTTGTAACCTTAAAACCCTAAAATTATTACACCATAATTGTAGGACCAATGATTGTACCATAAGACTACCCATAATGGGTGATCATTTAAAGTTTGGTCACTCCTGCCACCTCTGCGCCACATCAGCTTTCTCTCTCCTGATCAAACACATGACCACACAGCGACCATTAGCCCGTAATGGGTGACCGTTCGAATTTTTTTTTTTTGTTTAATTTAAATTTAAATTAAGAGCAATACATTAATAATAAAAAATAACATTACATTAATAATAATAAAAAACATTACATAAATTAATTAAAACGTACTAAAAAAAAAAAACTAAAAATCCAAATTATATTTGGCCTTGATTTTTGCTTTCCTCGCCAAAACTCACTCAAGCTTTTTGCCGGTGAAGTGGTCATGCGGTTCATTGTAGAATTTCATGTGCTTGAGCTCTTGGTTATCTTTTTGAATCTCCATGAAATCAGTTAAAGAAGCTTTGCGGAAGTCAAAAAATTCTTCTGTGGCCTCTTTCCAATGCCCGACTAGTTGCTGAGCCATAGGCGGTTCACCGACATCTGAACCTTGTTGAAATGATGATGACGATGCCGCTGCTTTCTTCTTCGCCTTGTCCCGCCCCATTGGTCGAGGGGGTGCAACTTCCACTTCTTCATCATACTGATCCTCACCACCGGCCCCTGAACCTTGAGCAGCTGATGATGACGACGTCCTTGATTTTTTTCCACTCGACCCCTGAACATTGAGCAACTGTTTTGGGTATTCAACCTCCTTCCACTTTGGATGGTCCTTCAACAATCTCCAGCACTCCACCTCTGTGAACTCCCCTGTATGTTGAGCCCTAAATTCACTACAAGCTCGCTCGTACAAAATTTGGTCGTTCGCCCCACTTGGGTTTCTTCGTACGAGGTTGTCATAAATATAACAAAAGTTTGCAATTTTAGGACGAAGCCTACTCTTCCACTTGCAGTTAAGTGAGTCGTATGTTCGGTTCGTCTCACCCATTTCGCTCGTAAAGTAAACTAACACATCCTGCCAAAATCCAGTGCGCACCCTGTAGTTCGCCTTAACGACATTTTCGGAAGTGTTGATCCAAGCCTTGCATAAGGCTACCTCTTCGCCCGTCGACCATGTCGCGCTTCCGCCGGTCACCCCTTTGTCGGTGGTTGACGCCTTTTTGGTACCTTCTTTTTGGTTGGCGCTACAACGGGCTCGTCGGAAGACGCGGAAGACTCAACGTTGAGGGGAGCGGCGGGAGTGGCGGGAGTGGCGGGGGAACCACTTTCTGTTCGTGGTTGGTAGTCGTAGTGGTCGAGGCCGGCGAAAGGATCAAAACTTTGATGGTCCATACCAAAATAATTTTGGTATTGTTGTGGTGGTTGTTGATATTGTGGTGGTTGTTGATATTGTGGTGGTTGTGGTCGGTATGGTTGTTGGTAGTAGGGGGAGAAAATGGATTATTTTGATAACCTTGTGGGATTGGTTGACTTGTTTGGTGTACGAAAGTTGGTTGTTGAAAGTTGATTGTGGGTGATTGAGAGGGTGTGGGAGTGTTTGTTTGACGTCGAGATTTTGAACCCTTGCCTTTGTTCTTGGAGGAAGACATTTTTAGAGAGGATGAATGAGAGAATTGAGTGTGTGTTTGAGTTTAGAAAGAAATGAGAGTTGTGATTTATTTGGTAAAAGAATTGGGTATTTATAGGGTAAAAAAAGGGGTAAAAATTTAATTTGAAAGGGTATTTTAGCCGTTGGAGGGGTTGAAGGTTACCGTTGAACGGTCGACTTGAACGGTCGAGTAGTCGACCGTTGGAGGAGGGCGACGCGTCGGGGAGGGCCGGGTGTAACGGGGGGGACGCGTCGGGGGTATCGAGTTGGCGGGTCGCGACCGACTTCTTGGTCGTCCGATACGGATGGTCTAATAAGCTGAAGAACCACTTTCATATGTACATATCATCAAAATAATAATTCAAGAAACATCACTTTCTGATTAGAACCAAAATTAATTAAATAAAGTTAAAAAAAATAAAAAAATCTTCTTCCATTTCACATCTCAAATTGACAAATTATATTAAAAGTTTTGATCTTGCCCTTCATATACCTGACCATTCTCCCCCCACTCCATAAAACCATCACCATTTTTCATCACATTTATGATTTAATTTAGGATTTTTTTTCCTTTAAATTCAAATCAATTCAATTATTGTCACCACCCATTATATTGTTCAAAAGGGGAAGCATCTTTCACTCTCTTCACCCCACCCCATCCCACCCCCACCTCCAATAGTGTCTATCTTTAGGGTTTTAGACATCAATTAATGCATTTTTGTTTTCTATTTAGTCTATTTGAATTGACACCCACTTGAAATTCTATACCCATGTGGAGCTTTTGTTCATCTCTACCTTAAAATTCTCAAATTTCCCTAAAAAAAATCATCTTTTCTTTTTTATCCTTTTGATTGTTGAAGATGCCAAGACCTGGACCAAGACCATTTGAATGCGTAAGAAGATCTTGGCATAGTGATAGACATCAACCCATTAGAGGTTCAATCATTCAACAAGTTTTTAGGTAAATTTGTTAATTTTGATGATTAATTCTTGTAAAGTTTTGATTTTTATTATTGGGTTTTTGAAATAATGCACTCCATGTGTTTGATCAGACTTGTACATGAAAATCATAGTTCTGGAACTAAAAAGAACAGAGAGTGGCAAGAGAAATTGCCTGCTGTTGTGTTGAAATCTGAAGAAATTATGTATTCTAAAGCAAATTCCGAGGTACCCATCTTGAATTATTTTGTTAAATCTTCAAAAGTTAGTATTTTTAATCTAATCATATGATTGAAACAATATAATTAGGCTGAATATTTAGACCCTGAAACATTGTGGGATCGGTTGAATGATGCCATTGATACCATAATCAGGAAAGATGACACCATGGAAAATGGTGAATTCTTGCCCCCTTGTGTTGAAGGTAACCGCCATTTTCACATTCTTGAAAAACATGAAACCAATTTTATTTTATTTTTATTTTTTATTTTTTTTCATTTTGGGAAGTTTTCACATTCTTATGATTTGGGGAAGGATCAGATAAAAAGCATCCGCAGTGCAGAAAGCGTAAAAAAAACATGTTTTTCTTACACTGTCTGCACTAAGGATGCTTTTTACAGGTCCCACCCCTTTATGGTTTTCAGCTGCCCTTAATTTGGGATGTGTTCCTGTAAAGTCATCAAGAAGTCAAAGAAACGTTAATACAAGAAGCTATCTAAGCCCAAGAAACCAAGATTCGGGTCAAAATGGTCAAAGACCGAATGTTGTGGACCGAACAAATACATTTTCAGAAGCTAATAACATTACAAGGCCAAATTACACGGCTACCCCTCGTGGTTCTTCTTTTTATCCACCATCTTTTCAAAATTTGCCTAAACAAATGATGTCATTTGAGAACAAACCTTCTTCGATTTACCCGTTATACCATGGTTTCCATTTTCAACCTCAAGTACCCCAAACGGGCTTTTATAATCCTCACCAAAATTCGAATAAAATCATTGTTGGTAGGCCCGTTTACCAAGCAGCCCGTGAGAATATACCTTCTTCTCAAACGGGCTGTCCCGAAAGATTATTTTTATTTGATAAAAATGAAAACGGTTCAAAGAAAGAATCACGACCCGAATTGGAGGAATGTGACTTGTCTCTAAGGTTGGGTCTTGTTTCGAGTAACGATAAAGGGTTGACTTTTGTTGAGGATGTTGACTCAGGTCAAAGAAGTTCAAAGGAGTTTTCTTTCTTTCCTTTGAATTCAGAGGCTAAAGAAGTTGAGAATTTAGATGTTAGGAAACGAAAAACCGTAGAGAAATCACAACGTTGTATGCATTTAGAGCCGAATTTTGAGCAAATTAAAAGACGAGGTTTGTAGATATTGAATTCGTTATGTTTTTTAATATGCAATATTCTTTGAAATGAAATGATAAAGTAAGTCTTTATATAAGTTATAAGATGAATATTCACCTTTTTTATGATCATATGTTTGCTTAATCTAGGGGTGGCGATTTGTATTAGGTTAGTGGGTCAGATCCAACCCGTTTAACTAAACAGGTTAGTGGATCTAACCGTCTATCAAAACAACAACCTTGAGAATGACCCATTTTTCAATAATGTGGATATTTGTGACCCCTAACTTAATCTTGGATTAAATTAGCATACTCACAATCAATGATCCAATTAAAAGGACCAAAACTAGAATATTATATATGGTTATTTGGATGTTGGTCGTTATCTTTAAGATGAGTAGTAGGTGGGTGGTGAGGGTTGTCATTCATCTCGTGATGTCTATCTCTCATTAGCACATCTCGCTTTCAGGTCCACCACATGCATTGTCGTGTTGTACATTGTGCATAAAAATCCAAACACGTTGCATACGGACATGACAAATGCATGAGGCTAGAAAAGGACCATAGATTTGGCTTGCAACGATTTGTCATGTCGTTAGTTTCATCATACATTTTATGTCACATGTATTATATTTGAGTCATTTGAAAACTATGTAAACTATATTTGTGAAGTTTGTTGTTTGAGAAATAATATTGACGACTACCTACCTTATGTTGAAGTAAAAGATGACATGTTAGAATAGAAAAAATGTATTTTATTTGCAAAATTTAAATTTTCATATGAAAGGCTTCAGTGAGTGATAACTCATCCGTACGCAAGAAAAGAAAAACATAAAACTAAACTTGTATGTTTAGAACAACTACGTGAACCTAACACACGAAAGAGAAATAAACGAAACGAGTTGAAGATGTCTAAGCAAAAACAAGAACCGGCCCAATCTAAGACCAGAAAATCAGCCCGGATGGCCCATTATGTTGGAATTGCAGCATCAAACATTTTTCAGAAATTTATGATTTTGATTGCTTGGAACACTCTGAAGTCGTGAAACACTTTCAGGTTAAAGTGTTTGATGTACTATCGAAATCCTTAATCAAATAAAATCATAGGGAAAAATAGAACAGAAAATCGACTGCATGTTAGGATTGAATGTACTAGAGCACAAAATGACCAAAAACAAGATGTATCTCTTGTCTGCAAAAACCGACATTGAAGTGCCATAAGGAAGTTAAAACTGACGAAAACCACCAAGAAACATTGCCCCTTGGAACTAGTTGGGGTAGATCAACTGGCCATCAAGGGAATCCTTGGAGATTTTCCTTCACAAGGTCTCGAGTTCGAGTCTTGTTGAAGGCATCCTCAGGAGAATAAGGTGGTGGGGTTTATTCCCCATAGGTAGAGGGTTCGAGGGGAAGACATACTGCCCCTTGTGGATGTCACTATCTATGCTCGAACCACTAACTTACTAACTGATATTCAAAAGAAAAAACACTGCCCCTTGGACGCCGCCAGGGGGCGCTGCCACCGGACCACTGTCAAGACACTGTGTTTTAATCAAAATGAATTTAGACAAGTATCTACACAATCTTTACTTGTTCAACATTAATTAAGATTCCTTTTAGACAACAAGTTTATTCCGTTACATTTAAATCACATTGGTTAAACAAATCGCGAAACACATTTAACAGGAAAATAAATCGCAAATAGAAAGGAAAAACAAAAGACAGTTACCATCACAGTGTGAACGATGGACTTCAAAAAGTTGTCACATATAAATTATAATGTGTTAAAGCTCAAATCGTGGGATTTTCTATAGACTAAAATATAACCATAACTTTTAAAAACATAGTTTGAACTAGTCTTGGGTACGTGTTATGTCAAATCAAATTGATATTTAAAAGAGAAACTGTAGCCAGTCAAGATTTACATAACGAATTTAAATAATATTTTGATCAAAAAAGGAACCTTTTTAAATAACTTAATTAGAGTAAATTACAGTAATTATCTATGTGGTATTCTGCATTTTTATCCTTGTACTTTTTTTTCTCGGAATTAATGTGCTAGAACTTTTCGTTTTTTATAAGAAGCGATCAACTATTCCATCATCTCAATAAACTGAAATTTATAGGTATACACTATATTTATATGGAAAATGATAATGACAGCCCTAAGGGCTGTCACTAAGACGTCAAGACACGCATCAAAAACTTGTACAATAATCAATAACCGCCTCCTGCATTTTAGGAGTCAACCCCCACTACTGAAAGTACAAACGATTTATGCACGTAATCACCTCTTAATGACCGCCCTAAGGGCTGTCATTAACAAAACCCTATTTATATATGTGATACAACTATTGTTGTTAGTTACATCAAATTTTCTAACAAATTTTCATTATACATTTTAAATGATTTGACCATTTATTCAAACTCCGTAAGATTAATAAATAAAAAATATGACACCACGATTATTAAAAAAAAATCAGTGGCTCTTTCTTATTCCAAAGTTGATTTGGCAACATCTAATAATTAGTTCAAAACACTTCTTTCCTCATTAAGCCAAAAAGAAAAATGGTATAGTTGACAAAGTTAAAGGGCGTGTTTGATTACTTCTGAATTGGGCTATTCAAACCTTATGAATTGGGGGTGTTTAAGGCTTAACCGGATCACAAACAGTTTCTAGGTGGATTGGGTCAATGGTTTTGCCAAAAACTCGTCAGGTCGCACTAGGTTGTTACTCAACCCGTTCTCTTCCCCGGGTCCTAGGTAAACCGGGTTGAACTAACCAAGTCGACCCAAGTTTTAGAACATTGGTAAGAGGTGATTGTGTTTAATAACTAAAAGTAGAGCATCTGAATAGTTCTAAATCTTCTAAATCATTTTTTTGTGGCAATGCCACCTTTCCGATTCAGCAGCCATCTTTTCCTAAATTGCCCACAAATATATCATAAGTACTGATATAGAAACCTAATTTATCAACCTAATAATTAATCTAACAAATAGATTAAGACAAGCTGCAAAATAAAAGATTAATATGGAGAAAAGAGAAAATAAGTAAAACATGTGTCAATTTTTAAATGCATTAGATTGAGTTTTAGGTTAATATATTAGGTCTCATGTCATTTTCGTATATCATTCCACCTTTTTTTCAATATGAACAATATAAATGATTTATTATTTAACGTTCAAGTAAATCAAATTTGGAGGCCCGAATAATGGATTTTGGGCCCACATGTTTGGTCCATTGAAAACTGTAAGTGGGCTACTCTTATACCACGGAAATAATTCCCAATTAAAAGTTACAACTATTCTTAGTCTGTGACTCTGTTAAATATGTCACCACTTTTTCAACGATTCTATCTCCCTTTATATATGGAGCCTGCATTTGATTAGAATTTGTCCACATATCCTAATAGCGACTTCTGATTGGCCGGTTTTGATGATGTGTAATTAGACTAAATGCCACATGTCAAACACACAACAATTTAAAACAATATCAACCAATAAATTCCGGTTCCATATATTTCGTTTCCATATATACCGGTATATTTCAAAAATTAAATGAAAATATGGAATCAGTTTTAAGTAAATCGCCAAAATCATTAAAACCATTAATATAAATCATTCAAACACAAGTATATATGCATGTATAGGACACGTATAGGACACGTATGAAACAAATATAGTTACATATTAAACAAATTTTATACCTAACATAAACCCGTATTCCTAATGTTTTATCATTATTTTTATAGATTTTCAACCTCTGGTGTATAAATACTATTTTATGTGATTTTTTTTACATTTTTTTCAATTTGTTTTTTAAATATAAAATAGTAAATTATACACCATCTTTAGAATTTTAACGATAAATATGTTGATTTATAAGGTTAGATTGAAGAGAGAAAGTGTTTTAGTGGTGAAATAATTGATAATAATACTATTTTATTAAGTGGACCCCTCAAATTTGAGAAATGAGAATTTTTTTATGGTACAAAATTTGGAGAAATGAGAATTTTTTTGTGGGACGGATGGAGTATCATTTATTTATGTATCAAAATTTGTTTCTCATCATTACAATTATGGGTGACCCGAACAACCCGATCGGGTTAACCCGACAACCCGACTCCGACAAACCTGAATCCTTATCGGGTCGGTTTCGGGTTAGGATTTTTTCACCTCAAACCCGACGGACCCGACCCGATAAGAGCTCTAACCCGACTCGATAACCCGATAGGCACCCCTTGGATTAGTATGTTATTTAAACAGTATCAATATTTTGTTATGTTTCTATATCTTTCTCGAAACATGCCCGCCCATTCGGGCGGGCTTTGAAGCTAGTTATTATATGTACCAATTAGCTAATTAGGGTATGTGTTCCTCATTACAACTCTTACAAATTTGGCATTTTTGGGCAATAGTCTTTAGTTTTCGTGTATGATAAGTGTCTTACCAATTTGTGGCTATCTAAAGTATAAAAAACAACAGTATTTTATTTTCAAAATATAAATGTCCATAGATTAGATTTTTTTTTCTAGTCTTGCAACATATTTCCCAATTCTTGTATAAGACAGCTGATTTATTAAGTTTAAATATTCAAGAGACTCCCATGCATGTGATTTGGCTTTCATTAGTTTAAAGCATTCGAAAAATAGCAATAAAGAAAAACTTCAAATTCAGGAATAATTTATACTATACTTTAGGGAAAGTTAACTTTATCATTGTTATATACCGTGAAAGATGCCAAAAGACTAAAAAGTGGATCCCATATCCTAAATTAAATTCTAATTCCTTCGATAAAACTATAAAAGGTCGAGTTCAATGATCATTGTCAAATTAGTAAATTACTCGATCTTTATAAATATAAAACTTAATTACTTTATTATTAGTTCAAAGTGGTGGACAATCTATGATTATAAAAACGTAAATATCATTTATGATCATTGAACTTTGTGAATTTGATCTGATATTTTTTTTAACTACAAATCATATTCTACTCCTAAATATCATCTATGTCCATTATGGGACTCGAACCCTCAACCTTATGGATGTGGGGCAAACACCTTACCACAAGGACAATGACCCTTTGGTAATTTGACCCGATATAGGCAATATATTCAAAGTTATGTAGTACAAAATAGTGAAATACAAGTAATTATAAGCAAACAAAAATTCAAAGAAAAAAAATACTTAAACACGTATAGCAGGTAAAAATTTGGCTAAATGTAGATATTGGGAAGAAAGGCAATTTCGTTGATTATCTAGACACTTTTTTAAGTATATTAGACTACCTGGGTGACCAAACTTTGGTCACCCCTGCCACCTCTGCGCCACATCAGCTTTTTCTCTCCTGATCAAACACATGACCAGACATCGACCAATAGCCCGTAATGGGTGACCGATCGATAATTTTTTTTTAATTTTAATTTAAATTAAAAACAATGCATTAATAATAAAAAATAACATTACATTAATAATAAAAAAAAACATTACATAAATAAATTAAAACGTACTAAAAAAAAACTAAAAATCCAAATTATATTTGGCCTTGATTTTCGCTTTCCACGCCAAAACCCACTCAAGCTTTTTGTCGGTGAAGTGGTCATGCGGTTCATTGTAGAATTTCATGTGCTTGAGCTCTTGGTTATCTTTTTGAATCTCCATGAAATCAGTTAAAGATGCTTTGCGAAAGTCAAAAAATTCTTCTGTGGCCTCGCCAAAACCCACTCAAGATTTTGAAGCTTTGCCTTTATTCTTGGAGGAAGACATTTTTGTAGAGGGTGATTGAGAGAGTAGAGTGTGTGTTTGAGTTTAGAAAGAAAAGAGAGTTGTGAATTATTTGGTAAAAGAATTGGGTATTTATAAGGTAAAAAAAGGGTTGTTGGTTTAAAGATTATGGCCGTTGGAGAGGGGATTGGAGCCGTTGAACGGTCGACTTGAACGGTCGAATAGTCGACCGTTAATGCGGAGGACGCGTCGTGGAGGCGGAGGTGGCCGGTCGCGACCAAACCTTTGGTCATGCATTACGGGTGGTCTTACTACATGATATATCAAATTCGCGAGTTGGATGGTTATAAATGACATTTGTCCATTATAAAACCCGATAAAACATTACTTTTATATAATAGATCAAGAAACTAGAATTTTAAGATATATTGGAACCTTGAAGTTAATAGTTTAAAATCAATATATTGTATATCTGATTTGGGTTGATACACTTGCAGAGTTGCAGTTTGGTTCCTTTTATTTTGTGAAATTACGCGAGTTAATTAAAAAAGGGTGTGATACGTGAGAATAAGACCACTTTGGAATCAATTCTCTTTATTTTTTATATCCTTTTTCATGACTATATAGCCTTGAAAATAGAATAAATCCACGAGTTAAAAGGCAATAATATAAAAAGTGAAATTTATTGATATGAATCATAATCAAGAACATAATTTAAATCCTTACACACATGAGAAAAATCCAGAAAAATTAATCACTCACAACAGTGTAATCTCTCCAACTAATAATCGAGAAAAAATAATTAACAATATCAATTTAGTAAAAGAAAGCTACAACAACGGCAAAGAAAGTGACCGGAAGCACTGCGGTGAAAGATCGGGCAGCGGTGCTAGGTGATGGTGGAGTAGGAGTGGTGTCACCGGCGGGAGAGATGGAACTGCCTGGAGGAGATGCACCGGGAGCGGAAGGTGATGGTGGGCTAGATTCTGCCGATGATGGTGCCGGAGAAGGGGTAGGTGGTGCGGTTGTGGAAGGGCCAGGGGCGGGGGTTGGGGTGGTGGTTGGTGGTGACACCGGTGCGGGTGTTGGTGTTGGTGTTGGGGTTGGTGTAGCTGTAGGAGGAGAGACGGTGGGGGTGGCTGCCGGAGGAGGTGAGGTGGGGGCGGCTGCTGGTGGGGTAGTTGGGGCGGCGGCTGCAGCGACGACGTTGATGGTCAATTTCTGACCAATTTGGCAATGTGTTCCAACGGTGCAGATATAGTAATGGGTGCCGGCGGTGGCCAGGCGGAGGGTGGCGGGGCCGGCGGTGGTGAGGGAGATGGGGTTTGTGGTGGTGCATGGGCCATACGCCGCTTGTGATACTTCAGCCACGTTATGCAAGCCGGTGGTGAAGTTAAAAACTGCAATCGAGAATTATTAATCAATTAAACGAAATCCATAATTATTTAGTCAAACTCAGACAACTAAAGTCAATTAAATTAAATTAAATTAATAAATAAATCACACGAACTTTAAAAAAGCAACACCATTATTCATCTTTACTATTTTTCAACTAAAATAATAGGAGTAGGTTTGTTTGCATGTGACATCTATATTCCATTTTATAAATGTAAAAATATTATATTCCAAAGTTAAACCACTTTAATTAGTGGCATGTTCCAATAATATTTGAGAAAATAAACTATTATGTAAAATATAGAGTGTTGCCGGACGGCGGTTTAAAAGACTTACGAAGAGAATCGCCGACGGAGAAGTTCTGTTGAGAAGCCCAGGTGGCGTAGGCGCCGGCGGGAGGAATGGTCCAGCCCAAGGAGCCTCCGACGACATGTGTGGTTTGAGCGATGGAGTCATGAATCTGCATGGCTGCAACCATCATCACCATAAACACCACCATGCTTGACTTTACTCCGGCCATTGTGTTCTTTGAAATAATAATTAATATTCTCAGGTCGCCCCTAATTTCTCTCTCTGAAATAGTTTTAAATTCTCTCTCTAGATTATTAGGCTTTTGAGGTAAGTGTTATGGGAAGGGTGTGTGTATATTTATAGGTAAAGTTATGGAACGTTGGGGGGAAACCGTGTTAAAAAGAGTACAAATCGATTTTGGTGATGATGTTATAAGAATATTATTATAAATATATGGATTTCCTGTAGCACAAAGTAATGATAAAAAAAATATTTATATTTTACAATCTTTAGGTAAAGGCTCATGTATAATTTTTTAGATATTATGCTACAATCCTTTGAGTAAATATTTATAAAATGGTTAAGAATTTTTTTGAAAATAGTAATAATAATAATTAGGTCGTGTAGATCACAAATATAAAATTGGCTACCTCAACGAGCATTATAAGAAGGAAAATGATAATGACAACCCCAATATGATCTTACGACACGCATAAAAAACTTGTACAATAATAAATAATCGTCTCTGCATTTTAGGATTAAATCACCATCAATAAAAGTACAACCGTTAATAACATCTTTAATGACAGCCCTAAGGCTATTATTAACAAAACCCTTATATGAAACCTTTTAAAAAAGCTTTTTAGCTTTTTCACTTTGAGACACAGAAAGTCGAATTAAAGTTTACGGATTGACATTTTAGCGCATAATTTAGTTACATGAAAATACATATGTATTAATACATAAGGAGTTTATTCTTCACTTTAGGAACATAAACTCATTATTATGTAGAGAATTATGATCAAATGATTAATTACTAAATATTCGTGAGAAACACACAACACTAGTAAACGGAGAGGGAATGTTGATCAAGTTGCGTGAGGAAAATTGAATATTTAACTCTCATTTATGCCAATTAACAGATATTCTCATGATTATTTTCAGGTATTTTTCTGTGATCATCTTAAAGTATTTTGCAAATAAGGTTTGAACTCCTTTTTGCAAGAAACAAACTGATCCTTAATTATTATTTTTAATTTTGATAGATAATTTTTTGTATCTGCATAAATATATACTTCTTTCGTCCCTTAATAAAGTTCTTATTTCTAATGGACACAATTTTTTAGGAGATAGATAGTGGTGGGGTCATTGGTAATAAATCTGATTAAAATATAAGATTATTTTGGAGAGTGACGGTGTTTTTAAGAGATAGTTAGTAGTGAAGTACATTATAATAATATTATTTTATTGAGTGGATCCTTTTAATATGAGAAATAAGAACTTTATTTTGGGAAATGTTTTGAGAGAAATAAGAAAAACAAATGACTCGAAATGTGGAGAAGGGGGTGATGGTGGAAGGTGACCTGAAAGTTGAAAAGAGAGGTGTAAGATGACGTTGACCCATTATGATGTTTGAAGTCAAGATTGTGAATTGGTAGCCGTGGTTCGTGGATGGGACCCAACTGCCTCACCGGTCTTAGATTAGGTGGTTTGTTTTGGTTCTTCCTTTGAACTTTTCTAGATTAATAATATATTTCACATTAACCCTTATATTTGTCATGGGTTTACACTTTACACCTGGATTATTGTTATTGTTAAAAAATACAAAGGCAATTCCTTCTTCTTAGATTAATTTTTTATTGATTTGATTTGAAAATTTGTATTGTATTAAACTAAATCTTCATAACTAATCATTCTATCCACAAAATAATTTACATGTAAATTTATTAATTCTATTTCTTAATCTTATATTTTGATTTATACAATTGTATTGATCAAATTAATAATAACATAAATAGGAATATTAAGTACAAATCAATATGATATCTCATTTAATTTATATGGTTAATACTAGCGAGGTTGAATAATCTTGATTAAATCTATGAAAGACGTTACATCTAGGGTATAAGAATTATTAACATCATGAAATCAACCCTAGACTGGTGGCAACATGGTAATTGATGGCGTCTCATACCTCTTCTATTGGCACGCCTCGTTACTCGTTAGTTAGGGGTAAGAGGCTAAACACGTCGGTTGAATGAAGAGGGGATACAGGTGTTTGGTGGGGCCCAAGATACTTAATAGTGTATTTGATATTTTGTGTGTGTGTGTTTTATAATGACGGGCCCAAAAGACTGAAAAGAATGAGTATTGATAGCATGAATATGTTAGTTTGAGTGTTAACTGATTTGACGCTAATTTGACAAAAATTAACAGCGTCAGTTAGGTCACAGTTTAAAGTGGTCTTACAAGGATAATATACCGTATTGGCAGAAGTGTCAAAACTTCAATCTAGACTAAATTTTTATTAATACTTAACGATTAACGCACTCCCCTTAAATCTACATTTTCCTAATTGTTGGAGCAAAACACAGATCAACTTGATACTGATGCTGCAGTTAGTACTAATCATACTTAGTACTGATGGGGCAGAACATGTTATTACTGATGAAGTTGATACTGATGAAGTCTATAACTTAGTTACTACTGATCAAGACATATTGAAGATACTACTGATCAATAGTAGTTACTACTGACGATGGTTTTGGACTTACTACTGATCACCAGACTTACTACTGACGTTGCATATTTACTACTGGTGATTGGTTTTACTACTGATACGCGTTTATGGAACATATCAAGTCCGAGATCTTCTCAGAGATAGTTATAGAATGTAATTCAATGTATATCTTTATAATTCGAATGTAAATCAAGTCCTAGAATAACTAGGGTAAATAGTTTAGCTTCAAGGACTATTATAAATAGTTCCTTACGAATTGTAAACGTACGTGTGTATTGTTAACTCAATAATATACATTGAAGCTTTTTGTGAAACTGTGTTCTTAATACTTTCGCATATTATTTACAGTTCATTGTTCTTAATTTCATTGATATAGTGTTGATCCGCTGCAACTTCTATATTCAATTAGATCTAAAGTGTTTATTAACTTCTCTATAGTTAATCGATCCTGACAAGTGGTATCAGAGCTTATTGGTTCTAGATCTACTATTTGTTAAGAACAACAAAAAGTTTTAATCTTAAAAACATACACATTATTAATCATGACTGATAATAATGAAAGCACTCAGGCCAACAAAATTCCTATACTCACTCCCAACAACTTTGGGATGTGGAAGAATCGTATTAAGCAATACATGCTTATTACAGATTATTCTATGTGGGAAGTTGTCCTTGAAGGAAACAAAACTGGTCCTGGTCAAGCAAGCAGCTCTGCAACTGAGGCAGACAAACTTAAGTGTGAGAAAGAAAAGAAGGACAAGGGAATCGAACTCAAAGCTCTAAGCACTCTCCTACTGGCCATTCCTAACGATTATCAACATCTCTTTGTTGAGTATGATGATGCAAAGGTGCTATGGGAAGCACTGGAGAAGAGATTCGTTGGGACCAAGAGCACCAAGAGGAACATGAAGTCTGTTCTCAAACAAGACTTTGAAAACTTCAAAGGAAAACCCAATGAAACACTCACTCAAGTGTTTGACAAATTCAACAAGCTAATTGGTGAACTTAACCAGGTCGGGGTTAAGATGGATCAAGAAGATGTCAACATGAAGTTCCTAAGATCTCTTAGTGAAGAATGGGTCATGTATACAGTGGTATATAGACAAAGAGATGCTCTAGAAGAAAAAGAGTTGGATGAACTCTACAATGATCTCAGAGTATTTGAAACTGAGGTAAACCAAAAGAACCCTTCTATTTCTTCTAATAATGCTGCATTTGTCTCTAGTACAGGTCAAGGTCAGGAAACCTTCACAGGAAAGGCTGCAGATTCTGAGGATGCTGCAAGAGAATCCTTCTTCACTAGTCATGTACATACTGCACTGATTAGTGATGACTTGGAACAATTGAATCCAGATGATCTTGAGGAGATGGATCTTAAATGGCAGATGGCTATGCTGAGCCTAAGGACCAAAAGATTCTTAAAAAGGACTGGTAGGACAAGCCTCAACTTCAACAAAGGTGACAAAGCAGGATTTGACAAAACTAAAGTCAAATGTTACAACTGTAACAACCTTGGTCACTTTGCAAAAGAATGTCCTCAGCCAGACAAAAGATCAAAATCAACTGCTCTTGTTTCACAACAAGGACAAGGCTATGACTGGAGCTTCCAAGCAGAAGAGCATACTCAAAATCAAGCTCTCATGGCCTTTACTGACAACAAAACTGAGGTAAAACCTAAACCTTGTACTTCTGAATGTGCTAAAATTGTTAAAAACTTAGAAAAAGAAAACACTAAACTAAATGAAGATTTAGCAAAAGCAGTCAGAAGAAATCATGAATTTGATGGTGTGATTACTGATCAAGAACATCAAATAAAGGTGTACCAGATGATTGATCAAAGGATAAAGGAAGAATTGATTCAGGCTGTGGATGAGAAAGAATTTTATGAACTAAAAAATAAAGAATTAACAAGTAAATTAGAAGAATGTCAACTTGAAATTGAACAAAATAAATTAACAATTAAAAAATTTGAAAGAAGTACTAAAATTCTTGATGAACTAACTAATAATCAAACTACAGAAAAAGTTGTTCATGGGGTGGGATATCATGCTGTTCCACCTCCATATAAAATCATTCCACCACTTAAAAACAGTTCAGAAAGAATCATTAATGAATTAAAAACTGAAAATCAAACTGAATCACATAATGAAACATCTGAATCAAATGATTCTTCTGATGATGATCAATCAATTGAATTTACAATCTCTCAAACTGAATCACCAAAATCAATTGATACAAGTTTTCACACAGCTCAAAGTCCAAATGAATCTCCTAAATATGATGCAGAAAATATACCCAAAATTCTAAAAAGGGGAAACCAAAGAAATAGGAACCAACTCTTAGAACAAAGAAAAATCATAAAGGCTCAAGATAATAAATTAAAATGTGTTATCTGCAACAAAGTGAACCATTTAGCAAAGGATTGTCACTTCAATCCAATAAACTGCAAAGAATTAAAGGAATTTAAGATCTTTAAAGAAAATGCAAAAACCCAAAAATTAAAAGATACTACTGGTTCTTCAGTAGTAAATAAAAATAAAAATCCAATTAATGAAACTCCAAGATTTGGAAGAAGTGCACCAAGATTTGTGCAAAACAGAAGAGTTGGAAGCCCAAAGAACAGCAACTACTTCAAGAACAATGGAAAATCCAATCAAAATAAACAATATTTTAAGTTTTCAAACACCAGTAAAAACTTTAACAACTTTACTACTGGTGTTAACCCTAATTATAATGCTGTATGGTACCAGTACAAGAATACTACTGGTAAAAACCCTAATTACAAAAATACTACTGCTCCCAAAACAACTTTCAAAAATACTACTGGTTTCAACCCTAAAAACACTACTGGTCAATCTAAAAATGGTAAGTACCAAAATACTACTGGTCCATCAGTAGCAAAACATTCAAAAGCTAGAAATCATGGGTATAAACCAAGATCAGTAGGAAATTATCACACCAGTAATGCTTTCAAAAGGGCAGTAGTAAAACAAAACACCAGTAATAAACAAGTATGGGTACCAAAAATGTTTAAAGTTAAATCCCCAAAAGCTTATTTCTCAAAGGATGAACCCAAGACATATAGAGCTTGGGTTCCCAAACTTAACTAATCCTTTACTCACTTGTGCAGAGCATTCAGATTACAGAAGAAGGAAGAACAAGGCATATTGATAGTGGATGCTCAAGG
The DNA here is from genome assembly GCA_963853835.1 of Calendula officinalis. Taxonomy (NCBI): domain Eukaryota; kingdom Viridiplantae; phylum Streptophyta; class Magnoliopsida; order Asterales; family Asteraceae; genus Calendula; species Calendula officinalis. The sequence continues at coordinate 72,347,217 of OY970829.1, read as the reverse complement.
CACATGACTGGAAATCTGCAAATTCTTAAAGATTTCAAGTCATTTGATGGAGGATATATGGCATTTGGTGAGAATCCACAGGGAGGTAAGATTACAGGTAAAGGTACTGTTACTAATGGCAAAATTACCTTTGATGATGTATTTTATGTAGCTGAACTGAAATACAATCTTGTCAGTGTGTCTCAAGTTTGTGATAAAAAGAACAAAATTCTTTTCACAGACATTGAGTGCATCATTCTTTCTCCTGATTTTATTTTAGATGAAAAATATGTTGTTTTAAGAACTCCAAGGAGAAACAATGTGTATTGCCTGGATATAGGGGGAGAACTCATTTCTTCAAATGAGGTCAACTGCTTTATATCCAAGGCAAACACCACTGAATCAGAACTATGGCATAGAAGGATGTGTCACACTAATTTTAAAAACATGAACAATTTAGTAAAAAGAAATCTAGTCATGGGACTACCTCAAAAACAATTCATGTGTGATCATCACTGTGTTGCATGTCTAAAAGGTAAACAACACAAGACTTCTCATAAGTCCAAAACTGTGAACTCTATTTCTGTTCCTTTACAGCTCTTACATATGGACCTCTTTGGACCTACAAATGTAATGAGTATTGGAAAGAAACAATATTGTCTTGTTATTACTGATGACTTTTCCAGATATACATCGGTTTTCTTTCTCAGGACAAAGGATGAAACAAGTGAACTCATAAAGAACTTAATTGTCAAACTGGAGAACACATCTGATCAAAAAGTTAAAGCTATAAGATGTGATAATGGCACAGAATTTAAAAATGCTAACTTAATTAACTTTTGTGATTTTAAAGGTATTGACAGGCAATACAGCTCACCTAGAACTCCACAATAGAATGGTGTAGCTGAAAGAAGAAATAGAACCATCATAGAAGCAGCAAGATCAATGCTAGCAGACTCAAAATTACCAATTACTTTTTGGGATGAAGCTGTTAATACTGCCTGTTATGTTCAGAACAGAGTATTAATAGTAAAGCCACATTTTAAAACACCTTATGAACTTTTTAATAAAAGAAAACCTTCTATAAGCTTTTTGAAATCATTTGGTTGTCCTTGTACTATTCTGATTACAAGAGAACAAATTGGTAAATTTGACTGCAAAGCTGATGATGGAATCTTTGTAGGATACTCTACTCAAAGCAAATCATACAGAGTATTCAACAAGAGATTAAGGATAATTGAAGAAAGCATCAATGTATCCTTTAATGAAAATGTACCTAATGAACAAGGAAATGGTCCAGATTGGCTATTTGACATAGACAATCTAACCAAATCTTTTAATTCTAACATGGATTTCGATGCAGGCAATTCAATTTGTCACACTCAAAAGAAAGCAACGTCATCTGTTAATACTAGTCAAGAGGAGATGAGATACATTGTAGTTAATACTGCTCCAATAGTTAATACTGATGTCAGTAATAACTCAAGTTCTGGAACCAGTAGTAACTCTGAGAATGAGGACAGTAGTAATTCAAATACTACTGATACCAGTAATAGTACTCAAAATACTACTGGTCCCAACAATAACCTAGATTCTCAAGATACTACTGATGCCAGTAACAACAACAATACTACTGATCTCAATGAAGACAATAGCAGTAGTAACTCTGACCAAGATGATGATGAACCAAACTTCAATAACAATGAAGGATCACTAGAAGAACAACTGCCTGAGACAAATGAGTCAAATCTTGAAAATCAACTAGTAGTTGATAAAACTACAACCACAAGGACTCAAAAGAACCATCCATTAGACCTTGTTCTAAGTGATGTTAACTCACCACTTCAAACAAGAAGCAAATTAAATAAAAGCTTAACTGCAAATATGTGTAACATAAGTTTAATTGCTAATGAATGTATGTTTGAATGCTTTCTGTCTCAGGATGAACCAAAGAAAATCCAACAAGCAATGAAGGACTCAAACTGGATTGAGGCAATGCAAGAAGAACTCCTTCAATTTAAATTACAAGCTGTTTGGACACTTGTACCTCTACCCAAAGGAAAAAGAGCCATTGGAACAAGATGGATCTTCAGAAACAAGAAAGATGAAAGAGGTATAGTGATAAAGAACAAAGCCAGACTTGTAGCCCAAGGATACACTCAAGAAGAAGGAATAGACTATGATGAAGTATATGCTCCTGTTGCTAGAATTGAAGCCATAAGAATATTTCTATCATATGCTTCATTCAAGAAGTTCAAAGTCTATCAAATGGATGTGAAGAGTGCATTCCTATATGGGAAGATTGAAGAAGAGGTCTATGTTTGCCAACCTCCAGGTTTTGAAGATCCAAAACATGGTGATCATGTGTTCAAATTGGACAAAGCTCTGTATGGCCTACATCAGGCACCAAGAGCATGGTATGACACATTATCATCATACCTATTGAAGAATAACTTTAAAAGAGGAGCCATTGATAAAACTTTGTTTACAAAGAAAGTCAAAGATGATATACTACTGGTACAAATCTATGTAGATGATATCATCTTTGGTTCAACCAATGATTTACTATGCAAAGAATTTGAAGAACTAATGCAGATTAAATTCAAGATGAGCTCTATGGGTCCAATGAACTTCTTCCTTGGACTCCAAGTCAATCAAAGAACAGATGGTATTTTGATAAATCAATCAAAATATGTCAAAGACATCTTGGAAAAGTTTGATTTGAAAGACAGTAAAAGTGCTAGTACACCAATGGAAACACACAAACACCTACATCCTGATGTTGAGGGGGAGGATGTAGATGAACACTTATATAGATCAATGATAGGTTCTTTGATGTACTTAACTGCATCAAGACCTGACATTATGTATAGTGTTTGTGTGTGTGCAAGATATCAAGCAAGACCCAAAGAACTACACTTGCAGGCTGTTAAAAGAATATTCAGATACTTGAAAGGCAAACCATCACTAGGTCTATGGTATCCACATGATTCACCCTTTGAACTCATAGCCTACACAGATAGTGACTATGGAGGTGAATGTCAAGATAGAAAGTCCACTACTGGTGGATGTCAAGTCTTTGGATCAAGACTGGTGTCATGGCAATGTAAGAAGCAAACAAATGTATCAACATCAACTGCTGAAGCAGAATATGTAGCTGCATCTGCTTGCTGTGCTCAAGTACTATGGATTCAAAACCAGCTTCTAGACTTTGGTATCTCTATCCTTAAAACTCCAATTTTTATTGATAATCAAAGTGCTATTAGTATTGTGAACAATCCAGTAAAACACTCAAAAACTAAACACATTGAAATAAGATTTCACTTTATAAGAGATTCTAATGAAAAGAAATAAATCAAAGTAGTTAAAATCCATACTGATGATCAATTAGCAGATCTTTTTACAAAAGCATTTGATGTAGGAAGATTCAACTTCTTGGTTAGCAGTATTGGAATGATTTTGATAAATTAAAATCTCTCTTAAAATCATGTGTAAAGTTTGTTATAAAAAGTTATTTATTTAAAGTGTTTTACTACTGGTAGATCTGTATTACTGATTGTAGGCATGTGCACAAAATACCACTGGTAGTTTATTACTACTGGTGTGTATTAGGTATACATAAATACTACTGGTGGTCAGTACTACTGGTACTTACATATACTACTGGCCTTGTGTGTTAGTGGTTACTACTGATGTCCATAGTTACTACTGATGTCAAAATCCTTAGTCACTACTGACGTTCGTAGATACTACTGACGTGTTATTACTGATATCTGATTTACTACTGGTCTTTCAAAAGCACAATTACCAAACTAACCCCCATGAAAATAACCGTTATGTTATGATTCGAAGGGCATTTTAGTCATTTTGCAGATTAAATCGAAAGATATAAAAGGCGGCAGTCGATTAATTTAGCATTATCTTCACTTCGATTTGCTAAATTCTCTCGATAAACCCTAGTTTACGATCAAAAACCCTTCGTCAGTAACAAAATTCATTCCTGTTTCTCTTAAAATTCAACAACAATGGCAACTCTAAAATCTTTGAATGTTCAAACCGATCTCAAATACTCAGAATTTCACAATATGTGTGCCTTCCTAAAGAATCCCGACGGCACAAAAGATTTTCGTCCGATCGTCAAATTCTTGAGAAATTCGTATATACAGTTTGCTTTAACTGTAAAACCAAAATCATATCAACAGCACTTGGTGGATTTCTGGACCAATGCTGAGCAAACAGAAGGAACAACCATATCAATGATCAAATCAAAAGTAGATGGAAAGCATATCACAGTAACAGAACAATCAATCAGACACCATCTACAACTACATGACGATTCAGGTATGTTTACTCTTCCAAAGGAATACATTGCTGAAATTTTACAAAAAATGGGTTATGAGGGAAGACTGAATATAGTAACCTTTCAAAAGGGTCTTCTCTCCCCACAATGGAAATTCTTAGTACATACTATTCAGCATTGTATTTCTCCAAAAAGAAGTACTTGGAATGAGTTTAATAAGGCAATAGCATCTGCTGTTGTCTGTTTATGCACAGACCAAGTATTTAATTTTTCTCAAATGATTTTTGAAGGTATGTTGGGAAATCTCAGCTCTTCTAAATTTTTAATGTATCCCAGATTTCTACAACATATAATAAACTGTGAATTACAAAACTTGTCAACTCCTAAAAACATTTTTATACTACCTGAGTTGAACAAGAAAGTTTTCTCAAATATGAGAAAATAATTTACATTTTCGGGCAAGGAAACCCCTCTGTTTCCGAATATGATCAAAGATCAAACAACTATTGGAGAGGGTTCAATCATAGATACAACCCAAATTGAACCTCAACCCACTCCATCACCCCCAAATACAGCCCAAACACCACCCCAACTAGTCACTCAATCACCAACTCAAACAGAAGTCCTGAATGTGTCCCAGGAACTTGATATCAATCTGCAGAGTGCTACTCTTCACTCTGTGGAAGACCTACCAGATAAAACCAAAAATATCTCCACAATTTATCAAAGAAAGAAAATTTCTTCAAAGGACACCAGGGGACACAATGAGTCAAACCCCAGGCTCCAAGAGTTGTCCTCCAAGGAGGAGAGAGGACATGAGGCGAGGGCTTTCACTACTGATGCCCCAAAGGTGGGTGCACAGGACAGTGAAAACATCATTAGGACCCAGACCTCGGCAACTTTGAGTGATGACTCATTTGAGGAGTTACTCAAAGGACCCCGGTGCCAAGAAACCACAAGGGGGGGCATCTCTGCTTCTTCTAGGAAGAAGAGGATGTCTAAAAGACCCAATGAATCACCAAGAAGTGATGAGGGCAGATCTTTTGAATTGATGGATAGGATGGAAAACCTCAAAGCCAATGTACCAGTTAGTGAGCCCGATGATCTTGCTAGATGGAGTGAGGGCAGTATTAAAATCAACCAATTGACGGATAAAGTGGATTCTCTTGAATCCACTGTACAAGATTGTCTCAAGTATCTTACAAATCAAGGGAAAACTATGGCTGCAATGAAAAGACATATGAACACCATCAACAAAAGAATGAGATTCTATGAGCAAAGGCTTCATCAACAAACTAAACTCATCAGAAAATTAAAGAAGAAGATTGATGATAGTGAGGCTCCAACAGTTGAGCTCACTAAGGGGGAGAAGGATAACATACAGACCATGATTGATGAATCAATTGCAGCAGCAGCATCCTCTCTCTTAAATTTAAAAGAAACAAAAGTTGATGAAGGCCCAGAAATGATGGTTACAGAAGATGAACCTACTACTACTGCTACAATGGAAGAACAAGTTGAAAAAGAAATACCAGTAGTAACTCCTACTACTGACATCATAGCAGTAGTATGTCAAGAAGAGGAATTGAAAGCACCAAATACTAATGATGCCCTATCAGTAGTAACTCCTGATATCACACCAGTAGTAACTACTCTGGTTACTACTGAAGAGGAAGAATTACAGCTACCAGAGCTAATCGAAAGAGAAAAATTTGAAATCATCACCAAACCACCTACACCTGATCAACCACTTATCATACCTGACATTGATGATAATGTGAATTGGTTTGAGGTTGATGAGTGCTCACTTCCTCCACATCCAAAAATACTGCAACAAAATGAACTTAAGTTATTTTCTCCTTCTATAGTAATCAATGGTGTGCCTGATATGAAATATATTCCACCTCCACCTTCAGCTCATATTAGAAAGGGAAAAGAAGTATATGATGATGATTACCCAAACAGAGCATTAGGTCACCACATGGTGAATAAAATTAATCATGTCAGATCAGAGAAACAATCAAGATGGAGGATAAAACAGAGAAGATTCTTGGAGAAAGTAGAGATGTATCAAGCCCTTGAGGAAAAGAAAAAGAAGGTTCAAAGTGCAATTCCTGTTCAAACACCTGTTCAAGCAGAAGACAGTCAGATAGAAGCTCAACAGGCAGAATTCAAAAGGCTCAGAAAAGTAGAAGAAGAACACATACAATGCCTTGAATATTTAGTATCTGAATGCAAGAATACTAAAAGTGAATTGACAGATGATGTGTTTGAACAGAAGGCTAATATGATTGAATATCTGAAAACAAAAGGGCATAGTGCAAAGTCATTTGGTAGAATGAAAATGATGACTATAATTGAAAAATATTGCACTGCTAAGAAGAAAGACTTGGCTGAACAAGAAGCTGAAGAAACAAAGAAAGCCAAAGTATTAATCCCAATCAGTCCAAAATTAATCAAGCAAGATAGTATCTCAACTACTGGTGAGCCATCAACAAAGAAAAGAAAGATGGTCTCTCAAGAACAAAGTGCTCAAAAGAAGTCAAAAACAGAGCAAGTAATTCCAGTTCTTGATCTACCAGTTGCTCCCTTACAAAACAATCCTATCATAAATTGGAGAATTTTGAATAATAATGTGATAGAGATCATAAGGGAAGACAAAGTTGTACAGAGATTCACTGGATGGTTACCATTGATCATGTCCTGTTCAAGAAGTGATGTTATTAAATTACTGATCATTGGAAAACCAAGAATGAGAAAGAAATCATGGAAAGAATCTGGAGCTGGATACTTAACAACTATGATAGATGCTGCATTTTATCCAGACAACTATCCAGAACAATTTACCAGTGAAGGAAATGTATATCATTGGAATGTGATTCCAACTGCTCAAATGTACTTCTTTGAAAAATCTGGAAAAGTATGTGAACTGTACTTATATGAGAAAGAATATCCTCACTCTGAGAAGACAATGTATCAGATATTCACAAATACCATGATGAAGCCATACGATGAAGTAATGTTTCAGAACAAATTGAATTATTTTACAAAAAGAAACAGCAAGTACATTATAGCTCAAAGAAAAGCTCAAAATCAAAGAACCCTAGAGAAGAGAAGGAAAGAAGAAGAAGAACAAAAGAAACTTGATTGATTAAAAGATAATCAATAAGTATAGGGGGAGATTGTTGGAGCAAAACACAGATCAACTTGATACTGATGCTGCAGTTAGTACTAATCATACTTAGTACTGATGGGGCAGAACATGTTATTACTGATGAAGTTGATACTGATGAAGTCTATAACTTAGTTACTACTGATCAAGGCATATTGAAGATACTACTGATCAATAGTAGTTACTACTGACGATGGTTTTGGACTTACTACTGATCACCAGACTTACTACTGACGTTGCATATTTACTACTGGTGATTGGTTTTACTACTGATACGCGTTTATGGAACATATCAAGTCTGAGATCTTCTCAGAGATAGTTATAGAATGTAATTCAATGTATATCTTTATAATTCGAATGTAAATCAAGTCCTAGAATAACTAGGGTAAATAGTTTAGCTTCAAGGACTATTATAAATAGTTCCTTACGAATTGTAAACGTACGTGTGTATTGTTAACTCAATAATATACATTGAAGCTTTTTGTGAAACTGTGTTCTTAATACTTTCGCATATTATTTACAGTTCATTGTTCTTAATTTCATTGATATAGTGTTGATCCGCTGCAACTTCTATATTCAATTAGATCTAAAGTGTTTATTAACTTCTCTATAGTTAATCGATCCTGACACTAATTTTATATTAGTACCTTGTTTGTTAAACAACAAGTTGTTAGATAGCCCGCGCTTCGCTGCGGGATTGTAAATCAAGTAGTTTTTTGCTAGTTTTGACGTAGAATATTTGTAAACTATTTTTTTTAGAGTTAGCTTATTTGTTTAGTAATCTCAAGTAATATTAATGCCTAAGTTGTAAAATATTTTAATTTATACTCATATTTATTATTATTTAATAAGAGTTTTGATAATGACAGCCCTAAGGATTGTATCTAAGGGCATTAAAAATGATACAAATAAGTAATTCCTAAGTTTCAGGAGTCGGTTATAGATGGATGTACAAATCATTTATGCATGTCTTATGAACTGTCATTATCAAAACCATATTTAAAACCTCATGATAATCGATATTTCATCCAAAATAATTTAATCAAATATAAAAAAGCAAGTTACTCAACCAAAAGATGCACATTATTTATCTCTCGTGGATATTAATGTATAATCATAATTGTATATATAAAAATAGAAATGAAAAGTCACATAAAAAGGTTCAAGAAGAAACTATATATGTTAGTTATTATGTGTATATTTTATTAATGTAGGGGTTGTAGATAATATAGTTAAAGTATGGGGACTAAACTTTAAATAGCACTAATATATGAATTTGTGATACTTCCTCCGTATCAAAATAAGTGACACACTTTCCATTTTGAGGTGTATTAAAATAAGTGACACACTTTAAAAGCTTTCCTTATTTGGTAAAAAAAATGGGACCCATACCCACAAACTATTTACTTTAATAAAGTGAAATTACCCTTATACCCTTACTTTTACTTTTAAAACTCATTAATATCACATTATTCAAGAAAAGTGAGACCCATTCTCCACTAACTATGTACTTTAATACTCCAATATTTTACCTCAAAAAACGTGTAACCCAAAAAACGTGTAACCCAATTTGTGTGTAACCCAAAAAACGTGTAACCCAAAAAACGTGTAACCCAAAAAACGGAGTATATTTTAACCTCTACTTTAATATTTTACCTCAAAAAACGTGTAACACAATTTGTGTCACTTATTTTGATACGGAGGAAGTATATGAATTTGTGATGAATGGAGGCAAGAGGAACGATCGTTTAAGCTCTAAAAAGTAAATAATAAATAAATAATAACCAACCAATCAAAGTACAATAAATAGTAATATATAATAAAATATTCTACCACAAATGTATTATAAGAAAGAATTAAGAAGGAAAAAGGAAATAACTAATAAGATACTTTTTCAAATATTAGAATATGTCAACGATTTTATTCCAAAATTGCCGCGTGAATTGGCTGGTGCTAACGTAAACCGACTAGTTTGCGTACTAATTTTGACTCTTGCTTGGATGACTAGACTAGTCTACAAGTTTTAAACTCAGAAATAAAGTTTAAGAAAAAGTATTATTAATTCAAATTTCACAGTTAATAAGTATATTTTTCATTTATCAATGGGAGTTCATTTTTGCATCACAACTTTTAATGTATACACTACAATATACAAATTTTAATACTAACTATAAAATCTCTTAATGCAACAGTTGTGGTATATACATTAAAAGTTATGGTGTATAAATCACTAACTTTTATCAATATGTTACTTATCTAATGGTATTTGTAAAAATTACTTCGTATAAGATATTGCCCATGATCAATATATAATGAGTTCAAATCATGGACAAATGATGTAAATTAGATGTCATTTAAAAAATAAAATAAAAAGTAGGTTACTTGTCTACTCAATCGTACAATAAGTCAAACATAACTCGTTTTGGCTGCTGGAAACTTCTTTTGGATTCTTTCACTTCACTGTTACTCCGTCAATTTCGTAATAATACTATTTTATTTCGTACCCTAAAAGCTGTTTTATGTTAGGCAATAATTTATAACTTTAAACACGTACATAGAAAGCGTCACTGTCTATTTGGATGACTTGTGTTGAAGTTGTTGGGCTAAACCTCTGTATTTGGGGGTTAGCCTACCTGCTTAACTATTTTCATCTGCCAACTAAAAACTATGTACTTTGGTTGTTGGTTGTTTCATATGAGGTGTGTTTTTTGCATTTTGATATGACATGGATTTGGTACAAGTAACGGGTCTCGCCCTCATAACCCCATTGATGTCTACTCTTTTGGCCTGGCATGTTAACGTATTCATGAGGGTGCAATTTGCACCTCCTAACCTGTTTCAGTTTAATATATCTAATTGCATTAAAATGTCTAACAATCTTACTTCATTTTAATGAACTACTTTCATAAAACATATAAATACAACACACACAAGTTATGCATACATGAAAATGTATTAAAAGGTATAATTTTTATCTTAATATACTACACACCCCAAATATTCAAGAATTAAGATGTTCTAAGAATTGAACCTTCAATCCATTTGAATATCTAAATATAATATACACATAAAAGTTTAAACAATAAATGTCACAACTTGACACTAATAAAAGTTTAAACAATAAAAGTTTCAACCTCTTATAATTAATTAGGGGTGAGTATTTGGACCGAAAAACCGAACCGAATCGAAAACCGACCGAAACCGAACCAAACCGAAATCGATAACATGTTATCGGTTCGGTTTTGGTTTTAAAATTCATCGTTTTCGGTTTCGGTTATATCGGTTCCGGTTCGGTTCGGTCTTCGGAAAAGGATGAACATTTGGCCTAAAAAACCGGACCGGACCGAAACCGAACCGAACCAAAACCGATAACATGTTATCGGTTCGGTTTAGAAAATTCATCGTTTTCGGTTTCGGTTTCGGTTCTATCAGTTTCGGTTCGTTTGATTCGGTTTTTGGACCGAGCTCACCCCAATAATTAATTCTAAGCACATGACTTGGGATGATATATAATTATGTGCTACAATTTTCAAATTAATGTGAGCTTTCCATATTAAATTTAACTTTTTTTTTTTTTTTTGAAACTGCAAATCTAATATACTCCTAATTACCACATATGTCCACGACAGGACTCGAATTCCAGACCTCAAGGTTGAGAGTCATACACCATACCGCTCGGCCAAAGGTCCGTTAGTTAAATTTGACTTCTAATAACAATTATAAGACCATTAAAGATACCAATAACAATTTCCGTAATATAGTCTAATATCTATTTATTTAAAATAGTTGATATTTATCAATTAAGATTTAGATAAAAGTAAGTATATAAAGATGTAATCTTTAAACATAAAACCGTGTCCGTGTGTATTACAACCACGACTTCTTGTTGTTCATGGATTCATTCCACGTGTAACGATCCCTATAAATAGAATCAAAACATCGTTTAACCTTCAAAATCAACTCATATTTCTCTTTTCATTCAAATTTAAAAGATAAAGAATGGCATCTTTTAAGAATTTGGTTCTGATTATGGCTCTCATGCTTGCATCTATGCAGTTTCACAACACGGCGGCTCAGACCACCCATACGGTCGGCGGCGGCAGCTTAGGCTGGACGGTTCCGCCCACCGGACCTTCCGCTTACACCAACTGGGCATCAGGTCAGACATTCGCCGTCGGCGATGTTTTGGTCTTTAACTTTGCCAACGGAGCACATACCGTCGCAGAAGTCTCGCAGGCGGCGTACGGCCCATGCACCACCGCCAACCCAATTTCCGTCACCGCCAACGGTCCGGCGAGACTCACTTTGAATGCACCGGGAACTCATTACTATATCTGCACCGTTGGAACTCATTGCCAAATCGGTCAGAAGTTAACTATCAACGTCTCCGCTGCATCCGCACCGGTTTCACCACCCACCGCCACCCTAACGCCGGCGCCGACACCCTCCACCACCACCAACGCCCCCGCCTTCTCCCCAGCACCTTCTCAACCGGAATCCAGCCCATCGCCGTCATCATCATCATCGCCACCAACCTCTGGTCCATCTGCTACCGGGAGCCCTACCACCCTACCACCATCGTCACCTAGTGGCGTCGCTCCATCTTACGCCGCCGTAGTACCTTTCACTTTGATGGCAGTTGCCTTAGCTTTCTTTTATTAGAATTAATGACGATGATTAGTGGATAGTGATGAGTTATGTGCGTGCGTAATTTATTCCAATTTCTTCATATGAAATTTTATTTGTAGTATATTTAATTATTTATTTATATGCACTTAATAAAAACAAGTTTTTGTTATTTGGTGTTATTTATATGATTAATGCTGTTTATTATTATATGTTTGACATTGTTCATATATATTGATCTGTTCATATTTAAAGTGCTTATAAACTAGATAAATCTATACACATATATGGTTTTCGATCTAGAGGATAATGTGCATGTGCGAGCGAAAGATCATGATATTGAAAACAGAACAAACATTGATGCACCAATAAGTAGGACCATTGCAAGCATTGAGATCAAAAATCCTGTTACAATAAAAGAAGCATGAAATCGCATCAGAGACTATTCAAATTTGATTAAGAGCATGATAATTGGCAAATTTGGCCCATTTACTTCAAATCGGGTCGATTTAGATCTTATGGGTCAAACGAGTACAACAAAAACATATGCTAAAAGGAGGTTAAAAATATGCGCCCACTCTACTTTAAAAAGGAGTGGGAGTGTTGCCGGGTTCGGTTTGACGGGTTACAATCACCCAACAAGAACAATATGACTCATTTAACTAATCGTGTTGGCGGGTTGCTCTAAATATAATCTACCCCAAACTTGACCCGCGTAACAAAACGGATTAAGCGGGTTGTAAATTGGTTAGACGGGTTATAAACGTATAAATGTGTTATAATCTTATAAGTTATAAATGAATTCGCATGTCGTAAATGGGCTGGCCGTTGGAATTAAAATTGTACATTTTTTAATTTAATTAGTAAAACGGTCTACGTGTTTCAGCCCATCTATTACCCGAATCAGTTTAAACCCAACTCTACCCTGTTTAGTTTACTGATGGATCCATGTTGTGTTTCTTATTCTAGATCAACCCAACCTGGCCCTTTTCGACCCGTTAATAACTAACCATGTTAACATAAACAAAAATAATTCAAAGCAACTACATACTATTTCATTCTAATTAAGGCGTGAGGAAATTTCCAATTTGCAAGAATGTGCATATTTCATAGACCAATCCTCATAACTAAGTTACCCTAAAAAGCACAAATTTTCTTCAATATTTCAAAGCCTAATACTGTTCCACGTTTTAATGGAAACCACAATGCATCGGAAGAATTTGTATTTGAAATAGACAAATCAAGTGTTTGGCATTAGAAGTATACAAAATCTGAATTTAGATATGAAGAGAGCGGATATATGAAGAATTATGAAAAGAAGTCATAATGAAACGAGAAAACCGGGTAACTGGTAAATGAAGAGGGATCTTTGCTAAAACTATTTGGGGAATGTCAGGTCTTTGACTCCGATATACGCGGTCTAACTAGTATTTACGCGTTTGTTTCCAGTTTTATTTCCTTAGGTCATCTAAACGGTTTTTTATTTTTTTAAATAGTCAGTTAGTAAGTTAGTGGTTCGAGCAACATTTCAGTTGATCTACACAAACATGTTTTCATTTAAACGGTTACCCAATGAGGTTTGTAAGGCGAACATAGTCACACGTTTGGTGATTAAAGCAACATTTCAATTGAAGGAAACAATACAAAAAATTGACGCAATAAGAATGGGTCCTACTATTTGAACACCCCTCTATATTATTTAGACACCCCTCTATACCAAATACACGCGCTAACCAACATTAAAACTTGAAAATTGGTATCACAAACAGTTAAATAACATGATTATCCATGTTTTTTAGAACTTAAAACCGATGGTGGGCGGTGGTGGTGGTGGTGAGCGGAAGATGTGATGGTGGTGGCGCAGTTAGTGGCGTAGTTAGTTGGTGGAGGCGGAATGAGCGGCAAAGTAAGTTGCTGATGACGGAGTGAATGACAGAGTGAGTGGTGACGGTGGTCGGCTGATTCCGATGCGGGTGAGTTGGTAAAGGTGGTGGTTAATGGCGGAGTATGATGAGAACTGTATAAGAATTATTATGAATTTTTAGGGTGTCCAAATAGTAGAAAGGGGTGTTCATATAGTCAACCCCTTTAATTTAAATCTCCAAATCTCCAATTATGATATTCTAATTGATCGACACGTAAGCTAATTGGGCTTTAACTGCCAAAAATATAACATCATAAACAATTTTCCAAAAACGTTTTGTTGGAATGGAGAGCTTCACAAGAAAAATATCTTAATATTTTAGACATTTTGTAAGGTAGTTATTAATATTTTTTTATTTTATAATTTTAATGAATAAATCTCGACCACTGATCAATAATAATTAATAATCAAAGAAACGATCAAGGAGGTCCATGATTTTTATAAAGTCTTGATGAACAAATCTCAGTCATTGATCAATCAACCCTAATTAAATCACCACCATCACCAGAATCACATGTGATTCAATACATTAACACCACCACCCCATGTGAATTAAATCACATGTGATTGCACACCGCCGACCACTACCACCACTAGCACCTCATGTGTATTAAATCACATGTGATTCAACACGGCCGACCACCACCACCACCACCACCAACCACTGCCGGCCACCGTCTCCACCACCGGCAACCCCTCGCCATCGTCAGCTGCTTGCAATCACATGTGATTGCGTATCCAATCACATGTGATTGTGTATCTAGTCACATGTGATTGTCATCCGCCCGCGGCGGCGGTCGTCGACCGGAGATGGTCGCCGGCGGCAGTGTCCGGCGGTGGTGGTTGTATATTGAATCATATGTGATTTGATGATGGTGGTTGTTGTATACTGAATCACGTGTGATTTGATTATTGTGGTGATTAAGAGATCTTTTGATTCAATGACTAAGATTTGTCTCTTGGGATTTTATAAAAATCAAGGACCTCCTTGAACGCAACTCTTAATAATCAATCTCAATAACATATTTTATACATGGAAGATATTTTAGTCATTTGACACTTATATAGTTATGTTAATTTTTTTATTTTATTAATTTTTTTTACGTTAAATAGAACATCATATGATAATAACGGATGATTATATACTTGATTACTTGTGCTTGTATAAATACATCATATGTGATCTAGTATATAATCACATTTGGTTATCATATTATATTGTTTTTTTATAAAAAAGATAAAAAAAATTGGATTAATTTATGTGGGGTCAAATGACAAAAATACTCCTCAATGTATTAATATATGATTAATCTTGATAATTATTTATTATTAATTAATAATTGAGATTTGTTCATTGGGAGTATGGTTACCAAAAACATTTATGGTGTTTTTAGAGTTTAGTCGCATACGCAATATTTTATTGTAATTTAAAACACTTGATAACTCCGTATTTATCAATTAGATTGAGATAACAAAAAAGAATATTTTATCTCCAAATATAAAACCGTGCCACTGCCTATGTATTCACAACTACGAATTGTTGTTGTTCATGGATTCATTCCGCTTGTGCCTGCGCCGATGCCTATAAATAGAAATCAAAACATCATTAAACCTTTAAACTCATCTCATATTTTTCTATACTCATTCAAGTTTAAAAGATAAACAATTAATGGCAGCTTCTAAGAAATTGCTTTTGATTATTGCTATCTTGCTTGCATCTTTGGACTATCACCACACGGGGGCTCAGATCATCGATATGATCATCGAGAGCTTAGATATCATCGAGAACTTAGTCTGGACATTATTTAATTGTTTATCTCAGCAGTTTATGAACATGGATTGTACTCATTATTTTCTGTTATTTATATGATTATTGCAGTTTATTACTAGATGTTATATTTAATTGACAGGTTCTTATTGCTACTATTTTATGTTATTTATATGATTGTTATTATTTTATGTTATTTATATCATATGATTATTGCAGTTTATAATTTCTAAATGTTTATTTCAAATTGTTCGATATATTTATTTAATAATGCAAAATAACGACTCAATTGTGAATCGATTAATTGCATTCATAATACGACCATGTAGAGATTTCTTACGCATGTTTAATGTTGCTATTCTTCTAGGAAAAAAACAAGAAAAATCGAAAAGGGGAGAAGAGATCGACTATTTGATAAATGTTAATTCATGCTAATAGAACGCACAACTTTTAGATGTGACAATTAGTTTACCCTGATTAAAAGGCTTTTAATCTATGTTTTATTGAAAACTGGAGATGTTTTCATTCTCCAGAAAACTTTTGAAAATTCGAAAGACATGTTTAAATAATAGATCTATAAACATATATGGTTTTCTGGAGTATGTGTGTCGAGCAAAACCGTAGGACGTTAAATCATGATCTTGTTAACACCGGGCCGGTTCAGGGCTATTAGATCTTATGGGTCGAGTAGAACTAAAAGATATGCTAAAAAGGAAGTCGAAATATGCTCAAAGTACACTTTTTAATGCATAAAACATCTTGATCAATGTACTCAAAAAGAGATTTCAGGTCAACCCAACCCGACCCTATCGCTCGCTTAGAAATCCAACAATTGTTATACAAGCCGAAATTCCCTTAAGAAGTGGGACCCGGTTTTGATATTTAAGTAAACAAAGCAAAAATATAAGCCTTCAATACAAAATTAGGCCTTCGTGGAGTCTCTTTCCTCTTAACAAGCCTCTTAGGCAAAATTAAAATTATATATTCTCGCATTTTTTAATGTCGCTGCGTTTTCATTCGGGTCACCACGAGAAGCCCAACCGCTTTCCATCAATATAACCTCCATTTTCTTAAGCAGCATAAATTGCATCAATTTGAGCATCAAGTATATTGTCATAATGAAGATTTACTTTCTAGCCATATATTACATTTGTCGGGTTAAAAAGAGCATAATTTATATCAATATGTTCAGGATTACCCATATAAACCAAAAACAGGCACATTTAAACATAACGGTGAACCCATTTGTGAAAATAAGCCCAATAATTTCTTCATATTATTAATAAATCTTCCTTAAAAGTACAAGAAGATGGAGTATGTATATATATATATACCAAAAATGGCTTGTGAATGTGCGGTTGTGAATATGGGGCCGGTCCAGCTAATTTATCTTTAACTAATGATCAAATGCCTCAAGATTACAGACACCTTTATAAAACTATGAAAATTTGTGAGCTACAATCAATTTCACTATAACTTTGTTACAAGTGATAATTAAAATGGGTAAATAAAAGTATGAAACCTATAACAACCTACTAATGATCAGTTCATCTCACTACTATCTTGTAATAAGAAATTCCAAAAAGACATCATGTTTTCATAAATAACTTAAAGTAAAAATAATATATGTTTTTCTCATTGGAATTTTATCTTATTATTTGCATATTGTCGATAATGTTTGGTGGTGATTTAGTGGTTGGTTTTAATCTTTATAATACTGAAATTTAGAATGTCTCGGGTTCAATATCTATAAGCAAAAAAATATATATATATCCCGTTGTGGCCAAGAAGGTTCGTCTGTGTTGACTCCGGCCTACCTGCAAAGCGGGTGGTCGCTCTGTAATTAGTTGGCTCGTAAATCAAGTAGGAATCCAAATTAAAAAAGGGAAATACTAAAGAACGCCATAAGGACAATGAATGAAATCTTTTAAATGGTTAATGTACAAACTTTTATAGTATATCCACTCTAAAGTCGTTAGTGGTTTTTAAATTGGTAGTTTTTTTTTTTTTTTTTTTATGATTATAGTTAAAATGCTTTAGACATGTTTTTATTTTTTAACCGTATTCCTGAGGGTACAAATTTCTTTAAAAAAATAGCAGGGTTAAATAAACAAAATAAGAACGTATTTTAGGTAATGTTTTTTTTTTCTCACACGTTAAAATGTACTTTAATTCCACCGTCTTACGCAAAATGGCACATGCTAAAAGTTTATGTTTATTGATAATATTTTTTTTAATCTTAACATGATCCATTACTAACTAAGGGGTGCATGATCCCACTTGGTGGACCACTCACATATGAAAAAATTTTGATAAAAGAAAATTAGTGAAAAAATTATATATAGTCACCGTTTAAAATTTTGTGAAAGTCCGGGTTAACTTTGATCATGAATTCGCCACTGACATTAATAATAAGTTTTTTGGTTAAACAAAAAGTTAAACAAAAATAACGAAAAATATTTAAGTAATAAATGTAATATTACAAAGCAGTATAATAAAGGGAAGGACGATATCAAGTATGACGATATCTTATCCTTCTTTTTAGTTCTCCGGCTCTCTCAACAGTCAACACTCCACATAAAAACACCAATAAAAAACATAAAAACAAAATAAAATAGTAAGAGAACAAAAATAATACTGAAAATGGCAGCCAGTTTTCTCTCCAATCCAAGCACCTTCTTGCGATCATCTTCTCTAACGTCTCAGAAACACATAGTTAGAGGAACTAGTGTGTGTAAACCAGTATGTAAATTACCAAATTACCCTCCACATATCTCCAAGAGAAGCCTATCCATAAGCCTCACTTCCCTTTTTCTCTTGTCCTTAACTGGAAATGCCAATGCTGCCATTTTAGAGGCTGATGATGATTTGGAGCTCATGGAGAGGATCAAACAAGATAGAAAGAAGAGGATTGAGAAACAAACTGTTCTTAATTCATCAAATAAAGATAAAGGTTAGTATCGTCATTTTATCATTACCGATTTTGTGTTTCTTCGTTACCCGGAAAAAAAAAAGTCTAATTTTTTTTATGTTTATGGCATTAGGTAAATCCGTAAATTGCAACTTTATATACTTGTCAAAATTGGTATATTATGGTCTACTTGGGACTTATATTTATGTTACATTTTGTTGATCCATACAATTTTAAATGCCACACATTGCCAAAATCATTACATTATATTACCTTCCTTGATAATTTTCCGTACTTTTAATAACTATTATCATTAAATCTTGCAAGTTTTTCAATTCAAATTGTACTATACTTTTAAAGCCTCAAGATTATTTATACAATTTATGTAACTATAGTGTCTTGTGCCATTCAAGTAAAATCAGTAGCGTATATGATGAATAATTTGTATGCATATTGAGAGAATTGTTTGTGCAGAATATCTACAAGATGTTATTTACAAATTAAGCAAAGTAGGACAACCCATAGAAAACAATGATCTGCCTTCAGCTGGTTCAGTTCTTGGTCAAACCTCTGATGCTGACTGGCTCAAGAAAGCTAATACAGCCCTCTCTCAGGTCATATCATATCTTTTTTCCTTCTAAAGATGTTTCATATTACGATTTGGAGCAAATCTGTTACGACCACTTTTGTAATAGGTTTTGATCTTTAATCTTGTTAACACTTGTAGTGTTAAGTGGTAGATGGTGTTAGATCGTATACAACTAAGATTGAGCTAATTCATGATGATTCAAGGTGAGAAATAGAAGAATTGCTTAAGTGTGTGTGTTCTTGGTGTTTCACTATGTGAGAGTTAGTTGAGAGAGATGGAGGGAATGTTGGAGCTTTCAAAAGTGTAATTCAATTAGTGAAAGGAAAGCTTACAAATTAAGCCTTAACATAAGGTATTTATACCTCATAGCTAAACAAGCTTAATTAACACTAATTAAGCTTGACTCCATTTGACTAAGGCTAATGACTAGATTGAAACTATTACAACTTGTCATATCTAGTCCCTAAACTATTTAATACAATATAAATGGTCCTAACAATCTCCCCCTTTGTATCAATAGTTTGAATTAGCCTGTTCTTGAAATCTTCTTCTCTAGCAAAGTCTGAAACTGAATTAATCGTTTAAGTAGTTTTGATATAGTATTAGTTTCAGCTTATGATAATCAGATAAGAATGAAACTTTTAATCGGCTTTTCAACCAATATAAAGTATCTCTGAAGATTTCATGGAGTCTTGACTTAATTTGTCTTGATCATTATCCAATCTCCCTCTTTTTGAACTTTTAGAACTACATCCCTGTCTTCCTTCAAACGAGTATATTAATCAATTTGAAAATTCTGGAAATGAAACATCTGATTGGTAGGAATTTGACTGGGATTTAGAAATGCTGGGAATTTAGTTTTGAATAGAGATTTGTAAGGATGGGATAATGATGGTTTTGAATTATGTAAAGAATGATTTGAAAGTTAAAGGTTTTGAATGTGTGTGTGTGTGTGTGTGTATGTTTGTATATAGGAAAGAATGATATATACATTTAAGATTTGAATGAATGTGGATGATATGTATTTTGTATGATACAAAAGATTTGTACAGTTTTGCTCTTGTATGGATATGAATGTGAATTTGTGGTTTGAATAGAATGATTTGACGGTTTAAGATTTGTAATGGAAATGTTGAGAATTTGTGAGAAATTTCTGAAAATGAGTCGGTTTCTTTTTCTTCACAAATTATTTCATGTAAATCGACTAAAATGTAGACCCATAGATAGATAGAGTTGTTTGTAGCGGAAGTCTTTTCTCGAATTTGTGGCTTTATCGATTTATGATCATTGATAATTGTTGTTGAGAGAAAAATGTGGATAAGATTTGCGCTCCCCCTCAAACAAACAATTATTCTTTAACAAATCTTCTTCGGTTTCTTGTTTACTCCCCCTTAATCGGTGCATGTGTCTTTTTGATGTGGAGTAAACTGGGTTAATATATTCTCTTAAGTCTTGTAAGCATTTTTCTTCATAAACTGAACTTCATTGTAAATTTTCTCCCCCTCATGATGATTAAGATATATCGGAATCATCATGAAAAATGTGAAGTTTGTCGAGGTGAAATGAAGAAAATCTTCTTAGCCCATGAATACAAAATGTGAAGAAGAATGATATATTCATATTTTGAATGAATCAATATACTTCACATTGTATCATCGAAAACCGAATCTAAGTTGATGATGTAGATATCCGATCAAATCTTTTGGCATTTAATCTCAATGATCGAATCAAATAGGGCAAACCGGGATCACATAGATTACCCGTTAACACAACAGTTACACAAACTGTGTGACCTACGTTCAGTGTTGGAATAGATGTTAGCACTGGTAGGATTTCCATTCAATCATCGTGGAATACCAAGAACGTTGGTATCACTATGAATGTTCCGGCTTTATCACAAAGATAAGCTTGGTATTATGCCTTGTGTCCTAAAAGTGTATTTCGGTTCTAGACTCAATTAGTGGACAAACGAAGGCGAGGACTGGAGAGGCTTGTCCTCTATTTCAATAACAACAATCTCCAAGTGAGATGTCGATAGCATATGAGCTAATCTCCGTGGAAATGAAACAAGTACTTTTTAAGAAATACTTGAGTGGCTGGGGGGGTTGTGCATTGCATCACTGGGTTCCATGATGTCTTTTTCAATATCAGAGAGCAACACATGCAATCTGATAGAGACGTGGCTACCCGGCTTTTTATCAGTTTGGTAAGGGTTTTTCGTTTTCTTTAACCCTGTCACACCCTCCTCACTCAAGCTTACGTATTCATTTTTTTTCGACTACTCCCTCATTTCATTTTACCATGTATAGCTGAATTGCACCCCCTACTACATTCCCCCTCTCAAATTTTATCTCAGCGCACCCCAATCAAGATCCCGTGATACTTGATTCTGCTCACCTAGACCTATGTACCCTTACATATTGTCCTATATTGTAGGTGGCTCCTGGGGAAGATCATACCGGTTATAGCAGATCATAGGAGTAATTTGAGAGTGAACTATACCGCTCATGTGCAAATTATCAGCATTTATGATGTTACTTTGTAAGAATAACATGGATTTTTCATCGGAAAATGTGTTTCCGGCATAAGTTGTTGCCTTTATGATTTAAAAGTTTAGGCACAACAACTTGAACTATTTAGGGAATACCGGACTCACATAGAGTATCCGTTAACACACGGTATGAATCGATAGTCGTTTGCACAACCATTGATTCAAATGTGTGACCTGCGATTAGAGTTGGCGCGATTGTAGCTCTAGCAGGATTTCCACTCAATCCTTGTGACACACCAGATCGTGATGCCACTATGAGTGTTCCGATGAATACACGGAGATTCATTTATAAAAGTGTATGTGTCCTATATTGGAAATATTTATCGGTGAGATCTAGACACATTGTGCATTCAATTGAAGACGTAACCCGGGGCAGAAGGTTAATTATTTCAATACCAACATACTCCGAATGAGTAGTCGATAGATTATGTGCTACGTCCCCTTATGAATTGAAACAAATTCCTATTGAGAGGAATCTGAGTGGTTGGTGGTGGAGTGCAAATGCTTGACTGGGCCAGTTAAGTCTGGTGAATCATTCAACACATGAATGATCACAATTTAGTGAGGTTGCCCGGTTTTTTTTCGGTTTGGATGCACTCAAAGGTGTGTTTTCTTAAAATTATCATGTTTTCACATCACCTTGCACTCACCTAAATCTATACCCTATACCTATACCCTCACATTTACCAATTTTGGCTAAAAAATATTTCCCTTGGAAGGTTATGCCGGTTCTAGCAAACCATAGGAAGGTATTGTCGTTTGATAAAAAAAATTGTTCGATTAAAAAAAATTCAAACGGGTATAAAAGTATTGATATAAGAAAGTTTCCCCCCCTGGAAATAATAATTCTCCCCGTAGAATTAAAATTTCTCCCCCTCGACAAAATAATGAAAAATTTACAGTTTATAGAGGAGTTGGGAAAGAGTTTTTACATTTACGTGTAAAATAAGGTTAAGAGCGGGTTTCAAACTAATGTATATGAAAGCCATTATGTTTAAAAGCGAGTTATATACTGAAGTGTATATAAGTCCTTTACGATGAGGTTCGAGTTATACACCGTTTTGTGTATAAGACCTTTAATGAAGATCGAGTTATACACTGATGCGTGTATAAGTCATTAAGTTGAAACGCGAGTTATACACTGAAATGTGTATAAGTCATTTTCCTGCAAAACAAATCAAACAACTTTTGGTACCCATCTTTGTTTGGGTCCGACAATGTTAGTGTGGGAATTAAACCACCGATAAGTTGTATCGATTTGATTTAAAGATTGAGAGTTCCAAGAAAAACTGAAACTTGATGTTTCACTTTCAAATAATTTCCGGGGTATTATTTGAGAAGTTGGAGTTTTGGGAACCCATTTTGCTTTTAAGATCGAGGATGTTTTGTAAACATAAACAGGAGATGTTTTTGGCACTTGTGTAAAAGTCGTTTTAGGTGCCAATGAAAGTAAATCTTTTCTTGAGTATTTTAAAGATTTAGATTTGGAAAAGATTTTCTTTGAAGATGTAGAATGTTTCAACACGGTTGATGGTTTAGTTTTATACATTTGAGAATGCTGAAGTCTAGAAGAGGAACCTAATGGATTTGGAGTTTTAGGTGCGGAATTTCCTCTAATATCTTGTTTGAGAGCACTCAATTTCTTATCAGAGTTTGGTGGAACCGTGGATTTCCTATGCTTAGGCTTGGTAGAGGAACTGACTTGTGATTTCGGTTTAGGTTTATAATTTCCTCTGTTGATCTTAGATTGTTTGATTGTATATAAATCACGATATGCCATTACAGGAGAAAACATTCTTGATTTATTGCATTTTTTCGTTGCAGTTAAAGGAGAATCTAATTTCAAAGATGCACTAGGCTTCTTAAACTTCTGAATATGAGATGATTTAGATTCTAAATTTTGAATTGTCGTTTGTAACTTTAATTTGTCTTCATCAAAAGATTTATGTGTTTTATCAATTTTAGTTTCTAATTCAAAAATTTTGGATTGTAAAACTGATTTTTCTTTGTCAAATGCCTTATGTGTTTCGTCGATTTCATTTTCCAGTTGACAAATTTTCTTTTCTAGAATTAGAGAAGGAACATAAATCTTTGGTGTTATCTTCTGTTGAAGTACGACATCTCCTTTAATTTCAAACTCTTCTGGTTTTATAATTGGAAAATAATCATCATCATTAAATTTTGCCTTTTTAGTTTCATATGTTTTATTTAATTCAGCATAGTTAAAACTAATTTGTGCATTTTCCTTCTTTGCTCTGTTAAACTTTTCAATTTCTTCTTCCTCATCTGTTATGCGAAGGAAACTTTGCCAAACATTAACATGTATGTATTTGGAATCATACAGTGTTGGAAGCACATTACAAGTCATCTTCAGATATTCTGGATTGTTTGCCCCCAGTCCTTCTCTTGAATTGAAGTATTTGAGATCTTTAGGCTTGTTTAAGTGAATTGTTTGATCAGTTTGTCCTCGTTTGGCAATGATTTCTTCAAGATGTTTGACGTGAGAAGAAAGTTGAATTTTATCATTTTGTAGTTGATGTATGACATTTTGTTTGCTATTTAATTCTTGTTTTGTTTGAATGTCATTTTCATGAATGGTTTCTGATAATTCTTTTATTTGTGTGTTAAAAGATTTAAATTGACTCTCATTATCATCAAATTCTTTTTGTTTACGTTCCAACCAGTTTTTAGTGATTTGATATTCATTCCATGCATCAATGTATAACTTGTAATATTTATCATTGTCAGCATTTGATGTGGAACTTTGTGTATTTTTAAGATTGGTCAACTCAATTTCTTGTTCAGAAATGGTATGAGACAAATGTTGAATATCAGTCTCATATTTAACAGTCAATTCTGAAATTCGATTTTGTAACGTCAGATTCTTTTTCTCAAAATTTTTATTTTGTCTAACAATATGAACAAGTTGTGTATTATGATCAAGATATTGTTAATTTTCGTTTTCTAGTTCATCTAATTTTACTTGAAGTAAAGTATTTAATTCTTTTTCATCCAAAAGATTTTGTTTTAAAGATTCAATTTCAGAATTCTGGTTTGTTGCAAAACAATTTTCAGAATCAATTGTACTTGAAGAATTAGATAAGAGAGAACTGAGTACCTCTATTTCTTTGTTAGCCTCTTCGTTGAAACGATCAGAAATCTCGGCGTTTTCACGTGCCATAAAGCATAGATTTGCCGAATGCTCTTCATCTTCAGCTAATAACACTTGCTCAGTCTCAATATGTTTAGTCATCAACATCTTACGTGTATAATACGCTGAATCACGAACGACTGATTTCTTTGTAGCATCCAAAGGTGTGATAATTGACTTTTCATTTGAGATTGTAGCATTTAGATCAGATTTAATGTCAGATGAAGATCTCAGATTATTGTTTTTAGGCTTTGAATTATATTTCTTCTTATAGTTGGAGATAAAAGCCATAACCTTTTGCACTGTTTGAAGATCTTTATCCATATCATCATTGATAGCTGGTGTAGGTTTTTCCATTTTAGCGATGATTAGGATTTTGGGTAAAAGTTCTCGTATTTTTAAAATGTTAAAATTTTCTTTTAAAAAAAATAATGTAAACTTTAAAAAAAATGTAGAAGTTAAAAGTGTTTATAAAGTTTGAAAAAGTTGAGAATATAATCGAGTTTGGGTAAAAAAAAATGACGGAATTAATAGGTAAAAAATCTTTGACTAGAATTAAAAAAAATGAGTTTGAAGAAATTCAACTTTCTTGAATTTGATTTTCGGTTAAATGATTGTTTGTACAAATGATTTAAAAAAAATGATTTAAATTTGTAAGTTGGGCCAAAACAAATCTGATTTGGCTTAACTAGAAGTTGGGCCTCTCTTCATTGCATTAAAATGATGTTGGGCCAAGAGTTGTTTAGGTATGGGCCACAAAAATTTAGTGTGCAGATTAAATGATGAATAAGACGCAGAATATCGGAAGCAACGATTTAAGTCGAACAATTTGATGTCGAGCATATGAAATCGATTTCTTCAGGAATCGATAATCGACGTTCCAGATTCAGATTTGTAATACTGATTCTCCATTTGAATTATATCGATTATTTGATATTGCCAATGACTATTGACGAAAGCGTATCAACAGATTTGATATTTCCGAGCAGAGATGAAGATTGAAATCAAAACAGGTTACGATTACAATTCAAATCCGTCGGAATTTGAGTCTCGAATAGCAGAGTCGAATCAGATTCAAATCCGTACACGGTTTCTGTTCGATTGAAGATGAAGCCAGAGTCGACTTGATTAGATGCGAAGTCTGTGATTTGATTTAACTGATGAATTCGAACTGAATTGATGAAGTCTGTGATTTGATTTAACTGATGAATTCGAACTGAATTGATTTTCGCTTCTGTGATTTCGATACTAGAAGAAAGCTGAACTAGGTGAATAAAAACAATCCCGAACTATGTGAAAAATTGGGTGTCGAACTATGTGTGTAGTGTTGGGCCGAACTTGTTTATGTTGGAATTGGGCCGAACTACTAAAAGATCAAACACTGGGCCGAAGTTCATACCTCGGGCCGAACTTCTGTGTGGGCCGAACTTCTATGTGGGCCGAACTTCTTCACAGTTCGGGCCGAACTTCAATTTAAATCTCGGGCCGAACTAGAGTAGAGGTTTAGTACTTCGGGCCGAGCCGAACTTGGGCCTTACTATCCTCGGGCCGAACTACAAGTTCGGCTGTTCTTCATGTCGACGAACACCTTGAACGTACGTAACTTTTCTTTGCTAATTCAATCCGATTTCACTCATTTCTTCATCAATTTGTATGATTCTTCTTTCTAAATGCTCGAAATCAACTTTCTAACACTTTGATCCGATCACATAATCCATAACATAACACATTTGCTCAGATTTTGCAAATTACAGTCACTTTTTGAGTTTTTCACTTTTTCTCTAAAATCATCAAATTGAAGATGATTGTTGATGGAATGAATCTAATTTTGATTCTATTGTGTTTAGAAACACTGGAGAAACACTAATCCATGATCAAATCTTCAATTCTAACAAAAATTTTACAACATTAAATTTCTCATTGACGAACAAACTTTTCTTCACTTTTTCTCAGATCTTGATCAATCTAGCTCGATTTGGATCTTCTCTTAATAGAGATTTTGCTCTGATACCACTTGTTAGATCGTATACAACTAAGATTGAGCTAATTCATGATGATTCAAGGTGAGAAATAGAAGAATTGCTTAAGTGTGTGTGTTCTTGGTGTTTCACTATGTGAGAGTTAGTTGAGAGAGATGGAGGGAATGTTGGAGCTTTCAAAAGTGTAATTCAATTAGTGAAAGGAAAGCTTACAAATTAAGCCTTAACATAAGGTATTTATACCTCATAGCTAAACAAGCTTAATTAAGACTAATTAAGCTTGACTCCATTTGACTAAGGCTAATGACTAGATTGAAACTATTACAACTTGTCATATCTAGTCCCTAAACTATTTAATACAATATAAATGGTCCTAACAGATGGTATAAATACTTGTAATATTGAGTTAGAATGTAAGCTTTCTCACACTTAATAGAATTACACTTTTGAAAGCCTTCCTTCCCTCCATCTTTCTCTCTCAACTACACACACTAAAACACCAAGAACACACACACTTAATTCATCAATTCTTCTCAAATCATCATGAATTAGCTTCATTTCATTGTAATTAGATCTCTCAATTGGTATCAGAGCAAAAACTCTCTGTGAGTAGATCCAAATTCGAGCTAAATTCGTTAAGATCTAAGTCTTATTGAAGAAAAAGTTGTTCGTGAGGTGTGAAATTAATGTTGTAAATTTTTGTTTCAAATTGAAGATTTCATTGAAGAATTATGTTTCTCCAGTGATTCTAATAAGAATAGAATCAAGTTTCAATCAAATCCATCAACAAATCATCTCAATTTTGTGATTTTAGTGAAAAACTAGAAAACTCATTTTTTTCGGACTGTAAAATCAAAATCGAGTGAAGATGTGTTATGTTTTGAGTTGTTTGATTGCATCAAATAGTTAGGAATTGAATTTCGAGCAATTTGTGATTGGAATCATAAGATTTGGTTAAGAATTGAGCCTAATCGAATAAAAAACGTGGAGTTTTTGAATTTGCGAAGCTCCAAGAACAAGTTCGGCTCGAAGAAGGTTCTCGGCTCAAGTATTCGACTTCAAGTGCTCGGCTCGAACTCAGTGTTCGGCTCCAGTTCGGCTTGGTATTCGGCTCGAACTAGGACATCAGCTTGACCAACTGTTCGGCTCGGTATTCGGTGTTCGGCTCGAACTCAAACGGCTCAAAAGAGTTCGGCTCTTAAACATCGTTAATTGATTTCTACTTCTGATCGTAAATTGATTTCTGCTTCCGACTCTTTCACTATCGATCATCAATTTCGATTTTCAATTTCAATCGACAGACATGCAAAAGAGTTCGGCCCAATCAATTCCCGACTTCCGACTTCAACACATAAATCAATCACACCAATTGATCTCGGCCTAGAACTAATTCGTTCAGAATCTAATTAACAATCGATCGGAACAACACAACCGAATTGATCATCTTTAAAGAACTTGCTCGAACAAACCGATTTTTGAAAGACTTCGGCTGATTTCAATCGATCTCATCAATAATTACAGAATTCGATTTTGAAAGATTCGCCCAAACTCGCAATCAATTTCCTAATCGATCGCTCTGTGTTTGATTTCAGCTTCGTGTATAATCGTAATCTCTTCTGTTTATTGTGTTTTGAAACGTAAATTATTTAGAATGGGTGTTTGGTAAAAGTCTTAAAAAAATCAAATTATTTGCGTTTTTGGCATCAAAAACGGAGTTTTGGAAAAATAAGTGGGTAGGTGAATATAACATTTTAAAAATTGATTATTTGCATTTTACCTATTAATTTAACAAATACTCAGGTTTGCCGAACAATAAAAAACAAACTGATTATCTAATTATTAAAATTTAAACATCATAATTAAATTCAAACGTTATGTTTTAGAATCACGTGTTGTAACCGTTGATTATCTATTTTTAAAACGTACAATCTATTTATGTTTTGTGTGGTTGTACTTTGTGATTTTATCCGGTAGTTTATTTCCAAAAAAAACATTAAAGTACAACCCGCAAAACAAGATTCTTTATACTGAGAATCTTGTTCTGTAGGTTGTGCTTGTGCATCTGCTAAACAAAATATACATGCTTAAATCTTTTTTGTCGATTGGTTTTTCTACAGTTAAGTTCGAGCCCAGATGAAATATCTCAAGTGGATACATTCAACGTGTCGTTGACCTCTTTGTATTCGTCAGGTAGTTATTACTTGTATTGAACAACTAGCAATGCATAAAATTAACCAATTAAAAATTTGATGCAGTAACAAAGAATGACATAGAAGCATCAAAATTAGCTTTTGTGGATTCTGCAACTGCATTTGAGAAGTGGACTACGTTAGCTGGCTTAGTTGGACAACTTAAAGGCCTTTGAACAATTATAGTTTTAGGCTTCTTTCATTTTTTCGAATTTATGAGCATAAATCTAAATCTTCTTTCATTTCCCCAAATTCCCTATTAGTACTTTTAACAACTCTGTTTATATTTCGTTTTATAGAGTTGTCTTCAAGGAAGTTTAAAGGTTTTGCGTAGTCTCAAGGGACAAATCCTAGCCATTGGATCAAAATGATCAAGATCAAATCCCTTAGTACACCCACCTACAACCACCGCCGGCCGCCGCCTCCGGCAACCGCTGGCCGCCGCCGACGCCGGCGGCGGCGGCCGGCGGACGGCGACGGTGGTGGTGGATGATAGTGAAGGTGCTGGTGGTAATGGGGGTGGTGGTGGTATTGATGTTTTGAAACACATGTGCTTCACTAAAACACAGGTGTTCCAAAATACAAATGAGCATATTACTTCGGAGCGCATGTGTTTTAAGTCAATAAAAACACGAGTTTCTAAAACACAGGGGAGAATACGAAACACATGTGTTTCAAGTCACGAAACACATGTGCTTGGCTGTACATATACACTTATTTATTTTCAAAAGTACTGTTATTAGTGAAGCACGTGTGCTTCTAGCTTACAAACACATGTGCTTAATTACTTGAAACACATGTGCTTGGCTGTACATATACACTCCTGAGAGATCTAATGAGATTGAAATGAAGCTAATTCATAATGATTTGAGTAGAATTGAAGAATTAAGTGTGTGTGTTCTTGGTGTTTAGTTGAGAGAGAAGAAGATGGAGGGAAGGAGCTTTCAAAGTGTAAATTTATTCAAATGTGGGAAAGCTTACATCCAAAGTCAAAATACAACATTATATACTCCTCACCACCTAACAAAGGAAAAGTTAACTAACAGACTTAAAGATCAAAATCTATTACAGAAATAGTCCTAACAATCTCCCCCTTTTTGATCTTTAACATGTCATCCCAGTCTTCAAACTTCAGATTCTTGTTATCATCTATCTTTGGCAAGAAAATATTTTTCTGTATTTCAAGAACAAAACATTTGCAGAAATCTGGAAGTTCAAGATACTCAAAGAGGATAAGTTTTTCGTTGATAATGTTTGAGTGAGGAAATCCTATAACTGATTTACTAAAGAATTGAAAACTTTGGGAAATGGAATATCAGTTAAGTGTGGATTTGACTGGGTTTTCAAAAAATGGAGAGGTTGTTTTTGAAATTTTGTGGTAGAGGATTATATTGAGTATAGAATGATAATGTTTTTGAATGATTTGTCAGTTAAAGTTTTAGATGTGTGTGTTTGTTTTGTATGTATGAAAGAATGATATATTTGTAACGACCCGAAATTTGTAAATAAATAAATTGTACAAAAATATGATAATTTAGGATAAATCGTTTAAAGAACGTAGGAATTGGTTTCGTGTCGTTTGGAGACCGTACGAAGAAGTTATGGGCGAAACCAGGTCGAGACAAAGTTGAAAAAGTGCAGCCTGGCTGCATGTGAAGTTCACGACGCGAAGTAGTTCGCGTTCGT
The DNA here is from genome assembly GCA_963853835.1 of Calendula officinalis. Taxonomy (NCBI): domain Eukaryota; kingdom Viridiplantae; phylum Streptophyta; class Magnoliopsida; order Asterales; family Asteraceae; genus Calendula; species Calendula officinalis. The sequence goes on along the minus strand of OY970829.1, from coordinate 72,316,392 downwards.
GAAGTCGGGCCAGGGAGTTTGGCTATGAGGCGCGAAGTAGTTCGCGATGAGATAACGATAGCTAAGTATGCGTACGACATGCAGAGTTAGCGACGCGAACTAGTTCGCGTCGTGAAGTCCGGTCGTCTGCAATAAATTCGGGTTTTAGCTCATTAAATGCAAAACCAAAACCCTAGTTTTCTCCTTGGCGATTTTCGAGCATAGTGGCTGATCTTGGGTGATTCCTTCTCAAAACTTTGGTTGATTTCACTCCTGAGTGAAGATTAAAGGTATATCTTCACTCCTTGATCTTTGTAACTTTAGATCTATGTATTTTGATGCTTGGGTTAGAAACCCTAGCTATTGGGGGTTATGGATTATGGTGAATAAATGGTGTATACACTTAATAGATGGTATATTAACAAAGGAAACAAGTGTATGATTTCGATTGGTAAGAATCTTAAGGGTTGGTTAAACCTAGGGTTTGGTAAATCACCATAATTGGGGAAAATGTTAGTTAATGGTAATTAGAGGTTAATGGATACATTATTGGTAGTATGAGATGTTGAACATCTTGTGATCATTGTATTAGGCTTTCGGTGACATCTTGGAAAGCCGGTGAAATTGTGGAAACAAGAGTTTTGGTGTCAAGAACACGGTTGGAGCATTAATTGCTAAGGTGAGTACGTGTGGAAATTTACTGAGTACATAGCCTATGAAATCCCTTTATTACTTGTGTTATGGTTTATTTGCTTAATTGTGTAGACTAGTAGTTAGTAGTTAGTTATACTGATAATAGTATTGAACTAACTTGTTTGTTGATAGACGTGATAGCCGAGAGCTAGATTGACATAACCATTGAGTTATGATATGTTTAGATGATGTGATGATGCGGGGGACCCCCGGTCATGAGGTGTGGTGTGAGGGGCAGTTGGGTTGATTCCCATCGACTCCACCACGATAGTAGTCTTGCTAACTGGAGGTAGTCCGGTGAGTAAGGCAGGTATAGGTAGATTGGGCGAATCCCTCTTGCCGGTATCTTGAGGCTTATTAATGGCAATGGATTTCGATTAATAAGTCAAGGTGGTTCTAGTTAGTTCGGGGGCAACCCGATAACTAGATATGCTTGCTAGGAAAGCAATGTATTAGAGTCACAATAGGGTGACTAGTTAGATGGATGATTATTTACACGTTTGTTTATATGCCATACGATTATTATCATTATTGGGTCTAAACCCATGTAGCTCACGAGACGTTTTGTCTCACGTACTCCTTGTTTGTTTTGCTATGTACTCAGGTTCGGGATCGAAGGTTTAGGTACGCATGGATAGTGATGCGGGGCCTAGAGTAGAAGAACATTAGATTGGATTTATGCTTAGCTTTGGTTATGATCTATTTCGTAACACCAAACTTTATACTCTGATTTTCATACCAAAGGTTTTTGTAAATCCATATTTTTGGAATAGTTCTTCTATTTATGAAAAATGATTTATTTTGGGCAAATGTTTGTATTAAAATTTGAGGTGTTACAACTTGGTATCAGAGCTACTGTTTAAGTGAATTAGGTTGGATGACCATCCTAGTCTTAGACTGTAGCATTAGGAATATAAGATTCCTTAAGATCATAGGTTGACCTTGAGACTTTATATTAAGTTCAGGGTTGAACCTAGGGGACCGATGAAATTTGATATGATTATGGATATTGAGTCTTATGCGACTAATGGGTTGTACACAAGGTACTAAATGTTTAATGTCTTTCGTATAGTCTTGATTGAAAGAAATGGTGACCACGCGTAGAAGTGGTAGAGCCCCGGAGGGCCGGGAGGAGGAAGTACCTCATGTTGAGGTTGTGGTTGAACAAGAAAGTCAACCGTCGATGCATCGGACGGGTGAGTCGGAGGTCAGAGCTAATAGAACTCCGGTAACCATGGCGGATCTCCAAACTATTATTGATCAAATCAAAGGGACGGTGGCCGAGGAAGTGCACCGAATTATTGGAGACCGTGAGAGGTCGGGAGGAGACCGTGAATCCGAGGCTAGATCGGAGGAGAGAACCGGGGGGAAGTGGCACCGGTGAAGGGAAGTCCTCCACGGGTGGCCAAAGTGATGCTAGGGCAAAGCCCGATGTGAAAGAAGGTTGTTCGTTTAAATTCTTCATGGCTTGTAAGCCGAATGTGTACAAGGGTAGTTCGGACCCGAAGGTAACTATGAGGTGGATCCGGGAAACCGAGAGGGTTATCGGAAGTAGCAAGTGTAAGGATGCCGATATGGTGACGTATGCGTCACAATTGTTAAAAGAAGATGCGATGGTTTGGTGGGATATTGTGTATGAGACCCTCGGGAGGGAGGTGATTGAGAAGATGTCGTGGGACGAATTCACCACGAGGTTGAAAAAGAAATTTTGTCCCGAAAGGGATTTGGAAAAGATGCACGAGAAATTCGTGACCCTTAAGAAGGGTGATATGTCAATTGAAGAGTACTCGAGGGAGTTCACGGGATTGCTCCCGTTTGTTGCTAAAACCTACTCGGATGAGAGGTTGAGGGTGGTCCGGTATGCTAGTGGGTTACCGTGGGACTACCAATTGGAAGTTAAGAGGGCGGTCACACTTGATGAGGCCATTAGTGCCGTCCGGGGTGTGGAGGAAGTGAATGAGGCACGTGTTGCCGAGAGGGCCCATGTGGGCGAGAAAAGGAAAGCCGAGAGCGGCTCTAGTTCGTTCAAAAAAGGGAAGTTCACTTCGAGTTTCTCTAAACAAGGAAGTGTTGGCCCGTGCAAGAAATGCGGGAAAAATCATACCGGCATATGCCGAGGAGAGTCAAAGGCTTGTTATAGTTGTGGCAAGATGGGGCACATAGCTCGGGATTGTAAGGCCAAGTTTTCGGCCGATGTGGAGTGCTACTCATGCCATGAAAAAGGGCATTATAGCAACGTGTGCCCGAAGAAGGGATTAGAGTCGATGGTGTCCACGGCTCAAAAGAAAGTGGAATCGGCGAAGGTGAAGGGGCGGTCCTTCCAACTAACTCGAGAGGAGGCGAAGGAGGCACACGATGTGGTGTCAGGTACTCTATTCATTAACTCCTTGCCAACTCATATTTTGTTTGATTCGGGTTCCAATTATTCGTTTGTGTCTTATGAGTTCGGTTGTAAATTGAATGTGCCGTCCGAGATGTCAGATGAGGTTTATGAGATAGAAGTAGCCGACGGGAAAACGTCTATGATTGAATGTATTTATAGAAATTGTGAAATAGAAATAGACGGTAGAAAGTTTAAGGTAGATTTGTTGCCCATGGGAATTAGGGTGTTTGATGTGGTTATCGGTATGGATTGGTTGGGTATGCACCAAGCCAAGATTTTGTGTGGGAAGAAAATAGTGTCGATTAGGACACCCGAGAATGAGAAAGTGTATGTGTATGGGGAGAAACGACATCACATGCCTAATGTGATTACCGCCATTAAGGCGAGGAAAAGTATATCGAAAGGTTGTGCATCGTTTATTGCATATGTATTAGATGGCCGAAAAGAAAAGAAGTCAATGGATAATGTCAAAATTATTCGGGATTTCCCCGAGGTATTTCCCGATGACTTGCCCGGTTTACCACCGGAGAGACAAGTCGAGTTTAAAATAGATTTAGTTCCGGGGGCGACGCCGATTGCTCGTGCTCCCTACCATTTAGCTCCCACCAAGATGCGGGAATTGATGACCCAATTGCAAGATTTGTTAGATAAAAGTTTTATTCGTCCGAGTTCGTCACCATGGGGTGCACCGGTATTGTTTGTCAAAAAGAAAGACGGTTCAATGAGAATGTGTATCGACTACCGAGAATTGAACAAGGTAACTATTAAGAACCGTTACCCGTTGCCGAGAATTGATGACTTATTCGACCAATTGCAAGGTGCTAGTTATTTATCGAAGATTGATTTGAGGTCGGGTTATCACCAAGTTCCGGTGAAAGAAGGCGACACCGAGAATACGGCTTTTCGTACACGTTATGGTCATTATGAATTTCTAGTGATGCCGTTTGGTCTTACAAACGCGCCGGCTATTATTATGGATTTGATGAATCGGCTATTTGGAATGTTGAGCATCACAGATTAATAATGAATTTATGAGATTGTGATGTCAACAACTCAATATAAGTAAAAGAAAATGTTTGTAATTGAGGATCGATTTGAAAAATGATAATTCTATTTGAAAAGAGAAAAAAATTGATATACAATTGAAGAATTTTGACAATGAAGTAACACAAAAGTAGCAATGAGAAATAAGAGAATTTGCAATAAACAGATGCAATCAGTACCAGCCTAGATTGGTAAAGAGATCGTTTACGAATATTGCAAAAGCTAATACTCAACATTGATAACCTTGTGTGATTGTAAATTTTGAAAGAGGTTGAAAAACTGTTTGAGGAAAAAAAAATTATTAACAAGATAGAATAAGAAAATTTGTAATAAACAGATACAATCAGTACCAATTGAGATTGGTAATGAGATCGTTTACGGATATTACCAAAGTTGATACCCCATATTGATAATTATAAAAAAATTTGAAAGGAGCATTGATACAGTATTTAGCGATAATAAAAGATGCTCCCCCTCGACAGTTGAATTTCAAAAATCATAAAGCAGTTACGCTCCCCCTTGACATACGAATGTCGATGTTCTCCCCCTTGACAAGTGAATATAGTAATTCTCCCCCTCAACCAATGATGTCATTGAAAAACGGGTTTCAAGCTGATGTACTTGAAAGCCATTTTATTAAGCGCGGGTTATACACTGACGTGTGCATAAGCCATTATCCGTTGAAAAGCGAGTTATACACTGAATTGTGTATAAGTCATAATCCTGCAAAATAAATTATACAACTTTTGGTACCCATTTTTGTTTGGGTCCGACAGTGTTAGTGTGGGAATTAAACCACCGATAAGTTGTATCAATTTGATTTAAAGACTGAGAGTTCCAAGAAAAACTGAAATTTGATGTTTCATTTTCAAATAATTTCCGGGGAATTATTTGAGATGTTGGAGTTTTAGGAACCCATTTAGCTTTTAAGATCGAGGATGTTTTGTAAACATAAACAGGAGATGATGTTGGCACTTGTGTAAAATTCGTTTTTGGTGCCAAGGAAAGTAAATCTTTTCTCGAGTATTTTAAAGATTTAGTTTTGGAAAAGATTTCCTTTGACGGAGTAGATGTTTCAACACGGTGGATGATTTAGTTTTATCCATTTGAGAATGCTTAAGTCGAGAAGAGGAACCTAATTTATTTGGAGTTTTAGGTGCGGAATTTCCTCTAATAACTTGTTTGAGAGCATTTAAATTCTTATCAGAGTTTGGTGGGACCGTGGATCTCCTAGGCTTAGGCGTGGTAGAGGAACTTACTTGTGACTTCGGTTTAAGTTTAGAATTTCCTCTATTTACCTCAGATTGCTTGATTGTATATAAATCACGATATGCCATGACAGGAGAAAACATTCTTGACTCATAACATTTGGTCTTTGCAGCAAAAGGAGAATCTAAGTTCATAGATGCACTAGGCTTCTTAAGCTTCTGAAGATGAGATGATTTAGATTTCTTAAACTGACGACTTCTTCTATCTCCAACAGGGTTGTGTGATTTTAGAACTTTGGTGCAAAGTGAACAACCTCTTGTGGAAGTACTAGAAATAGGTGACTCAATGCTGGGAACAGGTTTTTGTAGAGAGAGTAAAGAAGCTTCTAAATTTTGAATTTGTATTGTTAACTTCAATTTCTCTTCATCAAAAGATTTATGTGTTTCTTCATTTTTACTTTCTAATTCATAAATTTTAGTTTGCAAAACAGATTTTTCTTTATCAAAAGCCTGATGTGTTTCATCGATTTCAGTTTCTAATTGATAAATTTTCTTTTCTAGAATTAGATTTGGAACATAAATCTTTGGTGTAACCTTTTGTTGAATAACATCATTTCCTTTAATTTCAAATTCTTCTGGAGTCACGATTGGAAAGTATTCATCATTTTCGAATTGAGCCTTTTTAGTTTCATATGTGTTATTTAATTCAGTGTAACTGAAACTAATTTGTGCATTCTCTTTTTTGGCCCTGTTGAAAACCTCAATTTCTTCTTCCTCATCTGTCATCCGAAGGAAACTCTGTCAGGCATCTACATGAATGTATTTCGAATCATACAATGTTGGACGCGCATTGCAAGCCTTCTTAAGATATTCTGGATTGTTGGCTCCCAGTTCTTCTCTTGAATTGAAATATTTGAAATCTTTAGGCTTGTTCAAGTGAATGGTTTGAGCAGTTTGTCCTCGTTTGGTGATTATTTCTTCAAGGTGTTTGATGTGAGAAGACAATTGAGTTTTATCATGTTGAAGTTGATTTATGACATGTTGTTTGTTGTTTAATTCTCGTGATGTGTTGATGTCATTTTCATGTAAGGTTTCAGACAGTTCTTTAATTTGAGTGTTTAATGATTTAAACTGTGATTCATTATCATCAAATTCTTTTTGTTTACGTTCCAACCAGTTTTTTGTGATTTGATAATCATGAAACGCTTCAACGTATAGCTTGTAATATTTATTATTTCTTTCATTTGATATAGAATCATTTGCATTTTTAAGATTCTGTATTTCAAGTTCTTTTTCTGAAATTGTGTGAAAAATTCTGAATATCAGTTTCATATTTAGCTTTCAATTCTGATACTTGAATTTGTAAATCCAGATTCTCGAGTTTGAAATTTTTAATTTGTTTAATATGTTGAACAAGTTGTTCATTTTCATTTTGCAAATCATTTAAACGTTTTTGAAATTGATTATTGATATCTTTTTCATCTAAAAGGTTTTGTTTTAAAGAATCAATTTCAGATATCTGGGTTTTAACAACACAAGTATCAGGACCAATCGAATTATCAGTATTTGATAGGAGAGAACTGATTACCTCAATGTCGTTGTTGGCTTCTTCATTGAATTTATCCGAAACCTCAACACTCGCTTCATCCTTTGGATTTGTATCTTCCATCCATTGAAGATCTTCAACTAATAACACTTTTTCAGTCTCTATTTGTTTAGCCTTCAACATCAATCGTTCATAATACTTTGAATCACGAACGATTGGTTTCTTTGTAGCATTCAAAGGTGTGATGATTGGCTTTTCAGTTGAGATTGTAGCAGATGGAGCAGATTTGAAGTTGGATGAATAATATGCCTTATATAGAGCATCTTCAAGGTCTTTATCCACATAATCATCTGTAGCTGGTGTAGGTTTTTCCATTTTTGTGATTATTAGGGTTGATAAGTAGAAGATCTCGTGAAAAAAAAATTTAGTTTGAGTCGAGAAGTGAAATTTTTTTCAGGTTTGGGTAAAAGTTCTCGTGTTTAAAATGTCGCTTTAGTATGAGTTACGACCAAGAGAAAAAAAATTTTAATTTGAAAAATTTTCAAAACAATCTCAGATGACAAAAGACACTTTAAATATAACCTTAATTTTCGAATTGGTCAAAAACGATAAACGGATCAAAATCTGGGGCTAAACGAAGTTTAAAAAATGACCGAAAAATCACGAAAACGTGAATAAAGTTAGGGGTGTTAAAAAATAACCGAAAAAACGGGTACCCGAAAAAATATCCGATATCCGAAATCCGGATACCCGAAAATCCGGATACCCGGATTTCGGGTAACCGGTTTCCGGGTATCAAATACGGGTAGTGTTTTTCTAAAAAACCGGGTAATTGGGTACCCGGTACCCGAATTTTATTTTTCCAACTTATTTTTATATATTTTTTTATATTGTTATTAGACATTAATTATCATTAGATATGGGCATATGCTTGGCTCATTTTGATAAATGTCTAAAATATAAAACTCTGTCTCAATTCTCACGTACAAACCATCTAATTCTCACCTCCGTCGTTGAATCATGGTTTTGAATCATTGGATGTCTTTAAAGTTTTGGTCAGATTCATTACTATTAACGATTTTTCTTTAAAGAAAATCATAACGAAAATTTTTAATAACAAATTTATTAATAAGATTTAAAGAAATTAAATATATAAACTATGATGACTTCCATTTATGTAATTTTTGTGACAAAGAAATTATATTTTCGGGTACCGGGTACCCGAAAACCGGGTATCCGAAAATCCGGGTACCCGAAAACTGGGTACCCGAAAATTCGGGTACTGATACGGGTATCTAAATCTACTACCCGAATTTTCGGGTACCCGGTTTTAGGGTACCCGGATTTCCGGATACCCGGTTTTGAACACCCCTAAATAAAGTGTCTAAAACAAGGGTTTTCTGACCGAGAAGTCGGGTAAACCGCCTACGGCCGTTTATCACGTCGTAGCTTTCGTCGCGAGCTTCGATTTGGTTACTCGTGGGCTCGAAACGGACACCCGAGCTGAAAGTTATGATCGTTTTAGGATAACCCCTTTTGTCACACAATTTTGAGTTTGAGAAAAGTGTTCGGGCCGAAGTTCTATTGGGCCGAAGTTGTGTGAAGTTCGGGCCGAACTTTAGTTATGTTCGGGCCGAACTTTAATTATTCAATGTTCGGGCCGAGGTTTGATTTGGGTCGAACTTCTTGCTCGGGCCGAACTTCTTGCTCGGGCCGAACTTCTTGGATTTTTGGGTCTGTGTTCGGGCCGAAGACACTTGGGCCGAACTATTACTTCGAGCCGAACTTCTCAACTGGGCCGAAGATTGCTTGAGCCGAACTACGTGTTCTTGAAGCCGAAGTTGTTGACGAACGAACACAGACGTACTTTTCTACACCTTTTTTATCCGATTTTGCTCATTACTTAACCAAATTCAACGATTTCAATCCCTATTTGCTCGAAATCACTTTTCTAACGATCGAATTCACTAACATTCCTCAATCCATAACAAATCAAATCGAATTTTGCAAATTTCAGTCAATATTTTGAGTTTTTCACTTTTTCACAAAAATCACGAAATTGAGAGCAATTGTTGATGGATTGGACTGAAATTTGATTCTATTCTTATTAGAATCACTGGAGAAACATGAATCTTCAATCAAATCTTCAATTCGAAACAAAAATTTACAACATTAAATTTCAAGTGACGAACACAACTTTTGGATCTGGATCAAATCATCACGAATTTGGATCTACTCTTAGAGAGTTTATGCTCTGATACCAATTGAGAGATCTAATGAGATTGAAATGAAGCTAATTCATGATGATTTGAGTAGAATTGAAGAATTAAGTGTGTGTGTTCTTGGTGTTTAGTTGAGAGAGAAGAAGATGGAGGGAAGGAGCTTTCAAAGTGTAAATTCTATTCAAATGTGGGAAAGCTTACATCCAAAGTCAAAATACAACATTATATACTCCTCACCACCTAACAAAGGAAAAGTTAACTAACAGACCTAAAGATCAAAATCTATTACAGAAATAGTCCTAACAACTCCTTTATTTTCAAAAGACCTGTTATTAGTGAAGCACATGTGCTTCTAGCTTACAAACACATGTGCTTCATTACTTGAAACACATGTGCTTGACTGTATATATACACTCCTTTATTTTCAAAACAATTGTTATTAGTAAAACACATGTGCTTGGTTGTACATATACACTCCTTTATTTTCAAAACAACTACCCCCTCCGTCCCTTAATAAAGTTCCCATTTCACTCAAAATATTTGTCCCAAAATAAAGTTCCGATTTCTCAAATTGGAGGGACTCACTCAATAAAATAATATTATTATAATGTACATCACCACTATCTCTTAAAACACTTTCTTTCTCCAAAAAACTTTATATTTTAATCAAATTTATTACCAATGACCTCACCGCTATCTATCTCCTAAAATATTGTGACCATGAGAAATGGGAACTTTATTAAGGGACGGAGGGAGTATTATTTAGTGAAACACATGTGTTTTCAAGTCACGAAACATGTGTTTCAAGTCACTAAAAACATTAGTTTATAAAACACAGGGGAGCATACGAAGCACATGTGTTTCAAGTCACGACCACCATCGCTGGTCACCACCGCCGGCGACCACCTCCGGCCGCCTTAGGATCCAAAATCCCAAGAAAGGCGGTAGTTAGGCGCCGTGTCCAAAAATATTTAATAAGTATTGCAACTGAGACTAAGAGACAAGGGAGATCCCATTGAACTTGCCTTGATTGAATGAAGGCTAGCTGACTTCGATACTGAATGAACTCGCCGGCCGCCGCTGCCCGCCCGCCGCCGCCGCCCGTCGTCTCCGGCCGCCGGAGGTGGGTGGGGTATTGATGTATTGAAGCACATGTGTTTGTATGGTTTGAATCTTGATCTTGACCTTTGACTTTTTCTTGATCCAATGGCTATTAATTATCCCTTGGGACTAGCTAAAATCCTTGGACTGCCTTGAACATTTACCTCGTTTTATATCATTGTAAGAAAATAAATGTATACTATAGCATGTATCTTTTATTTGTTTTTCAAAATACCTTTTTCGTATAGGGGTGATGTTCATATCACAACTCTTGCTTTATATACTTTTACAATTAGCTGTAAAAACTTGTACAGTATACGAAGTAAAATTTGTGGTATAGAAATGAATTCCATTTTCGTATATATAGAAGCTTAAATGAGTCTAATTGAGCCGAATCCGAGCCTGCAAAAACTTTAATGAGCCGAATTCGAACATTACACATAACAATCGTGAAGAATCCAAACTCGAACTGTCTAAAATTAGAGTTGAAGCTTCGACTCCACTCATTTGCACACTAATTACTATATTAACAATTACCAGGGATGCAAACAGTTGATGAATAGTTTTTAAGGTTTTTTTTTTCTCTTTATTTTTATATCCTTTGTTATTATGTAGTTTTTGTATGGTCTTTTTTAGTTTTTAATATTTTTATACTTTTTCTTAAATAGTTTTTTTTTATAATATTTTATATTTGATTTATTTTATTTTCTGTATTATTTTCTATAATTTTAGTGTCCAGATTAAGTAAACTTGGTACTAATTCAACATGTTGACACGTCTTACCAAGATCAACTAGGATAACAATTGTCCAACTTACACTAATATTATTATTTGATATTATTTTATATAATTTTGGTATGCAGATTAAGTAAACTTGCTACGAATTCAACATTTTTGCACGCCTTACAAAGATCAACTAGGATAATAATTGCCCAATTTACGCTAATAAAATTAGTAACATGTTAATTTATAAATATGGTGTATATCTTTGCAATCCGCTGCGAAGCGCGGGCCCAGTTCCTCGTTAATCGTAAAGAACAAGAATAAAATTTGGGTTTAAATTTGTTTATAAGAAAAACAAACTTTCTTAAAGCCCTATCATAGAAAAGATGGGCCTCCATATTATATTTGGTTTAGTGGGCTTCTGGAATCTTTTTATTATCTAACTTTTAGAAACAAAAACCTCCCAATCAAACACAAAGAAACATATTTTTAATAATAACAAAACTTACAATCTTTCATAGAATTTTCAATATATATACTTGTTATTGATAAAGTTTACAAATTTAATGACTATTATTTCACAATTTTAGTATTATTTTATAAAAAGAGTTTTAAATATTTAAATTATCACAATTGCTTTGTAGATGTACACATATATAAGCAATTACCACATTTGAACACACAATGCCAGAAAAACAAAACCTACCACATTTTTCATCACAGTTATAATATTTGTCATTTAGGGACATTTTCTGAAAGTTACAAAAACTTGCAATATACTACCTTTACAGTCATTATTTGGTTCATGTGAGGCATTTATTTCGTCACACTGAATGTTACTTTTATACTACATCAATAATAAAAAATATATATATTAAAAATACATGTGAAGAAAAAACATGCTATTTTAAAAAAGATTCTTTTCTTTTCTAAAATGTATTCATGTTATAAGGGTATTTTAATATAACCGAACTTATGCTCATAATGTACATAATATTGTCAAACTTATTTTCACAAGATCGAAAGAGTAAAAACATCCTATTAACCACATTCGGAAGAAAAAAAAAAACTTCACGTTTATCAGAATGGAAGAATCGTATTAACCAAAATTAAGAGTGTCATCTTGTAAGAAATTAATGCACATATAAATATATTTAAAATTTAAGGGTTTTGATAATGACAACCCATAGGGCTCGAGGTGCACAAAATAACCGAAACCGAAACCGAAACCGGTACCCGAACCGCAACCGAAACCGGTCAAAACCGGTTTTGACCATAACCGGTTCGGTTATTGAATAACCGATCGGTTAGTAACCGGTTGGGGGTTTTATGGTTCGAACCGGTTAGTAACCGGTTAACCGAACCGGTTTTGACTCGAAACCGACCGCAAATTTGGTCAACACACCGGTTTTGACCGGTTAACCGGTTTGTAACCGAAACCGAACCGGTTACAATACCCCTTACACCGGTTAGAGTTTTCGAGTCCCCAAAGAAACCGGTTAACCGAAAACCGGTTATTACGAGCGTTGACCAAAACCGGTTACGGTCAAAACCGAAACCGGTTTTTGGCCTAACCGGTTTTTGTGCATCTCTACATAGGGCTATCATTAAGTGCATAAAAAGTTGTACATTATTTTATGGGAAGTAGTTCCTAAAATGTAGGAGTCAGTTACGGATAAATATGTAAGTTTTTTAGTCATATCTTATGACAGCCATAAGTTCTCATTATCAAAACTCTAAATTTAAATATTTTAAAGCATAAAGTGTGATATATCAATATTATTAATATTATAAACATGTAATTACACGCTCTGCGAGAGCATCAAGGAATCTTCTAAAATTTACAAAAAATAAAAAAATATTATTAACATGTTATGTAATTATATATTACTCCGTAGAACTTAACTTTTGATAAAACATATTTATTAAATAACTTTTTTATTTTACTTTTTTTTCCAATGAAAATATATACCATCAAATTTGTTAGTCCTCGTATATTTCTTATAATCAATATATTTAATAAGCTTAATCTTTCTATTAAAATATTTTTGCATCACCTAGAAATGTAAAAATAAGAACTTGTTAATGTGTATTAAGATTTTTTTTTAATTGTATTATTATACAGTATTATTAAATTGTATTATTATTATACAGTGTTTTTTAATTGTATTATTATAATTAAATATGTTGAAAAAAGCTAATCAAACTGTAAAGGTTGTATTATCGATATAACATTCACGAAGTAGCATCTTTTAGAGGCTATATATATGAAGTGGACATGGCACCTAACATGTGAGAGTGTCTCTTGGTCATGACAACTTGGAAATTTTAAGGTTATATCTTTTCACTTCACTCATTATATTTTATAAAGGGCATATATGTTAACACTTACCCCACTCCCCTAGAAAAAACACACAAATTTGTTTGTAAAGATGTTGTTTACTACTAAATTTCTCATTTATATTCATGTTCATTTGATCAATATTATTATTCAAATTAACATTAGTTTATAGGTTATGGATTCAAATTTTATTGTGCATAAATTGAAGTATATTATGTATCATTAAAAAAATAACTAATTTATCAAAAGTTTTAATTAAAATGATATTACGTGCTTTTTTATTTTATTTTTTGCATGAGCAGGAAAATCTCATCAAGACCAATTTTTGTTTGACACGACCATGACGGAATATAGCGAAGGCAGGGGAGGGCCATGCTCCCCAAATCTGACTAACGATCTTATATATTTGGTACTTTGAAAAATAAATATTGTAACTTTAGTTTTTTTTTAAATGACACATAATCTACTGAATGTTTATAATGAGACTTGAACTCTTGGTCATTAAAAAATGAATAACACTTTACATCTTACACCAATATTACTACAATAACTAAGTTTTCTTTCTAGACAAGAAAGTGTTAAATGATTTAGATTTTAAAATATTTGATCGCGTGGCATTTTGTTGTATCCGAAAGGTGTACGCCCACTTACAGATTCAGTGGTTTGAATCATCTTCTAAGTTCTAACTTCTAACCACTTTAAAATGTATTGTTTTAAATAAAAGAGTAAATTACATGAATGGTCCTTTAGGTTTATAGTAAATTTCACCAATGATCCTTTAGTTTCAAAAATTACGCCGATGGTCCTTATTTTTGAAAGGTTTTTCACCGATGGTCCTTTATGAAAAAGTCCGTCTATTTTTCAAGTTAACTAACATCACATGTGATTCACATGGGGGTATTTTGGTCAATTTTTCTTTCCTAAAGGACCATTGGTGAAATTTGCTCTAAACTTAAAGGACCATCCGTGTAATTTAATTGAGAAGGGGAAAGACAAATTGACCAAAATACCCCCATGTGCATCACATGTGATGTTAGTTAACTTGAAAAATAGACGGATTTTTTCGTAAAGGACCATCGGTGAAAAACCTTTCAAAAATAAGGACCATCGGTGCAATTTTTAAAACTAAAGGACCATTAGTGAAATTTGCTATAAACCTAAAGGACCATTAATGTAATTTACTCTAAATAAAATTTATGCTCTCGTCATTTTAGACGTATTAAAAAGCACCACTTCTTTATATTTAGTTGACTTAAAACTTTAAAATTATACATATAAAATGTGTATAGAAAATTGGCCCCACTCCAAAATATGCCCTAATTCTAACCACTTTAAAATGTATTCTTTTAAATAAAATTTATGTTCTCGTCATTTTATACGTATTGAGAAGCACCACTTCTTTATTGATATGCAAATTAGCTATGATAACATTTATCATATTTTAGAAATAAATGTTATTATTCATCGACAGTAAATGAATAGTATTTTTTTTATCTTATAACATGTATTTTTTTATGAATATATTAATTATACAAACCCGTTATGAAACACGAGCACATATTCCTCGATATACAAATATTGCATTTGGGTTAGGATATTTGTGTTTTTGGCCCATGCTTTTAAACTTACATTTGTGTTTGTTCACGTTTTGACTAAAAACTCTACATTTGTAATATAGAGATTTACAACAAATTCGTCACGCCGTATATTTTCAAGCATTTTCACATTTCCTTACATTTCCAAGTGTGAGATCATGCTCTAATAGAGTATAGTAAATGAAGTGTTGCAACGATAGTAATGTGACCGGACAAAGACAAGACTAGCATGTTTTATAGGTCATATATGTTAGTCTATGTGAATGTTTCATTGAACACTATCTCGTGTCAATTAAGTGATTGTAAGGATACATGTGTTTCGGACTTTTCTATTGGTTTAGCCTCACTGAATTTGTTAGAATATATTATATTTATATATATGTTATATAAATTTAAATATATTAGACATTATGAGTCAATATTGTATATATGGTAGGGCAAATCTATAGCCATAACATTAACCTAGGATTAAACTTTCCTATGTATATTTATAGTATTGTAGTGATGAAATGAGAAAGACACGGACTTAGCTTCTTTCATGGTATCACAAGTTTAGGCACTATTTCCTCTAAACACCTATCTTCCGCAGTCTTTCTCTTTTCTCTCGGAAATTCCAACATCCACCACCTCTTTCTTCTTCACACATTTAATTAACTGTTACTTATCACCATGGCAAATAACTCAAAATTTCACCATGCTCTTGCCGTTTCAAACATAAGAAATCACATTCTCATCGTTCTTGAATTGACAATCGTTCAATACTCCATATGCGCGGAGTTGTTCAATATATGTGCTCGGTCTATGAAGGTCCTTCACCACATCATTCTGTCGGATAAGAAGGGATCAAATACCGAAGATGAGGAAGAATTGTGGTCGACTCTTGTTGCCACGGTGTTAAGTTGGATATTTGCTACTGGCTCTCGTGATTTAATCACCACTATCATGGTCCCGGGTTCTTCAGCCATGGATACATGGAATAGATTACAGGATTTGTTTGATGACAATAAACATTCTCGGGCTGTCAGTCTCGAGCATGAGTTCTCCCACACAATGTTGTTCGATTTCGAAAACATCCCGGCCTATTGCCAACGTCTCAAGGAACTTTCCGAACAATTGAGAAACATTCAATTTATGAGTTGGCAAGGAATTAATGAATAAAGTACCTGACACCACATCGTGTGCCTCCTTCGCCTCCTCCCGGGTGAGTTGGAAGGACCGCCCCTTCACCTTCGCCGGTTCCACTTTCTTTTGAGCCGTGGACACCATCGACTCGATTCCCTTCTTTGGGCACACATTGCTATAGTGCCCCTTCTCGTGGCACGAGAAACACTCCACATCGGCCAACGACTTGACCTTACAATCCCGGGCTACATGCCCCGGTCTACCACAACTAAAACAAGACCTCGACCCACTTCGGCACTCGCCGGTATGATTCTTCCCGCATTTCTTGCACGGGGCAACACTCCCTTGTTTAGAGAAGCTCGAAGTGAACTTCCCCTTTTTGAACGAACTTGAGCCGCTCTCGGCCTTCCTCTTCTCGCCCACATGGGCCCTCTCGGCAACCCGTGCCTCATTCACTTCTTCCACACTCCGGGCGGCACTAATGGCCTCATCAAGTGTGACCGCCCTCTTGACTTCCAATTGGTAGTCCCACGGTAACCCACAAGCGTACCGGACTACCCTCATTCTCTCCTCCGAATAAGTTTTTGCAACAAACGGGAGCAATCCCGTGAACTCTCTCGAGTATTCCTCAACCGACATATCACCCTTTTTAAGGGTCACAAATTTCTCGTGCATCTTTTCCAAATCCCTCTCGGGACAAAACTTCTTTTTCAACCTCGTGGTGAACTCATCCCACGACATCTTTTCAACCACCTCCTTCCCGAGGGTCTCATACACAATATCCCACCAAACCATGGCATCTTCTTTTAGCAATTGTGACGCATACGTCACCATATCAACATCCTTACACTTGCTACTTCCGATAACCCTCTCGGTCTCTCGGATCCACCTCATGGTTACTTTCGGGTCCGAACTACCCGTATACACATTTGGCTTACAAGCCATGAAGGATTTAAACGAACAACCTTCTTTCACAATGGGCTTAGCCCTAGCATCACTTTGGCCACCCGTGGAGGATTTCCCCTCCCCGGTGCCACTACCCCCGGTTCTCTCATCCGACTTAGCCTCGGATTCACGGTCCCCTCCCGACCTCTCACGGTCTCCAATAATACGGTGCACTTCTTCGGCCACCGTTCCCTTGATTTGATCGATAATAGTTTGGAGATCCGCCATAGTGACCGGAGTCCTATTAGCTCCGACCTCCGACTCATCAACTCGATGCATCGACGGTTGACTTTCTTGCTCAACCACCCTCTCGACAGGAGGTACTTCCTCCTCCCGGCCCTCCGGGGCTTTACCACTTCTACGTGTGGTCACCATTTCTTTCAATCAAGACTATACGAAAGACATTAAACATTTAGTACCTTGTGTACAACCCATTAGTCGTATAAGACTCAATATCCAAAATCATATCAAATTCATCGGTCCCCTAGGTTCAACCCTAAACTTAATATAAAGTCTCAAGGTCAACCTATGATCTCAAGGAATCTTATATTCCTAATGCTACAGTCTAAGACTAGGATGGTCATCCAACCTAATTCACTTAAACTATAGCTCTGATACCAAGTTGTAACACCTCAAATTTTAATACCAAATATTGGCCAAAATAAAACATTTTTTTTATAAATAGAAGAACATCCTCAATTTGGATTTACAAAAACCTTGGTATGAAATCAGAGTATAAAAGTAGGTGTTACAAAATATATCATAACCAAGCTAAGACTAAATCCAATCTAGTGTTCTTCTAATCTAGGTCCCGCATCTCTATCCATGCTTACCTAAGCCTTCGATCCCGAACCTGAGTACATAGCAAAACAAAACAAGGAGTACGTGAGACAAAACGTCTCGTGAGTTACATGGGTTTAGACCCATTAATAATAATAATCGTTTATCCAAGTAAACAATAAACAAGTAATTTCGCCCATCCATATAGTCACCCTATGGTAACTCCAAACCTTGCTTTCCTAGCAACACATATCTAGTTATCGGGTTGCCCCCGAGCTAACTAGCAATACTAACGTGCCTAACTATCGGGTTGCCCCCGAACTAGCTAAAAGCACCCATAAATCCAACTATCGAGTTGCCCCCGAACTAGCTAGAAACACTAACCTATCTAACTATCGGGTTGCCCCCGAACTAGTTAGAAACATCACCATGTCTAGTTATCGGGTTGCCCCCGAACTAACTAGCATCACGTCATCTCGTTCTCACCATAACTCAAAGGTTATGTCAATCTAGTCCTCGGCTATCACATTCATCATCAAATAAGTTAGTTCAATACTATCATCGGTATAACTAACTATCAACTACTAGTCTACACAATTAAGCAAATAGACCATAACGCAAGTAATGAAAATATTTAAAGGGGCTATGTACTCAGTAAATTCCACACGTACTCACCTTAGCAACAAAGATGCTTTAACCGTATTTTTTTCCGCCGGTTTCCTTGTTCCAACAATTTGATCAAACTCCAAGACTTCACCGGAAGCCTAATACAATAATCACAAGGTTATCAACATCACATTCTACCACCAATGTATCCATTTATCACTAGATACCATCCATAAACACTTTCCCCCAATTATGGTGATTTACCAAACCCTAGGTTTAACCAACCCTTAAGATTCTTACAAATCGGAATCATACACTTGTTTCCTTTGTCAATATACCATCTATTAAGTGTATACAACCTTTATTTAACCATTAATCACCAACCCAAGAACTAGGGTTTCAAACCCAAGCTTCAAGATCCATAGATCTAAAGCTACAAAGGTCAAAGAGTGAAGATTTACCTTAAACTTCAGAAATGGAAGAAGAATCGCGTGATTTGGAGTCCAAAATCAGCTCCAAATGCTCTTTTCCACTCAAAATATGTATAAGCACTTAGTGAGAGAGTGAGGGGGTGGAAAATTGAGCTCAAAATGACCAAATCCCGTATTTAATCTTGTACCAGACGATGCCCAGATTCCATTCCTCGAGTCGTGAGGTCAATGGCCGCGCATCCTCGCGTCGACCTCGCGTCGACCTCGCGTCGACCTCGAGTCGCGAGCCTCAGTGGGAGCTCGACTCTAGGCCTTTCGCGCCCAACATAAAAATCGCTGTTTGCCTTCCTCGCGATGGGAGCTCGATGGGAGCCTCTGCTGAAATCCATATTTTTATTTCCTTCACAATTACTAACTCGGTTCGACCCGGTTTCGTCCATAACTTTCTCATACGATGTCCAAATGCCACGAGACCAATTCCTACGTTCTTTAAACGATTTATCCTTATTTATCATATTTTTGTACAATTTATTTATTCACAATTTCGGGTCGTTACATTCAACCCTTGTGCATTTTCGAGAAAATGTTGGTTCTTACCTAACCGTTCTTGTCTTAACTCGTCTTTTCCCATAACTTCTCGTTGGGCATTCTTGATCCTTTCGATAATACTCGAGACGACTTCTATACGTGATAAAATTCCTCGGTTCGGTTTTTCATAGACCTTTCGGCTTAAGGCGTCGGCTACTACATTAGCCTTTCCCGCGTGATACACAATCTCACAATCATAATCGGCAATCAACTCGATCCACCTTCTTTGTCGCATATTAAGATCTTTTTGAGTAAACACATATTGTAAACTTTTATGATCCGTGTATAACGTACACCGAGTACCATACAAATAATGTCTCCACAACTTCAAGGCAAATATAATCGCCGCCAACTCCAAGTCGTGTGTCGTGTACCTTAATTCCGCATTCTTCAATTGTCGCGAGGCATACGCGATCACTTTACCTCGTTGCATCAACACACAACCGAGCCCTTGATTCGAAGCATCACTATAAACCACAAAATCCTCCATACCATCCGGTAACGTAAGGATCTGTGCGTTACATAACTTTTCTTTTAACAACTTAAACGCCTCTTCTTGCTTCTTTTCCCACACAAACTTCTCACTTTTTCTCGTTAACTTCGTGAGTGGAATCGCGATTCTCGAGAAGTTTTGTATAAATCTTCGGTAATAACCGGCTAATCCAAGGAAACTTCTAACCTCGGTAGGAGTCCTCGGAGGCTCCCAATTTGACACCGCTTCAATCTTGGACGGATCCACTTTAATACCATCACATGTCACCACGTGACCTAAGAATTGTACTTCCCGCAACTAAAATTCACATTTCGAGAATTTTGCATACAACTTTTCCCGTTTTAACACATCTAACACAAGCCTCAAATGACATTCGTGTTCTTCTTCGGTTTTCGAATAAATCAAAATGTCGTCAATAAACACGATCAAAAACTTATCAAGAAACGGTTTACAAACCCGATTCATTAAATCCATAAAAATAGCCGGCGCGTTTGTAAGACCAAACGGCATTACTAGAAACTCATAATGACCATAACGTGTACGAAAAGCCGTCTTCTCGGTGTCGCCTTCTTTCACCCGAACTTGGTGATAACCCGACCTCAAATCGATCTTCGAGAAATAACTAGCACCTTGCAATTGGTCGAATAAGTCGTCAATTCTCGGCAACGGGTAACGGTTCTTAATAGTTACCTTATTCAACTCTCGGTAGTCAATACACATTCTCATCGAACCGTCTTTCTTTTTAACAAATAACACCGGTGCACCCCACGGTGACGAACTCGGACGAATAAAACCCTTATCTAACAAATCTTGCAATTGGGTCATCAATTCCCGCATCTCGGTGGGAGCTAAACGATATGGAGCACGAGCAATCGGCGTCGCCCCCGGCACTAAATCAATTTTAAATTCGACTTGTCTCTCCGGTGGCAAACCGGGCAAGTCATCGGGAAATACCTCGGGGAAATCCCGAATAATTTTGACATTATCCATTGACTTCTTTTCCTTTCGACCATCTAATACATATGCAATAAACGATGCACAACCTTTCGATATACTTTTCCTTGCCTTAATAGCGGTAATCACATTAGGCATGTGATGTCGTTTCTCCCCATACACATACAATTTCTCATTCTCGGGTGTCCTAATCGACACTATTTTCTTTCCACACAAAATCTTGGCTTGGTGCATACCCAACCAATCCATACCGATAACCACATCAAACGCCCTAATTCCCATGGGCAACAAATCCACCTTAAACTTTCTACCGTCTATCTCTATTTCACAATTTCTATAAATACATTCGACCATAGACGTTTTCCCGTCGGCTACCTCTATCTCATAAACTTCATTTAACATCTCGGACGGCACATTCAATTTACAACCGAATTCATAAGACACAAACGAATAATTGGAACCCGAATCAAACAAAATATGAGTTGGCAAGGAGTTAATGAATAGAGTACCTGACACCACATCGTGTGCCTCCTTCGCCTCCTCCCGAGTGAGTTGGAAGGATCTCCCCTTCACTTTCGTCGGTTCCACTTTCTTTTGAGACGTGGACACCATCGACTCGCTTCCCTTCTTCGGGCACACATTGCTATAGTGCCCCATTTCGTGGCACGAGAAACACTCAATCTCGGCCAATGATTTCGACTTGCATTCTCGGGCCATATGCCCCGGCTTCCCACAATTGTAACAAGTTTTCGACTCCCCTCGGCACACGCCGGCATGAGTCTTCCCGCACTTCTTGCACGAACCAACACTACCTTGCTTAGAGAAGCTCGAAGTGAACTTCCCCTTCTTGAACGAACTAGAGCCGCTCTCGGCTTTCCTTTTCTCGCCCACATGGGCCCTTTCGGCAACACGTGCCTCATTTACTTCCTCAACACTCCGGGCGGCACTAATAGCCTCATCGAGTGAGACCACCCTCTTCACTTCCAATTGGTAGTCCCACGGTAACCCACTAGCATACCGGACCACCCTCAACCTCTCATCCGAGTAGGTTTTAGCAACAAACGGGAGCAATCCCGTGAACTCCCTCGAATATTCCTCCACCGACATATCACCCTTCTTAAGGGTCAAGAATTTCTCATGCATTTTCTCCAAATCCCTCTCGGGACAAAACTTCTTTTTCAACCTCGTGGTGAACTCATCCCACGACATCTTTTCAACCACCTCCTTCCCGAGGGTCTCATACACAATATCCCACCAAACCATGGCATCTTCTTTTAGTAATTGTGACGCATACGTCACCATATCGGCATCCTTACACTTGCTACTACCGAAAACCCTCTCGGTTTCCCGGATCCACCTCATCGTTACTTTCGGGTCCGAACTACCCGTATACACATTTGGCTTACAAGCCATGAAGGATTTAAACGAACAACCCTCTTTCACAATGGGCCTAGCCCTAGCATCACTTTGGCCACCCGTGGAGGATTTTCTCTCCCCGGTGCCACTACCCCCAGTTCTCTCATCCGATTTAGCCTCGGATTCACGGTCTCCACCTGATTTCTCCCGGTCTCCAATAATTCGGTGTACTTCCTCGGCCACCGTTCCCTTGATTTGATCAAGGAAAGTTTGGAGATCCGCCATGGTTACCGGAGTTCTATTAGCTCCGACCTCCGACTCACCCACCCGATGCATCGACGGTTGACTTTCTTGTTCCACCTCAACCTCTACAGGAGGTATCTCTTCTACTCGGCCCTCCGGGGCTTTACCACTTCTTCGCGTGGTCACCATTTCTTTCAATCAAGACTATACGAAAGACATTTAACGTTTAGTACCTTGTGTACAACCCATTAGTCACATAAGACTCAATATCCAAAATCACATCAAATTTCATCGGTCCCCTAGGTTCAACCCTAAACTTAATATAAAGTCTCAAGGTCAACCTATGATCTTAAGGAATCTTATATTCCTAATGCTACAGTCTAAGACTAGGATGGTCATCCAACCTAATTCACTTAAACTATAGCTCTGATACCAAGTTGTAACACCTCAAATTTTAATACCAAATATTGGCCAAAATAAAACATTTTTATAAATAGAAGAACATCCTCAAATTTGGATTTACAAAAACCTTGGTATGAAATCAGAGTATAAAATAGGTGTTACAAAATAGATCATAACCAAGCTAAGACTAAATCCAATCTAGTGTTCTTCTAATCTAGGTCCCGCATCTCTATCCATGCGTACCTAAGCCTTCGATCCCGAACCTGAGTACATAGCAAAACAAAACAAGGAGTACGTGAGACAAAACGTCTCGTGAGCTACATGGGTTTAGACCCAAAGTCAATAATAATAACCGAATGACAAACAAACAAGCACGTAAGCAATCATCCATCTATCTAGTCACCCTATTGTGACTCTAAAACCTTGCTTTCCTAGCAATCATATCTAGTTGTCGGGACGTCCCCAACCAACTAGAACCACATTAACTTATTAACCGGGGATCCCCCGCATTAACAAGCTTCAAGGTAAAGGCAAGAGGGAATCGCCCAATCTACCAATACCTGCCTTACTCACCGGACTACTTCCAGTTAGCAAGACTACTATCATGGAATGGGCCGATGGGGATCCGCCCAAATGCTCCCCATTCCATACCTCATGACCGGGGATCCCCCGAATCATCACATCATCTCTCCATATCATAACTCGATGGTTATGTCAATCTAGCTCTCGGCTATCACGTCTATCATCAAACAAGTTAGTTCAATACAACTATCGGTATAACTAACTACTAGCTACTAGTCTATACAATTAAGCAAATAGACCATAACACAAGTAATAAAAATGTATTACATAGGCTATGTACTCAGTAAATTCCACACGTACTCACCTTAGTAACAAGGATGCTTTAACCGTGTTCTTGACACCAAAACTCTTGCTTCCACAATTTCACCGACTTTCCAAAATGTCACCGAAAGCCTAATACAATAATCATACAATGTTCAACATCACAATATACTAATAATGTATCCATTTATCACTAGATACCATCAACTAACACTTTCCCCCAATTATGGTGATTTACCAAACCCTAGGTTTAACCAACCCTTAAGATTCTTACAAATCGAAATCATACACTTGTTTTCTTTGTTAAAATACCATCTATTAAGTGTATACAACCTTTATTTAACCATTAATCACCAACCCAAGAACTAGGGTTTCAAACCCAAGCTTCTAAGCCCATAGATCTAAAGCCATAACTACAAAGGATTGAAGATATACCTTTAATCTTCAACTAGGAGTGAAGAATCACGAGATTTGACCAAGAAATCTGCTCCAAATGATGCTTTACACTCAAAATCGTTCACACACTTGAAGAGAGAAAAACTAGGGTTTACAAATGCAATAAATGAGCTCAAACCCGACTTCAATGCTGTCGTCCAGAGTTCACGGCGCGAACTAAGTTCGCGTCGCTAACTCCAAGTCTTGCACGCAGACTTAGCGATCGCCATCCAAACGCGAACTACTTCGCGCCTCAAAGCCAAACTACCTGGGATCAGTTCGCGATCGTTATCGCAAGTTCGCGTCGCGAACTCCCTTAGGCAGCAGGGCTGCACTTTTTCATCTTTGTCTCGACCCGGTTTCGCCCATAACTTTCTCGTACGGTGTCCAAACGACACGAAACCAATTTCCACGTGTTTTATATGATTTATCCATAATTATCATATTTTTACATATTTTATTTATTTACAAATTTCGGGTCGTTACAATATATACACTCATGTTGTGTAACGAGGACTGTGATGCCCGCGCCATGCTGCGGGTTTTGAAACATGCATTTTTTTATGTCAGGTTTAATTTTGTATTTATAAAAAAAAGAATAAAATAACTATGGAGCATCATATAATGGTAACTACAAAAAACAATAATATCAAAAGTTTTGATCATATCATGTTTATTAGTATGATAGTGTATATTAATATTTTCCATCATTTTTTTAGCGACACATTATTATTATTATTATTATTATTATTATTATTATTATTATTATTATTATTATTATTATTATTATTATTATTATGTTCCGCTTTACATTCTAAATTATTATTTCAATTATACCAAATTGTTATGATTTAGTTGATTTGAATTATAAAAATTAGAGTTTATAAAGGTATATTATATTTTATAAAAAATGCTTTATAAACTTATTTAAATTTGTCATCTATTGATTTGTAAAAAAAAAATCTAAGAATTTAAAAAGTAAAATATAGATAATGACTTAAACTACTTAGGCTAAGAAAGAAAAAAAAACTTGAACAATTTGGGCTAAGACATGACAATGTTTGGGCTTAAAAAGAAGAAGAAACTTTGTTTTAAAATAGTTGGTTTCTGGACCTGCTGTATAATAGAATGAATGTTTACCAGCTGCGCTGGCGCGGTATTATGCAATCAAACGCCGCTACTCTTTTATTAACAGTATTTTAATAGAATTTTGAATGGCAAATGTATAATAGTACAATATATTCTAATTTATATTACATAAATATAATACTACCTCCGTCCCACAAAAAATTTCTCATTTTACTCTAAATTTTTGTCCCACAAAAAACTTCACATGTGATTTTAGTGTAAAATCACATGTGATTGTATATTTAATAACATTTGATGTTTTATTACAATCACATGTAATTTAGTATGCAATCACATGTGATTCGGTATGCAATCACATTATTTGTTATTAATGAAAAAAAATAATTTAAAAAAAATAATAATAATAAAATTAATAAATAATTCTAATTTTTTTTTTTTAAATGACCAAATACCCCTCAATGTATAAAATATGTGATTAATCTTGACTATTACTTATAACTAGCAGGGTACCCGCGCAATGCGGCGGCGGGTACCCAGAAACCATATTTCGTGGCGAGCAAGTGTTGTTCGTTTACACGATAATAATTGTTGCTAGAAATAAATAATTAAACGGAAATGTGGATTTTGGTAAGAGTTGATGATTTACAGCGTCGTATATTTAATGTTATTGGGTAAAATGGTTTTCGAGTAACAGACTTTTATTATTAAGTGTGGGTGATGTTACCAAAGTGTAATCTATAGCAAGTGGTTAACACATAGTGATAAGTTAGGAGAGGTCTTGGGTTTGAATCTTATTAGCCGCGATTTATTTTTTTTTAAGTTAGTGAACTAACTAACAAAAGTGGAAAGGTCCTTAAAATCAAGTTTAAGGAGCTCCTTAAACTTGCCTAATGGGGTAGGCCTAAATGCTTTATATAGTAGTAAGATAATCAATGGTTGAGATTTATCCATTGAGACTACATAAAAAATAAAGACTACCTTGATACAACCCATTGAAGATAACCACTTATCAAATTGCAGTTTAACCACATATATTAAGGATATCATAATAGAGGTTAACCGCGGGATGATCGAGGTTAGGTTCAAAAAAAAATACAAATTAACCGATCTGCAAACACTCATGCTCCTTTTCGACCTTGAACCAACCTAGCAAATTGTCCATTATTTCCAAGCATTCCGACTTGATATAATGTTTGATGTGACGAGTACAAGAAACAAAAACATGAAAAAACAGGTCAACTGTCCTTTATTTACAAGTAAAAAGAGGGCAAATCTAGATGTTTTACATTGTACCATCTTAAGAGTTTTAGTTTTCCGTCAGAAATATGTCTTTCAAAAACGTACACAGCTGTTTTTATTATTCTAAAGAAATTACTAGATACTTATCACATCAGATGTAAAAACATAGATTAATTAACACATTGATTTCAAAACACACATTACACCCTATGAGAAATTAGACTTAACGTAATGGAGGACTATATGTGATTATGGCCGAATCTGGTGGCCGCGTCCCTCCATTACGTGAAACCAGGTGGACGCATGCCATCCCCTTTCTTTTCTTCCATTGGGTTCTTAAGGCGACCAACAACATAGGTTTCTATTTGGTTCTATTTATTTCTTGGGTTCGCTCGTCGGCTGATGATCATGTCGTAGCTCTGTTCTAATGTTCAGTTTTACCATTAAATTTTTTTTTACACTTCAAAGAGTTTAGCAACTTAATTTGAAGTGTTGGCATTTAGTAAGTTAGCACATGTATACCTATGGCTATGGGTAGTGGATGTGGTCACAAGTGCTGAATTATGAGAAATACACTAGCCATTTATTACTCCAGACAATGAAAACGACTTGAGCCAAACAAGATAACCCCCTTTCCCCATTGACAACCTTTGTCATTTTCACGTTTTTCAACCATTATTTTACTTTTCTCATTTAAAAATTACAAATAATAAATAAATAAATAAAAATAACTTGCTATAAATTCGGACTCTTTTTCAGTACTTTTACGGTCAACCATTCTTTTCGAAATCATTTGGTCCTCAACTTCTGTAATTACGCTAGGAGTGACTACTACAGGTTTTGACTATGGATTTGGTCCACGGCACAAACGTAATTAAGATTTGACACTTAAATGACATCACATGTTTTCAAATTAGGAATATTTGACAGATAATCTTCAACCTCTACCATTACAACTGCTCTATGAACTCACACAGAGGAAAACAGAGTTACAACAAAATTTATTTAACGAAAATATATAAAATGTTCCAAACTCAAAATTTATTCAGAGATGCATTTGTTTTGGTTAATTAAAACCCACTTAGGAGGGTTAACCTTCATCTCACTTCATACTTTATAAATCACACTTTAATTTGGTATTCTTCCAATGTGGGACAACTTCCCAACACAAGAAATCTTGTTACAAGTTCCGTTGTGCAAAAAAATAATGTAAATTAGAGGAGTGTGTTGGTCGTTAATGAAGAAAATGTAAGATTAATTATTTAATTCGTTGATAGAAGATCGAATGAGGATGATTTAATTAGATGAAATTTCTAAAGAGTAATGATGAATATCTGAAATAGTTTTATTGTACAAGTTAAGTGACAAGATTAATCAATTAAGGAACAAAATAATTTTATCCATCACAATTAAAGATGTGAAACATTTGGTATAAAGAGCCAAAACACAATGGCACACTGTACTAGTGTACTCTATTCATTTATTGTTGTTTAATTTTACAGATTTTGATTTTTAATGTGAAAAATAAAAGAAAAGGACAAGGAATTCGCCCCCCTAGTACGCTGTACGAGGTCCCACAAATTCATTTTCTTATAAATATAATTATTTTTTGTTATCATTAAATATATAATTTTGTTTTAAATATTGGATTTGGAAATTAATATGTTTACTTTGTAAGTACTAAAATTACTAATGATTTTGGTTTAGTGATTTTTCTCCAAAATAAATAAAAATTTAATTATGTATATATACATGCCTAGTAACATTTATAAATGTGTATATCAAATTAGCTACAATTAAGCTATTTATTGTAGCCTAATGGTATTGGAGAAAGATGTAAGGTGTTGCATATGACCTATAAGTCATGGGTTCAAATCCCGGCGTGGATAAAAATGTGTACAATTTGGAAATGTGTATTAACTGTTAAAAAAAAGAAGCTATTTGTGGTAGTTTAATACCACACAAACACTTATACGACAATACAGGTACATGTATATTTCTTGTCCTATAGTTGGGCTACCCGAATAATCCACCGGACACACTTCTCCCCATTATTTTACTCATATATATGTCCCTATATTAAATCATCCATCTACTACTACAAAAACGGAAAACACCAACAGGCAAAATCTGTTGTTATATGTATGCGAAATTTGTTGGTAATTAGGGGTTTCAACGGGTTTACCAATGAAAACAAACTGTCCCTCATAAAAAGAGAGCTTCGTTGCTAAATTAATTTACCAATGGATATTCATACATCCGTGATCCGTTGGTATTTAGCAACAGTTATTTTTGTTGATAATAAAAAAGATTTGTTAGAAATTTAGAGAAAACGTTCATGGATATATATCATTTTTATATAGTCCCGAGGGATAAATCTTAGCCCTTGAATCAATCAACCCCCAAATCATCACCACCACCTACATCACATGTGTTTCAACACATCACCACCACCACCTTCCCATGTGTATTAAATCACATGTGATTGCACACCGCCGACCACCAGCACCAGTCCACTACCCCCCATTTGTATTAAATTACATGTGATTCAACACCGCCGACCACCACCACCAACCTCTGCTGACTACCGTCTCCACCACCAGCAAGCCCTCGCCACCGTCGACTGCTTTCAATCACATGTGATTGTCTATCCAATCACATGTGATTGCGGCGGCTGGAGGCGTCAGCCGGCGGCGGCCAACGGTGGTCGGCAGCGATCGGCTCCGGACGAAGGTGGTCGGAGGCGGCAGTGCCTGGCGGTGGTGGTTGTCTATTGAATCGCATGTGATTTGACGTTGGTGGTGGTTAAGGGATCTTTTGATCCAATGGCTAAGATTTATCCCTTTAGACTTCATAAAAATCAAGGAATTCCTTAAATACGACTTTGAAAATTTATATAGCCGAAACCATATAACCTATTCGTAAAATTACAAATTCGCAAAAGAAAATTAAGATTTTGAGTAAATTACACGGATAGTCCCTGTGGTTTGACATGAGTTTTAGATTTGGTCCCTAAGTTACATAAATTACACCGATGGTCACTAAGTATCGAATTCGTATCGGTTTTGGTCCCTAACGTTCATTATTCGGATAAATCCGGATTGTCCAAATGGACAATTTGGATTGGATCGTTTGGATTGGTTTTTTGGTTTTTCGGATCGGTTTGGACTTGATCCAAATTAATAGTTTGGTTTTCGGATTGGATTTGATTTTCATTTTAAATCCGGATTACCCAAAAAATCCAAATAGTAATATATATATATATATAAAATATAAATATACAAAATATAAGTATATATAAATCAATTATATCCTATTTCTACAAAACCAAATATAGGGACTATTAAAGTTAACGAAATATCTTGTGGCCCAAAATAATTCTAAAGCAATTAACTTCTAATTGGCCCATTCTAAATGCAAAACTGAAAAACTTAATACATGACCTGTGATCTCATCGACTGTCCAGTTTCCAAACACAACTTTAACCCTATCAATTCTTACTTTAATCCCAATTCGTCCCTTCCCATTTGATACGTTAATCGCCCACAACCCACTCGTATCAAGCTACGATGATTCGCCGAGCTATGAATTAGACTTGTTTTTATGTATAAAGTAGTTTATCGTTTTGAAATTGTATAAAGTAGTTATGTTAGAAAAAAACAGTTTGGTTCGGACAAATCCAAACCATCCAAATTATAATTTGGTTCGGATCGGTTTGGATTTAAATTAGTTTGGACGTTTCGGTTTGAACATTTAAAATCCAAAATCTATTTGGATTCACCTATTTGGTTCGGATAAATCCAAATTATCCAAACGAACACCCCTGCTAACGCCAACTAACGTTAAAAATGGCTGTTAAATCTAGACATATGCAAAGCACATGGGTGTAATTTAGTCATTTTACCCTTCTCTTCTCTCTGGTTTGAATCTCTTTAAGTTCACCTCTCTTCTCCATGCACCCACCATAATACATGAAATTGCCGATGTGTACATGCCTATAAAATGCACACACAACTACAAAAAAAACTCCATATGCCTATAAATTCATCTCCATCATGAATACCTTTGAAACACAAAACAAACTCTGAAATGTCATGCCACACAAGTACATTCAAACGTATCTTCTTCGGAATATAGTTTCAATGAGTCATTTCATCGAACACTTGGTGTGCATAACAAGTGCGCAACACGCATACAATGCAAACGTAATATTCTTCAACTTTACTTTCATTGAGACAACGAGCACTTGGTGTGCACAAAAGAAAAAACACCAAAAAGATGGGAGTATAGTAGGGATTGACCGAGAACCTTAACCATGGAAGTTTAGCCAAGACAACTAGTAAGCCTGACAGTTCGCCTTCTAAACAGTCAATGTTGTGCCGGTTGCTGCTCTGGTTAAGTCAGCCCATACGCCACCTGTACGGCGGTACAATTCCGGTCCAGGTGGAAATAGATATTCCGATGGCACTCTCCAGGGAACCACACGATTTATGATGAAATCGAAGGAGAAGAAGATGATGATGATGATGAAATCGTAAAACAGAGTTGCGAGATGAGATGAGGGAGGAGAAATCGATCCGGTGAAGTTAAAATCGAGATGGGTTTTGGAGATGAAGCTTTTTTCACCGATTTAACACCCTTAACGGACCACCGCGTAAACACCTCATTGATTTCTTCACCTGATCAATTTCTTCACGGATCGGCGTAACACCCTTAACAGGCCACCACCTGATCGATTAACAGACCACCGGCCGGCATTTCATTCTTAACGAACCACCTGATCAATTTCTTCACCTGATCGATCGCCGACTTCTTCTGTTTGGTTGGAGAAGAAACAAAAGGGATATTTGAGGGGATATGGTAAAAAAAGACAAATATACCCTCATGTGCATCGCACATGACAGGTTTTAACGGCAAAATTTAACATCCGTGACGCTTAGGGACCAAAACCGATACAAGTCCAGTGACCTTGATGTAATTTCTGAAACTTACGGACCAAATCCAAAACTTACTAATTTACTCCAAAATTTAAGATAGCGAAAATGTTGCAACCCACTGAAAAAGGTCACAAAACTTTCATCATCGTCTCTGCCAGTACACCTCCGCCGATCATAGTCGGTTGTCATCACCAACAACACCTTTGCCGACGATCTTCACCTGCTGCATTGCCGCCGCCTCATGCATCAGCGTCCATCATTATCGATTTTTGCAGTCAATATTGATTTGATTTTGTGTGTGATTTAGCACATTTTATGTTATACTTTTTCAATTTGGGGCTATATATATATGCATTATTATAATCTAGTATCTACCTTGCAACCCAATTTTCATGAGGTGGTTTTTGGTTTTATGAATATATAATTTACACGTGTGGATTGAAGAATATATATCAACTGTGTATTTTTCTTTTTATGAAGCTATAGTATTTAAAAAAATTAACCAATTAGCTGTACGTTACTTTTAGTTATTCACATTTAACGGGAATCATAATTTATACAGATTAGAGTTAAATTAAAATGGTTAGTTTTTCAGTTCAGAATATCCTTTAGCACAAAAAACAAATGACTTAATCCACCTGAACACTATAATATAAGCTTGGTATGCATGAATATATTAATTAGTCGATTGATTTGAAGGTATATGTCCTTCATGTTGTACAATTAATTATGGAGTCGAAAAACATGATGATCGATCGAAGGGTAAAATAAATGGGCGAGCGAGGTGTCGACCAGGGCCCTGAACCTACCTTTTTGCTATAATGCCTTTGGATCATATCCCATTTTCCCTATTTCTAATTTCCCCCTTCGATTCTCTATACATACACATATCGTATATCTATCTTCATCTCTCTTTCTTCATCTATAAATAGAAACAAGTTGAAGCAAGCAAAACACTGTACAACTTCAACTCTCAAACACATATAATATTTGATATACAAATTGTGTTAAGAGAGAGAAAGATATCATGTCAAGCATAGATGTAGCAGCAGCTGAACAATTGTGTTATATCCCTTGTAACTTTTGCAATATTGTTCTTGCGGTACATACTCTTATCTGTGTGTGTGTGTGTGGGTTTGTAAAGATATTTTGAGGGGTTGAAGATGATAAAGAGATGTTAAATAACACATATATGGGTGGTTTTCACTAGAGATCAGATTATGTTGTCATCCTATTGAAAACAACCAATCGAGTTTTCTCTTTCACTTTGGATTCACAAACAAATTACTTGTACAGTCCATCGTTTTTCTCATTTCTTCTTCAGCTAATTGCAGTCAAAAGATAAAGTCCTTCAAATCTCTCTCTCTCTCTTCGAATGACTAGTAACAAGGACAACAACCATTCCATTCTTTTCTTTCCTAATGGAGATTTCTATTATCAATTGATTAAAATTTTGACAAGTGCTACCCTCAAACATCATTGCATGTGTGACTCTAACAAAATTCTAGGGTTTTATGACCCGGATTATATAAAGATCCCATTTTTAAAGATTTTTTGAGAAATACTCGATCTTTATGTAATCTGATATTTTTTATCCCTAAATCATTGTTTGAGCTGCCTGCCGTTTTCAACAAAATTGAATGTCCATTAATTTGTGTAGTTGATTGAATGAAATGGGTAATAATGGTGAAATGCAGGTGAGTGTACCATGCAGCAGCTTGTTTGACATAGTGACAGTAAGATGTGGACACTGCACCAATTTGTGGTCTGTGAATATGGCCATGGCTGCTGCCTTTCTCTCTAATTCCAATTCCAACTCCCAAGATTCTACCAATTCAGCCCAGGTGACAATTTATTTCTTTTTTAATTATAATCATAACCCTAATTCAAATCGATCCACCTGTCACAAACTTTCTTCAAAATCCACATAAAATCATCAATTCGTATCTTCCTCTCTTTCTTTTTGTTAAAATAAAATAATCTTTACTCTTTCGGATTATGATCTTTCAATTCGAAATCAGTTTATTTTTTTTGGTTGAAAATGTCTACAAATTGGAACAGTGACTATTTGACTTATAAATTTGAAGGTCAACTGTAATGCAGTTTGTTAAATTCTGATATTAATTTGACTAGGTTACGTAGGTTTCATTTTTTTTAGAATTTTATTAATTAAATATTTCTACTTTTTGAATATTATAGAGATCTACTTACTCTAGGTCATACATAGGATAATCTAAAGACCACACATGAAATCAGTCTGTTTTTCTCCCTTTTTTTATGCTGTTACATCATAGATTCAAGAACCCTAACCGCCGTTTTTCCATAGGGTTTACATTTGCGGCCAACATCTGTATAAATGCGTCAGTATTACTCTATTTCTTTAATGAATTTTCTCGATTAGTTAATTATATGCCTGCCTGCCAACCCTTTTTCTTATCTTATTTGTTTCTTAATCGATCTGATTTATAAAACCAGCAGTTTAAAGGGTCACTTTTACTATACATTATTTATATATATATATTATTTATGATTTCTTGAATATTTTCTTTGCATCAACGTTTTTGTCATTATCTTCTGCAACTTCTCTCTCTCTGTGAGATTAAAGAGATGGTTTGGGACAAAATTGACAGCAAGTGTCATTCAATTCTGTGGTGTTTTTAACTTTTACTTTTGCATCCAGTCACTTCATTCTTGTTACTTCACTTTCTAATTTTTCCAACAGTAAAAGTCCAAATTAAAGTAAATAACTAGATTACGTTATAACCATGAGTTTATACTAATGCATATGTTGTTCTCAATGTGATATGAGGCAACTTTTATGGTAATTAGAGGGACTAAAGACAACAAGTTTTTGTTTTTATGGTTTGTTTTATTTAGCCAAGGGGTTTTCAACAACACCATATAAATTCTCTACTTTTAACGCTATATTCTAATTTTTCTAGACAACACAACGCATATATAAACCACAATGTGACTCTTATGATCGAAAGT
This sequence comes from Calendula officinalis, assembly GCA_963853835.1. Lineage (NCBI taxonomy): Eukaryota > Viridiplantae > Streptophyta > Magnoliopsida > Asterales > Asteraceae > Calendula > Calendula officinalis. The sequence continues at coordinate 72,282,103 of OY970829.1, read as the reverse complement.
ATAACATAATATTAATGCGATTGTTATCTTATAATCGAACGAACAATTTTGGTTTAATTGCGAACCTTGGTTGGTAACAAAAATTACTTGTTTTTTGTAGAAAACTAATTTGCTAAGTATAGACAATTTATTAATTTAAAAAGCAAAATGAGGCCTGTCAATAAAAAGACAAAGTTAATATAAAGATAGTCCTTTGAATTTTAGGATCACGTACAAGCTTTTTATGCATGTTAAAGAATGACTGTTATTAAGAAAACCCATTTAAAAATACCATAGAAATGTGAAGTATTAGAAGCCATTTACATGAATTTAATCATAAGGTTGATTCTTTATATTTCAGAAGGCTCCGACTCACACTCCTCCAAATTATAGGGTTGATTTGGGTTCATCTTCAAAGTACAATAGTAGAATGCCGATGAGGCCATCTCCCGTTTCAGTCACCAATGACCAAAAGATTAATCGTCGTAAGTTTATTCGTTACATTTTCTTCCCTTTTTAATGTAAAATGTACACAATTATATATTTATTTTACAACTTTTTGAAATTTTAATCAATGTTATAATAAAGGATCTTTTTACATAATTATATTATTTCTAACTTACCAAATGTTTTTGTTTATAATCGTATCACAACATTATCGGTACATAAATCAAATTTTAACACTAATATTTGTATGTTACAGCTCCTGAGAAAAGACAAAGGGTTCCTTCTGCATACAATCAATTCATAAAGTAAGAACGCCTCATAATTGTTTAATTAGTAACACAATTATACATAATTTGTTTTAGTTTTTAAATTACCCTCGAAATTCGTGTGGTTATGTATATTTTCTTTTTCTTAATTCCACTAATTAATAATTATATAAAATAATGTGGGCATTTCTAGGGAGGAGATCCAGAGGATCAAGACAAATAATCCAGATATCAGTCATAGAGAAGCTTTTAGTACCGCTGCAAAAAATGTAAGTGCGCATGGTAGAAATTTCTGCATACTCTACCTTCTTTTTCTCTGTTTGGTGGCTTTCACAATGTCAAGTACATTTATATATATATTAATTATAATTAAATGACACTGTAAATTCTCTTGTGAAATAGTGGGCACATTTCCCTCACATTCATTTTGGACTGATGTTGGAAGCAAATAATCACCAAGCTAAACTTGATGAGGTATATTAATTCATGCTTAATTTCTATCATTTTAATTTGTTATTTGACATTATACTATATTCAATTATATTATTTTATAGATAAGATCTTTTTTTTCGTGTACACAAAATTGATAGTTTTCTACAATAATGAAAAAAGTCCCAAAATCATTATTCATCTAGAGCCTTGATAAAATTAGGGCCGGCCCTATATGTATGTATATATGTATGCACACGTGTGTGAATAGATATAGACACATAGGGGTATACTTTTTAATTGTACAAATACTACCATTATCTTGATTTAAAGTTCTTGAATTTTATGAAGCTGAGTTGTGTGCAGGGATCTGAGAAACGACTAAGATCAAGGGCTTCATTATTCAAGAAATGATTAAAGCTTGATTTTAAGAAGATAACAAAAGCAAACCATCTTATAAATTTATATTTTAAGCTCAAGAAAACCATGGCCTTAACTTGTTTTAAAGGACATAAGTTATATATATTTGGATGTTTCTAAATTGTGTTACTCAGTCATATGAGTGATGTTGTTTGTGTTTTTTTATTTTATTTTCATAAAAAAGTAAGCTGCTATAGTGCATTCAAATAAATTTGCCCATATAGTCTTTCATTTGAATTTTATCTGTTTTTATGCCTCCTACCGTTCCTAGTTAGGAACATATACGCACTTGTATTCATATACATGGCTCGGATAATCTAAACAGAAAAGATCCCATTTGTTACATCTGTTAATTTTGCATGTTTTTAAACTATAATTAGTCCTATAATAAAATGTTCAAGTTAGTCATTAATTTTTGTGTAGTCATAAGGGACAAACATTAATCATTGATCAATAAGATCTAATAGTCAAGATTAATTACATATTTATACATGAATGAATACTGTGTGTAATGGGTGACCAAACCCAGTTTGGTCACCTCTGCCACATCTGCGCCACATCAGCTTTCTCTCTCCTGATCAAACACACGACCAGACAGCGACCAAATGCCCGTAATGTGTGACCGTTCGGAATTTTTTTTTTTTAATTTAAATTTCATTAATAATTAAAACATTACATTAAAAATAATTTAAAACATTACATTAAACATAATTAAAAAAACATTAAAAAAACTACTGGTGGGGTCGTCGATTACAAACGTGTTCCACCAAATCAGATCTAAGATTAAGATGAGTTTGTTTATTATGGATCTCCCTGATAACTTGCAATACTTCTTCATGTGATCGTACGGGGTCGGCTTCACTATGTCGCTCTTCCGGATGAAAATCGGGACATATGGCCCTGCCTTTGTCTTTGATAATCATATTATGTAATATGATACAAGTGTACATTATATCCCTTATTTTGTTAACATTTGGGGACCTTGCAGCCGTTTTTATTATACCCCATTTTTTCTTTAGAACGCCAAATGCTCGTTCTACGTCTTTCCTTGCAGCTTCGTGTGCTTTCTTGTAGTTCAACCGCTTAACATCATTCGCATTTGGGTGTGAAATGGACTTAACAAAAACAGACCATTCCGGATATATCTCGTCAGTAAGATAATATCCCCATTTGTAAGACACCCCGTTTGCCAAAAAGGGTACCTCAGGTGATTTCCCGTCTTTGAGATCATTGAAAATATGGGACGCTCGTAACACGTTGATGTCGTTGTTCGACCCGGCGACACCAAAGAACGCGTGCCAAATCCACAAATCTTGCGAGGCAACCGCTTCAAGTAAGATGAATGGTTCGTTCCCGTGATCCCCTCTAACATATTGCCCACGGTAAGCATTTGGACATTGAGCCCAAGGCCAATCAGTACAATCAATGCTTCCTAGCATACCGGGAAACCCATGTTTCTCCTCATGAAAAGCGTATAGCTTCGCCACATCAGTATGAGTAGGCTTTCGCAGAAACTCATCTCCATACAAGTGCATAACCCCTTTACAGAACTCTGCGAGACTATCACGGCTAGTTTTCTCACCAATTTGTAAGTATTCGTCTAGAGCATCCGGTACGGTCCCGTATGCTAACTGACGAATTGCAGAAGTGCACCTCATTAGTGGAGAAGTACCTGCGTTCCCAAGTGCATCATATCGTTGCGCAAATAATGGGACGGTATTAGTGAGATCGCGAACATTGCGTGTGAAAAGATCACGACTCATCCTGAAACGTTTGCGAAAATCATGCTCGTTATACGTCGGATTTTCAGCGAAGTAGGCTGCCACGAGACGGTCATTCGCACCGCCACGGTCCCTATTCACGTATCTTCTAGGAGTTCTAGGGATAGTAGAACTAGAACCTTCAAGAAACGCGGCCGCCGTTTGTAAAAAACCGAGATGTATAACCCTGTCCTCTTCCTCGTCGCTAAAAATGAAATTAGCGACATTCATTTCATCGTCGGAACTCATTTTTAGGATAGTGTGTGTGATGTGTGTGATGTGAGTAAGTATGAATTAAAGAAATGAGAAGTGTGAATGTTTTTAGAAAAAGATTGGGTATTTATAAGGTAAAAAAGGGGGTAAAAATTAAGTTTTAAATGGGGTTTTTGGAGCCGTTGGAGACGAGTTCGAACGGTCGAATAGTCGACCGTTGGCCACGGTCGACGCGTCGAGCAAGGGGGGGCGTAACGGGTGGGACGGGTGGGACGCGTCGGGGAGGTCCGAGCTGGCGGTCGCGACCGGTCGTTTGGTCGAGCGTTACGGGTGGTCTAATAGTCAAGATTAATTACATATTTATACATGAATGAATATTTTGGTCATTTGTCACTTTTTAAAAAAAAATTATTTTACTGTTTATTATTATTCTATTTTATTTTTTCATTAAAAAAACAAAATTATTTTGATAATCACGTGTGGTAGTTAATCACATGTGATTTTATTGTACAATCACATGTAAATGTGATCACATGTGATGTTCACATGTGATTATTAACGAAAATGAGTTGCGGTCAAGGATGTCCATTATTTTTATGAAGTCCCGAAGAATAAATCTCAACTATTGATCAATAAGATCTAATGGTTAAGATCAATCACATATTTTATATATTGAGGGGTATTTTGGTCATTTTTTTAAAAATAAAAATATATTTTTAGTTTTTTTTTTATTTTAGAATTTTTATTTTTTTATATTATGAAGGGGTATTTTGGTCATTTGGCACTTCTAAAAAATTTTGATTTTTTTTTATTTTTTATTTAAATTTTTTTTATTTTTTATTAATTTAAAAAAATATTTATTTGATAATTACGTGTATGACTTAATCACATGTGATTGTGATTTTAGTTTAAAATCACATGTGATTGTATATTTAATTACATTTTATGTTTTAGTTCCATCACATGTGATTTAGTATACAATCACATGTGATTCACTATGCAATCACATTATATGTTATTAATGAATAAATAATAATTTTAAAAAAAATAATAATAATATAATAAAAAAAAATTTAAAAAATAAAAATTTTAAAATAAAAAATAAAAAAATATTTTTTTAAATGACCAAAATACCCCTCTAATAAAAATAAATAAAATAAATAAAATTAAAAAAAATAAAATCTTAAAATAAAAAATCAATTTTTTTAAGTGCCAAATGACCAAAATACCCCTTTATGTATAAAATATATGATTAATCTTGACCATTAGATCTTATTGATCAATGGTTGAGATTTGTCATCGGGACTTGATAAAAATAATGGACCTCCTTGAACGTTTATCTAACGAAAATATACAATTTTTAAAAAATAAAAATAATAATAATAATAATAATAATAATTAAAAAAATTAAAAATAATAATTCTAAGCATAATAAAAAATATAAGAAATAATAATAATTCTAAAAAAATAATAAAAAATAAAATTTTTTGTTAAAATGACCAAAGTACCCCTTCGTGTATAAAATATTTGATTAATCTTGACAATTAATTATAATTAATTAATACTTCCTCCGTTTCAAAATAAGTGATACACTATCCATTTTGAGGTGTTTCAAAATAACTGATATACTTTGAAACTTTTCTTATTTGGTAAAATATAATGGGACTCATACCCACTAACTATCTCATTTAATAAAGTAAAATTATTCATTTACCCTTATCTTTACTTTTAAACATCATTAAACTCATTTTAACCATAATATGTGGGACCCCTCACTCATTAACCCAATTTAATCTTCATTACAATATTTTACCTAAAAAAACGTGAAAGTTAATTTGTATCACTTATTTTAAAACAGAGGAAGTAATTGTGATTTATCCCTTAGAGTACATAAAAATTAAAAATTACCTCGAATACATCTCTAGTCCTATAACAAGTAATAAACATAATTTTTCAAAAGTTAACCAATTACATAGAATGATATTTGAATGTTCAAATTAAGATGCAATCTTTTTTGTTAATTTTGAACTGAAAAGATGGTTGAGACATATATAAACTATTTTAAAATTAATAAAAAAGTTACGGATGAAAAAGAAACAACAAAGTAGAACACAGAAGCGAACTAGCTCACTGTATTACAAATGTTGCTATGACAAGAAAGCCAAGAATGTAGAAAAGTAATACTTCCTCCAATTCAAAATAAGTGAATCACCTTAAAGTTTATATTTTTGAGGTAATATAAGGTTATAAGATATTAGTGAAATTAAATGGGTAATTAGAATGATGGGCCCCACACCTTTTACTATTTTGTTGCTTTTTCTAAATAGTGAAAATGTCAAATATAGGAAGGTGACAAAATGGATGGGCCCCACATATTTAATGATATTTAAATATGGATAAGTAAGGGTAAATACGTAATTTTAAATATAACAACTTACCAAATAAGATAAATTATTAAAGTGATTCAGTTATTTTGATACACCCTGAAAAGAAAAGTGATTCACTTATTTTGATACGGAGGAAGTAACTTCTATTAAATGTCGGTCGAATTAATTTTTGAACCATGTACAAAATCTTAAAAATGAATCCATTAAAATGATTTTTTTCTTAAAATAAAAATAGTGTCTCAATTCCCAAGTTATATGTATGATTTTTTTCGTTCGTGCTCTTTACTCTTCTTCTTTTCAATATTTCATTAGGTCTTGTGATATACAGGCTAAGTTTTAGAAAATGAAACTTTAAACTTGTTGTGCTTTAAATAGTTGCCCTTATGAATTTTTGTATGTTCTCCTTAGCTTCTCGCTAGTTTTAATGAATTTTTGTGCTTGAGACGGGTTGGGTGATCACAATACCGAAGCTCAATCTGTCTGAAGTTTGTTGTTACTGTTCAAAAAAAAAAAATAGTTGCCCTTATGCCCATAGCCAGGAACATCGATTTGGTTACAACGCGATAGAAATGAAAAATAATAGAGGATTCAAAGTAAAAATATATATATATATATATATATATATATATATATATATATATATATATATATATATATATATATAATGATTAATATTATACCATAAGTCCATAAGGTAGGTGAATTAGTTTTGGATTTGCTACGACACAAGAACACGTACATTGGCATCTATCATGTCACAGTGTATGTGTGTACTCAAGCAAAATTTACATTATTTATATATGAACTAAATGCATGTATAGACAAAAAAATCACATGGTTTATTAAGTGTTGAAAGATCGGTACATCTGAAATAACATGACACCAATAATAACAACAAAATCAACAAGTTAAAAGCACAAACAAAAATTATATGACAGGAAAATTTAGAGATGTATGATATTATTTTTTACTAAATCTTCTTAGTTATCATCTTTAATCAATATAATATTGTTCATATCAAATGATCTGGAAAATAATTAATAGATTTTAAAAATCATTTTAAAAGTAATAGTATGAAGTATGAATATAATATAATAAGAAACAACAAAAACTTTCAAAAATTAATTATGTCCTTGAGACATAAAGCTTGTAACTACTATGGAGTATTTTATTTTACTTTTTATGAATTCGGAAGGCATAAATAGAAGTAGCGAATTTTTAATAGAGTTATTTTAATATATTCATGTATCAGTTGTCAACTTCTCTGAGGTTTTCCTGATAGTACTTGCCTCACGGAGTCATGTTAAATGGCCTTTTTCTATATTTAGTAAGTGAAACCATAGCCATTGATTCTTTGATCATCTAATGCGTTCATCACATATTTATTAGGGGTGACAATTCCTGACACGACCCGCAACCCAACACGAACCCGACACGGAAAAGGTCGGGTTTGGGTTGACCATAAATGTGTTCGGGTTAAAAACAGGTCGACCCATTCAATCCATTTATAAATCAGGTCGGGTACGGGTTGACTTATGTATAAACGGGTCGACCCACTAACCCGTTTAGATTTATAAATTATTATTTTTTTCCAAAAATATACAAGTACTATAAATAAAGTCCCTAAATCCGCTTAAATTTTGATCTTTCAGTTCTAATACTTACATATAATCTTAAATTTTAGTCAATTTTCTATAACAAAATTGATTGTAAATTTGGGATATCCAATAAACTTTTATTAATAATCTCAATTCCAAATCAAAATCACAACTTCCTTTCCTTTTCACAACAACATCGGTAATCATCAAGATTTCAACATCACATTTTTCTTTCCATATGATTGCACTTTGGTTTAAACGGGTCAAATAGGTCGGGTCTGGGTTACCATGATTTAAACAAGTCCGGGTTAGGGTTGATTTTTCTGAACCAAAATTTAAACAGATCGGGTTCGGGTTGACTGATTCCAACCCGCCAACCTATCAACCCGAACCCGCTAACCCAAACCCAACCCAATTACCACCCCTAATATTTATTGTTATTATTGTTGTCAACACTAATAATAATATTCCTTGAGTCACATATTAGGTTTCTACGGTATTATTTTTATTCGTCACAATTTAAATATTTACTTACAAATAACAATAAATTAATTCATTTATAAATGAGTTAATATGAGATTTTATTAATAAATAATATAATTATTATATAATTTTAAACTATATGTATTTTGTCTAATGAGCATTTAATATAGGACAGATGAAGTAATAATAATAATACTAATAATTTATGAGGACTCAATCCTATCAACTATTTGTTGGACATTCAATAAATCATATGAGACCATTTATACATTGTCTATTCAAAATATGGGACCAAAATTGCAGTTTTCATTTCCACCCGAATATTGTAGGGTTACAAACAAATACCGAGAAATCAACATAAGGATGATAATCTAGCAGTGTTTGGATTTGGTATTTATCATTGGGAATTTTTAGGATATCTCAGGTTCAATTATTATGAACAAAAAATAATATCCTTTAGTGGCCACAAAAGTTCATCATCGCCGACTCTGGGTTACTCGCAAAGCGAGTAGTCATTCTGTGATTAGTAAGCTCGCAAATCGAGTTAGAAACCATATTACCCCAAAAAATATCGAGAAATATAATAAGACACTAGAGGTACAACCAAAAAGTGCCATCGCAACAAACCACAACACATAAGACTAATTAACTAAACTGTGACCGGTACAATGATCTTAACATGTGTTTGTTTACTAGACCAAGAATCTTGAAGGCTATTGAAAACATTACTTGTTTATTTTACAGATGTTTCGGTCATCAACAAATCGCTTTACATACTTATATAATCGTCATTAATGAAAACGTTCAATAAACACACATGTTTAGCCAGTAAAAACAACTAAACAAGACAATGTGTGTTCCATAATGTAGTTTGACTAATGTACTTGTAACAAAGTATATATATATATATATCATATACTTGTACACATGTATGTGTGTATGTATATTTCTATTTAATTGGTGGGAATAGTATTGATGGAAAAAGGGAAACCTCTAAACCCTAGATATGAGCATATCTATTAAAAGAGTTCTTTGTCCAAATACATATATATCGACCATAAAGCAATTGAACAACAAAATCTAAGGTAAGCTCTTTGATAAAGGAGAACCCTTTTTGGTTTGGACCACATTCTTAGCAATCTTTTGTAGCTCATGATTCTTCATCCACCACACCACTTTTTCAGTCTATACAATCAATGGCTTCAAGCTTTGATTTTTATTGGTGTCATAAAAGTTTATTAAGTGGTCCATAATTATACATATCACCATCCTCAATTGGCTTTCCAATCTACTCTTATATATGTGGAAAACAACATGATTTCAAGATAAAGATGCATCCCGCTTTTCGTATAATAAGGGCTCGACTAATTATGTTGTTTCTCGATACAAGTTTGCACTATGACAGCCTGTTTTACAATAAATAGTTTAAATTTGAACTCTTCATAGATAAGCATTACTTTGATTGTAAATTGGTAGTAATTTTCATTATAGTTCAAAGTTAATTTGAAGGTTATAAGTAACTTTGCTACTATGGGCTTAATTAAGTTGTACATTTGTTGATCATACACATTTTACTTTTTGTGAATAAGTATCGTATGACTTAGTTATAAACCCATCTTTGTTTAGTGATCACTCTATAAGTCTCAAAGAATTAAACAATAAACCTACGTTGGGTCTCAAGTAGTTTGCCTATTAGTTGAGGGTTATGGACTTATGGTCGACTGGTCAAGGGGTGCTATATATTTAGCGAAAGAGTTCTGTTTTTGGAGTAGTTTGTTGTAATAATTAAATTGAGGCGAATGTTTTTTCTTTTTGATTTTGCAATAAAATTTTGGTTTTTTGGGGGGAAAAACTAGCAGAAATAGATTGTTGGGTCTAAATATGTTATAACAATAGTTGGAGGACTATGATGTAATTAAATAAAAACGTTGTATATCTTCATTTTTTAACCAGAATTCGATTATTACTCTAAATTGTGCAGATATTTGGACCAGATCAAATATCAAATTGTTCGAATTTGAAGAGGAATAGAACTATCAGATCAGAAATTCGATATGAGCCATAATTTTCAAATTTTGAAGAAAAAAAAATGCTCAATTTTCAACTAATAACCTCGAAACCTACTTATCTCCTATATTATTACAATTAACTCCCTATACTTTTGATACAACTGGATTAACCCAATCGGTCTTTATCGGGTTCCCTAATCCGACTGGTTGAATCAGCCACTTTAACATGGGGATTCAAAACATTGATAAATATTGAAATTATAAGCTACACATCAAGTCGTCAAGCAGATAAAATAAGATGAATAGTAGGTAAAAAAAAATAGCTCATTATTTTAACAATTGCTTTTGATCATATTCAATGTTTTGAGTAAAGTTAAATAAAAGACATTTTACTGCAAAAATAAATATGAAAATGAATATGATGAATTGTTATACCGAGTAACTTTTAAGTCGGTAAAGAGAGTAAATTACAAAATAGCCCTTAGAGTAGATTTAGAAGCAGGCATGTCTTTATTGATGGGTGAATGTGCATGCATAATGAACGGCTGCACCAGAATCTGAAATGTCACTTCATGTCTGCATTTTCATTTATTTCATTTCATATCTTGTCACTTCAAACTCAACCAACCCCACAAACCTTTTTTATTTTTATTTGCTTTAATAATACAAAATTTAATTTTATAAGTTAGGTAATTAGGAATTTTATTCAGGGCATCCACAAACCTTTTAATTGCAGTGATATTTCATTGATTGTACGCATTTGGGAGTTTCTTTTTCTTTTCTCTAAAACAAATTTTTACTAAACAAATAAAAATATCATATACTTCCTCCATTTTATAATAAAATTACACATTTTAGAGTTCACGATTTTTTAGATAAAATATGATAATGAAGGTTGATTAGATTAAATTGGATAGTTAGTGGATGATGTGTCCTATATATACTGATTAAAGTGGATTTAATGATATTTAAAAGTAAAAGTAAGGGTAAATATGTCTTTTCACTATATTAAAATGATAGTTAGTGGGTGTGTGCCCCACTACCTTTTACCAAATATGGTAAGTTTTTAAAGTGTATCACTCATTTTGAAACACTCGAAAATAAAAAAGTGCATCACTTATTTTGAAACGAAGGAGGTAATATCTTCTAAGGTGAGCATTTAAGCTGAAAAATTAAAACGAATCGAAAATCAATTAAAATCGAACTGAATCGAAACAGAAACACATGTAACTGGTTCAGTTTTCAATTTTGTAATTTCATGATTTTTTGTTTCAGTTCGTTCCGGTCCTCGGACAAGGATGAGTATTTGGGTTGAGAAACCCGAACCAACCGACCAAAACCGAACCAAGCTGAAGCTGAACACATATAATCGGTTTGGTTGCTATCGATAATCAGTGTCAATTTGGTTCGGTTTTTAGACCGTACTCACCCCTAATATCTTCAATGAATTTTTTTAATGTTTTATAAAATGTAATTTATTATTTTCAGGTTTTTCAAAGAAAAAAAAAGAAAGATAAAAGAACACATTATACTTATTTACCTACTTAATAAACAAAGATCTTACTTCTAATAGTGAAATTACATGATAAATTTCAGAGAGATAGGAATTTGTATTGATTGAGAAAAGAATATTTCATTAAGATTGATTAAAGTGATAATACAAAGATTTTTCTCTAAATGTAGTTTACAAAAGAATTTTCTCTTATATTCACCAGCCTATTCTTAATCCAACAATAAAAAGAAACTTTGAATTTTAATACAAATTAGCATTCATTTTCTTATTACTTATTTTGAATCAAACATGCCATTAATATTCATCTTAAAAGACAAACACCAATGTCATCAAAGAATTTCCTCCCTTTCATAAACACCAAACAAATATGGGATGTTGGGTCCCAACGAGATAAATAATGTCCCATCAACTTGTATGCTTGGATGGCTCTTAGGCTTTGTCAAAAATTATGATAACATGGATAAATTCCCACAAATTCCAAGTGTTTGGGACTCGATTAGTGGGGAACATTTCGAACAACAATAATATATAATGTATGATTCTCATGGCATCATGTTCTTATAATGGATTGTCCAAAGGTAAATCCTGATTTTCTTATAAGTAAAATAATTATGGTCAGTTTTGTAACATAATCAAACCCAAGATTAAAAGTTCGATGTCATTGCTGAAGCTCCGTTTCTTGCGGGTTCCATATTTGCCGATAAAAAAAAAACATTTGATGTCATGTTTGTAATGTTTATAACATATTCGAAAAATGTCAATTACAATTGTTTTAAGGTGTGATTAATTAAATTTTGATAAACGAGTATACTTATACCGAGTGTCAGGATCGATTAACTATATAGAAGTTAATAAACACCTTAGATCTAATTGAATATAGAAGTTGCAGCGGATCAACACTATATCAATGTAATTAAGAACAATGAACTGTAAATAATATGCGAAAGTATTAAGAACACAGTTTCACAAAAAGCTTCAATGTATATTATTGAGTTAACAATACACACGTACGTTTACAATTCGTAAAGAACTATTTATAATAGTCCTTGAAGCTAAACTATTTACCCTAGTTATTCTAGGACTTGCTTTACATCGAATTATAAAAGATATACATTTAATTACATTCTATAACTATCTCTACGAAGATCTCGGACTTGATATGCTTCCAAAACGCGTACCAGTAGTAAAACCATTCACCAGTAGTAAATGTGCATCGTCAGTAGTAACTCTGGTAACCAGTAGTAAGTCCAGATACATCATCAGTAGTAACTACTATTGACCAGTAGTATCTTCAAATGTGCCTTGATCAGTAGTAACTAAGTTATAGTCTTTACCAGTATCAACTCATCAGTATTAAGTGTTTCTGCCCCATCAGTACTAAGTTGATGATCAGTACTAACTGCAGCATCAGTAATAAATTGATCTGTGTTTTGCTCCAACAATCTCCCCCTAAACTTATTGATTATCTTTTAATCAATCAAGTTTCTTTTGTTCTTCTTGTTCCCTTCTTCTATTCTCAAGGGTTCTTTGATTCTGTTGAAGCCTTTGTTCAATAATATATTTGTTGTTCCTCTTTGTAAAGTAATTTAATTTGTTTTGGAACATAACAGCATCATAAGGTTTCATCAAAGTATTTATGAATATCTGATACATAGTCTTCTCAGAATGTGGATATTCTTTTTCATATAAGTACAATTCACATACTTTACCTGATTTCTCAAAGAAGTACATATTAGCTGTAGGAATGACATTCCAAGCATACACATTTCCTGGATCTGTAAATTGTTCTGGATAATTATCTGGATAAAATGCAGCATCTATCATTTTTGTTAAGTATCCAGCACCAGACTCTTTCCATGATTTCTTTGTCATTCTAGGTTTTCCAATAATCAGAAGCTTGATTACATCACTTCTAGAGCATGATCTGATCAATGGTAACCATCCAGTGAATCTCTGTACAACTTTGTCTTCCCTTATGACCTCTATAACATTGTTCTGCATAACCCTCCAGTTAATAATTGGATTGTTCTGCAATGGAGCAACAGGCATTTCAAGAACAGGTACAATTTATTTTGATTTCTTTTTAGAGCTTTGTTCTTGATCAACAGGTTTTCTTTTCTTTGATTGAGGAGTTGAGGTATCACCAGTAGTTGAAACACTACCAGCTTTGATTAAGTTTGGACTGATTGGGATTAGAGTTTTGGCTTTCTTTGTTTCTTCAGCTTCTTGTTCAGCCAAGTCTTTCTTCTTAGCAGTGCAGTATTTTTCAATTATAGTCATCATCTTCATTCTTCCTAATGACTTTGCACTATGCCCTTTTGTTTTTAAATACTCAATCATATTGGCCTTCTGTTCAAACACATCATCGGTTAATTCACTTTTAGTCTTTTTGCATTCAGAGACCAAATATTCAAGGCATTGTATGTGTTCTTCTTCTACTTTTCTGAGCCTTTTGAATTCTGCCTGTTGAGCTTTTATCTGAATGTCATCTGTTTGAACAGGTATTTGAGCAGGAATTTTACTTTGAACTTTCCCTTTCTTTTCCTCTATTGCTTGATACATTTCCACTTTCTCCAAAAATTTTCTGTGTTTTATTCTCCATCTGGATTGCTTTTCTGCTCTGACATGATTTATCTTGTTTACCATGTGATGGCCTAATGCTCTATTTGGATAATCATCATCATATACTTCTTTTCCTTTTCCAATGTGAGCAGATGGTGGAGGTTGAATGTATTTCATATCAGGGATACCCATCATCAGAAGTTTTGAATAAAACAGATGTAGTTGACCTTCTGGTAAGATTTTAGGGTGTGGAGGAAGTGTACATTCATCTACCTCAAACCAATTCACATTATCATCAATGTCAGGTATGATAAGTGGTTGATCAGGTGTTGGTGGTTTGGAGATAATGACATGTCTTTCTCTTTCAATTAGCTCTGGGAATTGTAGTTCTTCCCCATCAGTAGTAACCAGAGTAGTTACTACTGGTGTGACTTCAGGAGTTACTACTGATAGGGCATCAGTAGTATTTGCTGCTTTTACTTCCTCTTCTTTACTTACTACTGCTATTATATCAGTAGTGGGAGTTACTTCTGGTATTTCTTTTTCAACTTGTTCTTCCATTGTAGCAGTAGTAATTGGTTCATCTTCTGTAACCATCATTTCTGGGCCTTCATCAACTTTTGTTTCTTTTAAATTTAGGAGAGAGGATGCTGCTGCTGCAATTGATTCATCAATCATGGTCTGTATGTTGTCCTTCTCCCCCTTAGTGAGCTCAACTGGTGGAGCCTCACTATCATCAATTTTCTTCTTCAATTTCCTGATGATTTTAGTTTGTTGATGAAGCCTTTGCTCATAGAATCTCATTCTCTTGTTGATGGTATTGACATGCCTTTTCATGGCAGCCATTGTTTTCCCTTGGTTTGTAAGATACTTGAGACAATCTTGTACAGTGGATTCAAGAGAATCCACTTTTTCCGTCAATTGGTTGATTTTAATACTGCCCTCACTCCATCTAGCAAGATCATCGGGCTCACTAACAGGTAGATTGGCTTTGAGGTTTTCCATCCTATCCATCAATTCAAAAGATCTGCCCTCATCACTTCTTGGTGATTCATTGGGTCTTTTAGACATCCTCTTCTTCCTAGAAGAAGCAGAGATGCCCCCCCTTGTGGTTTCTTGGCACCGGGGTCCTTTGAGTAATTCCTCAAATGAGTCATCACTCAAAGTTGCCGAGGTCTGGGTCCTAATGATGTTTTCACTGTCCTGTGCACCCACCTTTGGGGCATCAGTAGTGAAAGCCCTCGCCTCATGTCCTCTCTCCTCCTTGTAGGACAACTCTTGGAGCCTGGGGTTTGACTCAATTTGTCCCCTGGTGTCCTTTGTAGAAATTTTCTTTCTTTGATAAATTGTGGAAATATTTTTGGTTTTATCTGGTAGGTCTTCCACAGAGTGAAGAGTAGCACTATGCAGATTTATATCAAGTTCCTGGGACACATTCAGGACTTCTGTTTGGGCTGGTGATTGAGTGACTAGTTGGGGTGGTGTTTGGGCTGTATTTGGGGGTGATGGAGTGGGTTGAGGTTCAACTTGGGGTGTAGCACTGGTTGAACCCTCTCCAATAAGAGTTTGATCTTTGATCATGTTAGGAAACAAAGGGGTTTCCTTGCCCGAAAATTTAAATTGTTTTCTCATATTTGAGAAAACTTTCTTGTTCAACTCAGGTAGTATGAAAATGTTTTTAGGAGTTGACAAGTTTTGTAATTCACAATTTATGATATGTTGCAGAAATCTGGGATACATTAAAAATTTAGAAGAACTAAGATTTCCCAACATACCTTCAAAAATCATTTAAGAAAAATTAAATACTTGGTCTGTGGATAAACAGACAACAGCAGAGGCTATTGCCTTATTAAACTCATTCCAAGTACTTCTTTTTGGAGAAATACAATGCTGAATAGTGTGTACTAAGAATTTCCATTGTGGGGAGAGAAGACCCTTTTGAAAGGTTACTATATTCAGTCTTCCCTCATAACTCATTTTTTGTAAAATTTCAGCAATATATTCCTTAGGAAGAGTAAACATACCTGAATCGTCATGAAGTTATAGATGGTGTCTGATTGATTGTTCTGTTACTGTGATATGCTTTCCATCTACTTTTGATTTGATCATTGATATGGTTGTTCCTTCTGTTTGTTCAGCATTGGTCCAGAAATCCACCAAGTGCTGTTGATATGATTTTGGTTTTACAGTTAAAGCAAACTGTGTATAAGAATTTCTCAAGAATTTGACGATCGGACGAAAATCTTTTGTGCCATCGGGATTCTTTAGGAAGGCACACATGTTGTGAAATTCTGAGTATTTGAGATCGGTTTGAACATTCAAAGATTTTAGAGTTGCCATTTTTGTTGAATTTTGAGAAGAACAGGAATGAATTTTGTTACTGACGAAGGGTTTTTGATCGTAAGCTAGGGTTTATCGAGAGAATTTAGCAAATCGAAGTGAAGATAATGCTAAACTAATCGACTGCCGCCTTTTATATCTTTCGATTTAACCTGCAAAACTACTAAAATGCCCTTCGAATCATAACATAACGGTTATTTTCATGGGGGTTAGTTTGGTAATTGTGATTCTGAAAGACCAGTAGTAAATAAGATATCAGTAGTAAGACGTCAGTAGTATCTACCAACATCAGTAGTAACTAAGGATTTTGACATCAGTAGTAACTATGGACATCAGTAGTAACCACTAACACACAAGACCAGTAGTATATGTGAATACCAGTAGTACTGACCACCAGTAGTATTTATGTATACCTAATACACACCAGTAGTAATATACTACCAGTAGTATTTTGTGTACATGCCTACAATCAGTAATACAGATATACCAGTAGTAAACACGTTAAATAAATAACTTTATACAACAAACTTTACACATGATTTTAAGAGAGATTTTAATTTATCAAAATCATTCCAATACTGCTAACCAAGAAGTTGAATCTTCCTACATCAAATGCTTTTGTAAAGAGATCTGCTAATTGATCATCAGTATGAATTTTAACAACTTTGATTAAATTCTTTTCATTACAGTCTCTTATAAAATGAAATCTTATTTCAATGTGTTTGGTTTTAGAGTGTTTTACTGGATTGTTCACAATACTAATAGCACTTTGATTATCAATAAAAATAGGAGTTTTAAGGATAGAGATACCAAAGTCTAGAAGCTGGTTTTGAATCCAGAGCACTTGAGCACAACAAGCAGATGCAGCTACATACTCTGCTTCAGCAGTTGATGTTGATACATTTGTTTGTTTCTTGCATTGCCATGACACCAGTCTTGATCCAAAGAATTGACATCCACCAGTAGTGGACTTTCTGTCTTGACATTCACCTCCATAGTCACTATCTGTGTAGGCTATGAGTTCAAAGGGTGAATCATGTGGATACCATAGACCTAGTGATGGTTTGCCTTTCAAGTATCTGAAAATTCTTTTTACAGCTTGCAAGTGTAATTCTTTAGGTCTTGCTTGATATCTTGCACACACACAAACACTATACATAATGTCAGGTCTTGATGCAGTTAAGTACATCAAAGAGCCTATCATTGATCTATATAAGTGTTCATCTACATCCTCCCCCTCAACATCAGGATGTAGGTGTTTGTGTGTTTCCATAGGTGTACTTGCACTCTTACTGTCTTTCAAATCAGATTTCTCCAAGATGTCTTTGACATATTTTGATTGATTTATCAAAATACCATCTGTTCTTTGATTAACTTGGAGTCCAAGGAAGAAGTTCATTGGACCCATAGAGCTCATCTTGAATTTAATCTGCATCAGTTCTTCAAATTCTTTGCATAATAAATCATTGGTTGAGCCAAAGATGATATCATCTACATAGATTTGTACCAGTAGTATATCATCTTTGACTTTCTTTGTAAACAAAGTTTTGTCAATGGCTCCTCTTTTAAAGTTGTTCTTCAATAGGTATGATGATAATGTGTCATACCATGCTCTTGGTGCCTGATGTAGGCCATACAGAGCTTTATCTAGTTTGAACACATAATCACCATGTTTTGGATCTTCAAAACCTGGAGGTTGGCATACATAGACCTCTTCTTCAATCTTCCCATATAGAAATGCACTCTTCACATCCATTTGATAGACTTTGAACTTCTTGAATGAAGCATATGCTAGAAATATTCTTATGGCTTCAATTCTAGCAACAGGAGCATATACTTCATCATAGTCTATTCCTTCTTCTTGAGTGTATCCTTGGGCTACAAGTCTGGCTTTGTTCTTGATCACTATACCTCTTTCATCTTTCTTGTTTCTGAAGATCCATCTTGTTCCAATGGCTCTTTTTTCCTTTGGGTAGAGGTACAAGTGTCCAAACAGCTTGTAACTTAAATTGAAGGAGTTCTTCTTGCATTGCCTCAATCCAGTTTGAGTCCTTCATTGCTTGTTGGATCTTCTTTGGTTCATCCTGAGACAGAAAGCATTCAAACATACATTCATTAGCAATTAAGCTTATATTACACATATTTGCAGTTAAGCTTTTATTTAATTTGCTTCTTGTTTGAAGTGGTGAGTTAACATCACTTAGAACAAGGTCTAATGGATGGTTCTTCTGAGTCCTTGTGGTTGTAGTTTTATCAACTACTAGTTGATTTTCAAGATTGGACTCATTTGTCTCAGGCAGTTGTTCCTCTAGTGATCCTTCATTGTCATTGATGTTTGGTTCATCATCATCTTGGTCAGAGTTACTACTGCTATTGTCTTCATTGAGATCAGTAGTATTGTTGTTGTTACTGGTATCAGTAGTATCTTGAGAATCTAGGTTATTTTTGGGACCAGTAGTATTTTGAGTACTATTACTGGTATCAGTAGTATTTGAATTACTACTGTCCTCATTCTCAGAGTTACCACTGGTTCCAGAACTTGAGTTATTACTGACATCAGTATTAACTATTGGAGCAGTATTAACTACAATGTATCTCATCTCCTCTTGACCAGTATTAACTGATGATGTTGCTTCCTTTTGAGTGTGACAAATTGAATTGCCTGCATTGAAATCCATGTTAGAATTAAAAGATTTGGTTAGATTGTCTATGTCAAATAGCCAATCTGGACCATTTCCTTGTTCATTAGGTACATTTTCATTAAAGGATACATTGATGCTTTCTTCAATTATCCTTAGTCTTTTGTTGAATACTCTATATGACTTGCTTTGAGTAGAATATCCCACAAAGATTCCATCATCAGCTTTGCAGTCAAACTTACCAATTTGTTCTCTTGTAATCAAAATAGTACAAGGACAACCAAATGATTTCAAAAAACTTATGGAAGGTTTTCTTTTATTAAAAAGTTCATAAGGTGTTTTAAAATGTGGCTTTACTATTAATACTCTGTTCTGAACATAACAGGCAGTATTAACAGCTTCAGCCCAAAAAGTAATTGGTAATTTTGAGTCTGCTAGCATTGATCTTGCTGCTTCTATGATGGTTCTATTTCTTCTTTCAGCTACACCATTTTGTTGTGGAGTTCTAGGTGAGCTGTATTGCCTGTCAATACATTTAAAATCACAAAAGTTAATTAAGTTAGCATTTTTAAATTCTGTGCCATTATCACATCTTATGGCTTTAACTTTTTGATCAGATGTGTTCTCCAGTTTGACAATTAAGTTCTTTATGAGTTCACTTGTTTCATCCTTTGTCCTGAGAAAGAAAACCCATGTATATCTGGAAAAGTCATCAGTAATAACAAGACAATATTGTTTCTTTCCAATACTCATTACATTTGTAGGTCCAAATAGGTCCATATGTAAGAGCTGTAAAGGAACAGAAATAGAGTTCACAGTTTTGGACTTATGAGAAGTCTTGTGTTGTTTACCTTTTAGGCATGCAACACAGTGATGATCACACATGAATTGTTTTTGAGGTAGTCCAATGACCAGATTTCTTTTTACTAAATTGTTCATGTTTTTAAAATTAGTGTGACACATCCTTCTATGCCATAGTTCTGATTCAGTGGTGTTTGCCTTGGATATAAAACAGTTGACCTCATTTGAAGAAATGAGTTCTCCCCCTATATCTAGGCAATACACATTGTTTCTCCTTGGAGTTCTTAAAACAACATATTTTTCATCTAAAATAAAATCAGGAGAAAGAATGATGCACTCAATGTCTGTGAAAAGAATTTTATTCTTTTTATCACACACTTGAGACACACTGACAAGATTGTATTTTAGTTCAGCTACATAAAATACATCATCAAAGGTAATTTTGCCATTTGTAACAGTACCTTTACCTGTGATCTTACCTCCATGTGGATTCTCACCAAATGCCACATATCCTCCATCAAATAACTTGAAATCTTTAAGAATTTTTAGATTTCCAGTCATGTGCCTTGAGCATCCACTATCAATATGCCATGTTCTTCCTTCTTCTGGGATCTGAATGCTCTGCACAAGTGAGTAAAGGATTAGTTAAGTTTGGGAACCCAAGCTTTATATGTCTTGGGTTCATCCTTTGAGAAATAAGCTTTTGGGGATTTAACTTTAAACATTTTTGGTACCCATACTTGTTTATTACTGGTGTTTTGTTTTACTACTGCCCTTTTGAAAGTATTACTGGTGTGAGAGTTTTCTACTGATCTTGGTTTATACCCGTGATTTTTTGCTTTTGAATGCTTTACTACTGATGGACCAGTAGTATTTGGGTACTTACCATGTTTAGAATGACCAGTAGTGTTTTTAGGGTTGACACCAGTAGTATTTTTAAAAGTTGGTTTGGGAGCAGTAGTATCTTTGTAATTAGGGGTTTTACCAGTAGTATTCTTGTATTGGTACCAAACAGCATTATACTTAGGGTTAACACCAGTAGTAAAATTGTTAAAGTTTTTACTGGTGTTGGAAAATTTAAAATATTGTTTATTTTGATTGGATTTTCCATTGTTCTTGAAGTAATTGCTGTTCTTTGGGCTTCCAACTCTTCTGTTTTGCACAAATCTTGGTGCACCTCTTCCAAATCTTGAAGTTTCAGCAATTGGAGTTTTAATTTTATTTACTACTGAAGGACCAGTAGTATCTTTTAACTTTTGAGTTTTTGTATTTTCTTTAAAAATTTTAAATTCCTGTAACTCTTTGCAGTTTATTGGATTGAAGTGACAATCCTTTGCTAAATGGTTCATTTTGTTGCATATAACACATCTTAATTTCTTATTTTTAGCACCTTCAGGTATTCTTTGATCTAAGAGTTGTTTTTTATTTCTTTCATTTCCCCTTGTTAAAATTTTTGGTACATTTTCTGCATCATATTTGGGAGAATCATTTGGACTTTGAGCTGTGTGAAAACTTGTATCAATTGATTTTGGTGATTCAGCTTGAGAGATTGTAAATTCAATTGATTGATCATCATCAGAAGAATCATTTGATTCAGATGTTTCATTATGTGATTCAGTTTGATTTTCAGTTTTTAATTCATTAATGATTCTTTCTGAACTGTTTTTAAGTGGTGGAATGATTTTATATGGAGGTGGAACAGCATGATATCCCACCCTATGAACAACTTTTTCTGTAGTTTGATTATTAGTTAGTTCATCAAGAATTTTAGTACTTCTTTCAAATTTTTTAATTGTTAATTTATTTTGTTCAATTTCAAGTTGACATTCTTCTAATTTACTTGTTAATTCTTTATTTTTTAGTTCATAAAATTCTTTCTCATCCACAGCCTGAAGCAGTTCTTCCTTTATCCTTTGATCAATCATCTGGTACACCTTTATTTGATGTTCTTGATCAGTAATCACACCATCAAATTCATGATTTCTTCTCACTGCTTTTGCTAAATCTTCATTTAATTTAGTGTTTTCTTTTTCTAAGTTTTTAACAATTTTAGCACATTCAGAAGTACAAGGTTTAGGTTTTACCTCAGTTTTGTTGTCAGTAAAGGCCATAAGAGCTTGATTTTGAGCATGCTCTTCTGCTTGGAAGCTCCAGTCATAGTCTTGTCCTTGTTGTGATACAAGGGCAGTTGATTTTGATCTTTTGTCTGGCTGAGGACATTCTTTTGCAAAGTGACCAAGGTTGTTACAGTTGTAACATTTGACTTTAGTTTTGTCAAATCCAACTTTGTCACCTTTGTTGAAGTTGAGGCTTGTCCTACCAGTTCTCTTTAAGAATCTCTTTGTCCTTAGGCTCAGCATAACCATCTGCCATTTAAGATCCATCTCCTCAAGATCATCTGGGTTCAATTGTTCCAAGTCATCACTAATCAATGCAGTATGCACATGACTAGTGAAGAAGGATTCTCTTGCAGCATCCTCAGAATCTGCAGCCTTTCCTGTGAAGGTTTCCTGACCTTGACCTGTACTAGAGACAAATGCAGCATTATTAGAAGAAATAGAAGGGTTCTTTTGGTTTACCTCAGTTTCAAATACTCTGAGATCATTGTAGAGTTCATCCAACTCTTTTTCTTCTAGAGCATCTCTTTGTCTATATACCACTGTATACATGGCCCATTCTTCACTAAGAGATCTTAGGAACTTCATGTTGACATCTTCTTGATCCATCTTAACCCCAACCTGGTTAAGTTCACCAATTAGCTTGTTGAATCTGTCAAACACTTGAGTGATTGTTTCATTGGGTTTTCCTTTGAAGTTTTCAAAGTCTTGTTTGAGAACAGACTTCATGTTCCTCTTGGTGCTCTTGGTCCCAACGAATCTCTTCTCCAGTGCTTCCCATAGCACCTTTGCATCATCATACTCAACAAAGAGATGTTGATAATCGTTAGGAATGGCCAGTAGGAGAGTGCTTAGAGCTTTGAGTTCGATTCCCTTGTCCTTCTTTTCCTTATCACACTTAAGTTTGTCTGCCTCAGTTGCAGAGCTGCTTGCTTGACCAGGACCAGTTTTGTTTCCTTCAAGGACAACTTCCCACATAGAATAATCTGTAATAAGCATGTATTGCTTAATACGATTCTTCCACATCCCAAAGTTGTTGGGAGTAAGTATAGGAATTTTGTTGGCCTGAGTGCTTTCATTATTATCAGTCATGATTAATAATGTGTGTTTTAAAGATTAAAACTTTTTGTTGTTCTTAACGAATCGTAGATCTAGAACCAATACGCTCTGATACCACTTGTCAGGATCGATTAACTATATAGAAGTTAATAAACACCTTAGATCTAATTGAATATAGAAGTTGCAGCGGATCAACACTATATCAATGTAATTAAGAACAATGAACTGTAAATAATATGCGAAAGTATTAAGAACACAGTTTCACAAAAAGCTTCAATGTATATTATTGAGTTAACAATACACACGTACGTTTACAATTCGTAAGGAACTATTTATAATAGTCCTTGAAGCTAAACTATTTACCCTAGTTATTCTAGGACTTGCTTTACATCGAATTATAAAAGATATACATTTAATTACATTCTATAACTATCTCTACGAAGATCTCGGACTTGATATGCTTCCAAAACGCGTACCAGTAGTAAAACCATTCACCAGTAGTAAATGTGCATCGTCAGTAGTAACTCTGGTAACCAGTAGTAAGTCCAGATACATCATCAGTAGTAACTACTATTGACCAGTAGTATCTTCAATGTGCCTTGATCAGTAGTAACTAAGTTATAGTCTTTACCAGTATCAACTCATCAGTATTAAGTGTTTCTGCCCCATCAGTACTAAGTTGATGATCAGTACTAACTGCAGCATCAGTAATAAGTTGATCTGTGTTTTGCTCCAACACCGAGGCTAAAGGTTTCAAAATTCTCGTCGCTTACGGACCAGGAATCTTTAAAAGTTATGTTACTAAACTTGGGAGGATATGAAAGAATACTAAGTTGTGTACGTCGAATAATTTAACAATCAAACTACGGAATTTATCTCAGAAGGTGTGTAAGTCACGTATGATAAGAGGATCTTAGAAAATCATGTTATAAAAGTCGTAACGTGTGAAAGAATATTGAAATTTGACATAATAAGTTCTCAACCATGAAACACAAGACACTAAAGTCCAAAATCCAATGGTGTCTTGAAAGAAAAAGTACAAAATGGAGTGTCATTCGAACAAATTCAACGTGGGATTGTCTTTGAAAGGGTATCTACGTCCATTCAACATCGGTTAATCTACAAGTAGAAAAGAACGACGTCTATCGCTCTGTATTTGATTGGCGAATCTAAACGCAGAATTTACTTATTTTTGTATAAAAATGGAAAATTGACTAAACAAATAACTTTAAAGAAGCGTTACATAGTGTAATATCGACGTATATTAGTAGGTGCTTCATTTTATGCAACATGTTTTTTTATGCACACATTTAGTCACTGAACTTGTAAATTACCAATTTACCATATAACACATTTTACAAGTTTAATTACCATAACTAAACGTTTTTACATATACGTTAGATGTAACAAAAAAATATTGAGATTTAACAACTTAGGTGTATAAAATACAGTATGGTATTTTAAACGATATTTCTATAAAGAGATAATGACCAAATAGACAAAAAAATGTTTTTTTTCCCTAAATAAACTTGTGCGACTTGACTTTCTCAAAATATATCGTTTGACATGATATTATTTCATGTGACTCAGGTTTCGTGTGCGACTAGACCATTTTTTGTGCAACTAATGTAAGACCAGACTATTTTTTGTGTGATCAGATGACACTTGTCAAATTTTGTATGAATTCGTACATGTTGCACGATTTATTTTGTGAATATTTGAAAGTGATGTATTTTTTAATACTTTAAATCTTACTCGTACTATATAGAGTATATTTTGGAAATCGCTCTTTTTATAATGTCATCGCACTATAATATTTGATATGACGGAGAACTAAATCAAGTTATAGGCTTTCCTTCAACGTTCAACCCAATTGTCAAAAAGACAGATACCAAATTACCACCTACGTTTTGGGATAAAGCCCAAACATGTAGGCCCATAGTGAAACCAACTAGCCCATTGAACCAATTAAAACATGCAGAAAAGTGTTTAGGAACCAAGTCAAAGAGGATTTATGATCCATTTGGCAAACCATCGAGATGGACCGTCCATGTTAATAAGACACGCGAATGAAAGTTTTGTTTCTAGTAACCCAAAATTTTCAATATACCCGGAAATAAAACATATATAGAAATGGTTGGATATTTTTGTTATGTTATAAAAATCTGGTTGAATCGACTGAATAAATTGGGAAACTGTAAGGTAGTTGATTGGAATGGGCCATTTAAATCAATTATAACTCGGTCAGAATCGACATTTCGAACATGAAAACCCGATTGAACAAGCGATCCACCGTAAAAACATATTATTTTTTCTAAAGAATTTTTTTTTATAAATAAATTAAACATGTGGATTATCTTATAGGTTTTTGAACTCAATGTAATGTTTTATTTTATTTAACAATGTCTTTTTTCTTTTTTAACAACATGTCACTTCTGTGCATGTGCTACCATGTTAGCTATCTAGGGAAAAGTGCCATTTTTAAAAAATTAGTCAATGTATATATGTGTAAGCCTACTTGAATCAAGGTAAATCCACTTATTTTAGAAAAAAAAATTACTTTATGAGATTCTTTTTAAAAAAATTTCCAAAGCTTAAAGTCTGATTGGATCAGTTGATAGGAAGAAAAACCTAAACATTCACAAATTGTTTAGCAAACATTCGAAACAGAACGCAGATTGTTTTGTTCTTAAATTACTTGTAGAACAATTTTTCTAAAATAATTGTCAAGTTTTCATACATTTTGTGTATGGTTTAGAGAAACAGCTCAAACATGTAGCAAAATCAACCCGGCCCATATGCCGATTATGTGCAAGTGTGCAACTTTAATATACGTACAATTGCATTAAATCCAACCACAAACCATGGTTAGTTAGTTCTAAAATAGTGGTTACCACTTTTGTTACTCAAAACATTTGAAAATTGTAATGACATGATTGTAGCCAAACACCATATGATAAAAAGAAAAAGAAAAAGAAATGAATAGGGAGTTAAAAGAATCAAGTTCTACAAAATCCAATGGTCCATGAATCAACAATAAACTTTTAGGTCTCACCAAGAGTCATTTCAAGATCATGAGCCATTGCTTTACTTCCATTGATGTTCTTCCCCCCACCTTAAAGAAAGTTAGGTTCACTATTTTGATGTTGATGTTCACTTAAAACCTTAATTCGTCTCTAAATCACCTTTAAATTTCCACCTATCGTCTTTTAACTTTTTGTCCCACCTCTACGTTCATTTACAAGTATTGAAACATAACTAATATAAACGGATTCATGTTGTCCGATCAAATTTAACATAACATTTAGCACCAACTAGAAAAGATTAAAAATGTTGCCTCCTACGTTTTGCATTTAGAATGCTATATACGAATTTTACTTTCACGGGTTGTTAACTAGAGGTGGGAAGTTCGACCTATATGGTCGATAGGAGTTGTGCTTTTATCACAAATGGTTCCAGTAAAAACCGGTTAAATGGGTCGACCATGTTAATTGGATTGAAAATCTCCGAAATCTCTTTTTATAGGTACAATAACCTAAATCATTTATATTCGAGATTTAGATCACTATCATAATAAACCTAAATCCTTATCCCTGTCTCAAGGGGAAGGTCGATGAGAAGTGTTATCTCTAGAATTTTGTTTGTTGCTACTACTTAATTATTATATATGGTTAAAGCGAAATTCTTAATAATTTGTCAAGAACTCCAAGACTACTTTAAATCTTTATGATGAGATCGTTACTATTGTTCGGCTTAAGTTGGTGACTTTTCGATTTAAGAAGAACAAGGTTCAGGTCCAAAAGATGCTTGTCAATTGGAAACTCCCAAAGTATATTGTTATCTATATTTAGTTTTAGTACAAACATAGTTTTTGTCACATCTCTAGTTACTTGATTTGTATTCTCTTTTTAAAAAAAAGCTAGATTTAGTTTTTGTTTGTGTTTATGGCATTTCATAAACATAATTAGCTTTGTTTTTAAGCATTTTTACTTGAGGTTAATGTGATATTTCAGCCACATTCCATGTTTGTTTACTTCTAATACATACGCTATATCCTAACCATTTTAACCTAAGATTTTTCTAACCCACACCAAAAACCTAACCCAACCTTGGGACTAATCAAAACATGCTCATACAAGACAAATATGCGTGTGGGTGTGAAAAGAGGATGATTTAAAGGTAAAATCAGAATATATGGAGAATATTTTACCAATGAGAAGCTAGGGAATGGACCATATAGAAGAATATTTTACTTCAAGGTGTTTACTTATATATGATCCGTTGGTAAAACCCACAACGATTCCTTCAATATGATTACAAAGGGATCAAACCATCACAAAAAAAAAAAAAAAAAAAAAAAAAGACAATAACGTGCTGTACCAGCAGAATAAATCAAATTTAATACCACAAACCATTTCTTGCCATTCGATTAATATTACATCCCCAAGTGGGACATAATCCATGTTCTTGAATGATAAAGCCACAACATTTTAGTTCAAACTCATAGCACATCATCCTTCAAAACCTAGTCTAAATCAATCAAACCATAAGTGGAATCATATGCTGTCCAAGATTGTACATCAAGGAAAACAAATAAATTAGGATCCGAAAAGATAAAAAGAATACAAACCCATTTTCGTCCTACCTTATATGTTTGGTCACCCTAAAAATAAGTATAAAAACAAAGTGAATTCCCTTCCTTTACCATTCTTGTGAGTAGCCGAGTAGGGGTGTCCATCAGGTTTAGGGTGGGTTAGGGCACTTACTGAGTCGGGCAAGGTAAAAACTCATAAACTGAAATATGGCCCGACAATGAATCAGGTTGGTCGGGTTTTAGGTTTGTTGAGTTGATCCGATTGGGTTGGTCGGGTTTTAGGTTTGTTGGTAGACTCGATTGGGGTGGTCAAGTTACTAAAGTTAATCATTTACAAACCTAATTTGTTCAACCCATAAATCATATCTAATATTCTAATAGTCAAATTTCAATACATCATTCTTTTATTCTACGATCTAGTTTATAGAAATTTATGTTCTAATATACTAAAGTTTATGAGTTTTGATATAACACTTATAATTATTAATTGATTTTTATTGAAGGGTTTATAGTTATTAACATGTTAAATCATTTATTTAATGGTAAAAATATCTTACTTTTCAAGAAAAAAAACTTTAAAACTTCAATTGGGTCTAATCAGATTAACTCGAAAATCGATAAAAGTAAGCAATCCCAACCGATACCCGACCCGAAAAGGAATCGGGTTAAAAAAAACCCAATATCAACATAAGACCCGACTCCTACTTGTGAGACATTAACCATTTGGTGATAGCCTAGTGATAAGGGCGCTCAAATTGATATCCTAGAGGTCACAAGTTCGATATCTTCCATACGAGAATGTTCAGAAACGGTCTTGACAACAATTAGGTCACATTTTTCAGGAGCAAAGCTCGGCCGGAAAAGCCAATTATGCACATAAATACCCTTTAAAGAAAATCGTTCTTGTGAGACATTGATAGATTGTGCTTCACAAAGTAAAAGACAGCCCATCGTATAAAAAAGTGAGATATTTCACATTTCACAATTCACAATTTCACATCAATCTTGAATTAAAGGCGGATTTCCAGTGATCCATAACAAAAGAATTGGAAATAATCTTCCTTTTAATCCACCTTTAAGGACCAAAAAAAATCTTTTCTTGAAAATCTTTAACCACTGCTTATATAATGTGATGTTTTGAACACAAAGTTGTTGCCAAAACCCAAAAAAGATCCCAAAATGGAGAGTTTGAAGAACAACCCAAATCAAATTAAACCAAAAGACACCTACAAATTAGCTTATATTATCCATTTTCTACTTGGTGCAGGGAATTTGCTTCCTTGGAATGCTTTAATCACAGCCATTGATTACTTCGGTCATCTTTATCCAAATAAACACGTGGAGAAAGTGTTTTCGGTTGCTTATATGAGTTCTTCACTTTTAGTTTTGATTATTATGATTAATTGGAGTAATTTTAGTAAATTAGTTAGCTTTCGAGTGAGGATGAACATTGGATTTGCAATGTTTGTTATGTCTCTCATGGTTACTCCAATGATTGACGGGATTTGGCGGGAAAAGTCCACGTCAGCATTCTACGCAGTGGTTTTATCGGTTGTGATTTGTGGGTTAGCCGACGGTTTAATTGGCGGGAGTCTTGTGGGGTCCGCAGGAAAATTGCCAAAAGAATACATGCAAGCTGTTTTTGCAGGCACAGCTTCTTCAGGTTATTTCTTTTATCCTCTGCTTTTTTAAGCTCAAAATCAGATTATCGATTGTAATAAAAAGTGTATTTAATTGGTAGTATTATATGTTTAACTTATGTATTGTTTAATTTAAAGATATTAATATTTCTTCCCATTCAAAATAAGTTATACAATCTTCGTTTGTTTGTTATATTCAAAATAATTAATACACTTTAAAATTTACCTTATTTAATAAAATATAATGAGCTCACACCACTAACTGTCTTATTTAATATATAGAAATGACTTATTTACCAATATTTTTACTTTTAAACATTTTTAACTTCACTTTATTTAAAATGTGTCAGACTCATCCTCTATTAGTTATCCAATTTAATTTAATCTAACACTTATTATAATCTTTTTCACTAAAAAACATGAAACAAATAATGTATCACCTAATTTAATTGGAGGAAGTACATAATATGACCAACAAGTTCATTCTTAAAATAGAAAGATATCGTTTTCATGCGATGAGATAAAGTTCTCTGAAATTAAGTTAAAAGAACGGGTAATTAGGTAATCATATCAAAAGCATAATCAAATACTCAAATTTTAATAACGCAAAACCAAACACCCTAAAAAATATGTAGCAATTAGCAATGGTTAGTGTAACTACATAGCTAATAATTTGTAATAAACCAATTTTCAGGAATTTTGGTATCTCTTTTACGAATTATAACAAAAGCATCACTCCCACAAGATCCACAAGGGCTGAAGAAAAGTGCACACTTATATTTCCTAGTTAGCACACTTATATTATTGGCGTGCATGGTTAGTTGTACCTTATTGTACAAGTTACCAGTTATGGAACAACATTACAAATTACTCCAACAAAACAACAATTCAACAACAAAAACTAAATTTTGGGATGTAGCAAGAACAATTCAATGGCCAGCTATAGGAATATTCATCATATATACCGTTACTTTATCGATTTTTCCGGGATTTTTAGCGGAAAATATAGAATCGGATTTACTAAAAGATTGGTACCCGATAATGTTGATTGCAACTTATAATATCGCGGATTTTGGCGGGAAATGTTTTACAGCTTTTTATGATGTGAAAAGTGTTACTAAAGCTACATGGGGTTGTATTGGGAGATTGTTGTTGTATCCACTTTTTACAGCTTGTTTACATGGACCAAAATGGGTTAAAAATGAGGTATTTGTGGTGTTGTTGACTGTTATTTTGGGGTTCACCAATGGGTATTTGACAAGTGTCATTATGATTTTGGCGCCAAAATCAGTACCAGCTTCAGAAGCAGAAATGGCTGGTGTTGTGATGGCTTTGTTTTTAGGGTTAGGATTAGTTTCTGGCTCTGTTCTTGGTTGGTTTTGGATCATTTGAAGATTTTTGATTAGTGAGTTTGTAATTTCTCCTTTGTAATTTGTCATATTATTTAGTTTTTAATATTATACAACAATATCATTACTTTATAGAACTTGTATGATGATAAAATAATATAGAACATAAAAGTCAAAGTCAATAAACATGAGATACTTCCAAACACTTGTGGGACAGAAGACATTAATTCCAAGCACTCTGTGTTAACTAGATATTTTATTCAACAACAAAACAAACACCTAAAATATCCACTAATTTCTTATCATAATTCATCCAATCAAATCATTTGCAGTTAAATACAAAAGGAAATGGTCCAATATTTCAATTATGTCAATAACTTTTTAAGTGTCATGATTTTTTATCTTTAAATAACATGGTGAGTTGGTGACTGTTACTTGTAATTCAAGTTCCTGTCATTTAAGGGTATTTGAGATTGCAATTTAGAGCCAATTATCTATTTATTGTATTTAAAAACGTAAATAATGTAAAATGAGTTTTTAGCAACAAAAAAGGAAGTCTGAAAAATCAATTATTTGTGTTTTGGGGCATCCAAAACAGAATTTCGAAAAAAGCATATGGAGAGGTGTTTATTACGTTTTGGAAAATGATTATTAGAATTTATATATTAACCAAAGAAATAATCATGTTTGCCAAACACTAAAAATTGATTATCTGATTATTACGCTATCAAACAACATAATCAAATCCAAACACTATATATCAATATCACATTTTGTAACCCTGATTAATACCATTTTATTACCTTAATAACTTATAATATCATTTTATTACATTTGTAACCACTGCAATATTAACATATATATATATCCATAATATGAGACAACATCACATGGGAGTGTTAAAAAGGCAGAAAAACAAATAAAAAACAACAACTAACAAAGGAGGGGTTAGAAAGTTACTACTATATAATATCTCTGCTAATATACAAAATAGTATTCTTCATCTTTAAGAAGCTGCAGCAATTGGAGGCAGTTGTGAATTTTCTGTTATAAAATTTGGTGTTAATATGTTCATAGCAAATTCATCATCTTCATCTTCAGCATCCCAGAGAAATCGAGCATAAGAAGCCATAACATGACTGTATCATTACAAAACACAAACTTAAAACAAACAAGAACAGATTAATTGAGCAAAATAACATATAAAATTCATTATATTTATACCAGTCATCTGGGGAAGCTTGAACAGCTTGATCAAAATAACTTTGTGCACGAATAGCATCCTTTTGTGTCTCCCAAATCAAATCAGCATACATTGACAGAACATTACCATCGTTAGGGTTTGCAAGTATTGCTCTGCTGCAGTATTCTTCAGCCTTAATGAGATCGCCTGCAACCTGTTCATAATAATAGATCGAATTCACCAATTAAGCAATGAAATTGAATACATGTTGTGTAAATTTGTATATACCTCTGTCAAGTATTTTGCATAATTGCTAAGAAGCATTGAATTCCCAGGGTTTGCTTGAATCATATTCTGGTAATACAGATCTGTATTATCATCCTCGTGATCATTTCCGTTACCACCACGGCCGGAAATCTTCCCTTCACCACCGCCGCCGCCGCCTATACCATCCACCATAACCGCAAATCCACGGCCCTCGTTATCGTACAATCCAGAAGCTGAAAACAGCGAAACCTCATGATCGCTCTCTTCTCCTTCTAAATCTTCTTCAACAGCTATAGAACAAAGCAAGCAAATGTTGTTCTTGCTGACTGGACTCCTGGATCTAGAGAGAGATCTGCCGATCAAATCAGCTTCCGATGAAGCTCTGGTAATCTTCTTTGGTGAATCATGTGGTGAATTCCACAAGCACAATGAAATTGTTGGTGATTTAGGGGTACGACGAATGAACAGGGGATCAAATGATGGTGATTCTTTCAGGATTTCTTGTCGAAACCATGAATTGAGTGCGGGATTTGATGAGCTACGAAGTAGCATCTTACAAACCCTGATAGTTGATTGAAGAACTGTAAACCCCTACAATAGGGGGTTTTGGAGGGTTTTATAACGTGAAATGGCGGGCCGGGTTGGCGGGGTTACAACTTGACGGTTGTAATGTTAGGTATTTACAAGCTAATTTTATCTGCGAATTAATTTTTGTACCACACATTTTGATGTATATATATAAATATTTCTGCATACTATACAACTATATAATGCAATTATTGTGATAGATACCTTAAAAGATGTGGTGTAAAACCATCACCTATTTTATTTAGATAATATATTTGGAAATTTCTTTTAAAAGGCTATATATGTTTTAACTTTTGTTTACCGGTAAATAATTAAAAAAATAAAATTAAACTCATGCCAAGGGGTGACAATTTAAGACAAGTTTAGGTTGACGGGTCAGAAAAATTCAACTTGAAATCAACATGCTCATATAAACGGGTCATATATATCAACTCTAACATGTTTACTTTCAACCCGAATACGAACCTTATAATTAACATGTTTAATTAAACGGGTTAAACATGTTAACAGTTTGAATGAGTCAAAACGGGTAAAGAGTTCTAATGGTGCATGTTATACATACTAAAGTATATTTATTTTTCAAATACATCTATAAACTATATATATATCAATTTTAAACATATTTTAGTAATTAATCGGGTTGGCGGATCAACCCATTTAAATTATCATCAAGTCAAACCTAACCCGTTTAATAAATATGTCAGTTAAGTCGACTCAAAACTAACCTGAAATTTGTTTAAATCAACTCTAACTTATTTATTTTCATATTGATCTCAGTTAAATCCCCACGATTTCCTTTCTCTTTATCTCCTCCCCCGCATGCTTAGCCTAATCATTCCGCTTCGTTGATTTCATCACTTTCCTGAAGAATCCAAGCGACGAGCCACCATGCCAACAACATTGGTTTAGCTACGAAACCGACGAGCTTGTTGAGATGGACCTAAGAAAACAAGGTTATAGCAACTTATTTCACAATCAAATTATGATACAGTAAATAAGTTGCATATAAATAGTCAGTGATAGTTATTAAACTTTAAAGTTAGTACACTGCATTTGACTGTTTGGCAAATTTTAAACTTTTTAACTTCAAATATATGCGAGAGTAAATAAGTCTGTAACTATACAAATAGATCTTATTGACATATTAGTTCATACGGAGTATTTATTATGCAGTCTACTATTTATTTATACGGAAAAAAATCCATGTTCAGACAACCTAATGAAAGTCGAGTCTTTGACTCTGATATATGCGGTGTAACTTATGTCCCTGTAACTGTTTTCAGCCTTTTTGTATTCAATCATATATGATTTCTTAACTTTGCTCACGTTTTTAATTCAAATACAATCATAATTCGATCAACTCATATGAACGAGTCAAGCTTCAATTATTTGAATAGGTCGAGCTGGAAAATATTCACGTTGGTTGATGGAAAATCTTGGATTAATTTTACATGGACGCCAAAAAATATAAACAAAACGAAAGAGGCATGTTGTCGTTGTTGCTCGCATACAAAACTCAGGGGACCAAGCCAATGAGCTCAGATTTTGAGAGAAAGGGTTTGATAGGTTTCTTGGGTGCTAAATTATTTGGGCTCGATGAAGTTGATGGGACCCATAATCAATGGCGATGTCTACAAGAGTAATGTGTTGATTCTGATTGGAGGACGAATTTGAATGTTGCTAGAAATAATAAACACAATTTGACTAATGAAGTTAAAAATGGGTAAATAGTATGAAATGTAACTAATTATTATTTTTGAAAATGGAATATTATTTCTTATTCACAGCCCTAAGGATTGTCATTATCAAAACTTTATTTTTAATGCCAATTTCTATAATGTTTAATCTTCGTAGTAGTTTAAAGATATTATTACTAGGCACGCATATTTAGGGGTGTTTGGGAATAGCTACTTTTGGAAATGCGGTTTTAAAAACATTATTTTGGAAACGCAGTTTTTGAAATGCAACATCAAACACCTCTTATTATTCAAAGGGATGAAGGATCATTCTCTAGTTTATTGATCATATTTAATTGAATAAGTATGTGTTGTAATCTCCCACAAGTCACAACTTGAATGCAAAGTTTTAAAATCTAACAATATGTGTGGTCCAAAGGAAGATGTGACTTGACTTTTTCTGTCAAACAAGGTTTATTAAATATTATGTTAACTGAATGATGGTTGATTTGGGGAAAAATCTACAAATTGTGTAGGAGATTGGCTGTTTGATATGGTATGTGAGTTATGAGCCTCATGAAGCATTTTCATATCTTTACAAGGTCACATAATTGGGGTAGTGGCAGGTTAGGATGAGTGGGTGTGTGATCAAATTCATATTATTCGTTTTTTGACTCCGGTACAAAAATATCTTTTGTTTGATCCTTTTCCAGCCAACCAATAAGAATTATTCATAAATGTCATTGTTTTAATTTACAAACATATATATTTGCATATAGCGTTTAAATTAAAAAAACATGTGACGTGACAACCTTAACTTATTTATATAAAAATCAGTAGATTTGGGTCATAAAAAATTAAAATTGTTCAAACGGATCAAAAGTCGCCAAATGTATATTCAAACACTTACAACTTCATGAATCGTGTAATTTAAAATAAGTTACATTATTTTTATGTAAAGTTTTTTAATTATTGACGTGAACTCGTTTCA
Organism: Calendula officinalis; assembly: GCA_963853835.1. NCBI lineage: Eukaryota > Viridiplantae > Streptophyta > Magnoliopsida > Asterales > Asteraceae > Calendula > Calendula officinalis. The sequence goes on along the minus strand of OY970829.1, from coordinate 72,246,793 downwards.
ACTTGCGACTGTACGAAGCAACTGATTTAGGTTTTAATATATGTTATTAACCTTGATATGTTTAAGCCACAAATTAACCTTATGTTTAAATATATTCGAGTCAAGAATTTAAAAGTTATAATAAGACTTTTTCTGACTCCGTCGAGCCGAAGACATGCAAGTATTTAAGAGTAAATTACACGGATGGTCCTTTAAGTTTATAGCAAATTTCACCAATAGTCCATTAGTTTCAAAAATTACACGGATGGTCCTTAATTTTGAAAGGTTTTTCACCGATGGTCCTTTACACTAACTGACGTTAACTTTTTCTGTTAACTTACCCCATGTGCAATGCACGTGAGGGTAAAAAAATCATTTTTCATTTCTTTTATTTTTATTCTTAAACTAAAAACTTTTATTTAAGATTAAAAAAAAATAATTTAAGAATGAAAAGAACTTAAAATGACTTTTTGACCCTCGCGTGCATTGCACATGGGGTGAGTTAATATATTAAATTAACGTCAGTTAGTGTAAAGGACCATCGCTGAAAAACTTTTCAGAATTAAGGACCATCAGTGTAATTTTTGAAATAAAAGACCATTTGTGAAATTTGTTATAAACTTAAAGGATCCTTGTAATTTACTCAGTATTTAAAGGTCATGGACTCATGGGATACATGACTCTCGATCCATAAAAGGTAAATGGGCTTTAGTTGATAATAAACCGCTTTGGTTTCTTCCTTTCTACATTTGTTAAGCTTGAAATCTTGAAGGTAACAGGCTTCAATGAGCCCGAATATATGTTACAAATGAGCCCGAATATAGCCATTTTATAAGTCAAAGACCCTAATATTAAAGAGTGTATAAGCCCATTCCAAATATAAATATCCTAATGGGAAAGAAAAGAATCAAATGGTTTATAGTCTAACGGTATCAAGATTATTAGGTGTTTCACAAGGTGTGTTCAAGTTCTACTGTGGAAAAAACTTGTATAGATTTAGGTGCTGCTTGATAAAGAATAAAATGATTAAGTGCTAAATGATTTAACAGTTTGAATGATTAAGAGGCTTTGTATAAAACTTGTTTTGTGTGTGAGAAATTCTTTTATAAATATTCTGACTGCTTAATGATTCAGCATATGTTCTAAGAAAGAATGATTCAACAGTTATTCTCTATCTCATTCAGCATACAGTTCATTCAGATGCGCTAAACAAACGCACTGAATGATGAATCATTCAGCGTTGAATGATTCCATTAAGTTACAGACAAACACCACCTTAGCCGTTTAAAAAAAAATGAGAAAGAAAATATATCTGAGTTGACAAAATGGATGTGTGGTGTATCAGAGTAAAATATGTTAATTTTAAGCATGGGAGAAATTGAGTTGGATTTATAGTAGTTTTTATTTATTTTTCTAAAGTTTTAAGTAAATAATGTGTATAAATACAATTATGAAACTAGAAGTGAGATCCTGTGAGGATTCAAAAAACGGTGAGGACTCGCGTGGACAACTCAAAAAAATTTCAAAAAGTCCGAAAAAAATATATATAACTCCCCATGATTATTAATACATTTGACAAAAAAAAAAAATTACGATCCACTTTTTTTTGAGGATCATAACAATGATCCATATTTTTTTTGTGGATCAAAATTTGATCCATATTTTTTTTGTGGATCAAAATAATGATCCATATTTTTTTTTTTGGATCATTTTTAAATATTTTTTTTTGGATCTTATAGGCTGCGATTTTGATATTTAAAAAAGAAATTTTTTTGAAAAAAGTTTGTTTTGGATCATTTTTAGAGTTTTTTTGGAGTCCTCGCAGTTCTCACCGGGAAAAGAGTCCTCACCGGATCCGGACCCTATGAAACTATATTGCACAAACATAACAAAACCAACAATAATTATAATCAAATAGCTAATAGCCTAGAAGTTAAATTGGTCAAGCCTGATAAAAATCATTCAAACCGGTGAACCAGCGTAGCTGGTAAAAATTGGATTTCATTTTCTTTTCATTTTTTGTTATTATTATATTTTTGTAATAAGAATATTAGGATTCCGAATTGAGCATTATCCCAACTCTCATTATCCCTATTACAAATGATTTTATATAACTGATTAAAATGTGAAATGAACCTCATTGTTATGCTTGGTAAATGAGTTACATATTATTTGGTTATTTATATGTTATATAACTATGACATTATTCTGTTTTTTAGACGGGTCCAACCGGTTGAACCAATAAGCAATGACCTAGTAGAGTGGCTGGTTCGGTATTCGGTCTGGTTTTCAAAACCATAATTAATTTGAAAATTTGTATAGAAACATGTATAATAATTTTAAGAACATACATTAAATATTTGCAGGGGCGTACTTTGAATGATATTGGTGATAAAGTTATTGATGAGTAATCTTGTCTCCTAGTGAGCTGGACAAAAGTAGATTCTCGTCCAAACCTGAATTTTTGAAGTTGCATCCGTGTCATAAGTCGCGCAGGCAAAAAAATGAATTAGCAAATAGCAATACATGTTTATAATAATATATTAGTTCAATATGTACTTGGTAATACATGTTTATAATAAATTAAGTAATTATTTAGTTATAATGAAATGCTCACATTTTTACTTATTGGCTATTTGTTACATCCAAAACATTTTTTATAGTAGTTCTGTGCAAATTGGATCAAGAATCGACCGGAACCACAGAACCGAACCGGACCGAACCGAGCTACATCGGTTCGGTTCTCGATTCAAATTTGTATGAAAAATCGATTCTCGGTTCCAAATGGTTCGGTTCCGAGTTGTTCGGTTCTCGGTTCGGTCCAAAACTGAGAAAAACCTGAAAAGGTCGAAGAAATTACCTCGGTCCGGTTCGGTTCCGACCGGTTCTCGGTCTGGTTCGGTTCAGTTCGGTTCTGAGCATCATCGGTTCAATCATCTGTCTGGCCAAAACATTTTTTAGGTTCTTGGTTCTAATCGATCCGGTACGATTCAGTTCGGTTCTTGGATCGTGTATAGACCTAGTTTATAGTTAAAGCTTACAAGTATGGACCCAAAAAATGAATTAGTAATATTTGGTGAGCCCAAACACAAAATTTTGGTCGATAAACCAAATTAACCGATAACTGTTATAGAATTTTAACCTAATAACCGACCCGGTTAACTAAACCGATCCATTCGTACAGTTGGTTTTCCGCCTAAAATTTTAGTACGTAGACCTACGCCGGTATATGTAAGTAGCTTTTCAAATAAAAATTAAAAAAAAAAACCAACAATAATTATTTAACATGTACATACACTATCACACATATGCACGTATCAGTTATATACTGGATCAAATTTCTTGAAATTAAGAACGAAAAAATGTATCCAACGAGTGTCGCAACCTAATTCAACATCAACGCAGACGAATGAATACTGACTCAATATTCAAATTCAAGAACGAGGCTAATAAGATTCCCAACAATCGGGCCTAACAATTACACAAAAGATGCGTAATAATCATTGTTAAAAACTTATTGTGTCAACCACACATCATATATGGAAACTAGCTACAAAACCCGCCCGATGGGCGGGTATGCTGTAAATTTTAGTATGTAGAAAAATGTACAAAAACTTTATATACTTCTAAATGACATAATAATCGATAGATGTGATGATGATTTTGTACAAAAAAAGGGTAATGAAGAAATGTTACATATAAATGTTACATATAGTTATTTGTTTCCTTCGCTGATTGATCTTTTAAATATTTATTTGTTTCCTTGTAGGGGTGCTTATCGGGCCAAAACCGAACCGAACCGATAGAACCGATAGAACCGATAACCGATAACGATGAATTTTCAAAACCGAAACCGAACCAATAACATGTTATCGGTTTCGGTTCGGTTCGGTTTCGGTTCGGTACGGTTTTGGTTCGGTTATTTTAGGCCAAATGTTCATCCTTTTCCTAAAACCGAACCGAACCGAACCGATAGAACCGAACCGAACCGATAGAACCGATAACCGATAACGATGAATTTTCAAAACCGAAACCGAACCGATAACATGTTATCGGTTTCGGTTCGGTTCGGTTTCGGTCGGTTTTCGGTTCGGTTCGGTTTTTTCGGTCCAAATGCTCACCCCTATTTCCTTGTATGTAGGATCTTTTAAATAGTTATTTGTATGTACGATCTTTTAAATAGTTATTTGTTTCCTTGTATGTAGGAAGCCGTATATGGAGCATATGAATGTAGACCGTAAGCCGTACCAGATTCGTTTGCCGTATATGGAGCATATGAATGTAGACCGTAAGCCGTACCAGATTCGTTTGCCGTATATGGAGCATATAAATATGAATGTAGACCGTAAGCCGTACCAGATTCGTTCGTATTAATGCAAATGACGTGGACCAATCAGGGAATTCCAAGTGGCATTATGGACCAATAGGAATGCTTGGAATTGCCATGGTGTCAAACCCTCTTCAAATTTAGGCCTCATATATAGGGTTCGGTTCGGTTTCGGTCGGTTTTCGGTTCGGTTCGGTTTTTTCGGTCCAAATGCTCACCCCTATTTCCTTGTATGTAGGATCTTTTAAATAGTTATTTGTATGTACGATCTTTTAAATAGTTATTTGTTTCCTTGTATGTAGGAAGCCGTATATGGAGCATATGAATGTAGACCGTAAGCCGTACCAGATTCGTTTGCCGTATATGGAGCATATGAATGTAGACCGTAAGCCGTACCAGATTCGTTTGCCGTATATGGAGCATATAAATATGAATGTAGACCGTAAGCCGTAGCAGATTCGTTTCATATATAGGGTAGGATTCTCATGCGTAAAGGAGCCATCTCACCTAACTTTACCAAAATGTAAATGTTTTCCTTTTTAACTACGTTTTATAAGATCTAAATAATGTTTGTTACACCAACACTACAAATGTGTAGTGTTGGAAAATTGAGTTAGAAAAATAAATTTTCAAAAATTGTACGTGAATATATTTTTGCTATATTTAATTAATAATGGTTTGTGAGTTTTTGTTCTCCTCGATGAGATCTTCATAGTGAGCTAACTACGTTCAAAATAGATATATTGTGAATGAGATTTCGACTCTCAATATGTGATATTTGAAATAAGAAATCAAACAAATGAAATGCGTGAGATTGGTTGATGGTTTAAATAGTGGATTATATATGTCAGTACAAATTGCTCTGACTCTTATACCCTTGAAAAAGACGATGAATCTGTGTTGGGGGATCGTGATTTGTGTCAAACACCAAACTCAGCAACTCTGTTTTTACAACTTTTTGTTTACATATTGTTTCATGTTTGTAATTACAATTTTGTATTTGTAATTTATATTCTTGTATTGTATTTTATTGAATAAAATCATTATAAACTCCCAGACGTTTGAAATTATATAAAAAAAAAAATCTAACTTCTGATTTCTGTACAATAAATCAAAGGGTGTTGCGTTTTTCTGTTCAAATAAGAAAACTGACCTATAATCATCAGATTCAATGAAATTATAACCATAACTTTTAAATCATGACTTTACCAATAATCAGGATATCGATGGATGAAAATAAATTTGAAAGTAGGTGCAAAATATGTGATACAGGATCATGACAACAAAACATGGCTACATACAACGTCAATCTTTATAGCATTTTAATACCAATATATTAATTGGACTTTGTCGATATGATTTGATAATGTTGGACCCAACCACCGATTGAGTAAGTCCATGTCCACTGAACCTTCATTATTATTTTAAATTATTATAATTATTATTTATTAGCCATATGGGGAAACACACAAAAAATTATATTTGATATAATAATTCTCTTTGTCTAGAAGAATGATTCGATAAGTAGGTTCATAAAAATATTTGATTATAGATGAATTATCTAAAGTTTTCACTAATTAAACATGTAAATAAAAACTGAATCCTAACATCAGATGATTCAAGATGTAAATGGAAAATAAGCGAATTAAATCAAATAAATCACATTTCTCATTGAATGAGAGGAAAATGTTATATTATTAATTTATTATGATATTTCCAAAGCAACTAAAAAATAGATGCTACGATTATAATAAAAATGATTCTTGCTGTTGAAAAATCCAAGGCTGTTATCAAACTAATAGAAAGATTACAAAAAATTGGCTTGAAAAATATTACTTCGTGTAAGAGTGTTACATTTATTTAAGATGATTCAAGAAAAGGTGTAGCAGTTTTAGACGAATAAAATAATATTCTTAAGGTAATTTTGAATTAATTAAAGGATACTTTATTAGGTAAAACGTATGATTACATACTAAATATAGCAATTCCGTATAAATTAAAGTTAAACAAACAATTCGTGACTTTTGTTTTTAATAAACATTTTAATTTGCACTTTTAAGGGTAATTTGTAAACCATTTAATGATAACTAGCAGGGTACTCGCGCAATGCGGCAGCGGGTACCCAGAAACTATATTTCGTGGCGAGCAAGTGTTGTTCGTTTACACGGTTTTTCCAACAATAATTGCGCAAATTAATAATTTTTTCCGTCTTTAAAAATTACAATTAGTAATCATTATCATCTAGAACATAATAATACATTCAAGTTAACCAACAAACTTAAGGATTATAATTAAAGAATATGTGAGGACACAAACAAATACCTTGATCATGGAAAGTTCGATACAATATGTTTTCTATTTAAAGTTGGTTGTTTATTTGTTTTAAAATAAATTGTCATTTAGAGCAATTAGTTAACACACGGTCAGATTTCACAAGAGGGGTCTTGTGTTCGAATCCTGGAAGCAACATTTTTTTATTTTTGTGGTGTTGAAGAAGTTATTAAAAGTGGAAATGTCCTTAAGTTTAAGTTTAAGGAGTTGCTATGTTTAGTAGTCCTAAATATTTTATAGATAGTATAGATATAGATTGAAGAAGTTACTAAAAGTAGAAATGTCCTTAAGTTTAAGTTTAAGGAGTTGCTATGTTTACTAGTCCTAAATGCTTTATAGATAGTATAGATTTAGCAGTAAAAACTCCTATATAGCTTAACAGAAAAATTTACAAATATTTACGAAGTCACATAACTCACTGAACAGAAAAGAAACATCACATTGATCACAAAAACTTCAAATACTTGTACATTACAACTAGTAACAACAACTTACATTACATTAAACATTAATGTTCATTACAACCACTACAAAGGTGTACAAATTTAAGGTATCTAAGATTATTACAACCTGGGAAAACAGGACCCTAAAATCCCATAAAAAACATGGACCATGGTTTAGAAAAAACAACCACAAAGAGTTGTTAAATGGCACCATAAATGGCACCATTTTCCATAGCCCAAAAACCAGGTGCACCCTCCTTCACCCTCAAACCGTACACAACCGAACCATAACCTAAACTAGACTCGACACGTTTACAGGGTGTGTCTCAAATCATGGCCCGCAGTTGAAACAATCTCGTTTTCTTGAAAAGAAAACGAGACTAAAAGAGTCACAAACGGGCAAAAGTTGTCCGTTTGTGACAAGAAAACCAACCAACGGGCCAAAGATCCTCCACAAAACAACCCCGTTGCACGAAACCGATCTTTATTGTACATAATTTAATAAAGGATATCACACCTCCATAGATTCCCGACTAGTGAATCGACTGCACTACTGCTGATAAGATTGCATTGTTGGATGTTTAACCCAACTAGGGTTTGCCCGAGTTTCTTCAAAAAAGGTACACTTTTGTTGGAAATCTTGGAGCAACCCGATAATGAAAGGATTTGCAAATCGATTTGTACCCCTTCGGACAAACGGGCTAGCCCGTTATCAGTGACACCACATTTTGACACATCAAGATCGTTGAGAAACACACAGCTGTCAGCAATAGCGACCAAACTTTCATCGGTGATCTTCTTGCCGCCTTCAAGATTCAACATTTTTAGGGTTTCGCCATGAATTCGGGCAAGATCCACCACGATCTTGTCGGACAAGTTTTGACAGTTGCTTAGGTTGACTTTTATAAGTCCGGCATTGCAGTTTTCAAGAAGCGGGAATAGATCGGAATCGGTTATTCCACAAAGCCCGCTTAATTCAAGATTTTGTAGCTGTGGACATAATGAACCGATAATCGATAAGCTCGTGTTTCCGAACCCTGTACAATCTTTGATGGTCAAAGATCGAAGAGATCCGAATTGGGTCAAATCGGGTGTTTCTTGAGCTAAATCTTTGATACCCATACATTTGACTATCGTTAAAGACTTCAATTTTGACTTTAGAGCTCCCAAGATCCCGTGTTGACTGATTCGATTGCATTCTTCCAATTGCAAACATTCAAGTGACTCAGCAGCTTTAGTGAAAGATATCAATCCTTTATCGGACACAAAACAACATTTTTTAATCAACATTTGCTTCAACAAACAACACCCGTTACCGATCGCTTCAAGACTCAAATCCGTAATCCCGTAACACGAAATTACGGTTAAAGACGTTAAAGATTGAAGACCTTTTGCATTACCCATTGCCCAAAACCCTTTTTGACTAGCGATTTGAAGACCAATAAGGGCAAGATTGGTAATTGACTTCCCGTAATGCCCGATAACCGCAAGTGAGAAATCGGTTATGTTTAAAGATTGAAGCTTTACTTTCTTTAAAACACAAGAAGGTGCTGACAAGAGTGTTGCCACACCTTGGTCACCGATACTCGGGCAGTCTTTAATAGTAATCGATTGTAGATTCGGGCAGCCTCGGGCAATGGCTTGGAGACTCTCGTTCCCGATGTTTTTACAAAACTCGATCGTTAAAGAAGACAAATTAGGGCAGTTTTCAGCAATTGCTGCAATACCCTTGTTGGAAATCGAAGGACAATGAGAAAGATCGAGTTTTTCCAACAAATGGCATTCTTTCGAGATCTCGATTAAAGATTCATCACCGATTGAAGGCACATTCCATAAAGATAGAACCTTTAGCGACGGACACCCGTGTGCGATCGCTGTAAACCCTAATTTGGTAACTTTATTACTTCCCCTGACCGAAAGCTTGCCCAACCCACCTCGGGCAGATGTCCCGACCGCGATGGCTGCAAGTCTGTTATCAGTTGCTTTCTTTCCTTCTAAACATCTTGTAAGAAACCCATCGTTTTCTTGATCGATCATTCCAACATCATCCGTTGACCCGGTTGACCCGTTATCGATCTCGGAATTTTTAATGGTGCTCAAGACCGTGAGCCATCGGGTCGAGACACAAGCCGATGCGCTCCGAGCTTGACCGCCGGGTAACCGTCGAAAGATTTCGTAAAGACATTCATCGGGAAGAATATCGATTGATGGTTTCTTTTCTTCTTCAAAGAAAAGAAAATAAGATTCATTGATTCGTTGACGTTTGCAAGGTGACCCGTAACCGGATAGAAAACGGGTCGGATCTTTTGAGCAGAGTGATCCACCACCTGTGTGGTAATCATCGTCACCTGTAAATTTCATATCTAATCTATCAGAAACACTTATTTTACCCAAATTTCAAGAAACCCATCAATAATTCATGCAAAAATTTCAAGAAACTTAAAGCTAGAAATCAAATTTACCTCTGTAATTAACCAAAGCAGGCATCTTTATAACTTCTTGCTAGAACCCACCAAAAAGATCAAATTTTTCTTCAAAAAACACAAGTTCTCGATAAAATCTTGTTCAAGATTTGATTGCATTCACACAAAAAACCCTCTACAAGTCAGTAGCAGGGTAAAAAAGAGGGATTTAGAGAAAGATGGTTTTTGATTTGTGTTTTGAAGTGGTTATTGTGCTTTATTGTGCTTGTGGTTTATATATATATACAAAGGGGATGGATGTAAATGATGCTGAGGTGTTATAGTCTTTAGATACATTAAAGCAATCTCCCCCTAAACTGTGACAATCTCCCCCTAAACTGTGACAATGATACATACATTCATTGTATCTATTACAGATAACCGGCTGTTCCGGTTGTTAGTTATGGAAATTCCCACTTGTATCGAAACTGATTCCCTTCTATCTCGGTTACGCGTGGTTGACCGGGAAACTGGACGGCGCCGGTAATTATGTTAGGAGATAAACAAATGTAATGTTAGCTTTTACTCCCTCCGTCCCACAAAAAACTTCCCATTTCACCATATATTTTTGTCCCACAAAAAACTTTCCATTTCACATTTGATGGGTTCCACATAATAAAATACTATTATTATTAATAACTCCACCACTAACTATCCAATAACTATCTTTCTCTCTCCAAACCAATCTTATATTTTAATCAAAATTATTACCAATGACCCCACCACTAACTATCACCTTAAATCTTGTGCCCAAATGAAATGGGAAGTTTTTTGTGGGACGGAAGGAGTAGTTTAAATAATTTAGGATTTTAGGGTAGATTTTGAATTAAATGTTAGAAGTGAACATGCATTGTATGTGAAATGTAGGCTGTAGTTACTAAGATTATTTTCATTGCAAATGATTTCTAACTCAGTTGGATTGATGTATGAATTTTACTTTTATATGAGGCGTGAGAAATTGAGTTCGAATCCTGTAAACACTTATTTGCTCTGTAAAGGAGATCTAACCCAGAGTGCTCACGGAGATATTATTGAGTATGCTTATGTTGTTATCATTTATCTGTTTCCAAAAAAAAACTAAGATTATCTCATTTATGAAAAAGTCTCAAAGTTAATTATAAATTTGATTTTAGATTAAGATACATTTGTAACTAGTCCTGAAAATTCTTGTGAAATATTTAGTATTCATTTTACTAAAGAGGAATTTCGGTTATTCGTGTACGTTTGGCGTAACAAACTGAAAAGTAGAGCTAGTAGTTGTTAGATCGGTGCCAACGACACTAAATGATGTCGCCCAATGGCACTATCCTCCGGTTACTTTTCGTCGGTTTTTCTCGTCGGCTCCAGGAAGAGTTAACACCCTTAAATTGGTGGGCTCAAGTATTTTATGTGTGTGTATATTTTATAATGGTCTGACCCAAAAAACTGAAGTAAAGGTGTATTATTAGCATTTGTATGTCAATTGGAGTTTGAGCTGATGTGTCGTTGATTTGATAAAGATTGATGACATACAGTTGAGAGTGATCTAAATTAGAGTTTGAAACTATTAAAATTTATCTGTGTAAATGTTTCTGAGGAAGTACTTGTATAGTTAAAAATTGTAAATGACATCAAGTAACACATAAATATGAAAATTATAATTATGTTAAGAAAGTTAATGCGTATTATAGCTACTATATATGGTCATTCTTTTTTTCTTCATGATATAACTTGTGTTCCTAAATTATTTTGCGAGTTGGCTAATCTCAGTATTCGCTTTGCGGATAGTCCGGAGTTAGCGTAAGTGAACCTCTGTGGCCCATAGGGGGTTTCTTTTGCTCATAGCAAGGATTTAACATAGAAACTCCTGAGAATTTCACATTTAGGAGACCAAGTTCAATGACTAAACTACTATTTTTATAGTTGGTCGTTCTTATTTATTGTAAGCATTAAAATTATTAATTGTATGAGGACACAATTTTTTGAACGATAAATGGGGAAGAGAAAGGGAGCTCCGGTAAACCTAACACATCAAACCCGCCCAAAAAAAAATCTATATATAATTAAAACTAACAAGAGACTAACCAAAATAAAAAAAAAAACAATAACATTTTAATGCTAAAATAAGACAAAAGCACCACGTAAACCACGAGGACACAATAAATCACACCAAAACGTTTAAATGTATGTATGGTTTGTATATTTTTTTTTTAACGAAACTTAATCTACTCTTATTTGCTTCAATAGAATTTGAATCTATGATCTATATGTTATAGGCAACACCTTACATCAATATAGGGAGATGATATATATACCGCATAAGTTACTTCACTTACCACAATATACAAAAATTAAAGCATGCAGTACAAGCATACCAAAGCATAAGTTGTGGTAGAGCCGTGGAGGAAGTAATTTATGTGGTACATAAATCATCTTCCATATTATTAAGCTACAAGCCTTGGATTATGTATTTAATGCATCTAGGGGGTACGATAAGACACATCTTTTTTGTTGGAAACGGCGGATATATTAAAAAGAACATCATAGCAAGATGCTAAAGATGTAAAACGATTACAAAAGGAACGAAAAAGGAGAGATACACCAGTCAAGCCAATTACATTTAAATTTGCTCCTATGATTCACCCACATGAAAGAGTTAGAGATTATATCTCCCGCAATAATTGTGTATGGCTTGAGAATGTTGTTAAAAGTCGCATCGTTTCTTGCCTTCCAAGTACACCAAATGGAGCATTGTATGATAGAGTTGAGCACCTTGTTTTTCTTGGGACAATTTCCCCACCTTGCACCATAATCTATATAATCCGTCACCGAGTCAAAATTTGGTAGAGAAATACCACACCATTGGAAAATCCATGACATAATGTTGATAACATATGGACATTTGAGGAAGAGGTGGTCAACAGTTTCCACATCCCCGTTACATAATTTTCATGTGTTAGACCCAATGTTTATACCTCTAATTTCTAAGTTTCATGTCACCGGAATTCTTCCTAAACCAACTCGCCATACAAAACAATTGACTTTTGGTGGAACGATTCTAGACCAAGGCATATTGACATACCCGGGGTTGGTCATTTTCTCATCTAATAATTGCCTAATGTGATGGACAGCAAAAGAACCATCATGCGAAATTTTGCATTCAATGGAATCATTTAAAACATCTCATAATAAGCTAAAAATTTCATAAACAATCAGAAATGCATTTAAAACATCTCATAAATTGATTAAAAATGAAGTTCATTGATACTCATTTACACATTTTTTGGAAATTTTAAAATTAATAAATGCGTTTTATGTAATAGTCTTAATCTATTAAAGCATGAGTTAAACAAATTCTTAAACATAATAGTTTGTTTTTCTTTGGAAAAGGAAAATCATTTATCTACTAAATAAACTCGCACTAAATGCAAAAGAACAAAAAATCACCTTATTTACATATCAAGTCTCAATCATGGTATATATATTATCAGGATAAATTATTTAGATGCCCTGTAATACTATATAGATAATTTATTATTACCTAATAATTAAGTAATACTTATTTTATTTTGTATTTTATATTTATAATAATGAAAACAAATTATAAATAAATATGACAAATTTATATAAAAAAATTTATATGATAAGTTTCATTAAAAAAATTCTAAATTAAAAATTTATAAGTATCATACCTTATAAACGGTGATGAGATTTTTTTAGAAAAACCAATCACTACAAATTATTAAAAAAAAGTATTAGACAATAATAATTAAATTTTAATGAAAAACGTAAAAATAAATTAATTCATAAATTTAATTTAATAAGATAAAAAGATAAAATTAAATAGTAGATAAGATTCAAATTAAAAGTCCCTCAAACTCAAACTTAAGTTAAAAAAAAAAAACAGTGAATAACCATGTGTTATTTATTGTTGTTAGTCATAATTTTCTAGCTTACTTTGATCAAGCTATTTATATAGTAGAAATAAATATAAAAATTTAGTATCATCATACTTTGTACTTTGTAGACGGTTTACTACTTTAATTTTACTGGTTGATTGGTAATTGTTCACCCAACGTTTATGTTTCATTTTTTTCTATAAATGACCAATCTAAAATTTGGCATTTATTTGATAAGGTTGTGCTTCAAAAAGCAAAAACAGTATCACATGCACTATTTATCTCACGCACATATATTCCATGTTTAAGAACAGTGAGAAAAAATGAAATGAATTATTCTATATCGTTTGAATATTAATTACTTTCATGACACCTTGTCACCTTTAATTGTATGATGTGAAGTTTATGTTTTTCGTGTGTAACTTTCACAATAATATAATGGTACCTTTACTATTTCTTAATAAACTCTAACTCAGTATAGGTATACATTCAATTTATTTTCTAAGTAAACATATACCAGATGTCATGTAGAAGATTCACATACATTAATATTAACGGTTAAGTCTCGTCCATAAAAAGAAATGTTAAAATTCTTTTCATGTATTTAATCCTCAAAAGGAAACTTTGAATATATATTTGCAGATTGTAACACCTTTGCAGAATTTCATATAGACCAAATGGAAGAAAGCATAACTCCCATGCCTTGCCCCAAAAGAGTGACCGAGTGATCAACCATCCGACCAATATCAAATTTACATCATGAAAGCATTGTTGATTTAGACCTCAACCAAAAAAATAAATTTCCAGTTTATTGTACTTTATTTTCGATGTTAACAAACCCAACCCAAAAAGGGAGGGAAGCAATTACAAAGACAATGTCTGATTTTATAAAAAGAAAAAGAGAAATGATATTTTTTTTTTCTACTCATAGTTCCACATTTCTACTTATTTTTAAACTTCACATATGTATTCCACTAATTCTTTTTCGGCATATCATTTCTTAATTTTGACACATATCATGATCAAATTGGTAGGTACATAGGTAGGCATAAATGGTAGGAACCAATGCTATTTCTCAAAGAAATAATATATATATAATAATAAGTTTAATGTTCATGTGAATACTCAGTTTTGTTTTACTATATTTACACTATGAAAAAAGTATTTGAGTTAGTAATATAATCATAGTGGTTTTTGTTAATAGTTACTATTAGGTTTGTTATTTAATTTGAAAATCTCTTATATTTTTTAGAGTAAATTACACGGATAGTCCCTGTGGTTTGACCTGAGTTTTGGATTTGGTCCCTAAGTTTCAGAAATTATATCGATGGTCACTAAGTATCGGACTTCGTATTGGTTTTGGTCCCTAAACCTAACAGCTGCTAAAAGTGACTGTTAAATCCGGTCATGTGCAATGCACAAGAGGGTATATTTGTCATTTTATCATTTCCCCTCTTTTATTAATTATTAAATTACTTTTTATTTTTTATTAACTCTTTTTTTTTCTTGAATGCATCTTCGATTCTTCCCCAAATAAAACTATGATTAACCCCAAACAAAACCCAGGAATCATTATCTTCATCATCTGAGCTTGCGTCCTCTCTCTCTAACTAACTAACTATGTGTGAATGAAGACGATTTCACGATTACACTAATACCACTAGATTACAAAATTTGTGCATATTATGACACTTGATATAATAATTTGGAAAATTTTCTTATTTGTATTATATCTATTCATAAAGTTATATTTATGGGGAAAACTCTATTTTCATAGTATTTTAGATCTGGTGGGTAACCGGATCAACAATGCAATGTACATTGTTGGGGGAATAGTGTACAATGAACTTGGAAAGTTTAGGTTATGTATGAATTTATTAATCAACCCCATCATAGGTTACCAATACGTCATTCCAACATGTTTTAAAGAGGTCAGTCACGTTATAAATTTCGTCGCACAGTTTAACTAAAACGAAACACATACTAAAACATATTGGAGACACCAATATCACAATCAGAATAATGTTCAGATCTTTTTTCAGTGAGTCTAAATTATCCTTCCCCTTGCTCTCCCATCCTTCAAATCCATATTCAGAAGTCAAGAAAATCTTATAAATACTTCTTGATTTTCCTATATTTATTATATCTGTTGATAAGATCACGAGGGTGTGTATGCACGAATCATAATTGTATTCAATTTTATTAACATCCACTCGAATTTACATATAGATGATTAAAAAAATAAACTATGAAGCAAGTTGAAGAACAACACTTGTGAATAAATCATAATTTTGCACTTATGTCTCTTTTGCTCACAACTTGACATTCTACCAATTATCACCAACGCATAGCATGGGCTTTTATTCTTTTGGATCAACTTGAAGAAATATTTGTGTGTGAATACATTTTTTTTGTAATCAAATAATCTATTCCATTTGTTTACAACGATTGTTCGTCAATTGTTGTATAACTGAACTAAAGACAATAATATTTGTATAATATTTGTATAACTAATTAAATAAAATGGAGATAATTACATATATTTGTGTGTGAATACAACAATTTTTTTAATATATTAATATTTGTATTGAATTTATAATGGAGATAATTTAAACTAATTAGTTTTTTTTAGCTGCGAAGGGAACCTAGGCACGAGATTGAATAATGTCATCACCCAAGCTAGAGGATTTAACTTCGCCGAGTAATCTTAATAGAATTCCTATCCCTTTACCTGTTTATACAACTCATCTATCATATAATCACATTTTAAGGCCATTAACATTTAAAAAAGAAACCTAATAATTAAAGCGTGTAATACACAATATAGTTAACCCAAACCGACTTTTAACACGAATATAGGGCAATTTATATTTTCTATATCGTATTTAACATGCATGTACTTGCCACAAGTATTAATTTACTTGTTTTACAACCATTAAAATAAAGGAAAAAATAATCAATTTTTTTTTTTTTTGAACGGCTTCATTAATACTAGCAAGGAGCTAGAAAATAAAATTACAATTACAAAACAAGGAAATTAAAAGCAAGACATAGGATCATTACACCATTCTAACCATCTATTATCTAGATTAGTTGTTTTCGCCCTATTTTTAATCCAAAAGTAAGAGTTACTTTGGATTTCACTAAATAGCAAAGCTTCTCTTCCTTTATTTACCGATCCAAATACTTTCCCGTTCCGATATTTCCATATATTCCACATGAGACATTGTATCGCTGCATTCATGGCTTTCATCTTATTAGCTTTCACTCCAATACCTTGTCCCCATTTGACCAAGTGTTCAACTGTTTTTATGCTATTTCCGTTGATACCCCACCAACGGCTAAACTCAGTGAGTATTTGAGCCGTGAATGTGCAGGTAACAAACAAGTGGTCCTCCGTTTCCGTTTCCAGGCCGCATAGAGCACAATCCGGTGATATTATAGGAATGTTTCTATGCATTAGATTTGTTTTCGTCGGTAGTCTACCATTATAGGCTTGCCACGCTAAGATTCCAATCTTTGTAGGGATCCAAGAAACCCAAGGGAATTCTCTTTTCACCGAACGTTTTAGCATAAAATCATCTATTGCGTTTCTCATTGAGCATACAGTAAACATTCCCGATTGGTTAATCGCCCATTTTATTTCAGATTGCAGCCCGCCATTGTTGTTGGTTGGTTGTTTTGTGAACCACGATTTTAATGGTATATTAAATTTTTCAATAGGTTTATTAATTTTAGCAATATTATTCCACGTGCCCGATGTTTTTCCGGAAGGGGTTGCTGCCTCTAACCCACCATTCGAGCCATGTATTTCTTGAATAACTAATTTCCATAATGTGTTTGATTCCGTTTTGAAACGCCACCACCATTTTGTTAAAAGGGCTAGATTTAATGCTTTAAGGCTTCCGATTCCCAACCCACCATTGTCTTTGTCATTTAAGAGTATATCCCAAGCAATCCAAGGGATCTTTTTATTCCTTTCCTTTCCGCCCCAGAAAAAATTGAGACGAAGACTCTCCAATTTTTTGTTGATTTTTTCCGGGACTTTAAATATTGAAAAGTAGTATAGACCAAGATTACCTAACACTGATTTTAGGGTAGTTAACCTTCCTCCGGAAGAAAGTGTTGTTGCTTTCCATTTGGATAATTTTGACGTAAATTTTGCAATGACGGGCTCCCAGAATTCTGTCTTGTTCATTGAGCAACCTGTGGGTAAACCGAGGTATGTGAATGGTAACGTGCCTGGTTTGCAATGAAATCTGTTTGCGAGAACATTAACCTCCGTTTGATCTACAGAAACGCCCATTAGACTGCATTTATTGAGATTTATATTTAAACCCGAGGCAAGGTAAAAACATCTGAGAATACGGATGAGATTTGCCATGTTACGATCACACCATTCACCTACAAAAATAATATCATCTGCAAATTGCATGTGTGAGATTGTGATGTTTGATTTTGGAAATTTAATTCCTTCATATAATCCATGTGTAATTGCTGATTTCATGGCTACATTCAACGCTTCCGCCGCTATTATGAAGAGAAAAGGTGCTAATGGGTCACCTTGTCTCACTCCCTTTTCCATAGAGAATTCCTCCGATGGCGACCCGTTTATTAATACTGACATACGTGCCGATGAAAGGCAGCCTGTTATCCATTTCCTCCATTTCAATCCAAAATTCATTTGATGTAAAATGTCATCTAAAAATTTCCAACTGATTGAATCAAATGCTTTATCAAAATCTATCTTAAAAACCATTGCTTTTCGTTTATTTTTCTTATACCAAGCAATTATCTCATTAATAATCAGTGGGCCATCAAAAATACACCGGTCCTCTATAAAGCCCGTTTGTTCTGGCCCAACCACAACTCCAATCACCTGTTTTAAACGACTTGCTAGACATTTTGCAATGATTTTATATAGGCAGTTTAGAAGGCTAATTGGGCGGTATTCATGAAATGTTAACGGGGAACTAACCTTTGGTAACAATACCAAAAACGATGAGTTGCAGCCTGGATCGAATACCCCCTGTTCTGAAAATGACATTACCGCCGCCATAAGATCTACATGAATCACCTCCCAATATTTTTTAAGAAAAGCAAAGGTAAAACCATCGGGTCCCGGGGCTTTATCCGAGCCTAGCCCCCAAACAGCCGCTTTTATTTCTGTTATTGTAAATTGCCTTTCCAGCGATGTTGATTGTTCTGTGGATAGTTTATTGAAAGAATCGCTATGAAATTTTGGGCCATAAATATTATGCAGTAAGAATTTTGATTTAAAAAATTCCTTGGCTTCCGATTTGATGACCTGCGGATTTGTGGCCCAGATTCCGTTTTTGGATATTCCGTGAATGAAATTATTCCTTCTGTTTTGATTAAGAAGCCCATGGAAATATTTAGAGTTTTCGTCACCTAGAGAGGCCCATTTAACTCTCGACTTCTGTTTTATATCCATGATATCTTTTTTGTTAACTTCATTTAATTTGATCATAGCATTCTTTCTGTCTTCAATTTCTTGTGGGGACACCGAAGACGTTTCTGCCTTATTTTCGATATCTTCTACAGTTTTCTTGAGATTATTTTTTATTTCCTGGTTACGTGGTTTACTCTCTGATCGCCATTTTTTTATCTCTAATTTGACAGCTTTTAGTTTTTGCATAAACCGGATCATATTAGACCCATTACCCGGAATACTGGAATCGCCCTATGCTCGACTTACTACTCCATCCAGATTCAATTCTGTTAGCCATGTATTGAAGAACTTGAAATATGTGGGTCCAAAGTCAACTGTTGCTGAATTGAATACTACCGGACTGTGATCTGAATGTAATTTTGGTAGAATTATTGTAGACGGATTTGGCCTTGTCGATAGAAAGTTTGAATTGATGAAAAATCTATCGAGTTTACTGTGTTTTAAGCCATCCCTACTCATTCTTGAGAACTTTCTGCCTCCGCTTTTAACTTCTATTAGGCCTGATTCGTGTATAAAGTTATTGAATTTGGTTGCCCCATGGAATGAGAAATGTGTTCCCTTCCTGTCTTGACTTTGTCTTACTTCGTTAAAGTCGCCAAAGATGACCCACATGACATCTGTGTTGTCATCTATAATGTTTTTCAATTTGGACCACATACTGTTTTTGCGGGATTGAGTTTGAGGCCCATAGACATTTATAAACCCGCATTTTGTATTCTTACCAGCCCAATACCCCATTACAACAAGGTAGTACCTGTCACGAATTACTTCTGCTTTGGTGAAGGAGTTTGGGTCCCAAATTGATATGATTCCTCCCGATCTTCCTGTTACTTCCACTAGTTCAAAATCGAAATTTCTGTTTCCCCATATCGAACGAAATAAGAACTGATCCGGAGATGATATATAGGACTCCTGAATTCCAAGGAATTGTATTTTGTTCAACCGACATAGAGTGCTTATCCATTCTTGCTTTGAATCTGAAGCAAGACCCCTTGAG
The DNA here is from genome assembly GCA_963853835.1 of Calendula officinalis. Taxonomy (NCBI): domain Eukaryota; kingdom Viridiplantae; phylum Streptophyta; class Magnoliopsida; order Asterales; family Asteraceae; genus Calendula; species Calendula officinalis. Next base: position 72,226,903 of record OY970829.1, on the reverse strand, counting down.
TTAATGGAAAGAACATTCATTGATCGACTCTGACATCACCAATTTTGGAAATTAATTGTCTAATTTCCGTTTCTTGCCCATCCATTTTGAATCCAATGATATTACCCACATCCATTGTATTCCGGATTTCATCCGATACACCAGTTGAGCCCGAGGGTTGAATTACTGAGCATGCCGAATCACTTACATGAGAGATGGACGGGTGTTTGTTTAAGTCGATTGAATTTGTTGAATTATTTCCCCCTTGAATTTTTGATATCGAGCTTGAGCCAGTGTTTGCCCTAACTTGTTGCTGCCGACGAAGCATTGAGATGGGTTTTAGTGGGAATGGAAGAAAATTCCCTGGCCTATTATGCCTTTGTTGTGATGATACTTTTCTTGTTTTGTTGGACTCAGTTAATGATGTAATGGGATTTGTGGTTTTATTTGGCCCAGGTATGAGCACGGGCTCATTTGTTTGGGCTTCCTTTTGTGTTGGGCCATTTTGCAAAATGTTATCTGTGCCCTCTTCCACATTAATTTCTTGTTCTTTGTTCCCCGCCGTTTTTTCTAGAGGCACATGTATCGATTCTTGTAAAACGTGTTCCCCAGTTCTCGATGTTGGCTCATGATTATTGGACGACTGTTGTTCTTCCCATGCGGACACCGGTGATTTTTCCGGTGATTTTTCCGGCGGTGGATCATCGTTTGCCCCATCATTATCGTCAGAAAATTCCGAGATTGTTTCTTCTGAGTAAATTGAATCATCGTCCTCATATGACGGACAATCTTCTTGTTCACTTGATACGTTTGATTCTGATCCGTCCTGATCATCATGGTTTTGATGGAATGGGTTAAATTTCAAGGATTCCATCCTGTCCTCGATGATGGTGATCTCATGTATATCATCATCCACCAAAATTTTCCTTGTTGTGTTAATCCAACTTTGTTCTTCCGTTAAAATTACCACTTTGCCAATGGACATGTTCGTATTATCCATTGCGCATTCTTCTGGGATCACTACCTTACCCCATACCATGGCGATATCAGAGAAAGCCTCCGATGACCATAAATGTGGCGGCACTCCGGTTATGTATAGGGATGCAAACCTATTTTTCTGTTTGTATTCCGGGACCCATGTTTTTAGAGAAGTGAACCAATTTCTCCATGTATCTTTTGCGTCGATGATAAATGATACCGCATCGTTTTTATTTGGAAATTCTATCAAGACTGATAGTCCTCCAAGATAACGTATTTTAATGATGTTCAACCCTTCTGCTTCTATAAAGTTTTTTATGCCCAGTAATTGTTCGTACGTCGCCACCGTCCCAATCAAATTTGCAAGCATCCATTTATTAGAGTCTTTCTTTGAAGAAAGCTTTGCTATTGGAGCCTCCTCCTTTTTATGAGGAATATGATTTGTGTCGTCATTTTTTCTTCCAACTACCTCAGCATAGGATCTTTGGTTTCTGGCCATGTAGTGGGGTGTTGTTTTCTTGGTTGGAGGTTTTTGAATATTGTTGGTAACCGGCCATTTTCTTCGTTCAAACTTGGCCAGATTCACGAATAGTTTGTCATTGCCTAACCATTGACTCTTCAGCTTCTTTTCGAACAGAAGGGGTTCGGCAATGTCCAAGAATCTTGCAAATCCAAACCTTTTATTGATTTTGTTCTCCCTTCTCGCGATGTATACATCTACAAGTTTGCCATGTTTTTCTAGTGTCTTCCATAGGTCTGCTTCCGTTGTTTCTGTATGGAAGTTCGAAATGTAGAATGTTGTTGCTTTTCTTGTGAGAAAATCATTTTTGTTGTTGTTGCTGTATCTTCTTTCTTGTTGTTGATGGTTGGTTTTAACATTGCCTGAGTGTTTTTTCCGGTGTGTTACCGGAATCCATTCTCCTTTCTCTCTCACGTTTCGTTCCATATCGTCGATCAAACCCTATAGGTTCAAGGACCACTCTTGTAACAACGCTCGTAAAGCAAGAATCCAAGATTGAATTCTCGCAATAACAGGGAAGCTTGCAAGAATGGAGATCAAGAACGGTAGTAGTTGATGGCGACGGTGAGGGGGGAAGAAATCATCGAGAGAGATTTTTTTACATACTAGTTTACTAATTACATACCTCTTTAAAACCAGCAAAGTCTTTGTTGTCATGGGGCGTACGGAAAATTTCACGTTTTTTAAGAGTTGAAACAACCTGAAAGGTGTTAATCACAAGGTTGCTTATTAATTCTTTAATTACAAATTGATTATGGTTTTATTATTATATTAGAAGTTTAACCAGCTAGTGATAGAATAGTGGTAAGAATGTTCGAAATAATCTTTCAGATATTACAATTTTAGTCTCTTTCTTAGTTAATCATTTACAAAATCAAGGAAAAGGTTCGGGAACGGACACAATAACGGTTAGGTAGCGTACATTACGAGCAAAGTCCGACCACCCGAGGGAGCCATTTATAGTTTATACGTGAATACCTTCAAAGAAAAATAAAAAAATATATATATTCGAAGTTTAGAAGTGAATGAAAAAGTAATTTAACAAATAAATTTAAGTACATGCAACTTCCCTTTTCGAAAGTCTAAATTTTAATAAAACAAATAATGGGCAGTGAAGAGAATGGTCAAAAGGGTTTGTTGGAATGTAAGGATTTCTGGTTTAAGGGTAGATTCATTGTAATCTTATCAACTTGCTATATATGTCTTGCAATTTTTTAATCCGTGAGTTTGCTCAACAAATTTTATTTTAAAACAGAAGAGTTTGATCATCCATCACATATTTCGAATATTTCAGTGTAAAGTAATTAAAAACAAAAAGTTATGCATTTTAAATACAACAATTGTTGTATAACTGAACTAAAGATGGTGAAACTTTGAAAGAGACGTATGGTACATGACTACATACAATATTAGGTATCGGGTTAGGCGAGTCTTTTTTCAAATGTTGCATGTTTTTTTTTTCAGTTAGAAGGATATTTTTATTATAATGGTTTCCCTGATCGAGTTTTGCTGGTGAGGTACGCTAATCTAGAATCAATAGGGTCTATGGGCTGCTATGCTGTTTATTGGGCTGTATATATTTTCGTGATGGGCCTGCCTGACTGTCTGTCTTCTGGCAGTTTGTTTGCTACTTGAGTTGTATAGTTGCTAGGTGCCTCTGGTGCCTTTTTAGTAGTAATCGTATCAAAATAAGTGAAATACTTTAAGGTTTTTGTTTTTTAGGCAAAACAAGTTAATAAGAGATTGGTGAAATTAAATGGGGTAATTAGAATGGATGAGCCTCACACTTTTTACTATTTTGTTGCTTTTTCTAAATGATGAAAAATTCAAATATAGGAAGATGACAAAAATAGACTGAGCCTCGCACATTTAATAATGTTTAAAAAGGGATAAGTAAGTGTAAAGGGGTAATTTTAAATATAAAAACTTACCAAATAAGGTAAATTATTAAAGCGATTCACTTATTTTGATACACCCCAAAAAGGAAAGTGGTTCACTTATTTTGATACGGAGGAAGTATAAAAAAAAATAATTTAAAAATATATATTTGGAGACTGGAATGGGAGGAAGCTGAGAATATGTGTAACGGGATGGTCGACAGGTGGTCGGTCGCCACCGTAAACGCGTCCCCCCTATTACCCCGACCACAGGCGGTGCATCCTCCTTGCAAATTTGGTTCGATTTGGTTGCCAAATTAGTGACATAGTTTTTTTGAAAGAGGAGGTGTTTGGTCTGTCTTTTTTTGGTTTCGTAATACATTTGGTTATCAATAGTTCACTACGAGTATCCGGTCATGTGTTTGGTTGCAGAGAGAAAAAATGATGTAGCATTGGTAACGTAACTTGAGTTCGATCACTATTACGCATGGTCATGGCCTGATGGAGGCAATGTTTTAAAACGCAGGTCAACCCAGCCGGTTCAAACAGTTGAACCGCGACCCGTGTAAGCTAGCGGGTCAAAAGTATTCAGGGTTTTTTCTCCGTTAACGACCCGGATGCTTTTTGTTAAACCCGACGACCCGGAACAACCCGGCCTAATTCCCTAAACTCCTAAAGTGACTTTCACCAGCCCTAATTTCCGTAAACCTAAATCGTGAACACTAGCATCCACCACCTTCACTGCCGAGGTAATTTTTGATTTGATTTTTGTTTCGATTTGAGTTCTACCTCAATTAGAATGGAATACTGTTTGGTCTTTGTTTCAAATGAGATACATCAGTTTAGTTTTTGTATCATTAATTCCCTTTCAAATTAACTTCTTTTTTGAACAAAAACAAAGGAAATCGGGCGAGAGCTTTGTCAATGTCATCACCCCCACCACGAAAACCCGAGAACTAGAAATAAAAAGCTAACAAGGGGCTAGCACCACAGTAAAAAGGAACAAACAAAGAAGGATAAAACACCAAAAAACATAAGAACTACAAAAGCAAAACAGCCCTTAACCACCAAAAAACAATTAAAAGAAACATGTATTCGGGTCAGTCATCCTTCTAGAACGAGATTTGATCCAAAAGAAAGCTGTAGTTTGAATTTTAAAGAACACCTCCATAGGATTGCCACCCCTGTTATTTATATTACGAAACACCTGATCGTTCCTATGTTTCCAAATAAGCCAAAGTAAAGTATAAATAACACCTAAGAAAGCATTAAGCATAAACAAAAATAAATCAGTAAGTGATCTTCCGTTTCGTCAACCTCATCGCATAGAGGACAGAAACAAGATAAGAAAGTAATACCTCGATTGACAAGGAACAGTCAACCTATAACTTCCCTCTTGATTCACATCCTACTTTTCCTTTAGTCAAATGGAAGAATACTAATAATTAATGATTAACCAATGTTTGTCTTTTTTATTTTATCTCCCAAATTAAATTAATTTTAATTTTCAGTCAATAAATTTACTATATATTCATGTTTATAAAAAATATTTAGGATATAAGATTTGAACTTGCAGTGATCTCTGTGTTATTAACACACTCTCCTAACCAACTGAGTTAATAGATCATATATTCCTTATTTGACTATATTTATCTTTATTAATTTTTTAAAATTATAAAAACTGAAATAACCACCTACCATCATTGCCATAGGCCCATAACCACAACCTACCATCCACGAACGAGATCACTACCGCCATCAATCACCGCAAAATATAGTTATACCTTCCGCCGCATTACGCGGGAACCTTTCTATTTAAATAAGTTGTTTTAGGATCTTTTATCAACATTTTCAATTAAAATTACATGTTTTCTAAATATTTTTTTCAAACGGCAGAATACACATACCTTCTAAATTACTACTACTAAATTTACATATTTTATGCACAGTGTTACTCAAATCCGTATCGTTAGGTTAATGAAGAATACATTTCTAACCCCTTATATAATATCACATAAGTAATTACTTTGATTATTTACATCAAATGTTTCAATTTTTCAAACAAGAAGGGTGCAAATGCAAACACATCAAAACACAGGGTGCATATATGTAAATATTTGTGGCAGCCCCCATCATCTGTAAAGAAGGGAATCAAAGTCGCCACTGTCCGTATTCTATTTTTGAGTCGGTTCAAATGGGACGAAAATTTTCAACGCAATGAAACAATAAATCGGTCTCCATTTCTAGATTCAAGGAGAAAAAACTTCAATTCTCATCTTCCGCAAAACTAGGTTTGTTACTTTTTCACCATTATTCCCTTGTTCGATTCTATTTCTCCTTATAATTAGCAGTTATTATGTCCTGATTTCATTTTTGCTTTACTGATTTCCGATACGCTAATCTGAATCTGTAAAAAAGTTTGTAAGCTAGAATTTTATGCTTTTGTACCGATCTTACGCGTAGATCTAGCTTGATTCGAGAATACAGCGTTTTTGTTACCTGAATCTGTTTAAGCTGACTCTATAAAGCTTTTGTTATTGAATAATAATGATCCTGTTACGTTTTGTTTCATTTAGTAAAACCTAATAGTATAATATCCCTGTCTAAGGCTCATAGATGCTTAAACAAAGTAGCATATGCATAATTATCATTTGTTGGATAAAATTAATATTTGCTTCTGTTTGTTCCACAATTAGTTTTAGAAAAATATAATTGGAGCAAGTAGTTCATTACTTAAAAGAGAAATTGAAATAAAAAGACATTCGATTCTTATATAGCTTCTTATAAGTTTTGCATCGTGAAACTTAAAACCCAAATGCGTACATCAAACACAAATATGGTAAAGAATTTATGATTAAGACAATATCAGATCAACGAATTGAATTTTCATTGTTTGCTGACCGAATTGTGTATTGAAATTTGTTTTGCAGTGTTTGAAAATATTTAATAAACAAAAAAACTTGAAATTGGAAAAAAAATGACGTGGTTTAGAGCCGGATCTAGTGTGGCAAAGCTTGCAATCAGAAGAACATTATCACAAACCGGATCATATGCATCAAGAAAGCATGTCATTCCTTCACAAAGTCGGTATTTTCACACAACAATTTTCAGATCAAAAGCACAATCTGCACCTGTTCCTCGAGCCGTTCCACTTTCAAGGTTAACCGACAGTTTCTTAGATGGAACCAGTAGTGTCTATCTTGAAGAGCTTCAAAGAGCTTGGGAAAATGATCCAAACAGTGTCGATGAATCATGGGACAATTTCTTCAGAAACTTTGTTGGTCAAGCCGCCACATCACCTGGAATTTCTGGTCAAACCATTCAAGAAAGCATGCGATTGTTGCTGCTCGTGAGAGCTTACCAAGTTTATGGTCACATGAAAGCTAAAATCGACCCGTTAGGGTTAGAAAAGAGGGAAATTCCCGATGATTTAGATCCTGCTTTTTACGGGTTCACGGAAGCCGATTTGGATCGCGAGTTTTTCCTCGGTGTTTGGAGAATGTCGGGTTTTTTGTCAGAAAATCGACCCGTTCAAACTCTCAGGTCAATCTTGACCAGGCTTGACCAAGCTTATAGTGGAAGTATTGGCTATGAATACATGCATATTGCTGATCGTGAAAGATGTAACTGGTTAAGAGATAGAATTGAAACACCAACACCAACTCAATACAACAGTGAAAGGCGTGAAGTTATACTCGACAGGCTTATTTGGAGCACACAATTTGAAAACTTTTTAGCGACAAAATGGACTGCTGCTAAAAGATTTGGGCTTGAAGGTGGTGAAACCCTAATTCCAGGAATGAAAGAGATGTTTGACCGGTCAGCAGATCTTGGTGTTGAAAGCATTGTGATTGGCATGTCACATAGAGGAAGATTAAACGTTTTAGGAAACGTTGTTAGAAAACCATTAAGACAAATTTTCAGTGAATTTAGTGGCGGTACAAAACCAGTTGATGAAGTTGGTCTTTATACTGGTACTGGTGATGTAAAATACCATTTAGGTACATCATATGACAGACCAACACGTGGCGGGAAAAGAATCCATTTATCTCTAGTTGCAAACCCTAGCCATTTGGAAGCTGTGGACCCCGTTGTAATTGGGAAAACTAGGGCTAAACAATATTACTCAAACGATACAGACAGGACAAAAAATATGGGAATTTTGATTCATGGTGATGGTAGTTTTGCAGGACAAGGTGTTGTTTATGAGACTTTACATTTAAGTGGTTTACCGAATTATACAACTGGTGGAACGATTCATATTGTGGTTAATAATCAAGTTGCATTTACAACTGATCCACAAGCTGGAAGATCTTCACAGTATTGTACTGATGTTGCTAAAGCTTTAAATGCTCCAATTTTCCATGTTAATGGTGATGATGTGGAAGCAGTTGTTCATGCTTGTGAGTTGGCAGCTGAATGGAGACAGACATTTCATTCAGATGTTGTTGTTGATATTGTTTGTTATCGAAGATTTGGTCATAATGAAATTGATGAACCGGCTTTTACCCAGCCCAAAATGTACAAGGTCAGTTATCTATCTTATATGTAACCGATATTAAATTATTAATTTAATGTTTACATTTAACTGAAGTTTTGTTACAGGTTATCAGAAATCATCCTTCTTCACTAGAAATCTACCAGAAGAAGCTTCTAGAAACTGGTCAAGCAACAAAAGAAGATATTGACAGAATACAAAATAAGGTTACTTCCATTCTTAATGAAGAATTTCTTGCCAGCAAGGATTATGTTCCTCAAAGAAGAGACTGGCTTTCAGCTTACTGGATGGGATTTAAGTCCCCTGAACAACTTTCTCGTATTCGTAACACTGGGTATTTTTTATTATTATTATTATTATTTTTTTTAATGTTTTACAAGTTTGACCTGTGTTTGACTACTTTATGGTGCTGTGCAGGGTGAAACCAGAAATCTTGAAAAATGTTGGGAAAGCAATAACAACTCTTCCAGAAACTTTTAAGCCACACAGAGCAGTTAAGAAGATATTTGCAGACCGTTTGAAAATGATTGAAAGTGGTGAAGGTGTTGATTGGGCAGTTGCAGAAGCCCTAGCTTTTGCAACATTATTGGTTGAAGGAAATCATGTGAGATTAAGTGGTCAAGATGTTGAAAGAGGTACTTTCAGTCACAGGCATTCTGTTCTTCATGACCAAGAAACAGGGGAACGATACTGTGCGTTAGATCATGTCATGATCAATCAAAATGAAGAAATGTTCACTGTCAGCAACAGGTAAAATTTATATCTTTTTAAACATTTTTCATTATGAAGATTACATTTTTGTTTTTTTTTACAGTTCGCTTTCAGAGTTTGGTGTTTTGGGATTTGAATTGGGTTATTCAATGGAAAACCCTAATTCACTTGTATTATGGGAAGCCCAATTTGGGGATTTTTCAAATGGGGCTCAGGTGATATTTGATCAATTTTTGAGTAGTGGGGAAGCTAAGTGGTTAAGACAAACAGGGTTAGTTGTGTTGTTACCACATGGTTATGATGGTCAAGGGCCCGAACACTCAAGTGCAAGACTCGAGCGTTTCCTTCAGGTTTTTATTAATTTATTAAATATATATATATTTTTTAATTTTGTAGGAGTTTTATTACAAAATGTTTTAAGATTGATAAAAGTTGTTATATAATGATAGATGAGTGATGATAATCCATTTGTTATTCCTGAAATGGAACCAACACTACGAAACCAAATTCAAACATGCAACATGCAGATTGTCAATGTCACAACTCCAGCAAATTACTTCCATGTCTTGCGTCGACAGGTAAATACAAAACGGGCGGGTCGGGCTCAAGTTAACCCGATTCACTTTTCTTTTAAAAAGTTAAATAACAATCTACTTTTTTAATAAATAAAATTAATTATTTTTTACATTATATTGTTGTATTTCAGTTGCATAGGGAGTTCCGTAAGCCACTTGTTGTAATGTCACCAAAGAATCTGCTTCGTCACAAAGAATGCAAATCAAATTTATCAGAGTTTGATGATGTTCAAGGTCACCCAGGTTTTGACAAACAAGGGACCAGATTCAAACGACTCATTAAAGACCAAAATGATCACTCAGATCTTGAACAAGGCATTAGACGTTTAGTTCTTTGTTCAGGAAAGGTTTGTCACACATCATTCAAATCCTTATTCAAGTGTAACTTTTAAAAAGGGCAAAATGGTAATTTTCAAAAATAGTTAACACCTGACTAATAACAGATGAGAGACCAAGAGTGAAAAAAAAATCATAATCAGGGACCAAATCCGTAACTAGTTTCAGTCAGGGGCCAAACCTGTTTAAATTTGCAAACCACAGGGACCATTTATGTAATTAACTCTTAATATATATATTTTGCAGGTTTATTATGAACTTGATGAACAAAGGAAGTCAGTTGATGGTAAAGACATTGCAATTTGTCGTGTTGAACAACTTTGCCCGTTCCCGTATGATCTCATTCAGCGTGAACTAAAACGTTATCCGAGTAAGTTTATGGTTAAAAAACATTTATAAAAATTTCTTGAACATAATTAACCTGAAATGACTAAAATACCCTTGTGTGATGGTCCAGATGCGGAAGTTGTTTGGTGCCAAGAAGAGCCAATGAACATGGGGGCATACAGTTACATAGCTCCACGTCTTGCAACTGCCATGAAAGCACTGGAAAGAGGAAGTATAGATGATATCAAATATGTGGGCCGGGCCCCATCTGCTGCAACTGCAACGGGCTTTTACACGGTTCACGGGAGAGAACAGTCAGAACTTGTGCAGAAAGCTTTGCAGCCCGAGCCCGTTACTAATCCCGCACTCTGTTAGAGATCACACACTGGTACGAATCAAAACCATTTTTAACCATTTTAGTAAATAAAATAAAATAAAATAAAAATACTATTTGGTATAATTTGTCTCGTATATCTGCAGGGTTTCCATCTTTGTTGATTTTGGTGCGGGTTCTTTTTTTTTTTTTTTCTTTTGAATTTCAGAAGTTATTCGCGTATCATCGGCAAAAAAACTTTATGCGTGAAATAATAAGGTACAAATTGTTGAGATGCTACTCATATATATGGCAGGCACCATGGGTTCATGGTGTACACTTTTTTTTCTTTGTTATTTTTTCAAGTCAGATTAACTGCAGACTTCTGTTGGTAAATCTTGTGTGTTCTGAATTCATTTGATTCGAAGTAATATTTGCTACAAGCTTCGATCGGTGAATTGGAGTTTCTAAATTTATTATGTGTGGATTTTGTTCTTGAGTTTATGGATGGCTTTGATTATATTTCTTAGTTTTGACGCATATTTTATAAAAGTTGAAAATCTATGTTCATGTTATGATGTTGAAATAATTTGTAAATCTTGCATAAAAAGCTTTGATTTTAGTTTTTTAATTCTGGTTGGTAAGACTCTGGCACTTGTGCTTTTCAAATAGTCCATATTTTCTAGAAACCTACCTAACCAACTTTAAAGTGGTGTTCATTAGTTGGCCAAATTCACCAAACAATTAGCATATCTTGACTACTTTCTTACAGGAGGTTTCTCTGTTCTATCTTTTTCGTGTAGGGTAACAATTCTCAACACTATATGAAAATAAATGGTTTAGGATTGAGCCTAAATGAATTTCGGTCAAAGTACAGGCATTGGTGATAGTGAGTTATTTTGAGAAATTTCTATTTTATATTTATATAATAAGATAAATTGTAGATATTAGGGTCATAGTGTCATACTGTCCTTTAAAAAAACAAAAACAAAAAACAGGAAGGTACATACTATGTACATGATTAATGTGATTATATGAGTTTGGGCGGTTTTAAAAGGACAGATGGCAGAACTAAAACTACATTTTGAACTTTGTTTTCTCTCCTCTAGTTTCCTTGTAACGAAAGGACACATAGTGGGTATGTGTCATTTGCTGGGTGTACGAATTGATTATAACATGACGTCAGGTGAGGTGATAGTGTCTGGATTGGGTTTTGGTCTTTTACGTAAATTACAATCTACCAATATAGAAATGACATAAGTCAAGATCATGAGTAACTTTAAATCCTCCTAATTTATTTTTCTTTCTCAACTAGAAATAACAATAATGATACATATATGAATGAGATAAAGATATAAATAATTCTAATAAAACCTTTGATAAAAAGAGATTAAGGGTACATTTGGTTCGTATTAAGGAAAGAGAAAGGGAATGAGAAAGGGAATGGTGGAGATACTAATCATTCCTACCAATTTAATGGGTAATGGTCCATTATCCACTACTAAGCAATGATTAATTTCATTATATCGCACCAAGCCCATTTAATCATTGCCTTACCCATTTCTTTGTATCCATAACCCTTAACCAAACACACCCTAAGAATACCGGTAAACTAAAAAAATACATTATGATGACAAAACAATTTTTTCCTCTTTCTATCAAAACATCTCTAATGAGAGGTTTTTTAAAAGGTTATTACTATTTAAATAACTTCTAAAATGACTTTTTACTATTTGAATAAATGATTTTTTTAGGAGGTCACTCCAACCACTTATTCTTTCTCAACCACTTAATCATCTTTCAATGTTTTTTAGTCCCTACATTTAACAATTTTACATTTTAAACCCCTATATATATTTAGGTTTTGATAATGACAGCCCTTAGGGCTGTCTCTAAGCGCATAGAACTTGTACATTAATTCATGGGAGAAAGTGGTTCCTAAAATTCAGGGGTAGTCATAAGTTGATGTACAATCTTCTGATCCGTGTCTATTGACAGCCCTTAGGGCTGTCATTATCAAAACTCATAAATTTATATGTGAATCATTTATTATTTATATAACTATAAATTATAATGTTATCATATTTCAATACTTTTTTAAGAAATATCACACATGATGATTAAATTTTTTTTTTTGCGGTATATTATGTACTTCCTCTGATTCAAAATAAGTGACACACTTTGAATTTCATGATTTTTGAGGCAAAAGATTATAATGATAGTTAAATTAGATTAATTAGATGGTTAGTGGGGAATGAGTCCCACACCTTTTGAATAAATTGGGGCTAATGATGTTTAAAAGTAAAAAGTAAGGGTCCCACTATTTTTTGTCAAATAAGGTAATTTTACAAAGTGTATCACTTATTTTAAATCACCTTATAAAGGAAAGTGTATCACTTATTTTGAATTGGATGAAGTATATAAAATGAGATATGGTTTTAGTTGTATATAAAGTGATGGGCATTTATAAAATATTTGATATAAATAAAGGTAAATTGGTAATATTAATATGAAAAAAGTCTTTGAAAGGTTAATCATTGAATTTTTTTTAATTAATAGGTTATTAGATGATGCGGAGAAAATAATAAGTTATTGGAAAGATTAACTATTGTGGATTATCTCATTCCTCTTGTTTTTTGGGTTTGTTAAAATGACATAATTACAGCAAAATAACATCTTGTCAAAGTGACATCACTAATAAGTAATATTGAATACTCTCTCTGTCTCCAAATAAAGTCCTCATTTTTCTTGTGCATAACTTTTTAGGAGATAGTGGTGGGGTATTTGGTATTACTTTTGATTAAAATATAAGGTTTGATTTGAGAGAGAAAGTCTTTTAGGAGATAGTTAGTGGTGAAATTATTGGTAATAATATTATTATATTAAGTGGACCCCTTAAGTTTGAGAAATGAGAACTTTATTTAGGGACAAAACTTGAAGAAGAAATAAGAACTTTATTTAGGGACGGAGGGAGTATTATTTATAGTTAGACTTAGAATTAAAGATTGCATTCCAGGTATGATTAATTAAAAAGTTAATTAATTGGTGTAACCTAAAAAGTAGAGAGATTAAATTATAATAATGGAATTTACATTAACTTTAATTGTCATTTGATAATAGTTATATAAATAACATCAATTATGAGATAATGAACACTTGTGATTCAAAATAAGTAATATAAGTATTTTTTATTTTTTGTGTGTATCAAAATATGTTTTTTTAAATGGTCTATTAGAAAGTTAGTGGTACGATTCATGCAGCAACATCCAAATGTACACTATGTCTTCGCCGAACCTATCTCATTTTTTAGGAATAAACATCACCTACTTCTTTTTTATCTCTTAAGGAATGTCATCAACAAGTCTTGAACTCAAGAACTTTTGAAGGAAAACTCCTCAATGCTATCTTTGGTGGCCAATTGATATAGATTAATTGGTTGTGTATGAAAACAAATGATTCACTTTGAAATTTTACTTTATTTGGTAAAAATAGTGGGACTACCATAACTATCTTCTTTAAAATAGTAAATGACTTATTTACATTTATTTTTACTTTTAAATATCATTAATTATACAATTTAACATAAGTTAATCCTCATTCTAATTCTCGCTAGTTATTTATTTTAAATTTTCTGGTTGCGTTAAAAAAATTAAATTTATTAAATATACGAGTAATTAAATAAAAACAAATTTTATATTGACTAGGATTAGGTTGCTTTCTCACAAGTTATCTAATTTAACCTATAACATTTGTGAAACTTTTTTACTGTTCATTAGGATCTAATAACTCTGTTCCGTTTTTGTGGGTCTCCACTCTGCAATGCCGTTTTCCGGCCACCCCTATTCTATATATAACATTTTACATGGGGTGGATAGTTGGATTTTGTCTTGTAGCGAGTTTTCGTTATTTAATAGCTAAAGACGGAATATAGACAAGACTAGACTTCTGGCTCAGCGGTAGCACCTTGTGTTTGTGACCAAGAGGTCTTGATTTCAATTCTTGACATCAGCTGTTTGTTTTTACCTTTTTTTCCCAGCTTTCCGTATATTAAATTTTACACCCCTGAACATTAATTTTTCTAGAATGACAATTTACTACCCTTAACTTTAATATATAATTAATATCTAGACTTTTTCTCCATTAATTTAATTTTTTTACTTTTTTCCAACTTTATTAAACTTTAATTTTTAATAAATGATAATATACTACCCTAAATTTTAGTATTTAACATCTATAAATTTTCTAAAAACAATGGTTTATTTATATAAAACATGTCACACATATAACTAGATGTTATACAATTGAAACGTTTAGTGGTATAAATTATATTTTAGACATCGTATGAAAATTACCCTGCGGCATCGCGCGGGGTTAAAACCTTCTAGTTTATAATACGATGCATTAACTTATTAAATCTCTAATATAATATGTGAATCAAACTATTTTATAAAAAGAATATATACATATTATATGATTATTTACTATTAATATCCCGCAAGTTTTTTCACGTTCTCTACCATATTTACTTTATCATGCGTTATTAAAATGCTTTACTTAAAAAGAAGTAATTTTAATAAAAAAAAAAAAATTATTATATAGTAACCGTAAATATATTACACAAAATTTCAAATTTAAGAGTATTTTTAATAATGTATGTATACTTTTAGAAAAACCACAGTAATACGGAGCTTCATTACCATAGTATAATAATACATTTATGGAACTAAATGTACCATTTATTAAGTTAAAAACATACCATTAATTTAATATGTCTATATGTTAAGATACTTTTCAGGCCATTTTTTTTCAAGAATAAAAATTCTACTTTCATATATATATATATATATATGATATTTTTTATTAAAGTTAATTGTTTTATATTTTCAAAGTGTATAAATGATTACGAGTTTAACTTATAATTACATGTTAACGCATATATATTTGTAAGTGTACTATCAAAATATATAATTATATAATTTTTTTTTAAAGAAAATGAATGTTTTAAAATCCCGCGGGCCCGATAATGCTCGTTACTCAACACTACTGTAATTCGTTCTAGTCTATCAATTCATCCTTTCCAATCGTATTTGAAACATTAATTAGTTCAATGTAAAAGCCGGTTATTAAAACATTGATTACAAAATTGGACGTAAAGATGAGTTAATAGGGTTTACAATATGATTCGGGATCTTACCAACTTTTGTTGTCGTCACGGGGATAAAAGAAAATATTTTTATACATACTTATGAAACTATGACTTGATTAAAACAGAGAGGAAAATGACTTTTAATTATTTTCTTATTATTATTGAATTGTTTTGTAATATAAAGAAATACCCACTTGCTTTACTTTCCAAATTACTAAACTTAGAACAACATTTGTGACGTTAGAAAACATAATTGGTGGCTTTTGTGCTGTAAATTGCTCACTTTTCTTGGATGGTGATAGAAGCAAGCAACACAATCTTTTCAATTAAAAATAGGATTTTATTTTGACTATAATTTTCTTTTCAATATCTAAACAGATTGTTAATTCAACAATCAAATATATATGTTACAGGAAAAACAATCATGTAAATACTGGATACACAAGGACCTTACTAAAAGTTCTTTAGGTTATGCGAAATGACTAAAATGGCCTCAACTAACGGAAGACATTTAACACCGTCAGATGAAGGATCAAAATCGATTAATGTTTACAAAATAGGTTAATGCAACTACGTTTCTCTAGTCTAAATTGAATTATCTTTCCTTTTGTAAAAGTTATGAACTTAATGGATGATGGAAATGTTTATAATCAAGTGGGCATGATGTCATGTGTGAAAACACCGTTAACCAACAGATTTGCATGTGTAGTTTTTCTAATTTTTATTTATCGAACACATGATCATTAATTAAATATTATAATGTCATTAAACAAATAAGTATAAATTATTGTTTCTTTACAAATCATCATGTTGAAATGGTTGTTGTGGCATGGCCATGGTGTATTCATCCATAAAAGGTAAGGGAAATAATAATGTATGACAAAATATGTGCAGCTTCTAGAAAATGACGTTCTTTGTGTTTTAAAGTTTGGATTATAAATTGAAAATCATATTCTAAAAGATTGAGTTTACCGGACTGGTTAATTGATGGTTATAGCATATTACAATATTATTATATATTTTATGATAAATTAATTCGGTAAATGGTTCATAAATATCAAAACTGCCTAGAAAAAACAAAATAAATATATTAACAAATCCATAAAGATCTTAAAAAATATTTTCTAACAAAATCCAAAGTTTCAAATCTATAAAACTAGTATAAAATACTTGACATTTAACTAAAAATTTAATATTTAAACTTCAAAACATATAAATTAAAATAAAGAAACTCTAAATGCATCCAAAATATACTAAATATCCACTTTAATAGAAAAATGAGATTAAAGGGAAAAATCCGGTTCACAATCAATTCAACCATCCTGGTCCGATTTAATTCACAATTAACCGACCCGATTTGAAGTAGTTATTAAAACATCCTTTTAACCCGGTTAAATCGGCCTGACGTGCTTTGTAATTATCACTCCGACCGGCAGATCCAACCCATGTTTTAAGACACTGGTTTTATTCCATCGAGTTATTTTCATCTACTTCTACTTGGCACCATGATACTAACCAACACAGTAGCCAAAAAAAGGAGAAATGATATTTCTTCCTACCCATATACCTATCAACTTCTAAATTTGACATGTATAATCCATTAATTTTCTTTTATCATATCATCATTTAATTTTAATTGTTGTCATAATCAATTGAGTAGGTATATGTGTATGAAAAAAATGTAGGGAGAAACACCATTACTCCCAAAATAAGTTATGATATAAGATACTACTATCTAAGCAATCACACAACACAATTAACAGCTGTAGTAACCAAAAGAAATTAGAACTAAAAAAGGCGCAATTTACACTTCCCAAAACGACGAGGGATTGAAGCTAAACAATTTACAAAAAAGAAAAAAAAAAATTGTCACAAGGAAAAGAAGTCAAAAGTCAATTAACAATAAGACACCCGATGAACACCACGATCTCTGAGAATTCCGGAGTAGAGAGCCATCCTATTTGCTGGAATACCCTCGTAATCTCTAACTATTTTCTTTTGACTCCCTTCCTCTTTCAAATTTGACAAAAAGTTCCGGTTTTGAATAATATTCTTACTTTGAAGTCTCCTCCTAAACTCTTCTCCATTTCCACTTGGTTCCATCACATCCTCTGCAAAGTGTACTTTCTTGTTCTTTTTCCCTCGCTTCTTCCCATCTACAAAATAATTTTAAAAAAAAAAAAGTTTCAGAGAGAGAGAAAGAGAATTCGACCGTTAAGTTTGACCATTGACCAAACCAAAATTCAAGAAAAATCATCAATTCGTAGAAAGAAAGAAACCTGAAGAGATGCAGGGTCTTGGATGGTGGACGATTGAGAATTGAGCGGCGGCGGCGGCGGGTGGTTGTTTCTGGAGGTGGAGGGCGAGGAGGAGTACGGTGCCGGAGACGGCAGCCATGGCGGAGGCTAACACCATTCCATTTGAAGCCAAGATTGATGACATGATGATTTTTTTTTTTCTTTCAACTTTCACCTTTTGTTTGGCAAATTCTTACAAGTTTGGGAGATTAAAGAAACGGGTATAAGAAAAGATTCAAGATTCTTTTGTGGGAATGGGGGGAAAAGATGAAGACATATGATCAAGAAACTTGTTGTATGAATGTGTGTGTGTTTTAATGTGTGTATTATTTTATAAATGAGTGATGGGTAGTTTGAACAAAAGCAGAAATTTTATATTGTTGGGTTGGTTGATTCTTGAAACTAAGTGTGAACTTTTCTATGAACAAGTGAAGAAAAAGCATTGATTGGTTTAAATAGGAGCCCCTATAAACAAGATAACTTCAAATTTACATTGAAAATATAACTTATTATTAAATTTCCTATTTTGATTTAAACTAGTTACTTATTAAAAATACTACTAGAATATTTAGAGTAACTCTAATCACACTCTATCACTCACTTCATATTAGAATGAAGTTAAAACTTCCTTTATATATGAAGTGAGAGGATTACACATCTATAAATGGATTCTACATATTTGAAGACTGTAAATGTTAGTGGAATATGATTCTAAGAGCATCTCCAACCATTTCATATATAAAATTCACTCTATCTTTATAAATGGTAGGTTCATTCCCTTTAAATGAAATATCAACTTTAGTCATATATTTTATCCATCCCTTTAAAACTCTTCAAAATTAGTGGGACCTACATTCTACTAACATTCACACTCACAAAGTATGTGTGGGGTTCATTGATAAAGAGTTTTCCTCTCACTTCAAATATAGTTTTTCACTCCCTCTATTTTGAAAGGGATAAGAGAGTATGGTTGGATAATAAAAATTGATTTCAGAGTATTTTTCTAGGTAAAAAGGGTAAAGAAACCATGTGTTAATTTCCTCTAAATTTAAATTTTCATCTTTTGGTTATGTTTGAATTTTGGTAACGTAATAAGCCGGCTATTCAAAGAACCCATACAAATTGCAGAAACGTTCTAGAAACTATTTTATGACCACACATTTTAGTTGCAAAAATCGCCTTTTAAGTAGTTATTTTGAATACCTATTGATCATTTTGAATTAATTCACAATTTTTTAAAATGATCAGTTATTTTGAATACCTATTGATAATTATTCATTAAACAGATAATTTCCATTTTCTTCTTCATGTGTAAATTATGTAAAATAGTGAATAATATCATGAAATTCCTATCATATAGCCTTTTTTTTTTTAACTAACCACGTTGTGCCATTTTGATCTTAAGCTCTCTCGCATTTCAAAAGATCACAAGTTTAGGATTGGAACAGTTCTCTGCAAAACTCATAAGTCCATTGGAGAAGTTTTAAGGAATAAAGAGCTGGGGTTACGAGTCTCAACTCGTGCTTACTCCATTTGATGCTACACTGGGCCATGAAAATTGTCTGAGCTATTTTTTATACGGTGAATAATAGCTTATACTAAAAGGTACCCAAGCTTAGTGTATCCCATCAATCTAACACTTTTTAATGAAGATCACATTTCTTTTTATGTCTACTCTTAACATAAAATGGGCTTTGGACAATTTGGGGGAGTTCATAGTTAGTTGCTTGAGAAAAGCTGTCGATGATGTTTTTCTTGCCAAAACGGGTCACTGCTCTTTAATATGGGTCAAGTGGATTCCCTCCAAAATCGGAATCCAAGTAAATGCAACCTCCAAAAAAAAGGAGTAACCCTCCTATCCCTAGACTACCTTCTAAACATAAGATCACTTATTTATTAAATATTCGAAGTCTAGACAGACCTATTCTTATTGAAATTTGCAGGTGGTGGGGTTTTGATGCTTCTAATATTCAACAGCTTTCGCATCTCTTCCCGTAGCGATCGAAGTAATTCTACAACATAACAAAAGCAATTATCGATTTGAAGTAATTCTCATCGTAATGGTATTTCTTCCTACCATTTATTCCTACTCATTTTGATCATGACAAGTGTCAAAATCAAGAGATGATATGAAAATTGAGATTTAGTGGATGACATATGTTAAGTTTAGAAATGACTAGACATATGACTAGGAAGAAAATGTATGAAGAATTATCATTTCTCTTCTTATCTATATCTAGTGCTGTCAAATCGTGCTATCGTTTCGTGTTTCTGGCCGGGTAACACGACACGAACTCGTTCTGTCAACACGACACGAAGTCGTGTTTTATTTTGTTAACACGAACACGTCCCAATTAAAAAACGATAAACACGACAACACGTGATAAATAATAAAAATATCAAATTTCTTACTTAGCACATGCTAAAAAACCGATAAACACGATAAAAATATAACATAATTATTTAAATGTTCCCAAAATCATAATTATCGTGTCAATTTCATGTTTATCTCTGAACACAAAAAGACAGGACACGACTTCGTGTTTGTTTTACACGACACGAACACGACATAAACATGAATTCAAATTTCGATTTCATTTCATATATTTTTATCGTGTCTCGTGTCAAGTTTGGACAGCCATTTCTATATCAATCTACTATTGTTGATACGTTATCAAGTTCTAGAGGTTTTGAACTTTGGTAATATAGGAATCAATTTGAAAATTCCGAATGTTAAATGCAATTTTTGGAATTACTTGACGACCACTTGACCATTCACATTTTCACGCTACTGTCGGGTTCACATTGTTTTTTCATACAACTTGACAAAAGCGCTTATCCATTTTATGGCATTTTTATCTATGCCATTCTACTAAAATTAATACATTATCAACTTCTAGAGTTTTTAAACTTTCGTAATATAGGAGTTTATCTTAGCTTATTTATTAGGTTTATCAGTTTATTAACATATCTAAGTTTAATAAGCACATATTACATGTTTGAAATAACTTAACAACTTGTGTCTATAAACTTATTTATTACATCACCTTAGAGAAATCGTTTTAGCATCAATTTTTAAGGCTTATTAAGGAGATTAAGTATGTTTTACATTTTTACCTCCATTTAATTATATCACTCATTCTTTTCTTCACACCTTAATTTCTCCATAACTCCATTTTGTTAATTTTACAATATCATTATATAAGATGCACAAAATATTTTATTTAGTAAAACCTTATTAATTTAAATAAGCTAATAATCTAATGAGCTAATAAGATTTTGTTAGATGAGTTTTTCTAAACATCCCCTTAACAAGGATATTATTACGTGTTTTTTTATATGAAGATAAAAAAGTCTTTTTATATTCACTTTGAATTATTCAATTTGTTTTTAACGAGTAAAATTTGACCCGCGCTCTGCAGCGGAATTTTAAATCATTCATTTTATGACATTTTTTTATATCATGTTAAACAGTTTTGGCCACGTTAGCTAGTTAACAGTTTTGGCCACATTAGCTAGTTAAATAAAAAAAAATTAAAAGAAGATAGCATGGATCGAACAAAAGTCTTCTCACGAAATGGATTTAACAACTTTCCAGAAACCACTTGGCCAAGACATGACTTTATTAATTATTCTGTTCAGACTTTGTTTAAAAAATGAAAGTGACAATTTTTTATTCATTTCCTTATGAACAGTGAATCTTTTATGGTGATTGTATATTATAGTAATAGTAATGGAAAATGTTTATAGTTTATATATTATATTTACGATTACGAAGGTTTAAAAATCAGAAATTATTTAAAAAATATTAACTTATCTAAAAAAGAATATATTTTATGAACAACATCTCCAATGGTAGTTTTTTCAATAGCTTATTACTATTACAATAAGTCTTTTAATGACTTTTTACCATTGAAATAATAAGCTTTTTTAAAAGCTTATTGGAAAGACTTTTTTTTCTACTAACCTTTTAATCTACTTTCAATGTTTGTATTTTTTATTCCCTTATGTTTAATACCTTTTCATTTTAAACCTTATATATATTATATATAAATTCTTTATTATGTTTTTATTAGTTAATAAATAAATTATATAATATTTAATGTCAATTATTATAATATTTTGGTATTAGACATTTTTAAAAATATTATATTTAGTAAGATGTTAAAAAATTGTCAAATTATATATAGGGGGTATTTATAAAATATTTGAGATAGATAAAGGTAAATTTGAAATATTGTAAAGAAAAAGTTTTTGGAAAGGTTAACCATTAGAGATTCTATTTAGGAATAGCTTATTGGTTACAAAAATGTTGATGTGACAAAAGTAATAAGCTATTGAGTGCTTAACCATTGGGGATGCTCTTAGACTATGGGGTATGGGTACCACATGTGGTGGTGAATTTTCCTGCCACATCATCGCCACCTCAGCAACCACACCACCACCACACCACGTCATTTGGTGGAAATACCCACCACACCACACCACACCATTTTATTTTACATCTCATCATTTCATTTCTATTTATTTTACACACAACTAATATTTTATATAATTTAAAATTACATTACATTAAAGACTTCACTTTCATCTCGATATAGCCAGTCGTGTCTAGCTTCTCGGTTTCTATTTAGCTTCGCGGTTCTAGTGTCAAAGACTTCACTTTCATCATCATCGGATAAATCATCGAGGAGTTCTGCGTATATTGTTAGCATAAATGCATCATCGTCTTCAGATGATGAACCAAGATAATTCATTATTTGTGAGTTGGGGTATTTTGGTAGAGTTGTGCTGTGTTTTGGTAGTGTTTTGGTAATGTTTGAGTGTGTTTATATAGGAAATAAATATATTAAATTAATTAATTATTATTTTTTTTAAATCTCCACCGGATAAAAAAATAGCCGTTCAACGGCTATATGCTTACCACGTTCGACCGCCACGCCCGTTATCCCCCGTCGCCTTCTTGCCGGATACGCCACGCCCACCCCCCACGCCGTTGTGTAAATTTGGTCCCATGCCATGCAGCCTTATGTAAATTTGTCGTCCTTCAATTTATAAAAAGATTGCAATGTAAACAATTTGAAGAGGAATGTAGGCCCAATCTGAAAAGTATTTGTTGATTAAAAGAGTATCAACGGTAAGGGCTCGAACCATGATCTGTTGGAAATTTCCGTACTGAAATTGCTAGCTGCTAGGCCCAACAAAGTTAAGAAACTGAGGCCCGTATTTTAAGTTTATCACAGTACTTTTTCTAATGGGTCGTAACCCATTATTGTTCAACCCAATATGAACTTTCCGATTTTGAACGCAATATATAGTTTTTAAACTAATTTTGTATGTTAATTTACTTAATTTAATAAACAAAGAGTCTATATAAATTAACGAATCGAATTATAAATTAATTCCATCGAGATCAATCTTTTACTTTAACAACGTCAATTTGATCTTTAACAACGTCAATATTTACTTTGTTAAACTTAGAGTTAGTTAGTTAGAATGACTTATTTTACCTTATAATTATTAAATTATTCCTCACTAGTTTTTTATTTAATTGAAAGATATTTCCTTTGCTGGTATGCAAGAAGAATTGCAAGCAACGGTTTTCTCTTGGATAACATATAGGTCTAAATGTGAATATATCTTGGTCAACGTGGTGTTTGTGTTTCTAATTGTGTTGACATTGCCGAAACTCTTTTATCCTCCTTTTTTTTCGTTTAAAATAAGGGTTTTGATAATGACAGTCCTAAGGATTGTCAATAACATGCATAACTAACTTGTATTTTCTACTTGGAGGAGGAATCCCTCAAATGTAGGAGGGCGGTTATAAGTTAGTTTACAACTTTTTATGTGTGCTTCTATTGACAGCCCTAAGGTTAGTCATTATCAAAACCCTTAAAATAAAACTAATTTTCACATTCGGAGGGTCTAGATGCAATTTATCTTTAATGTGGTGGCATAAGTGCAAACTAAGTGTGGATAACGTGATTTTCATTTATATTTTCCAGAAGCTCGTGGCTTGGGGTGCCAGCCTGCCAGCCAGATACGAACAAGTGTGTCCACTAAAAAAATTACAAAAATTGCAACGCTCGCCTAAGACCGTTCACAATGGTGTACCCAATTGATACAGTCCGTTCTTGTCAAATCAGCATCACGTCAACTCACCCTCCAACCGACATTAAACTGACGTACTCATGCCAACAATACTACTTTCCTTTAATTTTTGGGACCCACCATAAAAAACCACACACACAAAATATCCCTTTGGGTCCACCTACCAAACTCACGCATCCCCCCTCTCTCGTCTCCAAAGTGGCGGAACCCCAACTGGCGGAACCACTGGGCAGGGCATGCCAATGGTATCACCCAACTGGCGGGAAAACGGCGGAAAAGAAATGATGCCGTTGACACCCGTTTAATGACTTACATTTTAAGTATTTAGACTTACATTTTAGTATTTTACAATCTCTTAAAATATAAAAGTTAAAATTACTAATATACACTTACATATTCCATAAAGAAAAAAGATTTTTTTAAAAAAAAAAAGTAGGCAAAGAAGTTAACTTAAGGATAAGATATTAAAATAGGCAAAATCAAATGGTGCACATTTCATGCACAAACTGGATTAAAGAAACCGATTCGGATATAATATGGGTTGGTTTCGGTCAATGAGGATCAAAACCAGTTCAGATCGCATATGAACCGGATTTGAACCGAGTATATAGGCTCCGGTAGGTGCCGCATCAGGGTCACACCGGTTAGTGAATCCGGTTTGCATCCGGTTTGGTTCGGTAAATTAAATTTTTTTTGCGCTCATTTTATAGTTTTGAAACATTTTAAGATATGACATAAAGTAATAAAAATACATTTTTTAACATGGAACTAGGAAATCATAATAATAGTGTTGTATCAGAATCATAATAAAAAAATAATTTTTACATTGAATCCAATTAGGCAATCTTATATTTTAAATCTCTAATTCTCTATCTCTATATAGTATATATATGGATATATTTCTCTGTTGTTTTATATATTGATGGTTCTTACAATCAAAATGCATGATTTGAGATGAGGTAATATATAACTGTTGACACAATATTTAAAGAAAAATCAAAAATCTAATTATATGTTGTTTTTTTGTTAATATAAAACTGTTGACACAACATTTAAAAAGTTTGATTTTATTTGAAAATTAAGCTATATAAAATATACGGAGTATATATTATGAATTAACCGAAACACACAATTTATTTAAAAGATGTAAAACACACGAACTAAACAATATGTACCCTATTGGAACAAAAGTTGTGTTACTACGTGTGTAGTTTATATTCAAAACCATCTAAAATTATTTATTTTAAAATCTATGTATTTCATAATCACAAAAACGGGTTTTGATGTAAACCCTTGGTACGCATCTCGACATCGACCCACATATTAATCAAGTTGACATAGACCCGAAACTTATTATTCGTGCTCAGATCATAACACATGGCGTAAAACATTATATCTGGTTTCCAAAATGTGATTAATTATTGAAAGAGAGAGAAAGTGAGTGAGAGAGAGAGAGAGAGAGAGATTTGAATGTCAAACATATGGGGTTTGTTTCTTGATCATTACTCACCTAATACACATTTCCTAGTTCCTATTTGCTTTGGTGTTTCCTCCTTTTTATACTTCTTTCTTCTTCGTTGGTTTTAACTTGCCATTTCTAATAAACATCTCTCCTCTCTCTCTCTCTCTCTCTCTCTCTCCACATATACACAACTCTAAATCTCTCTCTATATATAAACATATACGTACATCTCCCCCCCCCCCCCCCCCCCCTCTCTGGAGAGAGATAGCAAGTTAAGGTGTTTGAAGATCGATGGCTCAAATATTGCTACACGGGACACTTCATGCCACAATTTTTGAAGTAGACAAACTCAAGTCCAATTTCCTCCATAAGGTAATTTAATTAATTCATTTAGTATACTCTCATCTTCATGTTTCATCATCTTTCCAATCATTCAATTTCTTGATCACGTGCTCAAATCTTGATAAGCGTTTTAATCTATAATATTTGTATGTAGATTGCCAAGAAAAAATATGGCTGAATTAAATATATATTCACTCCGGTTTCCTTTTAAAAGTTAATTCAAGCATTTTAATTATATATTCAAGCTTTTAATTTTTCTAATTAAACTGTATTTTTAAGATGTAAATTCTGAATAGTACGTCTCATCATCCAAGATGTGTGTTCAGAAACAACCCTTGTAATTAAGATGGTAGATCAAAGTTATTATCTAATGGATGAGGTTGCAACATCGATTGGTTTTATGAAGTAATATTGAATCGGGTTAGTCATTATCATGATACATTCATTAATGTTGTATTTTAATACAAATACATTAAGTCAAGTGCTTTCGTACGTGTTTGGGCAACCCTTGGGCCTTGGTTACGATGTTACACATTTAAAACTTAAAAGTATATGTTTTTTAATTAATATACCAAAACCTGAAAAGCATATAGATTATAGATAATACTATTAAAACATAAATACTTATTGGAGAGGGTATAATGATTTGTACATCACAAAAATTAATTAATGCATCACCTCTTACAACATTTAAAATAATAATTGTGGTTTTATGGTGTAAAAATTCACCTCCAATTTAACAGCCTTGAATAAGC
The DNA here is from genome assembly GCA_963853835.1 of Calendula officinalis. Taxonomy (NCBI): domain Eukaryota; kingdom Viridiplantae; phylum Streptophyta; class Magnoliopsida; order Asterales; family Asteraceae; genus Calendula; species Calendula officinalis. The sequence goes on along the minus strand of OY970829.1, from coordinate 72,200,676 downwards.
GTATATAAATAATCCATAAAATACGATGATAAAGTAAAGTCACTGTTTAATTGATGTTAACACTTACATATATATTTAGCTAGTTACATACTATTAAATCTCAAATATTAATATGTTATTAAATTATAACAATATATAGTAATTTTATATTATTGATATTGTATAGTACTTCATCCATCCCAAAAAAAAAATCTAATTTTTAAATTTAATAAGATTCATTTAATAAAATAATATTATTATAAGAACACTGATAACTATGTTTTATAAACAAATAATACTTTCTAAATTAACTTTATATTTCATTTAATATTATTATCAAGCATATTCATTACTAATTATCTCTAATTCATTTGGTACGTAGAAACTAGAAAGTATCTTATTATCCTCAAGTTTTACTATCCACATGTATTATTTTTATTAGCCGCCCTTGCTATGCGTCCGAATACCCACCTACCAATTTAAACATACAAATCTACCTACCAGAGTACCAGGCTACCATCACCAAAAAGTCTTAAACTAGCAATATTATTTGGTGGTAGGGCTGTCAAATCGTGTTATCGTTTCGTGTTTCTGGATAACACGACACCACACGACACGAAAACGTTTAATACGAAAACAACACGACACGAAGTCGTGTTTTATTTTGCTAACACGAACACGACACGATTAAAAAAACGATAACACGATAAACACGTCAAACACGACAGCACAAAATAAATAACAAATTTCTTACTTATTACATGCTAAAAACACGACAAACACGACAAAATCATAACTATCGTGTCAATTTCGTGTTAATTTCAGAACACGAACACGACACGACACGATTTCGTGTTTGTTTTACACAACACGAACACGACACGAACACGAATTCAAATTTCAATTTCGTCCCAATTTCGTTTCGTTTCGTGTATTTTTGTCGTGTCGTGTCAAGTTTTGACAGCCCTATTTGGTGAGGGTGTTTTGTCGTATACATCAATACATTTTTATATATACACATACATATATACGTTTAAAAGGTAGTAATTTAGTATTTTAAATGATTTTCTTAGCTAAAGTACGTAAATTAAAATACAATTCGATAAAATGTTGATTAACATTTTGTATTTTCTTTTTGATGTTGCGTAGATTGTAGATGGACTAGAACATGTCGTGGGGCTAAAGAAAAATGCTGCAAGCCTTTATGCAACCATAGACTTAGAAAAAGCCCGAGTGGGTCGAACCCGAATGCTCGAACATGACCCGAACCCGAGATGGTACGAGTCATTTCACATCTATTGTGCCCACATGGCCTCAAAACTTATTTTCACCATTAAAGAAGATGATCCGATTGGTGCAACCGTACTAGGTCGGGCCTCCATACCCGTTGCCGAACTCTTAAACCAAGAAATAATCGATCAATCGCTAGAAATAGTCGATGATCGTGGTAAACGGGTACATGGGCACCCCAAAATCCACATTAAAGTACAATTTTTTGAAGTTACACGAGAATGCCAATGGTCTAAAGGTATACAAAGCCCAAAATTCCCCGGGGTACCCTTCTCGTTTTTTCCACAAAGAAACGGGTGTAAAGTTACCTTATATCAAGACGCACATTTACCCGATAATTTCACTCCAAAAATACCCTTATCGGGCGGGACACTTTACAAACCAAACCGATGTTGGGAGGATATATTTGATGCTATTTCAAACGCCAAACATTTGATTTATATAGCAGGGTGGTCTGTTTATACAAAAATCACTTTGATTCGGGATTTGAGAAGACCGAAGCCCGGTGGGGATATGACACTTGGCGAATTACTTAAGAAAAAAGCTAGTGAAGGTGTTCGGGTTTTAATGCTCGTTTGGGATGACCGGACTTCGGGTGATTTGTTTAAAAACGGGTTTATGGCAACCCATGACGAGGACACCGGAGACTACTTCCGAGGGTCCGAAGTTAATTGTGTTTTGTGTCCACGCAACCCTGATGATGGCCGGAGTTTAGTCCAAAATATCAAAATCGGATTGATGTTAACCCACCACCAAAAGATCGTGGTGGTCGATGGCGGCTTGCCTAGCGGCAGCCGCCACGAGAAACGACGAATTGTAAGTTTTATAGGCGGAATCGATCTTTGCAACGGGCGGTACGACACCCCGTTCCACTCGATTTTCCGAACTCTTGATTCCGTTCACCACGACGATTTCCACCAACCGAATTTCCCAAATTCTTCGGTTAAAAAAGGCGGGCCCCGAGAACCATGGCATGATATTCATTGCAAACTCGAAGGCCCGATCGCGTGGGATGTTTTATTCAATTTTGAGCAAAGGTGGTTAAAGCAAGGAGGGAAAGATTTACTTAATGACGTGAGGGATCTTGACCGGATTATTATCCCTCCGTCACCGGTGATGCTTCCAAATGACCACGAAACATGGAATGTGCAATTATTCCGGTCAATCGACGGTGGGGCGGCCTTCGGGTTTCCTGATAAACCCGAGGATGCCGCACATGCCGGTTTAATTAGTGGAAAAGATAACATAATTGACCGGAGTATTCAACACGGTTACATCAACGCAATCCGGCGAGCAAAAAACTTCATTTATATCGAAAATCAATACTTTCTTGGAAGCTCGTTCGGGTGGAATTCGAACGATATTAATGATGCAGACATAAACGCTCTACATTTAATCCCGAAAGAACTGTCGCTAAAAATCGTGAGCAAGATTGAAGCCGGAGAGGATTTCCGAGTGTATGTGGTGATACCGATGTGGCCGGAAGGTGAGCCGGAAAGTGCGTCGGTGCAAGCGATATTGGATTGGCAACGGCGGACTATGGAAATGATGTATACTGATATTATTCATGCTTTGAAAGCCAAACATATTGTGGCGAACCCAAAGGATTATTTGACGTTTTTTTGTCTTGGAAACCGGGAAGTGAAGAAATCCGGCGAGTATATACCGTCGGAGAAGCCTGATGATGGTAGTAATTACAGTAAAGCTCAGGAAGCACGGAGATTTATGATATATGTTCATGCCAAAATGATGATTGGTAAGGTTTTTCAACTGTTTATTATTTTTAATTCTTTTGATAATTAACAAGTTAAATTTATATTTTAATTAAAATTATTATTAAATATCAAAAAGCTAAAATAGAATCGAGAACTTTTTTACGGAGGAGGTATATTTTAGTTGCAGGTTAGAAGGGTTAGAATTAGATAATATGTCCAGGTCAAAAGGATAGTTATTTTTGGTGAAATATCTAAATGGGCGTAGTCCATATTGGCCCGACCCATCGTCCCATTAGACCCATATTGCTAAACAATAAAAGCAGATTTAAAAGGTAAACAATTTAAGAGGTTTTAAGGACTTGTAAATATTATGAGTGACTTATAACCTAGTTTGCATAATCAGTCCGTTTAACCCTTTTTCATTGTGGAAAATTTTCACATTAGTAGCCTAATCCAACCAAAATCTAGGTAAATGACTTAAAATTGTGAACTAGATTGAAGTTAAAGAAAATAGATTACTATTTAAATTCTTAATCATATTAACATAGAAATTAATTGATGAAATTAAAAACAAAAGAGATATGTAGGCCAACTCCACCCGACTAACCCAATTCCATTTCAGCCCACTATAACACTTGCCTATTTTGAGACCTACGACCAAACCAAACTATACTAAAACAATTGGTGAATCTCTAGTTGATGACGAGTACATAATCATTGGATCGGCCAACATCAACCAAAGATCAATGGACGGAGCTCGAGATTCGGAGATAGCAATGGGGGCATTTCAACCGTGCCATCTATCAAAAAGACAACCAGCAAGGGGTCAGGTTCACGGATTCAGGATGTCATTATGGTATGAGCATCTAGGACTTCTTGATGATTGTTTTTCGTGTCCTGAGAGTTTGGCATGCATAAAAAAGGTAAACCAGATATCGTTAAAATATTGGGATCTTTATTGTTCTGAAAATCTTGGCCATGATCTACCGGGACACCTACTCAGTTACCCTATCGGGGTCACAATGGAAGGAGTGGTAACAGAATTACCGGGGTCCATGTACTTTCCAGACACAAAGGCTCGGGTTCTCGGTACCTTAGCGGGTTACCTGCCTCCTATTTTAACTACTTGAAAAAAGTAGGTATGAGTACTTTGTGTAAAAAGACCAAAATATTCTTTTGTAAAACATTGAGACTGCAATTATGATGAGATGAATGCTTGTTTTATGAGTTTGAAGTAATTTAGTATTTAATAAGGATTAAGATATTGCTTACATAGTTACATTGCTTCAAGTATATATTCCTGAGATTAGATACATGGAAATCATACAAATATAATATACTTGTAAAAACTTCAAGTGCGCAACATATAAATGTTTTATTTTTCTTTCATACATATGTCTGAAAAGTGCAGCATATACAAAAACGATAATGATATATTTTTCATATAAACCAATCACCTTGTAATTTAGTGGCTGCAAGTTTTTTTACTCACAAATTGAAGGTTGGTATCTACCTTCGCAAAATTCAAAGGGGTCACTTGGTAAGGTCTCGAGGAATGAAGATTTTGGAGTTTAAGCCTCGAGTTGGTGCGCACTGAGACATAAGAGTTCCTGAAGTTATTCCTTGTTGGATGGACAATGACCAGTATCAAATGCACCTTGGATTAGAGTGTCCCCACTGGAGTATAAAATTGAAAACCGATTAAAAAATAACTTGTTTAATTTATCTGGTTAATTTGAGGTTCATGTTTGATTCTTAGGTTTTTTCAAATTAGAAGAACACGTTAACAATCTGTTATCAGGAACTTGTGATTTATGATATATGATCAAGGGTAAAAAATTTCGTGATACATATAAATAGTTCAAATTTTATATTAATTTAAAGTGATTATTTTCCAAAAAACTAGGTTATTTTGTATTTTATTTTTAAAGAAGAGTGGAATGGTTAATACTTAATAATGTAAGACAGACTTAAATCGGTTTAGTTAAACCTGTTAAAGCTAAAGATGTGGGCCATGTGGCACATAATATCAAGTATTTTAGTAGCAGAGTGTTAAATAAGATACTTGTAAATTATTTTACTTAAAGTAAATCATGATTGACTAAAAGTATTGGTGAAGATGACATAAATAGATAAGAAAGTAAAGGAGATAAGGTAAATAAAGAATTAAATAGGGGTGGATATCATATATGAGATTTATTTTTGTATGATAACTTTTAATTCATGATAAGTTTCACAGTTAATTGTACAAATATGTATAACAATAATTGTGGTGGATGCATTAAAAAGTATGGTGTAAAAATTATATTTAATATATTATATTTGTCTAAATTTATTAAATCAAGTAAATTTTGGGGAGTCCTTTGGAAAAATAATAATGATTTATATTTTCTGATTATACTCCAAGTAAATTTTCTTATTATATCTAAATAATTAATTCAATATACTTAATTCTCTAAACATTTAATAACCATCAATGAATTCTTGTTATTTTAATACCTAAATCTTATCCCTAAAAAGTAAAAACCACGAATTATGAAATGCATCTTTCACAGTTCACTCCTCTGGTCGTCTCAACAATGGAATTAACGTTGACAAATATGATATACTTCCTCCAATTCTCAAAATAAGTAATACACTTTGAAAAATTACCTTATTTGACAAAAATAGTAGGACTCACACCCACTAACTATCTACTTTAACAAAGTGAAATGACCTCTTTATCCTTACTTTTACTTTTAAACATCATTAACATCACTTTATTCAAAAAATGTGAGACTCATTCTCCACTAACCACCCAATTAATCTAATTTAATCATCATTACAATATTTTGCCACAAAAACGTAAAACTCAAAGTGTTATTATTTATTTTGAATCGGAAGAAGTATTGAAGTATAATAGTAATTAGAACCCTAAAATAATTAACAGTTAATAAATTCAACATTTAGATAATAATGTATCTGCTCGGATCAATATTTTAGAGAAGAGCAAAAAGCGATTCATTGTTGAGTCGATGAACATAGAAGTAAATGTTGATCGATTGTTGAGTCGACTAGGGAAGTAAAAGTTGGATTTCATTAATTATATTTTTTTGCGATTAGATTTAAGGATTAAAAGAATAAGAGTGTAGAGATACATGTTAGAAGTTATCGATAATTATTAAATATTTAAAGTTTTAGTTACTAAATTAATCCTGTAAATATATATAATATATATGTTTTACACTTTAAAAATATGACATTTTAAAGTTTAATAAAAAAAAAAAAAAAAATTCTCTCATTAAATGGAAACGATATGAACAAGTGGGTGGTGGGTACATTAAATATTTGTGGGCTAAGGGAAGAGCACAAAAGAACCAAACCTTAGAATATGCCCCTATCATCCTTTTTCTTTGGATGCTTTTTAAAAGTTATTTCACTTTGAAAATTCAAGGGATCTTTCATAGTATGCTCTTCTATCCCATCAACACATGGCCCACTTTATATTTGTTTATGCATCATAGAGTAATATTTTTAATTCTTTCAAATTTACACGATTTCTATAAAGAGCTTATTCATATGATCCGAATAAACTATTCCGAGTAACAAGATCTGTTAAAGATCGACAGCGGGTCTTCATTTATAACGTTTTGGATTGCTGTTGATATGTCGTCGGGATTTTCTTAGAAAGTTAATGCGAGCTATACGGGTTTGAAATTTAACAATTGTATACGAGAAAGAATCTTACTTAAAAAAGAACTAAATAATCATAATCGAACTCGATAATTTGTGTGAAACTTATTGTTAGGAGGTCAATGAGTAGTTATTAGAGTAACACATAAGCAAACTGCGATTTATCTAACCATATAAAACACAACATGATTTTTCTTATATAATTCTCTAACCAGCAAAATGAACATAAAGTTTGAACTAAATTTTGTAAATTGGGAGCCATTTATAGAATAAGATTTCACCCACCATGCCTTAGTAAAGTTAATGATACAGTTATTGTGTTGCAATTTGCATAATGTTTCATGTTCGAATTCATCTAAATGTGTGCTACTTTAATTCATAATGTTACATACAACATGTGACCAAAAAGCCAACAAGTTGGCCACCATCTATCAAAACGAACTTTTAGCAATTTCTAACTATGGACAAGTATCACTATAGACAAACTATAGTACATTAAGTGCCGTTTAAAAAAAAAACAATTTTCAACTATGACACAAACATCAACATATCTTTTAATGATGCAAACTGATACAACAATGTTAACAATGAACATTTATTTAATATCTTTTGCATACACATATTATTTTATTTTATACATAATACAGACACACAAAGTAAATTGTGTACACCACCGTCTTATCTTCTTTTTCAGTTAATCGAAGCTTCTAACCAAATATTGTAACCGGCACTCTTGTAACATTGGTGTCATTTTCAATTGCCAACCCACGATAGCTATAGCAACACTCTTGCACAAACCAAACAAACTAGTAACTGAAATTGCATATGTATTTGTTATTAAGAAAAAACATAATGCTCTTAACAAGTAAATTATCATGTGGTAAGAAAAAAATAACAAGCTATAATTAATCCTATTTAATTTAGAGATGTTTTCATACCACAACTTTTATTATATTATATTTATTATATATGTTTGTACAATTTATATTGTGTGTTATATGAATAAAAAAATATGGTGTGAATTAAATAGTATATAATATAAAGTTTTTTTTTTCTAACGGCACATAATTTACTTCAATATATTCACAACGTGACTTGAACTCATATCATATAAATCATAGATAACAACACTTTACACCTTACATCAATATTATTAAACTACAAAAAGCAGGTATTCCAATACTTACTCCGATTCAAAATAAGTGTTACACTTTCCTTATATGGGTGATTCAAAATAAGTGCTACATTTTGAAAAATTACCTTATTTAGCAAAAAAAAAATAGTAGGACCCACACCCACTAACTATCCACTTTAACAAAGTGAAATGACTCATTTACCCTTACTTTTTACTTTTAAACAGCATTAACCCCACTTTATTCAAAATGTGTGGGACCCCATTATCTACTAACCATTCAATTAATCTAATTTAACTATCATTATAATCTTTTATCTCAAAAACCGTGAAACCCAAAGTGTAACATTTATTTTAAATCAGTGGAAGTATAAAGTTTGATTGCCTAATGTTAACTAGAAAATTTTTGTAGAATAGAAAAATGATTTTTCATACGTATGTTCTTAGGGCATATGATAATGTGCATTTAATTAGCCGGTAATTACCATTTACACGGAAAATCGAATTTAATGCACTTCTAAAATGATTAGTTTTTAAAGTGTATTAATGTCAATCAATTTATATTTAGGAACTTGTTAGTTCATTAATTAATGCACAAAAAAATCCTAAAAAATTAATAAAATTAGCGGCTTCAAGTTGAAGCCAAAAGCACCATTACCATCCGCCACCGTCATTTTCTCTCTGTTCCCCGGAGAATAAAACTGGAAATATTCTTCAGAATATGCTTTCCCCTTTCACCGCATATTCTCCCATTTTCCCCTCATTATATTCATGCCCTAATCTCCACCTTCATCTTCCTATATCTCACGTTTCTACAAATCAATACTCATATTTCACACTAATCACTTAACAATCATGAAATTCGGAAAGAGTTTGAACAATCAGATCGAGGAAACTCTGCCTGAATGGAGAGACAAGTTTTTGTCCTACAAAGAACTCAAAAAGCGATTGAAACTTATCAAACCACAAAACAAATCCTCCGGCGATGAAGACGGTGAGAGACCGGCGAAGAGGACACGGATCACCGGCGAAGATAGTATGGTGACCGGTGGAGAGATGTCGAAGGAAGAGGTTGATTTCGTTGAGTTACTGGAACAGGAAGTTGAGAAATTCAATTCGTTCTTCGTTGAGAAAGAGGAAGAGTATATCATCAAATTGAAGGTATTAATTTCAATTCTGTTAGTGATAGATCTGTTTAACTACGTTACTTTTGTTAATTTGTGTTCGTGTATGGATTTTATGCCATTACCTTATATTCAAACATCTATTAATATCAGCTCTTTGATTTATTATTAGCTATTAGTATGTTTTGAGTACCATTCCTTAGGGCATATAGTGAGATTGAATTTATGCATCCTTAAAGAAATTTATGGCATACAGTGAAAGATTGTCTTACCTTATTAGATTATGGCTCATTAGCTTATGCCATTTTCAGTAAGCTTCAAAAATGGCTTAAGTTTATGGCTGATTTCTTTGAAAAGAGCCATAAGCTCTGTAACAATCACCTTAATTGAGCTTATAACTAATAAGCTTAAGCTATAAGCTATAAAAATAAGCTTGCCCAACCCAAAAAAACACCCCCTAAGCATGAAATTTGTGTTTATACATTTGTTTATTTTGAATTAATACATCCTTAAAGTGTTTATTTTATCATTTACACATTACACATGTTGAAACATTAAAAATTAAGTTAAATCATGTTGTTAATCTTATGTGTTTATGTTAGTTCTGCATACTATTAAAAAAAGGTTATTAACTTCCTTATCTGCATTCATAAACTTAAAATTGTTTTGTATAATTAGTCTTTGTTTCTTCTGAACAGAATGAACAAAAGTTTCTCTCGCATATCCCCAGTCTCAAATCACTGCCAAGTTTTGGTCAACAGTTAAGGAATACAGTCAATATTGCATGAATGTATACACCAAATCGCCCCCTAAAAATGGCATTTTCCCAATTTTGAAGAATATTTAAATTGCATTTGTCCTGTTTTATCCAATTTAAAATTCTTTTGATTTAAAGATATTCATGACAAATAGTAAATTGACTGATGTAATATTATAATATTCCATTGGAGAGTTTGAAAAAAAGGACTTCACTATAGATTTTAGTGGTTTTTTTGTCTTGTAGAAAGATTCTTTATTCTTTATGTTTTGTACCACAAAAGACAACCTTTCAATCTTTGAAGTGGTGGATATGAATATATGATACCTTGCCTTTCCATAAAAGAGTCAAATAATAAAAGTCAAAAGTCAACATTTTTTAATTGAACATATTTTTTTAATCATTTCTGGTTTTTGCATACAGGAATTGCAGGACAGTGTAATGAAATCCAAAGATTCAAACGAAGAAATGATCAAAATCCGAAAAGAAATAGTCGATTTTCATGGAGAAATGGTTTTATTAGAGAATTATAGTGCTCTTAACTACACAGGTTAGTAGTAGTATCTACCTAGCAATTTCATAGTCAAAAACTTGTCGTTGACTTGTTGACCTAATATTTTTATTTATTTTTTGTAACAGGAATAGTGAAGATATTAAAAAAATATGATAAAAGAACGGGAGCACTCCTTCGTTTACCATTTATTCAAAATGTTCTACAACAACCTTTTTTCACCACTGACTTGCTTTACAAGTTAGTGAAAGAATGTGAAACAATGCTAGACCGCCACTTCCCGCTAACAGAACTGTCACCGCCAGCTGGCGGTGATACTGGTGGTGATGAGGGACCCACCACCAGTTCAGCCGCCAGTGAGGGACCGGTGAAAGCAAAAGAACTTGCTGAGCTGGAATATATGAAGAGTTTGTACACAAAAAGTACAATTTCGGCTTTGAGGGCTTTGAAAGAGATTAGGAGTAAGAGTTCAACGGTTAGTGTGTTCTCGTTGCCTCCTTTGCAAGTAACTGGGATTGAGGAAACTTGGAATAAACTTCCTTTGCATGAACAATTAGCAAAATGACACGTGTGTGATGTACGTGTGAATCTATTTTATATGTTGGTTGTTACATTGAATGCACAAAATGGTGCTTTGTATTGGATGCTAACTATGGTTGTAAAATACATAGATCATGTTGATGATGATGATAATTAACCACGAAAATTTAGTCGTTATTTATGTGTTTGTATAATTAGGTTATTTATTGTTATAATAAGAAATGGTACTTTAAACTAAGAGGCATTTGGTTTTGAGGACATTATTGTACTTTCGTACAAGAGGATTTCAATATATTATATGGTATTGTCATGCTTTGCTTTTCATTTTAGAATAGACTTGCAGATGCACTAATGGGCTAGATTAAACCAGCCGATTGGTAAGTTGATAGTGTCAAAGATGCTGTTTTGGGTAATGGGCTTTGGGTCAAACGGGGTGGGTCGGATTGGGTTTGACTGCTTAACCCATTGGCAAAAAATAGTTAACTTGATATAAACAATTGTTAAAATATGATTACGAAGCTTTATAATAATAATTATATAGAATTCTGAAGTAGAAGCGATTTAGGAGTTGTAACATTGTAACATTGAGTATATAATACTCCGTATTAGAGTAAATGACATGAATAATCCTTTAGGTTTATAGTAAATTTCATCAATGGTCCTTTAGTTTCAAAAATTACATTGATGGTCCTTATTTTTGAAAGATTTTTCAACGATGGTCCTTTACGGAAAAAGTCCGTCTATTTTTTAAGTTAACTAACATCACATGTGATGCACATGGGGGTATTTTGGTCAATTTATCTTTCCCCTTCTCTATTAAATTACACGGATGGTCCTTTAAGTTTATAGCAAATTTCACCAATAGTCCTTTAGGAAAAACAAATTGACCAAAATACTCCCATGTGCATCACATGTGATGTTAGTTAACTTGAAAATAGACGGACTTTTTTGTAAAAGATCATCGGTGAAAAACCTTTTAAAAATAAGGACCATCGGTGTAATTTTTGAAATTAAAAGACCATTGATGAAATTTGTTATAAACTTAAAAGACCATTCATGTAATTTACTCATAATATTATAATATGAGTGAGTCCATGAAGTTTTTCGTTTGGCCCGTTAAAGGTGAACATATTCAAATTGACCCATTTACTCCATGAAGTTGTAACATTGAGCAAAACGAATTTTGATTGACCCACAAGTAGTACAAATGTTAATACATAAAAAATATGTACAACTTTTTTGATTAGGAACATAAAGCACCCGTAATTGGAGGGTATTTAAAACGAATTTTGGTATGTATATTTAGGTATAATCATGCTTTAGCGATCTTTGAGACCCCTAAAACCTAGTTTTGAACCGTATTATAATATTATTGAGTATTTATAATAAATTAATTATGTAAAAAGGTACATAAATGTCAAAAATGTCTAATCATGCAAAACAAATATTATAACAAATCCATAGAATTATAAAAAATATTTTGCAATAATATTCAACTACATTGAGTTTCAAATCTATAAAAACTGATACCAAACACTTGATATTCAACTAAAATTTGGTGTTTAAATTTCAAAACAAATAAAATAAAGTTTCAATGTTGTTAAGAATAATACCAAATACTCACTTTAATTAAAAAAATTGAAATTAAAATTAAAAAAAAGCAAAAAATAAGAACTTGATTCGCAGTCAGTTCAACCATCCCAGTCCGACCAGGTTCACAAATAATCCGCTTGGTTCGAAGCGATTCGTAAAAAAACATTTTAACCCGATTGTTCGGTTCGGCATGATTTCCATTTCCCGGTCGACCAACCGGTCCAATCCGGATTTCCCATTCCTTTTTGAAGATTCAAATTATGTTTATGGTAATACAAACATAATAATACAAACAAAAATTAGTTAGACAGTTGCCATTATAGGTCTTAACATAATGCATTATGCATGCATAATTGCATATCATATACTAATCAAGAATTGAGAACAATCATCGTGCAATCTGATCTATGAATTCACTAACTTCTGAAAAAGCTAATGTGAACTCATTGACAATTTTAAAAGACACAACAATCACTTAAAGAAGCTAAAACCGCGTAAATTTGAGAAAGCTTCCATTACAGAATCAAGACAAGATTATTATCAAATTCGTCATCTTTTTTTCATTGCTTCCATGAGTCTGACTTCCACTTAAATTAAACAACCAAATCTATGCATTACCACCATTAAAACGGTTCCAACTAGTTAACTAGCACTATATATAGCCCATTAAGTTCAAGAAAACAACCATCTTAATTATATACGGAAATGGAGATTAATTTGTTAATCATCATTAGTTTGAGTTTAATCTTAATCCCGGTTGTTAAACCTCAAGGAGGATTAAAAACAGGGTTTTACTCTTCTACATGTCCTAAAGCTGAAGCTATTGTAAGGTCAACTGTCGAAACACACTTCAAGAATGATCCTACTGTGGCTGCTGGACTTCTCAGGCTTCATTTTCATGATTGCTTTGTTGAGGTAACTAATTCACGAAAAAGGGTATTTTCGGAATTTTAAAAAGTTTTGAACTTTATTAATGGGTTTCTTTTTTTAGGGTTGTGATGGGTCAATCTTGATTAAGGGCAGCTCTGCTGAGATTAGTGCATTGCCTAATCTTGGATTAAGAGGATTTGAAGTTATTGATGATGCTAAAACACAATTAGAAGCTTTGTGTCCTGGTGTGGTTTCTTGCGCTGATATTCTTGCATTAGCTGCCCGTGATTCGGTTGATTTGGTAATCTTATTTGTGTACCCGAATGCTAAATATTTTATTTAAATATAACCGTAACTTATAATAACTTATAATATGTTATATGTTACGTGTTTTAGAGTGATGGTCCAAATTGGGCTGTGCCAACTGGGAGACGAGATGGCAGAATCTCGTTGGCTTCTAAAACATCAAACTTACCATCGCCATTAGATTCGGTTGATGTTCAAAGAAAGAAATTTGCGGATAAAGGTCTTGATGATCGTGATCTAGTGACACTAGCGGGTAAAAATTACCCTTTGTTTTATCATAATTTATGAGACTACTACTTTCATTTCCTGAATAGTAACCAAGTTTCATCATTATTTTTAAAGTAACTCAAACTTTTTTCAGAAGTTTTAAAGTTATTCTAATGTTGTGAAATTTAAGTAATACAATAGGTCAAACCGATTATAAAATTTTGGTGACACTAGCCGGTATAACAATATTGAAACATTGGTTATTGTTTAATAATGATTTTTATCTAGTAAAAATATTTTTTTGATCATAAAGTAGAAGTTTATGTACTTTATATGATTATGGATGCATGAGGATCATTTTTGTGATGTAGGTGCACATACAATAGGTCAAACCGATTGCCGATTTTTTAGATATCGTTTATATAACTTCACAACAACCGGGAATTCAGACCCGAGTTTGAGTCAATCGGCTCTAACTCAGTTCCAGACTCAGTGTCCAAAGAATACAGATGGCACAGAACGAGTGGCTTTAGATAAAGGTAGCCAAATGAAATTTGATGTGAATTATTTCAAGAATGTGCGTGATGGAAATGGTGTTTTGGAATCGGATCAGAGATTATGGGGCGACCCGGCGACCCGTGGTATAGTGCAAAACTATGCGGGAACTATAAGAGGATTGTTGGGGCTTAGATTTGACTATGAGTTTAAAAAGTCAATGGTTCAGATGAGTAGTATTGAAGTGAAAACTGGTACACAAGGGGAAATTAGAAAGATTTGTTCTAAGGTTAACTAAATAAATGGAATATAGTTATTTTGTGTGTTAAATGGGCAAGTGTGTGTGTGTTGAACTTAAAAATGTGTCATTGTGGTTAACTGATTTTAATGGTATTGTATAAAAGTTTATCAATTTGGTTATTATGTATCTGTATGATCGAGTGTATGTATCTTCTATCTTGCATTCTCGTCAAACTTTTGTCTATTGGATTTGGATATGTATTACATTTGAAAACTAGATTATTGACATGTGTATTACGCGAGAATCTGTAATTTTTTAGTTTGTAAAGTATTATGTTAAAAACTTAAAAAGTAGAGATTAACTCATAATAAAAATATGTATTTAAATGTTTAATTTATAAGTAATACTTTATCAAAATTTGAACCATAATGAAAATATAATTGTATAATATTGTTGAATACAGAGCAAACTTTTTAGATGTTAATTAAATTGAAAATTTAAAAAATAATGAATTAAATAAGGAGATGGAAAAAATAAAACATTCAAGATGTAGATAATGCAATTGATTGATAAGTGGATAATGCAATTAAAAATAACTATTTTTCCTGAAATGATCCTTTTAGCGAATTTACTGTAATTTGTGAAATGTAATTTTGAACTAAATGAGCTTCCTTAATATATATGGCTATCTTATATTAATCTTTAAAAATATGGTTAAAATCAGGATTTTGGTTAATTTAGTAGTTACCCCATAAGAAGGATTAGACATTTTTTCTTGAAGAAACAAATAATTTCAAGATTTTGATGTGTACGAAAAAAAGACTGAATCTTTGTCCCTTTAATCAGTGATTTCATTTGTGGGGTCTTAGTCTTTTAGGCATATTAAATGTTTGCCGAAAATACCCTTATAAAGAAGTCATGACTTTGGTTCTTTATTATGGTGAAAGCAAAGATTCAAAAGGGTATTATTGTCAATTGACTCACAAAACAATCCCACGATCATCCACCCATTTCTTCATAAACGCAATCTTGTGTGTTTTTGCTCTGGTGTTCAAAACAGAAACACACAAATTCAAGAAAAATGGAGAGCACCCTCTTATTGGCGCCCAACTTTCTTTCCACTAAAAGTAAGTATTTTTCTGCTTCAAAATCAATTTGGGTTCTTTAATTTATACTCGTAAGCTGCAAGAACTGGATTGTAAAACTTGAATTTCTAAGAATCTTGAATTTCGTATATTATGTTAGATGAACCCTAATTGTGGAAGTAATTCAAAATTGTCTTATAATGTTGGTTTTGAATTGTTGATTCTTCAATCAGGCAGCAATGTGAGGCAATTTCAGAGCTCATTTTGTGGCAATTTATCTGCTAACACTTGGTTTACAAGAAGAACTGATGCAAATACTAACTACAGAAGTAGCATTAAAATCACTTCATTGGTAACAATTATTTTTTTTAGATGAAAATGGTGTTCTTAACTAACTAACTTATGGAAATTGAGACTTAAAAAAAAAAGAATATTTATAATTATAATAACAATATTACTATTTTATGTGTGTTTATAGTTTTCAGTTGGTAAGAAGGCTAAGGTAATAAAGAGAGAGACTGTTATCCCAGATCCAGATTACCAAATACCGATTGTTCTTCTTGGTTTGTATTGAGGACTTTAATCTTCAACTTTTTGAATAAATTGTGGTAATTATTGTTTAAATTATAATTAAACAGGTTTAAGTGGTGGTTTAGTATATGGAGATAACCTAATAGCAGCTGCTCCTGTTGGTCTTCTTGGCTTACTTGTACTTTTTCAGGTGATTTTATTTTTAAATTTGCATTTTTGTGATTACTCTTTGCCACCATTAATTATAAATAATGAATTGTTTGGTTTTTGTTTGTTTACAGACAACTAGAGTGAGATTTGTATTTGATGATGAAGCTCTGGCCTGTTCCTTAAACCCTGCTTCTTAATTACAAAATTATAATCTCAAGACAGAAAGGCAGTTGTTTGTTACTATTTGTAACTGATTGTTTAAATTATTTATTGCATTTTACAACTGAAAAAGCCAGTTTGATAAATGAAAAAAAACTTAAAAAAGTATTATATTTAATAGGATTCATAACTTTCAAAAGGACGGATTTCAGTTCCACTTTTTATCTAAACACCTAGGTTTGAAGCTGGCTAGGGGTTGACTGCTCATTATAATCCGACATTTGTTCTAGAATCCGGTTTAGTTGGATCAGTTTTTAAAACATTGCCCTGCCCTATTCCTCACGCACATTCGTTTTTGAAAATTCAAATTAAATTTATGGTAATACAAACATAATAATACAAACAAAAGTTAGTTAGACAGTTGCCATTTTAGGTCTTAACATAATGCATTATGCACGCTTATCACATACTCTTTTCATACATTTCCTCTAAACTAAAAAAGGACATCATACATCACATAATGTTTAATCAAACCAAATACTACCACCAGATATTATATAAAGTATATAATCATCATGATTTAATCATTAATAGTAAATAAATCACCAAAAATCCTTCAAGTCATACTTATAAGTCTTAACATTCCAAATCAAAACCTTGTGCAACATGGTTTAATGTTGCAACATTGAATATGCTCAACCGATAAATGAACAATACTTCCTTCAATATGCTTTTTGGTCAAAGTCAAACCAACTCTTGATTTCAATGACCATGAATTGTACAACATTTCTCCAACTTCCTCAGAGAATCCATTGTTGCTAACATCAAGTAATTTAAGCGTTTTCGCCATTGATACAGCACTTGCAAGATCTTGAACAAACTTTGACTTTGACTCCGAAAGACGATTCCCATTTTGACCATCTTGGTGTTCGTCTTGAATAGCATTTTCTGATAAATTGAGTTCTTCTAGAGATTTGTTGTCTGATAAAGCTTCTAGAATATGGACTACATTAGGAAGACCGAGTTGACAGTTGCTTAAGTTAATAACCTTTAAACAGCATTTAGGATTTTTAAGTAATGAAGCCAAAGCAATGCCACCCTGCATTTTCATCAAATTTAGGTGTTAAAATTCAATTTTTTGACAAATTTAGGGACCCAAATGTAATTATATTCGAAAATTTACCTCTCGCATGAGCGGATTTGATGCAAGATTCAACTTGATAAAACCACTTATCAAAGATGCATCAGAATTAAGTTTCACAATAAAATCTGATGTCAGCAAACAAGACGATAAATCAAGTTTGACTGAAAAGCGATTCTGATTGTTCCATGTATCCATCAATTGTATGGCACTTTCCTACACAAATCACAACACAACTACATAAAAGTTTTCATTAAAAAAAAAATAATTAAAATATTATATAATTAATTGTCTCACAGTTCCAATACTTGTATCTCCAATCATTAGTCCAGATAAGCACGATGTTCTAACAAGCTTACAGAGGCTGTCAACTGCCTTCTTGGTTAACTTTATTCCATTTAGACTTAATAGAGAAAAACTGCAAAAAAACAGAAACCAACATTAATTAAATATTCTAAATTTTTTTCAAATTAAAAATAAATTATCTACCTTTTCAGAGTGGCAAGTGTGTCCAACAGATCTACTATTGGCTTTTTAGTAACGGGATAAATGTGCCCTGTTGAGTAATTACAAGTTAGGCCTGCTGAGGTGGCAATTTTGACCCATTTTATCTCAGGTCAAACGCGTTGACTAGATAAAAAGATAACGGGTAAAAAAAAGTAGCCTAAAGTATATTTCCGCTTTAATTAGAAAAACAGAGTAATATTGCAAGAGTATATTTTTTGTAATTATATTTAAGGTACCATTTATTTATTAAATACATTGAGTAAAATTCTTTTGGGTTGTTGAATTTTCATGTACCTATGAAAAGTTCTGAAAGACACGAATCAGAAGTCAGTAACTTTGTAATCTTTTCAATTGTTTGAGATGAGAGAGAACAGTTCTCTATATTCAAGCTGTAAAGAGCTGCAAAAATACATATTATAAGAAATTAAAACGATAATTAAAAAATAACGATAATGTCATCTATTGACGAAATTAGTGAGGTGTCACTCAAAATTAATGATGATGTCATTTTTTTTAATTAACGGGCATAAATTGTTCTTAATTTAAAATTCAAATATTTTCTTGAACCTATTTTTGTTGCTACACAAAAACCTATGCTACTATTAAATAATAATTATAAAATTTATTTGGCATTATTGAAGTAACTGAGTTTTCTAATTCATTTAAAAATAATATTTATATGAAAAACTGAATTATAATACCTTTGCAATTCTTTAAGATTGTGCAGAGATAAAAATCACATCTATCAGTCAACCGATTCCCAGAGAGATTAAGTTCTTCCAAACGAGATAAAAGCATAGTGGATTCACTAATCTGTAGATTAGAAATATTGAATTAAATTTTATAAAAAAATTGAGAAAATAATAATTAATCATAAAGTAAGAGTGATAAATCAAATTCAGCAGAAGAGAATAAATCTCCTCATCTCTAATTATAGTGACAATATAAGACTACTAACTTAATCATAATACTAATACTTATCTATTAATATGAACTATATAATAAGTATAAAAGTAAAAGATTAATAATACTTAATAGTAACACTTTTTGTCGATTTTCTAAAAACAATATTACAAAAAAAATCAATGTGCCCATAAAACACAGCCAAATCAACCCATTTAAAAGCTGAATTGGGTTTAAATTGCCACATCCTACTTGTAATTTATATCAACAAGGTCTGCAATTTACTAAAAAATATAAATTAAAAAATAAATAAATAAAATTAAAAACCTGGATTATGGAAGATGGACCTAAGGAATTGCAATGCAAATCCAAAACCGAACAACCAGACATTTGATTTGAAGTAAAGACTTGTTTTAGTTTCTTCATACTTTCACTACTTGCTGCCAAGACTGTAAATAACCAAAAAAATGTAAATATAAATATATATTGTATAATACCAAACAAAAAGTATAATTTAATTCAATTATTTATACCTAATGAATTGTGGGAAAGGTTTAGTGTAGCAATTGTATTATGTAAACGTAAGGCATTGAATAATGGTCCTGCTGTTGTATCCCCTAATTCACACTCAGAAGCATCAATCTCATCCTCTTCCTCCTGATAATTAAAAAATGATATATATTTTTAAAAAAAATAAGTAATAATATTAATGTTTACCTGTAAATTATACATCTTGTTGATGAGTTTTAAGTTAGGTGGTTGAGAAAGTTCATTACAACATGTAACATAGAGTTTTAACAATCGTTTAGGTTGGCCTACAAAACCGAAAGACTTTCCTTCATGAGTATGGCCGCTAATTGTCATTGAAGCAACTGGCTGTCAACCAAAATATTGATTAAATAAATAAATATCATTAATCAAAACTAGTAAGATAAATTCAAACAAGTCTTACCTGACACTCATCAGCAGCAGTTATGATTGTGGTGCCATGCCAGTTAGGAGGAGAAACATCAGCAGCATGATCAGCATCGGTAGCATCAGAAGCGGCAATTTCGGCAGCACGATCAGCATCAACATCATAACCATAATCATCATAACCATTATCATCATGACCATCATTATTATACTCACCACCCTCAATCCATCCGGCGGTGGTTGCTGCCTCTGTCAACATTTCAGGTGTGGTTTCTGCAACCGTAGATGTGGTTTCAATTTTAGTTTCACCACTGTCAGTTGTTATCTTTTTGGTTATCGTTGTTGTGGTGGTTGTCAGTGTGGTTACTACTTTCGTTTCGGTTGTGGGTGTAATTTTCTTAATGGTTATTATCTTAACCTTTTAATGTATTCTCTTCCAGTTAAACCCATAAATTCCCCATTTGACCCAATCGCTATTAAGGTTTTCGTCTCAGTATCATCTTCTGCAAAAACATCACACATTAAAATCTAATCTAATCTGATACGCAGAATACCATAATTATATTGAATCTAATCTAATCTGATTGAATAGTCACCATAATTATATTGAATCTAATCTAATCTAATCTGATAAACGTACCTTGGGACGAAGGAAGTCGATTACGACGAACGAGAGAGATAGAGATCGCTTTGGGTTTATTTAATATTCAATTATAAAATAACATTTAAAATTTGTACCGGTAGTCTGATTTTTGTGGTTTTAACTGTCCATTGGACCGCATTTTTCTAGCCCAAATTGACCCAGATACTAAACAGAAAAAGTTTGTCTCAATTAGGGCTCTCAAGATCTAATCCAACATGAAGAAAAAAAAAATACACAAAACGAAACGAAACTGAAATTTGAAATCGTGTTCCAACAAACACAAAGTCGTGTCGTGTTCGTGTTCAGAAATCGAATTGAATCAAAAACTAAGGGAAATTGGTAAACATGTAATCCGTCAGTTTTGTAATTTCATGATTTCCGGTTTCGGTCCTATCGTTCGGTTCGGTCTTCGGATAATGATGAGCATTTGGGGTGAAAAAACTGAACCAACCCTAAAACATGTAATCCGCTCGATTTTGAAAATTCGGTTTCACTCCTATCTCTTTTGCTTTGGTTTGAATTCTTGACCACACTCACCCCTTACTTCATACTTCACAAATTTCACTAAATACTAAGCCATTTATGAGATATCTTAAGTTGAAGGAATGGGCTTGAGCATGCGATTCAACTGCTCATATGCCCATGCCAGTATGTGTATTCATATATTAATAAACCAAACAATCTTGTATATTATATAATTATAATTATAGATGGATACATTAATTCTCACATTCTCTATCTTCGTTAAATTCTCAATGGAATCCCCCCGTTAATTTGCATATGTTTAACTTCAGCTTGTTTGTTTTCAAGCAATTAAAAATTGAACTTTAGTGGATGGTAATATGGTATTATGATAAAGAGAGGAATTTAAGTTACATATAACCTAACTAGCTTCATAACCCTGCTCGATGGGCGGGCTAGCTTCGAAATATAAAATGCATTACTACTGTAGTTAATTATTATTGAAATTATGAATAAACGTTTTGTTATATATGAATAATCGTTAAAGACAATATAAAAATTCTGTGTGTACGAAGTTTCTCGTTGAGTTTATGTACTTGATCGCAACAACTAACTTTTAAGTTTTTACTTGCTCTTCACTCTTGAGACGATGACACATAGCTAACCATGTGTATATTATTAGGGGTGAGCATAGCCGGCTACCCACCGGTTCCGACCGGAACCGGAACCTCTTGTACCGGTTCCTCAATTTTCGGAACCGGAACCGGAACCTCCGGTTCCGGTGCCGGTTCCGGTTACCCTGTTTCTAAAATCGTAAAATTAAAATAAGATGCGAAGCATAAATATTAATCAATTTTTGTCATTTTATCAACTAATCTTTGAATAATATAAACTCCAAACACTTAAACATATTATTGTCTATATATTTTATCGTTAGAACACTGTATTTAGACTAATTAATGACTAAACTCATTAAAGGTTACACAAAATTTCTCATATATTTAAATTTTGACATTAAATTTATCATATATATAATATTTTAACAAAAATAGACCGAATAATCACCGGTTCCGGTTATCCACCGGTTACCGGTTCCTAAATTTTGAGAACCGGAACCGGAACCTCTTAGGGCGGTTCCATAATTTTAGGAACCGGAACCGGCGGTTCCAAGACGGTTCCGGTTCCAATTCCGGTTACCCGTTTTTTATGTCACCCCTATATATTATGTATCAGATTAAGGCCACTAAGCTATAGAGGTGCAGACATTTTTGTGTTGGCTTTTTCTTTAACCAGTAGAGCAAGTTATGAAAATGTACTTAAGAAGGTATAAAAAATTTTAAGCCTTCATTTATAGTATCTATTAAAATGCTCCAATATAAATTCGTTAAAAAATTTCGAATTCAATGTTGGTACAGTGGATGCCTGAGCTTCGAAGATTCGCACCCGATGTACCAGTTGTACTGGTTGGGACAAAATTAGGTATAATTTGTTTACAATTCATATTTCAAGGTTTCTTGAAAAGTAAGCATATACTCAAGATTATTTTTGGGTTGTTTGCTTTCTTAGATCTTCGTGATGACAAGGGATATTTAGCTGATCATATCGGTTCTAATGCTATCACATATACCCAGGTACGAAATCATTAATCTTTTGACTTTAACAACTCCAAATTAAAGATGTTGACCAGTCAAACCTACCACATTTCAAATTCATGTTGACACATTTGACTTTTAGCTCTAAATTTTATTCAGTTGTGATATTTCTTTTGATAGATTAAAGTGGTGATCAATTATTTTCTAAGAAACAAAACATTTCTTATTAAATATGATGTGCAAAATCAATAGATTTGACTTGTAAAAGTCAAACTGAACACTAATGAGGATTCTTGATGTTTAGGGGGAGGAGCTAAGGAAACAAATCGGTGCAGCTGCTTATATCGAATGCAGTTCAAAAACTTAACAGGTACTAAAAATGATAACAATTATACACTAAATTTAATATATTATCTCATTTTTCCAGTTATATGCTTAGTGGGCGAGTTTTAAAACATTTATATAATTATTTCTTCATGATCTATTAGAATGTGAAAGCGGTTTTTGATACTGCAATCAAGGCAGTGCTACAACCGCCTAGGAGCAAGGAAGTTGCAACAAGACAAAAAAGGCATAAAATCTCGGGTTGCTTATTTGCGTAAGTATTTCATTTTTTATTTTTATTTTGTGGATGGTACGTATTTATTTATGTTTGTTTCGCGAAATAGTGTATGCAAACTCTAATGATTATGATTTTGTATGGTGATTACAGGGGCATTGTTTGTGGAGGCTGTGCTGCTTAGGAAAAGGTTCATCCATGGATGACATTTGACATAAGTTTTTTTGAAAAATTCCACAAGTGTTTGCATTCATTTCTAAGGATTCTTTTTGTAAGTGTAATTTGTTGTTTTTAATTTAAAAGTTTAATGATATCGTGTTCTACCACTGGTTTGTGATTGGCATCTGTAAATATTTAATAAACTTGTAACAAATTAATGGAATCTGTTATACTCTGTAACTTATGAGCAATGACAAATGACATCTCTTGAAAACTGCATTGTTTGCTACTAAATCTTCCTAATTATGAAATAATTGACATTTGGAATCAATTGATTTAAACACGTGTATTGATCAAATGAGTATTAGGATAAGTATGAAAATAAGTTGAAAAAGTTAGTAGTAAGCAATATTGCAAAATAATGAAATCTCGTACTTAAGAGATTTGAAGACATTTTAAACAAAAAACACACAGATTTAAGGAGTTTAGCATATAAGCTTAAATGTTAAATAACCATATACTCATTTACCTTTTTTTTCTCTTTAACATGCACCATTTTTAAAGAAGAAAAAAAACTACAGTTAACACACATAATATTTATATCTTGCATGTCTTAATGAGACTTAAACATACAATCTCTTGTAGGATGATGACTCACATATGTCAAATTTATCATATGATTATGTAGAGATAAACATAACCCTTAACACTTAAAGCATTCATTTTATGAGTATCATAAATTATACCGTATAAATGACAACTAGCCTATAACCCGTGATAAATCACGGATGTCTTATAAAAATTTTCGAAAACAATGTTCAAATAATTAAAGAACAAATATGATTTGTCGAACTATAACTAAAACGATTTCCAATAATATTATCGAAAAAATGAGCTTTAATAAAAAATCATAACATAAAACAAAAGTTTGCATTTACGAACTAAGATATACAGATGAAAAACTAAATTCGTTAATGTTGAATAGCAACAAAAACAAAGTATATATTAATTAAAAATGTAACTAACTATTAATCTCGAACCATTAAACAAATGTTTGTTGTCTGGGCGGAAAATAAAGGATTTTAGTGAAAGAGTGGTCTGAACCTTTTTTCCACTTTCAATAATATTTACCAATTATCTACATCAAATTATATCCAAAAACATTACAGCTTCTGTAACGGAAGAGCATTTACAGCTTCTGCAGCAGCTTTGGGGAGAGCAGTTACAAAGGCGATTATTAGAGAAACACAGAGTTGAAGAACGTTACTGAAATCACTGGCTCACGAAAAACAATGCCATGTGTCTTTACACAGCTGGCTAGAATTCAAAAAAACCTTCCTTTATTATATATATAGAGAAGAGATAGAGATTATTGTATATCATATTCATATCAGTGTATCATGTATGTATCTTCTATCTTATGTTTTGGTCAAAACTTTGTCTATCGGATTTGGATGTGTACAAAAAATTTAAATTAACATATTATCCGAATGTATTTAGTAAATAATAAATCTGGTGTTCTCTTAAGTTGCCATGTGACAGTAGAGAACTTAAAAGATATCATATTATACTTTAAAAACCTCCCTCTTTTATTATAATAGATAGATAGATAAATTTAAATATAAATTTATAAGGGAATTATTAAATAGTCAATTTGATTTTAACGACATTTTTGTTCATTTCTAAAATAGCTCGATTAGCAAATCCATTTTTATTGCAAAACTCTCTCGTGCTTATTGAAATTTACCTTTCCAGACAAAAATTGATATACATCCTATTTCATCCATTTCAAAATAAGTGACATAAATTGGGTTATATGTTTTTCAAGGCAAAAAATTGTAATGAATGTTAAATTAGATAGTTAATGAGTGATGAATCTCACATATTATGATCCAAATGAGTTTAATGATGTTTAAAAGTAAAAATAAGGGTAAATGAGTCATTTTACTTTATTAAATGAGATAGTTAGTGGGTATGTGTCCCATTATTTTTTACCAATTAAGGAAAATTTCAAAATGTGTCACTTATTTTGAAACATACTAAAATATAAAGTGTGTGACTTGTTTTGAAACGGATGAAAGCGTGTTTAAAAATGAAATTGTGACACATGTCAAATCGTCAATAATAAATAAGATTATACGTAGTATTTGTTTTTAGGCCTGTAGAAAATGTACTTGTAATTCCCTAATTTTCTTTGAAATGCTCGTAACTCGTAAGTATAACTACTTTTAGCGAATTTACTGTAATTTGTGAAATAAGAATTTAACAAAGCGAGTTTCCTTGATATATATGGCTATCTTATACTCTCTCTGTCCCCACAAAAAAGTTCTCATTTCTCTTGGGCACAAGATTTTGAGATATAGTTAGTGGTGGGATCCTTGGTAAATTTTTTGATTAAAGTATAAGGTTAGATTAGAGAGAGAAAATGTGGTGAAATTATTAGTAATATTATTATTTTATTAAGTGGGTCCCTTATATTTGAGAAATGAGAACCTTTTTGTGGGATAAAATTATAAGGAGAAATGAGAACTTTTTTGTGAGACGGATGGAGTATTAATCTTAAAAAAATATGGTGAAAATCAGATAAATCTCATGCCATTTAGTAATTACCCCCCATTATATGAAGGATTAAATACATTTTTTTTCTTGAAGGAACTTTATGCAAATGAACAAATAATTTCAAGATTTCCCCTTTAATCAGTGAAAAAAAAAAAAAAAAACTGTGGGTTTTAGTCTTTTAGGGATATTAACCGTTTGCCGAAAATACCCTTATCAAGTCATGATTTTGGTTCTTGATTACGGTGAAAGCAAAAATTCAAAAGGGTATTATTGTCAATTGAGACACAAAACAATCCGATGATCATCCACCCATTTCTTCATAAACGCAATCCTTGAGTGTTTTTGCTCTGGTGTTCAAAACAGAAACACACAAATTCAAGAAAAAATGGAGAGCACCCTCTTACTGGCGCCCAACTTTCTTTCTACTAAAAGTAAGTATTTTTATGCTTCAAAATCAATTTGGGTGCTTTAATTTATACTCATAAGCTACCAAGAATTGGATTGTAAAACTTGAATTTCAGAGAATCTTGAATTTCGTATATTATGTTAGATGAACCCTAATTGTGGAAGTAATTCAAAATTGTCTTATAATGTTGGTTTTGAATTGTTGATTCTTCAATCAGGCAGCAATGTGAGGCAATTTCAGAGCTCATTTTGTGGCAATTTATCTGCTAACACTTGGTTTACAAGAAGAACTGATGCAAATACTAACTACAGAAGTAGCATTAAAATCACTTCATTGGTAACAATTATTTTTTTTAGATGAAAATGGTGTTCTTAACTAACTAACTTATGGAAATTGAGACTTAAAAAAAAAAGAATATTTATAATTATAATAACAATATTACTATTTTATGTGTGTTTATAGTTTTCAATTGGTAAGAAGGCTAAGGTAATAAAGAGAGAGACTGTTATCCCAGATCCAGATTACCAAATACCGATTGTTCTTCTTGGTTTGTATTGAGGACTTTAATCTTCGACTTTTTGAATAAATTGTGGTAATTATTGTTTAAATTATAATTAAACAGGTTTAAGTGGTGGTTTAGTATATGGAGATAACCTAATAGCAGCTGCTCCTGTTGGTCTTCTTGGCTTACTTCTACTTTTTCAGGTGTTTTTTTTAATATTTTGCATTTTTATGATTACTCTTTGCCACCATTAATTATAAATAAATAATTGTTTGGTTTTTGTTTGTTTACAGACAACTAGAGTGAGATTTGTATTTGATGATGAAGCTCTGGTTTGTTCCTTAAACCCGCTTACTTATACTCTTAATTACAAAATTAAAATCTAAAGACATACAATTTTTTGTTAAGTTATTTATTGCATTTTACAACTGAACTGAAGGAGGTGAAAGTAGGACAAGAGCTTGACGATTCAGGAGAAAACGTGTTTGTTGGTGGCAAAAACCGTTGGAAGTGAGTGATTCCTTAACATATAATATCCATTCATTTTAATTTACTTTTATAAATAATAAATTATTAAGTAACATGATGATAAGTTGATAACAGATACTCTTCATTCATAAACTGGGAGCTCTGGTGGCCAAATTTCCCAATTTTGGTTTACTTTAAAGAATCTCAAACAAAACCTGAAGGACAAGTCCACTTTTTTCCTGTCATTTTTGTGAGTATTTGTATTATATTCATTCAACAATTTTTAACCTTTTTTTATTGATCTAACATCTTGAATACGTTTTTGTTGGTGTTATAACAGAATGGGAAACAGTTATATGACGTCATGGTGGAACGGGCTGGATCTTCAAAGACTAGCAGCCCAAAATAGTAATCACAATAAACATGTGGAAACACAACTTTGTTTATGAATTATGATTATGTTTATGGCAAAATAGGCTATTTATATTTTGTTATATAAGTAAGTATTCATGGCAACTAGGAAAAACATCAAAACACAATTTTCTTTTTTTTTTTTTTTTCTTTTTTTGTATTTTCTAGCAATTAAATATATCAATTGCCTTGAAGCACACAATTGATGAATAAATTTGATTCTATAACTCTACAAATTGTTGTAAATTTATAACGACCTAATTTAATAACACAATTCAATCATAGGGTTAACTTTTGAATCGTCATTTCCTTGAGAGAACTCGCTAATCTTTGGAACACCTTAAGTTTATGACCAACTTTATCCTGCAAAAACAACACAATTACAGTCATTATATTAAATTAACATTTAATTAAATTATAACAGGTTAAGATAATGTAACAAAATATGTAATCTAATAAGCAAATAAGCATACCTCTCTTAGCATTTCAAGTCTTTCTAAAACTGGAAGAAGCTTTGAGCAAAATGAATTTAGGTCTTCTTCAACTTCTGCCTTTGAACCATATGTAAGTGCCTTAACAGTTTCACTAGAATCAGATAAACTGCCAAGAAAAGTCAAACATGGTCAAATCAACAAAATGATCATTATACTAATTTAAAATAATTAATTAAACCTGTTTTGAAAATGAATGAGAAAAATGTTGAGCAAATTTTCTGCAAGAAGAAGCACCAAAATTATTAGCCGGTCCTTATTTCCAGCAACACGACACATTTCCACCATTGCAATGTACATCCTGCATCAAATAAAGTGAAAAGCGTTAAATATAATGTAATTAAAAATATAAAATAAATACAAAATATATATAAAGTGGTACCTTTTTTGAATATTGTCTGATGATGAAACTTGGTCTTCAAGAAGACACATGTTAATAACTTGATCTACTTCTTGTCGTGGTAGTTAATTAATGTCTTGAATCTGGATATTAAAAAAAAAAAATTAAATTAAATGCTGAAAACAGTTAAAAATAATAAAGATTAAGTGACCTTATTAAGCAATAAAGATTTTTCCTCAGCAGCATTTTCAAGAGCAGTGGTCACAGAATTCAAAAGAAAACCAAGTAAGCTTAAAGTAGGTTGCTGCTGTCCAGCTGGCGCACTGTAACTGGTTGAAACCTGGTCAAACATACACAAAACTGTCAAGAAAAGTTATATTATATATACATATACTAGCTACAAAACCCGCCCGATGGGCGGGTATGCTGTAAATTTTAGTATGTAGAAAAATGTCCGTCAAATACTTTATATATATCTATTAAAACTTTATATATTTCTAAATGACATAATAATCGATAGATGTGATGATGATTTTGTACAAAAAAACGGTAAATGAAGAAATGTTACACGGGCATTTTATTAAATGAAGAATCCAGCTTTTTATGCCGTAATCCGTAATATCTGAAGTCTGGTTCCGTTGCACAATCCAGCTTTCTATGCCGTAATCATAGAATGCCGGTTTTATGGAAATTATATTGAGTCGCGTATCACTTCTGAATAAATACGATTGAGTCGCTGATTGATCTTTTAAATATTTATTTGTTTCCTTGTATGTAGGATCTTTTAAATAGTTATTTATTTGTTTCCTTGTATGTAGGAAGCCGTATATGGAGCATATGAATGTAGACCGTAAGCCGTACCAGATTCGTTTGCCGTATATGGAGCGTATGAATGTAGACCGTAAGCTGTACCAGATTCGTTTGTATTAGTGCAAATGACGTGGACCAATCAGGGAATTCCAAGTGGCATTATGGACGAATAGGAATGCTTGGAATTGCCATGGTGTCAAACCCTCTTCAAATTTAGGCCTCATATATAGGGTAGGAATTTTATATTCACATACCTGAATTTTCAAAGATTTTTTTTTAACAAGAAAATAGAGATAAGAGCTCAAGCTAAAACAAAGACGAAATGCACTTAATTCTGACATCTTCTGTTTCTGGGATTCCTTTGTGATTAGACATAGTGTTAATTAATATTTATTAATTAACAAAAATAATTAATTATTATTAATATCCGACTTACTGATTGAGCTGATGAAAGAAATACTGAATCACGTGAAAAAAGAGTGTGCATTAATCCAAAAAGTCCTTGAACAAAACCGTATTTGTTAGGAATATTCTAGATAATATTCATTTAGATTTGATGTGTCAAAACTTGGAAACTACAAGGACCTAAATCGTTGATATGGAATTCAAGATTTGATTTTGGAGATAATGATAAATGTAAAAGATTTAGCATATCTTTATAGAATTCAAAAGATTTAGTAATTATCTTTTCCTTGTATGTCTTAGGTTCTCTATTATATAAAGAGACCTAATGACATAGAATTAGTCGTTCTTGAAACCCACGTTTCATCAAAAACGTGTATGTGTGTGTTCTTTAAGCCCCAAGGTCATAATTATGATCCTGTTAAAAGAGTAAAACCGTTCTACATATTTTATGTAGAATTGGGGCTTTTAGTGATGAAAATAATGAAAAACCTTGTTTAAACAATACAAATATGTTCGTTTAAATTCCGCAAGTTTTATTATTTGTAGTTGTATATTCCAGATCAAGAACTAACTATTCTTGAGCCTAAAGATCGATTTTATAGAGTTGAAATAAACTCATCAGGTGGTATCAGAGCAAGGTGGCTCAAGATCTGGAATGAAACAAGGATTTATTGATGATCATATGAAGAATCAATCATAAAGAATATTATGAAGATATTATGTTAATCTACGTATATGATCACTTTTATGAAGACACAATGGATCAAAGGTCAGTCACGAATAATTTAATCAGTTGTGTTTTTCATAACAAATCTGAATCACTATTCTTATCATCGTGAATGCTAAATAAAAAAATAATAATAATAATAATAAAGCATGATTTGATTCGGATGTTGTTATTCTCGATCAGAACACAAGACAAATTAAAAAAAAAAAGTTAGGTAGTTTCAATATAGCTTAAACTTTGAAGTAGATTTATAGAGCATAAACATCGGAAGCATCAATGAGTTATTTTGCTATAAAAATTCATAAAAATTAAGCATATTTGAGGAACTAAATCACGAATAAAAATAAAAGGTGGCTTTAAAGATGGAGCCCACGTATATTATATGAAAAATAGAAGGGCCATATTTGAAGATGGATTTTAATTGCTTATGGTCTTATCAACAAATCTACGATTTGGGAGGAGATGAAATATTTGTAATTACCACTCCTCCAAAGAAAAAAGGAGGCGAAATTTTTTTTGTTTGGACGCACGAATTGATAGGCAGAAACAAGGGATAAACTGAATTATGAGAGAAACAATTTATTCTGTTGGCCGCAAACATCGTTTCTTCTGATCGTTTATTGTTTCTGCTCGTCACACATGTTACTGATGGTTTCAATCGTTTATGCTCGTCATTCATTGTTACTACTGGTCATTCATCTTTTCTACTGCTGATCATTACTGCTGCTACAACATTCCTACTGATAGGGTATGCATATCACTACTGATCAATGCATGTAAAAGTTAGTACTGATGGTGATAGTAAAGTTAATATTGCCCCTTAACATGTTACTACTACGATTGGAACAACGGAATTAATGTAAACTTCTCGGGTCATTTGAACGGGCTCGACATCTTGAAGAGTTGTGACAAGAATGTAAGCTACTGAAGAACAAAAACTCATGTGGATCATTGTGAGTGAGATCGGGAACGACCAGTTGTACATTGATTTATCGAGGATGAATTTGTTGTAGATGATTACGGTGAAACTTAGGGAGATCCAAATGGCGACATAAGTGTAGGAAAGGATTATGTTTTTTAATACGCCTTCGCTTAATGCTCCTCCTTTTCCCATGATTGATTTCAATTTGATCGACTGAATTGATCATGAATTTTTTATTATTTTTTTGTGTTAAAATTTTTGTGTTTTGTGATCGATGTGGTGTTTGATCGAGTGAAAGAAAGAGTCTGTGTTTGTGTAAGAGAAATGCGGAGAAGCGTTGCGTTTCATTTGGAGGGGTGCAAAACGAAACTGTAATATAATTAATTTTTTTTCTAAAAGTAACATATATTTCAAACAAATTAAATTATCAATTTTACTACAGTTTTAGAATTGTTTTTAAAAGTATGATATAACTTGGATACTTTCTTATAATGCACCACATGTCAAGCGTTTGTACTCCGTGTCCAATCAACCACTTTCCGGGACTTGGAATCCCGGATTCTGCTTTTACTTTGAAATTTTCACGAATGAGGCTATAGATGATTGACACGTGGTGCATTGTAAGAGTATCCGGGTTTTCAAATCTCAGATACAGTTCTAAAACCACAATATTAGAACGGGTAAGTTTGATATATATTACTAGCTTTTAAGAACTAAAGACCTCTTAATAATACAACGAGATAACAAACCAAAATTTCGAGCCCAATTGAATACCTTTCTTTATCGGTATTAGCCACGTGTGGAAGAAAAGGAAAGAAGTGTTCAACTCAATGGTTAAAGTTTATAATATCGAACCAACCCCGGAACATTATTCATGTATAGTGGCATGTACGGGCGGATCGGGCGGTTAAATGAAGCCGAAGAGTTTTGAACCCGTATTCCAGGCCAGGTTGGGCTCCCGGATTTGCAAAGTTTGTTATGATCGTGTAAAGTTCAAGACAATATGGAAATTGGTAAACAGGTTTCCGATGCTTTGTAGAAAATGGACCTGAAAAAATCGGGCTCTATGTTTCGATGTCGAATCTTATGTGGAAGTAGGGGATTTGGATGAAGTTAGAACTTAAAAGGATTAGGAAAGTGTGAAGAAATATGAATCAGTTGAATTTTTAAAGTGTTCTATAGAGGGAATACACTGTTTTGTTAGTTATGACTTATGTGTATGAACTTATAGTTTGAGGACAAATTTTGACAATAATATTTAAGAAAATTACAAAAAAAATTAAAAATAAACACGTGGACGGCAGGATTCGAACCTGCGCGGGCAGAGCCCACATGATTTCTAGTCATGCCCGATAACCACTCCGGCACGTCCACTTGTTGTGAAAGAATCTTCTTGTTTCGTTTATATATACGATTTTTAGATTTTAGATACTATATTAAAATTGGTTTCCCAATGACATAATCAATGACGAATGCATATGTTTCAAACCTTCTAAAAAATTATGTAAAGTTACCGCATTATACGGAGTAATGACAATCTCTATCCTCAACTTTTAATAACTCTTTGAGGTGTTTAATTTAGCTTAGTAAACCGTGGTTAAGCATATATTTTATAAGTATTTTTGGCTTATAAATTATGAGTTTATAAGTTTTTATTAAATTTTTGAATTTATCTTATTATATTTATGTTGGTAAAATGATTAAAAAAAGTGCATATCGTCTTTAATTAGTAACCTAATGGATAGGTAAAATGATCAATTTATTCTTATCAAGCTAAATAAGCCCGTAAATCATCGCGAGCCCTTATTAAGATTATGCCAATTTACGATTTTACCTCATGTTTAATATAGTTATAAATATTTATTGTATTGTTTACTCGAATCGAGGATAATCGAGTTGTGCTTAAAAGTGTAGAGTCTAATCGACAAGAAATTATCGAGACAACTAATACTATTTACTTTGATTATGTTATTATTATTATTGAAATTCCAATAATGATAATCGAGTCTGAGTTGTTTGGAACTTAATTTTGTCGGTTAGTTAACCAGGCTAATGCAACAAGGACCATATACATTCAAACGAAGCAAAAATACCTCATTTGATAAATTAAAAATTACCAATTGAAGTATAATACGTAGTATATAAATGAAACAATAATACATAGTTTTAATGCTTGATTTTGGACCTATAACAATACAATGTGTTTTAAACTACAATAGAAGAAAAAAACAAGTTATTTAGGCCAATAAAAACGAGGCAAAAGACTTTTAACGAATTCTCTATTCTCTATAATATACAATCTCCATACCATATTTACTGTTCATAAATTTTTTTAAAATAACCCTTAAAAAATCTAATAATTACATTATGACCCCTAAAATATATTACTCCTTAAATCTGTTCTTATTCATAATTTAATCATTACATCATATTCGAGTCTTATCATAACACATTCGTGAGTGGAAGATAATTAGCATGACCCTATGCAAGAATGGTACACATAAACCAAGAAATTGTCACAAAAAAAGAGCAACATGATTTGCTTTCTGTGGATTTCACATGAATATAATTAAATAACTACTATACAATATCTACTTACAAATGAACACATAAATGTAAATAGTAGACAAATATTTATTGCCCATAAAATCTCCACATTTTAGTCAAATTTTTACAACTAATTTATCTCATACGATGAATAACCTTGCCATTTGCATCACATCCAAAATCCTTTTAACTTCATTAGGAGGTTTTTTTTAATCGAAATATTTATAAATCACAATAATATATATTCACATAAAAAAGGTAATTCAGCTAGACAAAACATTTCTTTTTACTATAAAATAAAATATTTATTTTCAAAAAGAGAAATATGTGTTAGATATTTATATTGTATAGCTTTGTTTCTTTTATTATAACTTGGACAAAATGTAAATAAAATAAGACCGCAGCAACGCGCGGTATACCATAGTACTTGTTAAAAACAATTTCGAATGAATTAGCGCCCTAAACACCTTAGGCTAATGTGTATGGGTATCACACACCACACCATTTTTTCCTGCCACATCATCAGCCACCTCAGCAACTACACCACCCCCACAGCACATCATCTCTAGAAATTACTCACCACACCACACCAATTTAATTTCCATCTCACCATTTTATTTCCATTTATTTTTTAAAATTAAAACTAACATTTTATTAAATTAAAAACTACTTAAATATTTTATAATACCACATTATCAAAAGTTTATAATAAATCAGATTTTAATTAAAGTTAAATATAAAAATAAAAAAGTTTATGAGAATTTAGTTATATAAAAATCTGTGGATAGCAAGCCCAAAAAAAAAAATTAAGGCCCAAAGACAACCCCTTAATATTTAAAAGCCCAAAATTGTTTTAAAACCTAATTGTGGGGGGCGGTTTCCCCCACTTATAGATTGCTTTCTTAAGTTAAAACTTTATTTTGGTCAAAGTTTCAGTCAAGTTTATGGTGGTACTAACCGGTTCAGTAAACGGTACAAAATGAAAAAATTTAGGTAACAAGAAAAAGCACATAATATGATTCTCAAAATACTTGATAATGAAGAACAATAGCACATAATACTCCACTGTTACATAAAACTAGAAGACATTGTTCAAAAATGCATGCAGAAAAAAGAGATACATGAAAGATAGTTTGATATAGGAAAAGAAAGATCAAAGCCTCTTAAATCAGAAAGCCCATCACACCGAATTTCCATATTTTAGATCAAAAGCTTCTCAATTGCATCCTGCAAAATCAAACACAACATTAGAAACCTTAAAACCAAATTAAACCAATAAACATCACATAATTATAGCATTAATGAAAGATAACAAGAACCTTAAGTTGTTGTATTTGGGATCTCAATTGACTGCCTTCATTACTTGTCACTGAACATGCAATCACAGCTCTAGTCACACCACACGCCCGCCCAAGTGCTTGCTTTGAGGGCACAAAAACATATGGTACGTTCTGCAACAAAATAATATTTAAATTATTCAATAACTTTTATAAAATTGAATAATTATTCGTCTAAATTAAATGTTAAAATACCTTATCTTCTGCAAGTAGAGGAAGATGAAGAATGATTTCAAGTGGCTCAGCATCTGCTGCCATTACTACAAACTCAGATATACCCCTGTTAAGGGTCTTTGTAGCTGTAAACAAACAAATTTAAAAATTAACAACTAGATCTGAAATCCCGATTATTAGATCAGGTTCAAGAATTTGCAAGATTAAAAATCATTAATAATAATTCTGCAAAACTAGGCAAGTAAAATATGTAACTTTCTTTATAGTTTCTTCTGCAACTGAATAAATACATTTAAATTTTTATAAAAATTGCTAAAAATAATACCTAATTGCAACATTAATTAACTATCCCCAGCCCAAATGAACATATTCATATGATTTAATTCATCTATGTAAGAAAAAGACGTTGACCTAACAAATAACAACATTTTACCTACCTACATACATACAAACTACAAATACTAATTTAAATCAAACTAACTTCAACAACAATAGTGAAAATAAAAATAAAACTCGAATAGAACGAACGAAACAACTAGGGTTAGAGATTATACCTTCATTAGCGCCCTTTTTAAGCTGCTTGTAATTAGCAGCCTGTTGTATAAGATCCATAATTGTGATTGTAAGCTGAGCATCAGCCAACGGGTACGCTTTCGGATTCACAGCTTCTCCAGTCTGCAAAAAGAAATCAAAATTAACAAAAACATTACAAATAACTAGCAAATCTGATAAACTGTTACATGAATAACTGCAAGAAAAGCATGAATTTTATAAAGGAAAATGATGGGAGAAGAAGAGTACCATTTTTACGGCGGATTGAAGCGTGTGTGTGTTTTAGTGCGTGAGAAAGAAGCAGGGAGGCTAGGGTTTTACGTTATATGAAAGGGAACAATGTCAAGGGTTTTAAGCTAGGTCCTTGCCTGCTAAGGGCTTTTTCGTCATTTTGTGTCAAGTTGTTGATTATGACCTAACGGCGCCGTTTTATGGATAACAAATGACGACAAGGTTGTTTATTTCTTGTTATTGTTTTGATTAAATAATTTGTGATGCATAAAAATCAACAACTTTATAAAAAAATAATAATGAATATTAATGTAGGCCAATTGGGGTTCAATTTTTTTGGGTGTTTGGAAGTCGGCCCACTAATGAACATGTCTATTATGCCGTATTACAAACACCTAACTATTTCGAACAAACCTTAACTAGAAAATATATTTACTAGAACCATAATCTTTTCGACAACAAAAAATCCTAATATTTTTCTTCACCTTGGAATGCTCCCAACAGTAGCTTCTGTTTCAAACTAACAACCCCTCAATTTAACGACACCGTCGGCAACAGAGCCTTCGGCTGTCACTGTCAGCTCCTGCCTTCAGTTTGACATTGGATAAACTAACAGGAGAAAGGTCATTGTGTGTGAGTATTAGTATTTTGTTTGCATGTATTTTATATATAAAAGATCAAATAAATGGTGATTGTTAGCATTTATGTGTCATTTAAGGTGTCTACGGTATGTAGAACTAAGGTAACAAAAGTTAAAATATCAGTTGATTGTTACGACTGAAAATGATTTAAGCAAGTAAGAGGAAAATTAAAGATCCAACTGGGATATTGATCCTCATCCTTTTAAGTTAAACCGAACAGGTAAGCATACACGAACACATAAACAGACGTATCTACATGTTTTTTTTCATATATAGTATTCATTACCATTTCATTTCAAAATATCGTTTTTT
The DNA here is from genome assembly GCA_963853835.1 of Calendula officinalis. Lineage (NCBI taxonomy): Eukaryota > Viridiplantae > Streptophyta > Magnoliopsida > Asterales > Asteraceae > Calendula > Calendula officinalis. The sequence continues at coordinate 72,163,603 of OY970829.1, read as the reverse complement.
ACATGGATAAAGAAGGCAAACGGGCAACAAGCTGCGCCGCTATGCCTATTTGAATTGCAAAACTAATTCTTTTAAAAACAACATTTGTGGATCATGGTGTCATAACATTACTATGCATAACACATTGGACTCTGTTAAGAAGCTCAGGAAACTGAAAGTATCATAACATTACTATGCATCTACATGTTTGTATAAATATGGTTTGTTTACAAATTACAACCGTACTTCTGCACACGCTCATTTGCCATGTCAATCAAGGGTCAAGTGATAGCCTAAAATCACTTTAAATACAATAAAGAACATAATATTATGGGATAATTTCATATATATCCTTCCAAACTTGCAAATATATCATTTATCCTAATTTAATAATATTTAAAACTTTTAAAATTTAAAAAACACATATCCTAATCTAAACTAATTATAAAATACCCTATATACCCTTAACCCTTCATTAATGATTGGACGGCCATCATAAAACTCCTTCAATGTTCTGTGATTTCATAACCTCATTTACGCATTAGAATTGTAGATGATATTTGCATTTGATTTTCTTCATGTGTGTGGTTGGGGGTAAGCATGAAAATGCTTTTAAAGTCTCTTTTTCTTGCTAATTAACCTACTGTCTAGAGTGTGGAGAAAGTAGAAGTAATTACTATTTCCAACATCCACCGAAAGTTATTATTAACTGGTTTATTTGCAAAACTGATTTAAGTTTGTATTTGTGTTCTTGATACAACCAATAATTTCGTTATATGATTGCTTTATTTAACTATTAATTTAGTTCCCAAGTAAGATTTATGATCGTTGTTTCCTGGTTTCATGCTTGCCCCCAAGCAACCACACACGAGAAGAAAGTCAAATGCAAATTTCATATTTGCATCCACAAATCTAACGCGTAAGGGTATGAAATCGCAAAAGACGGTAAAGGAATTTTAGGATGGGCAGGGTTAAAGGGTATTTAGGGTATTTATAATTAGTTTAGATTACGATATGTGTTTTTTAAATTTTAAAAGTTTTAAATATTATTAAATTAGGATAAAGGATATATTTGAGAGTTTTAAGATTTTAAAAGAATATATACGTAATAACGAAATTTATAAGGATATATATGTAATATTAGAAGTTTGCAAGGATATATATGAAATTATCCCTAATATCATTGGCCTTACAAAATAACGCACTTGAAAGTAGACTTTTTTTTTTCTTTTTTTTTTTTTTGAACGGCTGAAAGTAGACTAACATAATGCTTTTATCGAATATTAACCAGTGTTAAATCACATACAAAATCAACCATATACTATAACATAGTTTTCGCAGTAAAAAGTTAAAGAACAAGTTCTGCTAGAAACTAGCAGAATTTTGTGTATAACTTCAATGCAAAATACAACTTCCTACAAAACTCTATGATCTGGTCCCACATCCCCTTTTCGGCACAATCTCAGAGCTCCAACACAAAAATTAAAATCAACCAAAGATCTGCAAGAAAAATCAACATCTAAACTTTCTGCAGACACAAATCTTGAAATTTATACCAATTCCATGTTATAGGATTTATTAAACAATTTGTGTTTGTACACTTAAATCTCGACAAACATTATGCGTCAACTTAACCAATATTGTCATAAAAATTAACAAGAATAACTCAAATTTTAATGAAAATTAAAGGAAATTAAACCTTGGATACAGACAGCATCAAACAAGAGCTTCAAACTGCTTCAACCTGTCACAGTTTGGTGTTTCTTGCTTATAATATCCCCATTGATTTCTCTGTATTTCAAGCCGACAATTGTGAGAAAGAATTGACACATAATCATGTTCAATTCTTCCCTCAACTCGTTCCCTATCTTCACTATTCAAAGGGAAATCCTGCTCAAACTTACGTGGCGATTTCACATAAAAATTAACCCCATTTTGTGTAGTTAAAACATGCTCATAACCATAGCTTCTAGAAAGTGAATAAATCGGCTCATTTGATGGCAAAAAGTTCAACAAAATGATCAAAATCACCGGTAGTAACTGAATCAAAGTCCTCATACCACCTGACCCGTTTCCACCCTGCACGTGCACCCCTGTACCAACACCTGGCCCGAAACTGAACCCGGTAAACTGAGTGGTGGCCCGCGGGTTCATTCCACCAAAAAAGAAGTTTCTGAAAATCTCTTCAGCATCGACATCACCTTCATAGTAAAACCCGTTTGACCCGCGCCTAGCAGCCCGTCTCTCGTAAACGGGCTCATCTGACCCGATGACATCATACTGTTTTCGATTCTCTTCATCACTCAAACACTGAAACGCTTTTGATACCTTCTTAAATGCTTCTTCGGATCCTGGAGCTTTGTTCTTGTCAGGATGAACTTTTAGAGACAGTTTTCTGTAAGCTTTCCTGATATCCTCAACACTGCAAGCTTTTTCCAACCCTAATATTTCGTAATAATCCTTTTTCCTCTTGATCTCACTCACAATCGTGATCTGTTCATCTGTGTAAGTTCCTGAACCTGATGAAGATCCGGTTGTCGGAACCCTACGCCGTACGCCGGAACCATCACCATCAGCGGAGCCGTTCTCCGGCGGCTTTGATGGCGATGAGCCTGAAGGCGATTCATTGGTGGTATTATCGGTATCTAGATTCGATAATAGATCGTCAACGGGGAGCGATGGATCTAATCGTTGAGCTTTCGAAATGAATTTTAGGGCACGAGCTCGATCGCCTAACCCTAATGCCTCTTTTCCGATTTTCAAACATCTTAAAGCATCGTCTTTGTTTCCATCCATCTCAAACTGAAGCAATAAATCAACCGAATTCCTATCGAATACTAATAACACAGTATATGAGCGAAATTGAAGTCCAAATATGTAAGAGGTTATCTTACCAGGAATCAATCAAGGAAACCCCAAATTTTGACGAAACGGCAATCTGGAATAGAATTCGGTTTATCTATGGCAAATTGATTGGGTTTTAGCAATCAATTGAATGGATACAAGATTTGTGAGGATAATATGAGAAAATTATACGAAACTGGAAAAAAATGGAGAGGAATTTATCAATCCTCTGGAACCCACCCAGTGGAAAAAAGGTGCGAAGACCGGTTGATTGCATATATATACACCGTACACGGAACAATATAAATTACTCCATGTTTAGCATAAGGGGACATCGGGAATTGATTTGTTAAATGCATGTTTTAACATATTTAAGGTAAATTTAATTCATATGATATTTATATGGGTTTTGATAATGACAGCCCTTAGGGCTGTCTTTAAGTGTATTAAAAATGGTACAAATGAGTAATTCCGAAAATTCAGGAGTTGGTTATAGATGGATGTACAACTTTTTTATGCATATCTTATGACAGTCCTAAGGGCTGTCATTATCAAAACCCTATTTATACCCCTATGATTTTTTAACTCTTTTTTAACCCTAATTTGACAGCCCTAGTTGTTTTACCACTAGAATCCATAAATGGGTGATCAAATCATTGGTCACCGACTCACCGCTACCATACCAGCTACATTAGATTTCTCTATATTGATCAAACATACAACAAACAGTTATCAAACTTACGCATTTGTGATCAAACAAGTTTGAAACTATATGTTGCATCAAACTTTTTAAAATCAAGCGACCTCCAAAGGTCGTTGGGCTACCGAATGGGTCTTAGGGACACGTCGCATATCATCCATGTAAGGGGGGACGCGTCGCGGCGGAGGGGACGGCCGGCGACGATCGTTGGGCAACTGACTGTTACGGATAGTCTTATGTACTTAATTAATGGATTCTAGTGGTATAACGACTGAGGCTGTCAAATTGTGCCGTCGTTTCGTGTTTTTGGGTAACACGGCATGACACGAATTCGATTTTCTCAACACGAAAATAACACAACACGAAGTCGTGTTTTATTTTGTTAACACGAACACGGCCCAATTAGAAAACGATAAACACGAACACGACAACACGAGATAAATTATAAAAATATCAAATTTCTTACATAGTACATGTTAAAAACCGACAAATACGACAAAAATATTACATAAATTTCTAAATGTTCCCAGAACCATAACTATCGTGTTGTGTTCGTGTTAATCTATGAACACGAACACGACACAACATGACATCGTGTTTGTTTTATACGACACGAACACGACTTCAAATTTCGATTTCGTCCCAATTTCGTTTCGTTGCGTGTATTATTGTCGTGTCGTGTCAGATTTTGACGGCCCTAGTAACGAATTCGAAATAATATTTTATATGTCACGAGTTCGGTCTCTTTCCTAAATAAACATCTACCATATCGCCACACACCACAAGCAAAACTCAACCATCCCAAGAGAGACAATTATAAACGAGAATGTTTTTTAAAGAGAAAAAGTATTGTTATGTACTTATACGAGTTATATGATATGGTACTCTATGGTTTCTATTAAAGTTCTATTAAGGGTGTCTTTGAGGAGGTGTAACAGGTGCAGTAGTACAGGGACCACATTTTGATGGGGCCCAATTTTTTATATACATCTTATATGTATAATGTTATAGTTTTAAGCAAACTTAATAAGTTAATTATGTTATGGAAGAACCCAGAAAAAAAAAAGTAATTATTGGAGTAGCCCGCCCAGTAGAGGCTTTCTTAGCGAAAAATTTATATTCATGGATGGATTAAAGCGTTCATCCTGGATTCTCTTCCTAAAAAAAATGTCTATAAATTGAAAGAAATAAAAATATATAACAGAAGCCAGAAATCATACCGCATAGATGAAATGGAACAATAAATAAAGAAAACCTGAACGGATAAACAATAATTAAAGCCTTTATGAAGAAAAAAAAACTAGAAAGTCCAATTATATATATATATATATATATATATATATATATATATATATATATATATATATATATATATATATATATATATATATATATATATATATATATATATATATATATATATATATATATATATATATATATATATATATGTGTGTGGGGTCCGGATCCGGTGCGGGCTGCGAGGACTCCAAAAAAAAGTCTAAAAATGATCCAACACAAACTTTTTTCAAAAAATTTCTTTTTTAAACATTAAAATCGCAGCATATAAGATCCAAAAAAAATAATAAATGATCCCAAAAAAAAATATGGACCATAATAATGATCCACAAAAAAATATGGATCATTGTTATGATCCGCAAAAAAAAAAGTGGATCAGAATTTTTTTTTCAAAATTTTTTTTTGGTCAAATGTAGTAATAATCATGAGGAGTTATATACTTCCTCCGTATCAAAATAAGTGACACAAATTGGCTTACACGTTTTTTGAGGCAAAAGATTAAAGTAGATGTTAAAATATATTAAAGTACATAGATAGTGGAGAATGGGTCCCACTTTCCTTGAATAAAGTGATATTAATGAGTTTTAAAAGTAAAAGTAAGGGTATAAGGGTAATTTCACTTTATTAAAGTGGATAGTTAGTGGGTATGGGTCCCACTATTTTTACCAAATAAGGAAAGTTTTCAAAGTGTGTCACTTATTTTGATACACTCCAAAATGAAAAGTGTGTCACTTATTTTGATACGGAGGAAGTATATATTTTTCGGAATTTTTTGGAATGTTTTTAAGGTGTCCTCGCGAGTACTCGCCGTTTTTTGAGTCCTCACAGGATCCCACTTATATATATATATATATATATATATATTGTAACGACCCGAATTTTGTAAATAAATAAATTGTACAAAAATATGTTAAATAAGGATAATTCGTTTAAAGAACGTAGGAATTGGTTTCGTGTCGTTTGGACACCGTATGAGAAAGTTATGAGCGAAACCGGGTCGAACCAAAGATGAAAAAGTGCAGCCCTGCTGCCTAAGGGACTTCGCGTCGCGAAGTTGAGATCGCGATCGGGAACATTGGCCAGAGAGTTTGGCCTTTCGTCGCGAATAGTTCCCGCCAGCATAACGATCGCGAAGTATTGGAGAGACGCAAAGTTCGCGTCGCGAACTTTGTTCGCGTCGTGATCTCCTATCTGGCAGCATTAAAGACGGGTTGAAGCTCATTTAATGCATTTTATAAACCCTAGTTTTCTTCTCTCGAGTTCATAGGCGATTTTGGGTGCAAACCATCATTTGGAGCTGATTTCTTCATCAAATCTTGGAGATTCTTGTTCCTAGTTGAAGATCTAAGGTAAATCTTCATCTCTCTTGTGTTATAAGTCTTAGATTCAAGTAGGGAAGCTTGAATCATAAACCCTAGTTATGGATTTGTTCATGAATGGTTAAATGGAAGTGAAATAACTTAGATCTATGGTATTTTGCCAAGGAAAATGTGGTCATGTTTTGGATACACGAAAATGTGGTGATTTATGAACTTAGGGTTTGGTGATTTTGGGGAAAATGGTGCTAGTAGTTAGCTAGCCATGGACTATGTAGTTAGTATTGATAAATGATGCAAACCATTGTATTGGTTTTGATAATAGGTTACCGATTGGTGGATTTGAGGCATTCAAATCTTGAGAAGTGATATTGGTGTTCAAGGAACACAACATTGGATAAGCTTGGCTAAGGTGAGTACATGTGACTTTTAAACTGGGTACATAGCTAGTAAATGTTTTTATGATCTAATGATTTGTCGAGTCTTTAAGTAATTTAGTCATTTATGTGATTTATGATGAATTGCTTGTTAGATAACGAAATGATTGATTTATTGAGAAATGATGGAGCTATAAGCTCATAACGATAAAAGATAAGTAATGATGATGATGATGATGATGATGATGTCCCTAGGGCCGTAGTAGATTGGAGGCATTCCGGTTACTACGGTACCTTAAGGTTAGTGGTAGATTGGAGGCATTCCGATTACCCAATACCTATGAGTCCCGGTAGATTGGAGGCATTCCGATTACCGTGGAAATGATGGTCTTGATAGATTGGAGGCATTCCGATTATCTTGACATTGGCCAATGATGAAAGTGATAAAGTGACCCAAAACAAACTTAGTAATATTATTTTAAGATTTAATGATATTATTTGACTATTTGTTTATCGGGTCTAAAACCCATGTATCTCACGAGGCAATTTTGTCTCACGTACTATGTTTGTGTTTTTGCTATGTACTCAGGTTCGGGATCGAAGATCTAGGAGGCCCGTTTAGAAGAGGCCTTGTTGAGATTAGCTCGGTGTTGATGATTAGAGTCCTTATCCTATGGTTAAGATATAATTTGTAACACCGTTTTTGTAACTCTGATAATCTCGAACAAGAAACCTTTTCGTTTTTGTAAAACTGGTATTTGATGTTGATACAATATTATGTATTTTTGAATTAAATGGTATTTAAATGTTGTTTTGAAAATTGAGGTGTTACAACTTGGTATCAGAGCTATAGTTTAAGTGAACTAGGTTGAGTTGACCATCCTAGACTTAAACTGAGCTAGTAGGACCGTAGGTTCCATAGGATACTTGTGAAATGGCTATTGAGACCTTAAGTGTAGGTTCAATAGGGTTGACCTTGGAGGATTAGGTCATGTTTGGTTTTGGGACGGTCAATATTACCGTTACTTTGATAAATTGACTTCTAAATGATTAATGTCTTATTATAGCAAAATGGTGAGAACTAGAAGTACAAGAGGCCCACTTGATCAAGGGCAAGATTCGAACAACATTGTCGAACCGGTGTTTGGTCCTCCACCTCGGGAAGGGGAGGAAAATTCGGGTGTTGAAAGGAATACTCACACCCCGGTCACCGTAGAACACCTCCAAACTATGTTCAATCAAATGAGGGACATAGTGAACGAGGATGTGAACCGACTTCTCAATGAGCATAGGGCACGTGAAAGGCGGGAGGAATCTCCACCCCGCACAAAGAGCAAGTCAAGTAGTGTTGCTCAAACTGAGAAATCATCAACGGAAGAAGATGAAAGTGAGCCCGAGCCAAGGGAAAGGAAGGGGTGCACGTATAAGAACTTTATGGCCTTTAAGCCCGATAACTACTACGGGTCGGGTTGCAAGCTTTCAAGTTAGAACTCCCACCCGAACTTCAAGGTGTTCACGATACGTTTCATGTAAGTTATTTGAAGAAGTTCGTGGGTGAAGTTGAAAATATAATTCCGTTGCAAGAATTGCGGGTTGATGCCCCGAACCGGTTGATAGAAGAACCCGAAGCCATATTAGAGACAAAGACCAAGAAACTTAGAAATAAAGAGATTGAGTTGGTGTTGGTCAAGTGGAAGCATTCCCTTGGACCAAACTTGACTTGGGAAGTCAAGGATGAGATTCGGAAAAGATACCCGAACTTTGTGAACTATGATGAGATTCCGAGGACGGAATCTCCTTAAGTGGTAGATAGTTGTAACGACCCGAATTTTGTAAATAAATAAATTGTACAAAAATATGTTAAATAAGGATAATTCGTTTAAAGAACGTAGGAATTGGTTTCGTGTCGTTTGGACACCGTATGAGAAAGTTATGAGCGAAACCGGGTCGAACCAAAGATGAAAAAGTGCAGCCCTGCTGCCTAAGGGACTTCGCGTCGCGAAGTTGAGATCGCGATCGGGAACATTGGCCAGAGAGTTTGGCCTTTCGTCGCGAATAGTTCCCGCCAGCATAACGATCGCGAAGTATTGGAGAGACGCAAAGTTCGCGTCGCGAACTTTGTTCGCGTCGTGATCTCCTATCTGGCAGCATTAAAGACGGGTTGAAGCTCATTTAATGCATTTTATAAACCCTAGTTTTCTTCTCTCGAGTTCATAGGCGATTTTGGGTGCAAACCATCATTTGGAGCTGATTTCTTCATCAAATCTTGGAGATTCTTGTTCCTAGTTGAAGATCTAAGGTAAATCTTCATCTCTCTTGTGTTATAAGTCTTAGATTCAAGTAGGGAAGCTTGAATCATAAACCCTAGTTATGGATTTGTTCATGAATGGTTAAATGGAAGTGAAATAACTTAGATCTATGGTATTTTGCCAAGGAAAATGTGGTCATGTTTTGGATACACGAAAATGTGGTGATTTATGAACTTAGGGTTTGGTGATTTTGGGGAAAATGGTGCTAGTAGTTAGCTAGCCATGGACTATGTAGTTAGTATTGATAAATGATGCAAACCATTGTATTGGTTTTGATAATAGGTTACCGATTGGTGGATTTGAGGCATTCAAATCTTGAGAAGTGATATTGGTGTTCAAGGAACACAACATTGGATAAGCTTGGCTAAGGTGAGTACATGTGACTTTTAAACTGGGTACATAGCTAGTAAATGTTTTTATGATCTAATGATTTGTCGAGTCTTTAAGTAATTTAGTCATTTATGTGATTTATGATGAATTGCTTGTTAGATAACGAAATGATTGATTTATTGAGAAATGATGGAGCTATAAGCTCATAACGATAAAAGATAAGTAATGATGATGATGATGATGATGATGATGTCCCTAGGGCCGTAGTAGATTGGAGGCATTCCGGTTACTACGGTACCTTAAGGTTAGTGGTAGATTGGAGGCATTCCGATTACCCAATACCTATGAGTCCCGGTAGATTGGAGGCATTCCGATTACCGTGGAAATGATGGTCTTGATAGATTGGAGGCATTCCGATTATCTTGACATTGGCCAATGATGAAAGTGATAAAGTGACCCAAAACAAACTTAGTAATATTATTTTAAGATTTAATGATATTATTTGACTATTTGTTTATCGGGTCTAAAACCCATGTATCTCACGAGGCAATTTTGTCTCACGTACTATGTTTGTGTTTTTGCTATGTACTCAGGTTCGGGATCGAAGATCTAGGAGGCCCGTTTAGAAGAGGCCTTGTTGAGATTAGCTCGGTGTTGATGATTAGAGTCCTTATCCTATGGTTAAGATATAATTTGTAACACCGTTTTTGTAACTCTGATAATCTCGAACAAGAAACCTTTTCGTTTTTGTAAAACTGGTATTTGATGTTGATACAATATTATGTATTTTTGAATTAAATGGTATTTAAATGTTGTTTTGAAAATTGAGGTGTTACAACTTGGTATCAGAGCTATAGTTTAAGTGAACTAGGTTGAGTTGACCATCCTAGACTTAAACTGAGCTAGTAGGACCGTAGGTTCCATAGGATACTTGTGAAATGGCTATTGAGACCTTAAGTGTAGGTTCAATAGGGTTGACCTTGGAGGATTAGGTCATGTTTGGTTTTGGGACGGTCAATATTACCGTTACTTTGATAAATTGACTTCTAAATGATTAATGTCTTATTATAGCAAAATGGTGAGAACTAGAAGTACAAGAGGCCCACTTGATCAAGGGCAAGATTCGAACAACATTGTCGAACCGGTGTTTGGTCCTCCACCTCGGGAAGGGGAGGAAAATTCGGGTGTTGAAAGGAATACTCACACCCCGGTCACCGTAGAACACCTCCAAACTATGTTCAATCAAATGAGGGACATAGTGAACGAGGATGTGAACCGACTTCTCAATGAGCATAGGGCACGTGAAAGGCGGGAGGAATCTCCACCCCGCACAAAGAGCAAGTCAAGTAGTGTTGCTCAAACTGAGAAATCATCAACGGAAGAAGATGAAAGTGAGCCCGAGCCAAGGGAAAGGAAGGGGTGCACGTATAAGAACTTTATGGCCTTTAAGCCCGATAACTACTACGGGTCGGGTTGCAAGCTTTCAAGTTAGAACTCCCACCCGAACTTCAAGGTGTTCACGATACGTTTCATGTAAGTTATTTGAAGAAGTTCGTGGGTGAAGTTGAAAATATAATTCCGTTGCAAGAATTGCGGGTTGATGCCCCGAACCGGTTGATAGAAGAACCCGAAGCCATATTAGAGACAAAGACCAAGAAACTTAGAAATAAAGAGATTGAGTTGGTGTTGGTCAAGTGGAAGCATTCCCTTGGACCAAACTTGACTTGGGAAGTCAAGGATGAGATTCGGAAAAGATACCCGAACTTTGTGAACTATGATGAGATTCCGAGGACGGAATCTCCTTAAGTGGTAGATAGTTGTAACGACCCGAATTTTGTAAATAAATAAATTGTACAAAAATATGTTAAATAAGGATAATTCGTTTAAAGAACGTAGGAATTGGTTTCGTGTCGTTTGGACACCGTATGAGAAAGTTATGAGCGAAACCGGGTCGAACCAAAGATGAAAAAGTGCAGCCCTGCTGCCTAAGGGACTTCGCGTCGCGAAGTTGAGATCGCGATCGGGAACATTGGCCAGAGAGTTTGGCCTTTCGTCGCGAATAGTTCCCGCCAGCATAACGATCGCGAAGTATTGGAGAGACGCAAAGTTCGCGTCGCGAACTTTGTTCGCGTCGTGATCTCCTATCTGGCAGCATTAAAGACGGGTTGAAGCTCATTTAATGCATTTTATAAACCCTAGTTTTCTTCTCTCGAGTTCATAGGCGATTTTGGGTGCAAACCATCATTTGGAGCTGATTTCTTCATCAAATCTTGGAGATTCTTGTTCCTAGTTGAAGATCTAAGGTAAATCTTCATCTCTCTTGTGTTATAAGTCTTAGATTCAAGTAGGGAAGCTTGAATCATAAACCCTAGTTATGGATTTGTTCATGAATGGTTAAATGGAAGTGAAATAACTTAGATCTATGGTATTTTGCCAAGGAAAATGTGGTCATGTTTTGGATACACGAAAATGTGGTGATTTATGAACTTAGGGTTTGGTGATTTTGGGGAAAATGGTGCTAGTAGTTAGCTAGCCATGGACTATGTAGTTAGTATTGATAAATGATGCAAACCATTGTATTGGTTTTGATAATAGGTTACCGATTGGTGGATTTGAGGCATTCAAATCTTGAGAAGTGATATTGGTGTTCAAGGAACACAACATTGGATAAGCTTGGCTAAGGTGAGTACATGTGACTTTTAAACTGGGTACATAGCTAGTAAATGTTTTTATGATCTAATGATTTGTCGAGTCTTTAAGTAATTTAGTCATTTATGTGATTTATGATGAATTGCTTGTTAGATAACGAAATGATTGATTTATTGAGAAATGATGGAGCTATAAGCTCATAACGATAAAAGATAAGTAATGATGATGATGATGATGATGATGATGTCCCTAGGGCCGTAGTAGATTGGAGGCATTCCGGTTACTACGGTACCTTAAGGTTAGTGGTAGATTGGAGGCATTCCGATTACCCAATACCTATGAGTCCCGGTAGATTGGAGGCATTCCGATTACCGTGGAAATGATGGTCTTGATAGATTGGAGGCATTCCGATTATCTTGACATTGGCCAATGATGAAAGTGATAAAGTGACCCAAAACAAACTTAGTAATATTATTTTAAGATTTAATGATATTATTTGACTATTTGTTTATCGGGTCTAAAACCCATGTATCTCACGAGGCAATTTTGTCTCACGTACTATGTTTGTGTTTTTGCTATGTACTCAGGTTCGGGATCGAAGATCTAGGAGGCCCGTTTAGAAGAGGCCTTGTTGAGATTAGCTCGGTGTTGATGATTAGAGTCCTTATCCTATGGTTAAGATATAATTTGTAACACCGTTTTTGTAACTCTGATAATCTCGAACAAGAAACCTTTTCGTTTTTGTAAAACTGGTATTTGATGTTGATACAATATTATGTATTTTTGAATTAAATGGTATTTAAATGTTGTTTTGAAAATTGAGGTGTTACAACTTGGTATCAGAGCTATAGTTTAAGTGAACTAGGTTGAGTTGACCATCCTAGACTTAAACTGAGCTAGTAGGACCGTAGGTTCCATAGGATACTTGTGAAATGGCTATTGAGACCTTAAGTGTAGGTTCAATAGGGTTGACCTTGGAGGATTAGGTCATGTTTGGTTTTGGGACGGTCAATATTACCGTTACTTTGATAAATTGACTTCTAAATGATTAATGTCTTATTATAGCAAAATGGTGAGAACTAGAAGTACAAGAGGCCCACTTGATCAAGGGCAAGATTCGAACAACATTGTCGAACCGGTGTTTGGTCCTCCACCTCGGGAAGGGGAGGAAAATTCGGGTGTTGAAAGGAATACTCACACCCCGGTCACCGTAGAACACCTCCAAACTATGTTCAATCAAATGAGGGACATAGTGAACGAGGATGTGAACCGACTTCTCAATGAGCATAGGGCACGTGAAAGGCGGGAGGAATCTCCACCCCGCACAAAGAGCAAGTCAAGTAGTGTTGCTCAAACTGAGAAATCATCAACGGAAGAAGATGAAAGTGAGCCCGAGCCAAGGGAAAGGAAGGGGTGCACGTATAAGAACTTTATGGCCTTTAAGCCCGATAACTACTACGGGTCGGGTTGCAAGCTTTCAAGTTAGAACTCCCACCCGAACTTCAAGGTGTTCACGATACGTTTCATGTAAGTTATTTGAAGAAGTTCGTGGGTGAAGTTGAAAATATAATTCCGTTGCAAGAATTGCGGGTTGATGCCCCGAACCGGTTGATAGAAGAACCCGAAGCCATATTAGAGACAAAGACCAAGAAACTTAGAAATAAAGAGATTGAGTTGGTGTTGGTCAAGTGGAAGCATTCCCTTGGACCAAACTTGACTTGGGAAGTCAAGGATGAGATTCGGAAAAGATACCCGAACTTTGTGAACTATGATGAGATTCCGAGGACGGAATCTCCTTAAGTGGTAGATAGTTGTAACGACCCGAATTTTGTAAATAAATAAATTGTACAAAAATATGTTAAATAAGGATAATTCGTTTAAAGAACGTAGGAATTGGTTTCGTGTCGTTTGGACACCGTATGAGAAAGTTATGAGCGAAACCGGGTCGAACCAAAGATGAAAAAGTGCAGCCCTGCTGCCTAAGGGACTTCGCGTCGCGAAGTTGAGATCGCGATCGGGAACATTGGCCAGAGAGTTTGGCCTTTCGTCGCGAATAGTTCCCGCCAGCATAACGATCGCGAAGTATTGGAGAGACGCAAAGTTCGCGTCGCGAACTTTGTTCGCGTCGTGATCTCCTATCTGGCAGCATTAAAGACGGGTTGAAGCTCATTTAATGCATTTTATAAACCCTAGTTTTCTTCTCTCGAGTTCATAGGCGATTTTGGGTGCAAACCATCATTTGGAGCTGATTTCTTCATCAAATCTTGGAGATTCTTGTTCCTAGTTGAAGATCTAAGGTAAATCTTCATCTCTCTTGTGTTATAAGTCTTAGATTCAAGTAGGGAAGCTTGAATCATAAACCCTAGTTATGGATTTGTTCATGAATGGTTAAATGGAAGTGAAATAACTTAGATCTATGGTATTTTGCCAAGGAAAATGTGGTCATGTTTTGGATACACGAAAATGTGGTGATTTATGAACTTAGGGTTTGGTGATTTTGGGGAAAATGGTGCTAGTAGTTAGCTAGCCATGGACTATGTAGTTAGTATTGATAAATGATGCAAACCATTGTATTGGTTTTGATAATAGGTTACCGATTGGTGGATTTGAGGCATTCAAATCTTGAGAAGTGATATTGGTGTTCAAGGAACACAACATTGGATAAGCTTGGCTAAGGTGAGTACATGTGACTTTTAAACTGGGTACATAGCTAGTAAATGTTTTTATGATCTAATGATTTGTCGAGTCTTTAAGTAATTTAGTCATTTATGTGATTTATGATGAATTGCTTGTTAGATAACGAAATGATTGATTTATTGAGAAATGATGGAGCTATAAGCTCATAACGATAAAAGATAAGTAATGATGATGATGATGATGATGATGATGTCCCTAGGGCCGTAGTAGATTGGAGGCATTCCGGTTACTACGGTACCTTAAGGTTAGTGGTAGATTGGAGGCATTCCGATTACCCAATACCTATGAGTCCCGGTAGATTGGAGGCATTCCGATTACCGTGGAAATGATGGTCTTGATAGATTGGAGGCATTCCGATTATCTTGACATTGGCCAATGATGAAAGTGATAAAGTGACCCAAAACAAACTTAGTAATATTATTTTAAGATTTAATGATATTATTTGACTATTTGTTTATCGGGTCTAAAACCCATGTATCTCACGAGGCAATTTTGTCTCACGTACTATGTTTGTGTTTTTGCTATGTACTCAGGTTCGGGATCGAAGATCTAGGAGGCCCGTTTAGAAGAGGCCTTGTTGAGATTAGCTCGGTGTTGATGATTAGAGTCCTTATCCTATGGTTAAGATATAATTTGTAACACCGTTTTTGTAACTCTGATAATCTCGAACAAGAAACCTTTTCGTTTTTGTAAAACTGGTATTTGATGTTGATACAATATTATGTATTTTTGAATTAAATGGTATTTAAATGTTGTTTTGAAAATTGAGGTGTTACAACTTGGTATCAGAGCTATAGTTTAAGTGAACTAGGTTGAGTTGACCATCCTAGACTTAAACTGAGCTAGTAGGACCGTAGGTTCCATAGGATACTTGTGAAATGGCTATTGAGACCTTAAGTGTAGGTTCAATAGGGTTGACCTTGGAGGATTAGGTCATGTTTGGTTTTGGGACGGTCAATATTACCGTTACTTTGATAAATTGACTTCTAAATGATTAATGTCTTATTATAGCAAAATGGTGAGAACTAGAAGTACAAGAGGCCCACTTGATCAAGGGCAAGATTCGAACAACATTGTCGAACCGGTGTTTGGTCCTCCACCTCGGGAAGGGGAGGAAAATTCGGGTGTTGAAAGGAATACTCACACCCCGGTCACCGTAGAACACCTCCAAACTATGTTCAATCAAATGAGGGACATAGTGAACGAGGATGTGAACCGACTTCTCAATGAGCATAGGGCACGTGAAAGGCGGGAGGAATCTCCACCCCGCACAAAGAGCAAGTCAAGTAGTGTTGCTCAAACTGAGAAATCATCAACGGAAGAAGATGAAAGTGAGCCCGAGCCAAGGGAAAGGAAGGGGTGCACGTATAAGAACTTTATGGCCTTTAAGCCCGATAACTACTACGGGTCGGGTTGCAAGCTTTCAAGTTAGAACTCCCACCCGAACTTCAAGGTGTTCACGATACGTTTCATGTAAGTTATTTGAAGAAGTTCGTGGGTGAAGTTGAAAATATAATTCCGTTGCAAGAATTGCGGGTTGATGCCCCGAACCGGTTGATAGAAGAACCCGAAGCCATATTAGAGACAAAGACCAAGAAACTTAGAAATAAAGAGATTGAGTTGGTGTTGGTCAAGTGGAAGCATTCCCTTGGACCAAACTTGACTTGGGAAGTCAAGGATGAGATTCGGAAAAGATACCCGAACTTTGTGAACTATGATGAGATTCCGAGGACGGAATCTCCTTAAGTGGTAGATAGTTGTAACGACCCGAATTTTGTAAATAAATAAATTGTACAAAAATATGTTAAATAAGGATAATTCGTTTAAAGAACGTAGGAATTGGTTTCGTGTCGTTTGGACACCGTATGAGAAAGTTATGAGCGAAACCGGGTCGAACCAAAGATGAAAAAGTGCAGCCCTGCTGCCTAAGGGACTTCGCGTCGCGAAGTTGAGATCGCGATCGGGAACATTGGCCAGAGAGTTTGGCCTTTCGTCGCGAATAGTTCCCGCCAGCATAACGATCGCGAAGTATTGGAGAGACGCAAAGTTCGCGTCGCGAACTTTGTTCGCGTCGTGATCTCCTATCTGGCAGCATTAAAGACGGGTTGAAGCTCATTTAATGCATTTTATAAACCCTAGTTTTCTTCTCTCGAGTTCATAGGCGATTTTGGGTGCAAACCATCATTTGGAGCTGATTTCTTCATCAAATCTTGGAGATTCTTGTTCCTAGTTGAAGATCTAAGGTAAATCTTCATCTCTCTTGTGTTATAAGTCTTAGATTCAAGTAGGGAAGCTTGAATCATAAACCCTAGTTATGGATTTGTTCATGAATGGTTAAATGGAAGTGAAATAACTTAGATCTATGGTATTTTGCCAAGGAAAATGTGGTCATGTTTTGGATACACGAAAATGTGGTGATTTATGAACTTAGGGTTTGGTGATTTTGGGGAAAATGGTGCTAGTAGTTAGCTAGCCATGGACTATGTAGTTAGTATTGATAAATGATGCAAACCATTGTATTGGTTTTGATAATAGGTTACCGATTGGTGGATTTGAGGCATTCAAATCTTGAGAAGTGATATTGGTGTTCAAGGAACACAACATTGGATAAGCTTGGCTAAGGTGAGTACATGTGACTTTTAAACTGGGTACATAGCTAGTAAATGTTTTTATGATCTAATGATTTGTCGAGTCTTTAAGTAATTTAGTCATTTATGTGATTTATGATGAATTGCTTGTTAGATAACGAAATGATTGATTTATTGAGAAATGATGGAGCTATAAGCTCATAACGATAAAAGATAAGTAATGATGATGATGATGATGATGATGATGATGTCCCTAGGGCCGTAGTAGATTGGAGGCATTCCGGTTACTACGGTACCTTAAGGTTAGTGGTAGATTGGAGGCATTCCGATTACCCAATACCTATGAGTCCCGGTAGATTGGAGGCATTCCGATTACCGTGGAAATGATGGTCTTGATAGATTGGAGGCATTCCGATTATCTTGACATTGGCCAATGATGAAAGTGATAAAGTGACCCAAAACAAACTTAGTAATATTATTTTAAGATTTAATGATATTATTTGACTATTTGTTTATCGGGTCTAAAACCCATGTATCTCACGAGGCAATTTTGTCTCACGTACTATGTTTGTGTTTTTGCTATGTACTCAGGTTCGGGATCGAAGATCTAGGAGGCCCGTTTAGAAGAGGCCTTGTTGAGATTAGCTCGGTGTTGATGATTAGAGTCCTTATCCTATGGTTAAGATATAATTTGTAACACCGTTTTTGTAACTCTGATAATCTCAACAAGTTTCGGGGCAAGGGATGATCGATTTGATATTAAGGGTAAGATGACGAGTATGGGCAAGATGTCATAATAATGAGGTGATATAATATGACATTGTGTGTGTGAGGCTACGACTGGGAAATAAATATCTCAAGGTATCGCGATGTAGAAAGACGGGAACATGGAATGTTGGGCTAATGTGTGCCAAGTCATGGGTCACAAATGTAGACCGGAATCGATTGGTTGACTCAAAGGCGATCGGGTTGGCCGGTGAACTTTGGTTAAAGGAATAGATTGGTGGTTACCCCGGTGGTAATAAAAGGATTGGAAATCGGTAATAAGGAAATGGACCGGTCAAGGATGATTGATGTGTAAGTGAAACGGTAAACGACAATCGGAGATTTTATTGGTATACCCACGGGGTGCAATGCATGTACATTATATGATGGCCTTGGAAGGCATATAATAATGGAAGGATAATATTATATGAATTGTGCTAAGTACTATGTTCGATGGGAGACTTATGAATAGGGAAGAAAAAGATAATGCGATTTTTTTTATGGGAGAGGTGCTAGAACGCACGATGAGCGATTGGATGATCGAATGGGTAAGATAGTAGCAAGGCTACGCGATGCGAAAGGATGGATGTCAGATGACATTGGCGTGACATATACATATGGTTGTATATGCGCATGATGATGATGCTTGGATGGTATTGGTGACATATACATATGATTGTATATGTGCATAATGGATACGTTCAGATTGAGTTGGCGTGATATATATATGTATATATATGTAGGTGTGTATGCGTATGTGTTTATATGACGAAGATAGAACCAAGGGGTTAATGAGTATTGCTATTATGTTATGGTAAATGAAAATTTGGTTGGAAATGCGGGTGGCATTAGGTCATGTATAGGTATGGGATGCCTACGACTTCTCGAATATGAGAAAAAGGATGCTGTTAGAAAGCAATTGTCATTGGGAACCAGGATATGGTCAGCTTGTGTGAAATTATGGTATGTGAGGCGAAGATGATTGAAATGGTACTAAGAAATGGTATAGGTGACCAAATGAAAGTTAAGAAACGGTAAAGGGTTGATGTGACCATAAGGGAATGTGAGAACTTGGGGAAATTTGAAAAGGTTTGAAATTTTGGAAATATGGACGATTGTTAAGGAAACATTAATGGGTGTAACCGGAAGTGATAAGTCGAGAATGAGATCTCGAGGGTAGGGAATCTGTTAATTGGAAAAAGTATGGTTGACTTTAGGCAAAAGTCAAGTTTTGTCAACATATGATTAGTTGACTTGGTTAAGGATGGGTTTTGACTTTCGTTTCGAATGACTCGCAATGATAGTAGTATAATGTATTAGTTGTGTGTATGAGAAAGAGGTAATGACGTAATTAAAAGAGTTATAGACAAATTATGTCACTTTGACCCGTTGGGCGTTTTCAAGTCGAATTTGGGAATTGGGTATCTAATGGTTGATAAATTATAATTAGAGGTCGATGGTAAAGGAAATTGTTAAAGTGTAGTTGACTTTGTTCGTAAGTCAAGGGTTAGACGAGGTTGGAATGTGGTAACTTGGTCGAAGCTAGACTTTGACATTGGTGTTGGTCAATTAGTTGATTATAATGCGTGGGTCATGTCATTTCTATATGTATAAGATGATTGGTTAAAGGATTGAAAGTCTTGTGGTCAAAATTGTGCAAGTTTGGCCCATTTGGGCACTAAAGGCTTAAGATTGATTTTTGACCGTTTGGATCTAACGGGATTAATTGAATGTTTACATACATATTGTTGACTAATTCGGGATGAGAAAAGGTTGACGGTAATAACCGCGGGAGAATGAGAATGGATACTCGGTAGAATGTAAATTGGAATTTCTTTTGAGTGATTCCGAGGACGGAATCCTTTTAAGGGGAAGATAGTTGTAACGACCCGAAATTTGTAAATAAATAAATTGGATAAAAATATGATAATTATGGATAAATCATATAAATTACGTGGGAATTGGTTTCGTGTCGTTTGGACACCGTACGAGAAAGTTACGGGCGAAACCGGGTCGAGACAAGTTGGAAAAAGTGCAGCCTTGCTGCCATCAGGAGTTCGCGGCGCGAACTATAAGTTCCCGATCGGGAACTTTCTCCAGGGAGTTTGGCCATGTGTCGCTAAGTAGTTCGCGACTAGATAACGATCGCTAAGTATGCGTGTAGAAGGAGAGTTCGCGACGCGAACTATGGTCGCGTCGTGAACTTGTGTCTGGCAGCATTAAAGTCGGGATTTGGCTCATTTATTGCCAAGTGAAACCCTAGTTTTTCTCTCTTCGAACTTGTGAACGATTTTGGGTGTCAAGCATCAATTGGAGTCGATTTCTTCATCAAATCTTGTGATTCTTCACTCCTAGTTGAAGATTTAAGGTATATCTTCAATCCTTGGTAGTTGTAGCTTTAGATCTATGGGTTTAGAAGCTTGGGGTTGAAACCCTAGTTCTTGGGGTTATAGATTATGGTGATATAAATGTTGTATACACTTAATAGATGGTATATTAATAAGGAAATCAAGTGTATGGTTAAGATTTGTAAGAATCTTAAGGGTTGGTTAAACCTAGGGTTTGGTAATCATCATATTTGGGGGAAATGGATTGATGTGTGTTATCTAGAGATAGATGAACACATTGATAGTAGATTGTGATGTTGATCATTGTATGATCATTGTTTAGGCTTTCGGTGACATCTTGGAAAGTCGGTGAAATTGTGAAGCAAGAGCTTTGGTGTCAAGAACACAGTTGGAGCATCTTTGTTGCTAAGGTGAGTACGTGTGGAATTTACTGAGTACATAGCCCTGTTAAATAATTTTCATTACTTGTGTTATGGTCTATTTGCTTAATTGTATAGACTAGTAGTTGATAGTTAGTTATACCTATGATAGTATTGAACTAACTTGAGGATGATGAAAGTGCTAGCAAAGAGCTAGATTTGCATAACCATAGGGTTATGATGAGATTGAGATGATGTGATGATACGGGCTACTCCCGATCATGAGTTGTGGATTGAGGGGCAGTTGGGCGTATTCCCATCGACTCTTCCACGTTAGTCATGAGATGACACGGGCAACTCCCGGTCATGAGGTGTGGAGTGAGGGGCAGTTGGGTGAATTCCCATGTGAATTCCCATCGACTCATCCACGTTAGTTATGCGATGTCACGGGATACTCCCGGTCATGAGGTGTGGAGTGAGGGGCAGTTGGGGTGAATTCCCATCGACTCATCCACGTTAGTTGTGATTGCTAAGTAAGCAAGATTGATAGGGTCACACTAAGGTGACTAGACTGGATAGTTGGATATATATATGTATATTGATTGGTTATATGAAATGTGACATTCATTTTATTATCGGGTCTAAACCCATGTAGCTCACGAGACGTTTTTGTCTCACGTACTCCTTGTTTTGTTTTGCTATGTACTCAGGTTCGGGATCGAAGGTTTAGGTTCGCACGGATAGAGTTGCGGGACCTAGAGTAGAAGAACTTTAGATTGGATTTATGCTTAGCTTTGGTTTTGATATATTTTGTAACACCGAAACTTTATACTCTGATTCATACCAAAGGTTTTTGTAAATCCATATTTTTGGGATAGTTCTTCTATTTATGAAAAATGTTTTATTTTGGGCAAATGTTTTGTGTTTAAAATTTGAGGTGTTACAACTTGGTATCAGAGCTATAGTTTAAGTGAATTAGGTTGGATGACCATCCTAGTCTTAGACTGTAGCATTAGGAATGTAAGATTCCTTGAGATCGATAGGTTGACCTTGAGACTTTATATTAAGTTTAGGGTTGAACCTAGGGGGACCGATGAGAATTGATATGATTATGGATATTGAGTCTTATGAGGCTAATGGGTTATACACAAGGTACTAAATGTTTAATGACTTTCGTATAGTCGTGACTGAAAGAAATGGTGACCACGCATAGAAGTGGTAAAGCCCCGGAGGGCCGGGAGGAAGAAATACCTCATGTCGAGGTGGTGGTTGAACAGGAAAGTCAACCGTCGATGCATCAAGTTGATGAATCGGAGGTCGGAGCTAATAGAACTCCGGTGACCATGGCGGACCTCCAAGCTATTATTGAACAACTCAAGGGAGTGGTGGCCGATGAGGTGCACCGCATCATTGGGGACCGTGAGAGGTCGGGTGGAGATCGTGTATCCGAGGCTAGATCGGATGAGAAAACCAGGGATGGTGGCACTCGAGTGGAAAAATCCTCCACAGGTGGTTGTAGTGATGCAAGGGCGAGACCCGATGAAAATTATGGTTGTTCTTTTAAGACATTCATGGCTTGTAGGCCAAACACGTATACGGGTAGTTCGGACCCGAAGGTAACAATGAGGTGGATCCGAGAAACCGAGAGGGTTATCGGTAGTAGTAAGTGTAAGGATGCCGATATGGTGACGTATGCGTCACAACTATTGAAAGAAGATGCCATGGTGTGGTGGGATATCGTGTATGAGACCCTCGGGAGGGAGGTGATTGAGAAGATGTCATGGGACGACTTTACCACGAGGTTGAAGAGAAAGTTTTGCCCCGACGGGGATTTGGAGAAGATGCATGAGAGGTTTGTAAACCTAAAGAAGGGTAATAGGTCGGTTGAGGAGTACTCAAGGGAGTTCACGGGATTGCTCCCGTTTGTTGCAAGAACTTATTTTGAGGAAGGATCGAGGGTAGTCCGGTATGCTTGTGGGCTACCTTGGGATTACCAATTGGAGGTAAGGAGAGCGGTCACACTCGATGAGGCCATTGGTGCCGCCCGGGGTGTGGAAGAGGTAGATGCGACAAGGAATGCCGTGAGGGCCCATGTGAACGAGAAAAGGAAAGCCGAGAGTGGCTCGGGAACTTCTAAAAAGGGGAAGTTCACATCAAATTCCTTCAAGCAAGGAAGCGTTGCCCCGTGCAAGAGATGCGGGAAGAACCATGCCGGCGAGTGCCGAGGAGTTTCGAAGGTGTGCTATATTTGTGGAAAGACGGGGCATATAGCACGGGATTGTAGATCCAAGACACTCTCCGAGGTGGAGTGTTACTCGTGCCATGAAATGGGACACTATAGCAATGCGTGCCCGAAAAAGAGGATCGAGCCAAAGGTGCCCGCGGCTCAAAAGAAAGAGGAACCGGCTCAAGTAAGGGGACGTTCCTTTCAGGTGACTCGAGAGGAAGCAAGAGAGGTGCACGATGTAGTATCAGGTACTTTATTCATTAACTTCATGCCATCTTCTATATTATTTGATTCGGATTCTACTTATTCGTTGTGTCTTATGAGTTCGGTTGTAAATTGAATGTGCCGTCCGAAATGTTAGATGAGGTTTATGAAATAGAAGTAGCCGACGGGAAAACGTCTATGGTTGAATGTGTTTATAGAAATTGTGAAATAGAAATAGACGGTAGAAAGTTTAAGGTGGATTTGTTGCCCATGGGAATTAGGGTGTTTGATGTGGTTATCGGTATGGATTGGTTGGGTATGCACCAAGCCAAGATATTGTGTGGATATAGCTTAATGGTTGGATTATCGCACGGATTGGTGGTTATAGGAATTGGAGGAAAGTTGTATGACGTGGATGTTTATTTGGGGAATGATTTTCCCGGTTAGTTATGTGTATGGAAATTATATTTTTAGAAAGGAATATGGTTCGATGTGTCGCAGATAGTAAGGATATAGGGGTTGATGTTATCATATGGTATCAAAAGAGGAACCGCAAGGACGGTAAATGTTTCCAACAAATGGATAGTAGTACAATGAAGTACTAAGTTTTGGTAAGAATTGTAGTAAGAATGGAAATTTGGAAATGGAAATCTTGGAATTGAAACTTGAGTATTTGGCGGGAATCCGGATAAGAAATGTAATGCTAATGTATGTAAATGGGAAAGAAAAGAATGAGTAAAGGTATAGTGATGCCTTGGAACTAATAAATGTAACATAGGTGGAAAAGAGTAAGTGTCAGGAATGGCATATTTTAATTGGTAGAAATGGTTGAGTAAAAAAAAAAAAAAAAAAAAAAAAAAAAAAAATTGGCATGTAGCCATAACAAGTTTCGGGGCAAGGGATGATCGATTTGATATTAAGGGTAAGATGACGAGTATGGGCAAGATGTCATAATAATGAGGTGATATAATATGACATTGTGTGTGTGAGGCTACGACTGGGAAATAAATATCTCAAGGTATCGCGATGTAGAAAGACGGGAACATGGAATGTTGGGCTAATGTGTGCCAAGTCATGGGTCACAAATGTAGACCGGAATCGATTGGTTGACTCAAAGGCGATCGGGTTGGCCGGTGAACTTTGGTTAAAGGAATAGATTGGTGGTTACCCCGGTGGTAATAAAAGGATTGGAAATCGGTAATAAGGAAATGGACCGGTCAAGGATGATTGATGTGTAAGTGAAACGGTAAACGACAATCGGAGATTTTATTGGTATACCCACGGGGTGCAATGCATGTACATTATATGATGGCCTTGGAAGGCATATAATAATGGAAGGATAATATTATATGAATTGTGCTAAGTACTATGTTCGATGGGAGACTTATGAATAGGGAAGAAAAAGATAATGCGATTTTTTTTATGGGAGAGGTGCTAGAACGCACGATGAGCGATTGGATGATCGAATGGGTAAGATAGTAGCAAGGCTACGCGATGCGAAAGGATGGATGTCAGATGACATTGGCGTGACATATACATATGGTTGTATATGCGCATGATGATGATGCTTGGATGGTATTGGTGACATATACATATGATTGTATATGTGCATAATGGATACGTTCAGATTGAGTTGGCGTGATATATATATGTATATATATGTAGGTGTGTATGCGTATGTGTTTATATGACGAAGATAGAACCAAGGGGTTAATGAGTATTGCTATTATGTTATGGTAAATGAAAATTTGGTTGGAAATGCGGGTGGCATTAGGTCATGTATAGGTATGGGATGCCTACGACTTCTCGAATATGAGAAAAAGGATGCTGTTAGAAAGCAATTGTCATTGGGAACCAGGATATGGTCAGCTTGTGTGAAATTATGGTATGTGAGGCGAAGATGATTGAAATGGTACTAAGAAATGGTATAGGTGACCAAATGAAAGTTAAGAAACGGTAAAGGGTTGATGTGACCATAAGGGAATGTGAGAACTTGGGGAAATTTGAAAAGGTTTGAAATTTTGGAAATATGGACGATTGTTAAGGAAACATTAATGGGTGTAACCGGAAGTGATAAGTCGAGAATGAGATCTCGAGGGTAGGGAATCTGTTAATTGGAAAAAGTATGGTTGACTTTAGGCAAAAGTCAAGTTTTGTCAACATATGATTAGTTGACTTGGTTAAGGATGGGTTTTGACTTTCGTTTCGAATGACTCGCAATGATAGTAGTATAATGTATTAGTTGTGTGTATGAGAAAGAGGTAATGACGTAATTAAAAGAGTTATAGACAAATTATGTCACTTTGACCCGTTGGGCGTTTTCAAGTCGAATTTGGGAATTGGGTATCTAATGGTTGATAAATTATAATTAGAGGTCGATGGTAAAGGAAATTGTTAAAGTGTAGTTGACTTTGTTCGTAAGTCAAGGGTTAGACGAGGTTGGAATGTGGTAACTTGGTCGAAGCTAGACTTTGACATTGGTGTTGGTCAATTAGTTGATTATAATGCGTGGGTCATGTCATTTCTATATGTATAAGATGATTGGTTAAAGGATTGAAAGTCTTGTGGTCAAAATTGTGCAAGTTTGGCCCATTTGGGCACTAAAGGCTTAAGATTGATTTTTGACCGTTTGGATCTAACGGGATTAATTGAATGTTTACATACATATTGTTGACTAATTCGGGATGAGAAAAGGTTGACGGTAATAACCGCGGGAGAATGAGAATGGATACTCGGTAGAATGTAAATTGGAATTTCTTTTGAGTGATTCCGAGGACGGAATCCTTTTAAGGGGAAGATAGTTGTAACGACCCGAAATTTGTAAATAAATAAATTGGATAAAAATATGATAATTATGGATAAATCATATAAATTACGTGGGAATTGGTTTCGTGTCGTTTGGACACCGTACGAGAAAGTTACGGGCGAAACCGGGTCGAGACAAGTTGGAAAAAGTGCAGCCTTGCTGCCATCAGGAGTTCGCGGCGCGAACTATAAGTTCCCGATCGGGAACTTTCTCCAGGGAGTTTGGCCATGTGTCGCTAAGTAGTTCGCGACTAGATAACGATCGCTAAGTATGCGTGTAGAAGGAGAGTTCGCGACGCGAACTATGGTCGCGTCGTGAACTTGTGTCTGGCAGCATTAAAGTCGGGATTTGGCTCATTTATTGCCAAGTGAAACCCTAGTTTTTCTCTCTTCGAACTTGTGAACGATTTTGGGTGTCAAGCATCAATTGGAGTCGATTTCTTCATCAAATCTTGTGATTCTTCACTCCTAGTTGAAGATTTAAGGTATATCTTCAATCCTTGGTAGTTGTAGCTTTAGATCTATGGGTTTAGAAGCTTGGGGTTGAAACCCTAGTTCTTGGGGTTATAGATTATGGTGATATAAATGTTGTATACACTTAATAGATGGTATATTAATAAGGAAATCAAGTGTATGGTTAAGATTTGTAAGAATCTTAAGGGTTGGTTAAACCTAGGGTTTGGTAATCATCATATTTGGGGGAAATGGATTGATGTGTGTTATCTAGAGATAGATGAACACATTGATAGTAGATTGTGATGTTGATCATTGTATGATCATTGTTTAGGCTTTCGGTGACATCTTGGAAAGTCGGTGAAATTGTGAAGCAAGAGCTTTGGTGTCAAGAACACAGTTGGAGCATCTTTGTTGCTAAGGTGAGTACGTGTGGAATTTACTGAGTACATAGCCCTGTTAAATAATTTTCATTACTTGTGTTATGGTCTATTTGCTTAATTGTATAGACTAGTAGTTGATAGTTAGTTATACCTATGATAGTATTGAACTAACTTGAGGATGATGAAAGTGCTAGCAAAGAGCTAGATTTGCATAACCATAGGGTTATGATGAGATTGAGATGATGTGATGATACGGGCTACTCCCGATCATGAGTTGTGGATTGAGGGGCAGTTGGGCGTATTCCCATCGACTCTTCCACGTTAGTCATGAGATGACACGGGCAACTCCCGGTCATGAGGTGTGGAGTGAGGGGCAGTTGGGTGAATTCCCATGTGAATTCCCATCGACTCATCCACGTTAGTTATGCGATGTCACGGGATACTCCCGGTCATGAGGTGTGGAGTGAGGGGCAGTTGGGGTGAATTCCCATCGACTCATCCACGTTAGTTGTGATTGCTAAGTAAGCAAGATTGATAGGGTCACACTAAGGTGACTAGACTGGATAGTTGGATATATATATGTATATTGATTGGTTATATGAAATGTGACATTCATTTTATTATCGGGTCTAAACCCATGTAGCTCACGAGACGTTTTTGTCTCACGTACTCCTTGTTTTGTTTTGCTATGTACTCAGGTTCGGGATCGAAGGTTTAGGTTCGCACGGATAGAGTTGCGGGACCTAGAGTAGAAGAACTTTAGATTGGATTTATGCTTAGCTTTGGTTTTGATATATTTTGTAACACCGAAACTTTATACTCTGATTCATACCAAAGGTTTTTGTAAATCCATATTTTTGGGATAGTTCTTCTATTTATGAAAAATGTTTTATTTTGGGCAAATGTTTTGTGTTTAAAATTTGAGGTGTTACAAAAACCTCCATAGTTCAACATATGTGTCGGAATTGTGAATTGGAAATAGATGGGAGAAAGTTTAAGGTGAATTTATTACCCATGGAAATTGCGGGTTTTGATATAGTTATAGGTATGGATTGGTTGGGTGAGAATCAAGCAAAGATTTTATGTGGGAAGAAGATAGTCTCGATAAGGACTCCCGACAATGAAAAAGTTTATGTGTATGGTGAGAGACGACACCATTTGCCATGTCTTATGACCGCGGTTAAAGCTAGGAAATGTTTAGCCAAAGGATGTTCGTCCTTTTTAGCATATGTGTTAGATGGAAGGAAAGAGAAGAAGTCGGTGGAAAATGTAAAGGTGATTCGGGATTTTCCCGAGGTATTTCCCGACGATTTACCGGGATTGCCACCGGAGAGGCAAGTAGAATTCCGTATTGATTTAGTTCCGGGAGCGACGCCGATAGCTCGTGCTCCATACCGTTTGGCTCCCACCGAAATGCGGGAATTGATGTCCCAATTGCAAGAGTTACTCGACAAAGGATTTATTCGTCCAAGTTCATCTCCATGGGGTGCGCCCGTGTTGTTTGTTAAGAAGAAAGACGGTTCAATGAGAATGTGCATCGACTACCGAGAGTTGAACAAGATGACTATAAAGAACCGGTACCCATTGCCTAGAATCGACGACTTGTTCGATCAACTTCAAGGTGCCGACTATTTCTCGAAGATCGATTTGAGATCGGGTTACCATCAAGTTCGAGTGAAAGAAGGAGATACCGAGAAGACGGCGTTTCGTACACGCTATGGGCATTACGAGTTTTTGGTGATGCCGTTTGGGTTGACTAATGCACCGGCCATTTTTATGGATCTTATGAATCGGGTTTGCAAACCATTCCTCGACAAGTTTCTTATCGTATTTATTGACGATATTCTTATTTATTCAAAAACCGAAGAAGAACACGAGAGCCATCTAAGACAAACATTAGAAGTGCTACAACGAGAAAAATTGTATGCTAAGTTTTCAAAGTGTGAATTTTGGATTCGAGAAGTCCAATTCCTTGGTCATGTCGTGTCGCGAGAAGGGATCAAGGTTGACCCGTCGAAGATTGAAGCGGTTATGAAGTGGGAACCGCCACGAACTCCAACCGAAGTGAGAAGTTTTCTCGGCCTTGCCGGATATTACCGTCGATTTATTCAAGACTTTTCTCGAGTGGCGACACCACTCACATTGTTGACCCGAAAGAGTAGTGAGTTCGTGTGGGGAGAAAAACAAGAAAATGCATTTGCCACATTAAAGGAAAAATTGTGTAACGCCCCGATTCTCACGTTACCCGAAGGGATGGAAGACTTCGTCGTGTATAGTGATGCTTCACATAAAGGTTTGGGTTGTGTTTTGATGCAACGGGGGAAAGTGATTGCCTACGCCTCGAGACAACTAAAGAATGCGGAAGAAAGATACACGACTCACGATTTAGAGTTGGCGGCGATAGTGTTTGCTTTAAAGTTATGGAGGCACTACTTATATGGTACAAGGTGTACGTTGTATACGGATCACAAAAGTCTCCAATACGTTTTCACTCAAAAAGACCTAAATATGAGGCAAAGGAGATGGATCGAGTTGATACAAGATTATGATTGTGAAATTGTCTACCATGCGGGGAAGGCCAATGTGGTAGCCGACGCCTTAAGCCGGAAGGTGTATGAAAAGCCGATTAGGGGAAAGCTAACACGTATTGAAGTAGTCTCGAGTATAGTAGAACGAATCAAGAATGCCCAACGGGAAGTGATGGAAAAAGATGAGTTAAGGCAAGAACGATTGGGAAAGAACCAACATTTTGTGGAAAACAAGCAAGGGTTGAAAACCGTCGGTGGTCGAATTTGGGTTCCCAAGTTCGGGGGTACCCGAAAGGAGTTACTAAATGATGTTCATAAGTCTAAGTATTCGATCCACCCGGGAAGTACAAAAACGTATCAAGATATGAAGAAGATGTATTGGTGGCCCGGGATGAAGGCAAGAGTGGCAAAGTATATCTCTAAGTGTGCCACGTGTGCACAAGTAAAAGCCGAGCATCAAGTACCTTACGGGGAAGCTCAATCGTTGCAAATCCCGGCCGGAAAATGGGATGATATAACAATGGATTTTATTGTTGGGTTACCAAAGACGAGCAAGAACCACGATGCCATTTGGGTCATAGTTGACCGGTTGACCAAAAGTGCATTATTCTTGGCGATTCGGGAAACCATGCCACTTGAGAAGTTGGCAAAGTTGTATGTGGATGAGGTAGTAAGACTTCATGGAGTCCCGTTGTCGATTGTGTCCGATAGAGACGCGAGGTTTACCTCGAGGTTTTGGAGATCGTTGCAAGAGGAGTTGGGAACGAAATTGCGGTTGAGTACGGCTTACCATCCGCAAACCGATGGTCAAAGTGAAAGGACCATTCAAACGGTTGAGGATATGCTAAGATCGTGTGTGTTAGATTTTGGAGGTAAATGGGATGAACATTTACCGTTAGTTGAGTTCTCCTACAATAATAGTTACCAATCGACCGTTAAGATGCCGCCTTATGAGGCGTTGTATGGTAGGAAATGTAGGACTCCATCGTGCTGGCTCGAGGCCGGTGAGACGAAACTCACGGGTCCCGAAATTGTTAAGTTGACCAATGAAAAGATTGGGATAATCCAAACAAATATGAAAATAGCCCAAGATCGACAAAGAAGCTACTCGGGTTTGAAAAAGAGACCGTATGATTTGAATGTTGGAGACATGGTGATGTTGAAAGTATCGCCTTGGAAAGGCGTAATGCGGTTTGGTAAGAAAGGCAAATTGAGCCCAAGGTATGTTGGCCCGTTTAAGATTTTGAAACGGGTCGGGTTGCAAGCTTTCAAGTTAGAACTCCCACCCGAACTTCAAGGTGTTCACGATACGTTTCATGTAAGTTATTTGAAGAAGTTCGTGGGTGAAGTTGAAAATATAATTCCGTTGCAAGAATTGCGGGTTGATGCCCCGAACCGGTTGATAGAAGAACCCGAAGCCATATTAGAGACAAAGACCAAGAAACTTAGAAATAAAGAGATTGAGTTGGTGTTGGTCAAGTGGAAGCATTCCCTTGGACCAAACTTGACTTGGGAAGTCAAGGATGAGATTCGGAAAAGATACCCGAACTTTGTGAACTATGATGAGATTCCGAGGACGGAATCTCCTTAAGGGGTAGATAGTTGTAACGACCCGAATTTTGTAAATAAATAAATTGTACAAAAATATGTTAAATAAGGATAATTCGTTTAAAGAACGTAGGAATTGGTTTCGTGTCGTTTGGACACCGTATGAGAAAGTTATGAGCGAAACCGGGTCGAACCAAAGATGAAAAAGTGCAGCCCTGCTGCCTAAGGGACTTCGCGTCGCGAAGTTGAGATCGCGATCGGGAACATTGGCCAGAGAGTTTGGCCTTTCGTCGCGAATAGTTCCCGCCAGCATAACGATCGCGAAGTATTGGAGAGACGCAAAGTTCGCGTCGCGAACTTTGTTCGCGTCGTGATCTCCTATCTGGCAGCATTAAAGACGGGTTGAAGCTCATTTAATGCATTTTATAAACCCTAGTTTTCTTCTCTCGAGTTCATAGGCGATTTTGGGTGCAAACCATCATTTGGAGCTGATTTCTTCATCAAATCTTGGAGATTCTTGTTCCTAGTTGAAGATCTAAGGTAAATCTTCATCTCTCTTGTGTTATAAGTCTTAGATTCAAGTAGGGAAGCTTGAATCATAAACCCTAGTTATGGATTTGTTCATGAATGGTTAAATGGAAGTGAAATAACTTAGATCTATGGTATTTTGCCAAGGAAAATGTGGTCATGTTTTGGATACACGAAAATGTGGTGATTTATGAACTTAGGGTTTGGTGATTTTGGGGAAAATGGTGCTAGTAGTTAGCTAGCCATGGACTATGTAGTTAGTATTGATAAATGATGCAAACCATTGTATTGGTTTTGATAATAGGTTACCGATTGGTGGATTTGAGGCATTCAAATCTTGAGAAGTGATATTGGTGTTCAAGGAACACAACATTGGATAAGCTTGGCTAAGGTGAGTACATGTGACTTTTAAACTGGGTACATAGCTAGTAAATGTTTTTATGATCTAATGATTTGTCGAGTCTTTAAGTAATTTAGTCATTTATGTGATTTATGATGAATTGCTTGTTAGATAACGAAATGATTGATTTATTGAGAAATGATGGAGCTATAAGCTCATAACGATAAAAGATAAGTAATGATGATGATGATGATGATGATGATGTCCCTAGGGCCGTAGTAGATTGGAGGCATTCCGGTTACTACGGTACCTTAAGGTTAGTGGTAGATTGGAGGCATTCCGATTACCCAATACCTATGAGTCCCGGTAGATTGGAGGCATTCCGATTACCGTGGAAATGATGGTCTTGATAGATTGGAGGCATTCCGATTATCTTGACATTGGCCAATGATGAAAGTGATAAAGTGACCCAAAACAAACTTAGTAATATTATTTTAAGATTTAATGATATTATTTGACTATTTGTTTATCGGGTCTAAAACCCATGTATCTCACGAGGCAATTTTGTCTCACGTACTATGTTTGTGTTTTTGCTATGTACTCAGGTTCGGGATCGAAGATCTAGGAGGCCCGTTTAGAAGAGGCCTTGTTGAGATTAGCTCGGTGTTGATGATTAGAGTCCTTATCCTATGGTTAAGATATAATTTGTAACACCGTTTTTGTAACTCTGATAATCTCGAACAAGAAACCTTTTCGTTTTTGTAAAACTGGTATTTGATGTTGATACAATATTATGTATTTTTGAATTAAATGGTATTTAAATGTTGTTTTGAAAATTGAGGTGTTACATATATATATATATATATATATATATATATAGTGTAGAACTAAAATCAGAACCAATTAAGGCTACAAAACCAGCAGAACTCAATATAAACTATTGATTTTTGAAATGAAATGATCATGGAAGACACATTAATGTATTTGATGAGGGACCCCCAAATATTGGTTTGCATGGATGTCATTCATGCATGTATACATATATGTATAGATAACACTTATGTATACATACATGAAAATATATACATATATGTATACATGCATGAATGACATCCATGCAAACCAATATTTGGGGGTCCCTCATCAAATACATTAATGTGTCTTTCATGATCATTTCATTTCAAAAATCAATTGTTTAGATTGAGTTCTGATGGTTCTGTAGCCTTAATTGGTCCTGATTCTAATTCAACCCTATATATATATATATATATATATATATATATATATATATATATATATATATATATATATATGTTATATATATATATATATATATATATATATATATATATATATATATATATATATATATATATATATATATATATAGGGTCCGGATCCGGTGAGGACTCTTTTCCCGGTGAGGACTGCGAGGACTCAAAAAAAAAACACTAAAAATGATCTAAAACAAATTTCTTTTAAAAAATTTCTTTTTTAAATATCTAAATCGCAGCCTATAAGATTCAAAAAAAAAAAAAAGTTTTTCAAAAATGATCCAAAAAAAAATTAAATATGGATCATAATAATGATACAAAAAAAAATATGGATCATTGTTATGATCCGCAAAAAAAAGTGGATCATAATTTTTTTTTCGAATTTTTTTTTGGTCAAATGTAGTAATTATCATGGTGAGTTATATATATTTTTTTCGGAATTTTTTGAATTTTTTATGAGGTGTACTCGCGAGTCCTCACCGTTTTTTGAGTTCTCACAGGATCCCACTTATATATATATATATATATATATATATATATATATATATATATATATATATATATATATATATATATATATATATATCTTAACCTATATATGAGGCTACACATGTTTACCTTTTGCCACCTCATCACAACGAACGAATTTGATTGGCCGAAAATGCCACCTGTAAATCCCTCATTGGTCCACCTGTCCACGATTTCGTCAACTTCCGCAGACTTCCTATGATGCCCTAATCACTGAACAATCCTTCGTCACGCTTCCTTTTTGACGAATTTTCAAAATCTGCAATCCCCTTCATGCCCTAATCAAATCTTCAACACGCCGCTAGCAAACAACCTATCCTACGGAGAATTCACCTTTACCATGACCGTCGACGGTTTATTCCGGCTTTGTATTATGGGCGTATTCCTTGCGCCGGTGGAAGACTAACCGAATACAAAGCAGATGGAGATTCTTCAGAGTAAGTAATCTGTTGAATTGCATTTGCACCTTGCACCCAGCAACTGTTTGATGAAATGATTCTATCAAATTCATTATAATCTGCTTGAATTTGTCAACTTAATTAGCAATTTTCCAATATGTTTGATAAAATGATTCTAACAATTTCATTATATAGTCTGCTGAAAAAGGGTACCTTTTCAAAATTTGAACTTGAATTTGTTGAGTTGCACACCAACTGTTTGATGAAACGATTCTACCATTTTCATTATAATCAGCTTTGAATTGTTGAACTTGATTTGCAATTTGTTGAATTATTTTATGGGTCAATTTTTGGTTGTTTGTTATTGACATGCTCTTATTGGTAATATTGATGTTTTGCTTTTTGAAGGATTGTCACATTAAAGCTTCATAATCTGATCTTTCTTCACATGTTAATATTTCAATTTTAAACCAGAAATCATTTGAATTCTTGAAGCCTGATACGCTGATTGTATTAGGAGATGTATCTGCTCAAGGATCAAAGTTAAGTCAAAGCAAATGGTCAACCGTCCTACAAGAATTTCACACGTTACTGGGCCCGTTTCTCGATCTACCATATCACGTAGTTCCCGGAGATCGAGACATTGGAAAATGCAATGATTTGAAAGAAATCTCTGTTAATAAAATAACTAGAAGTTTTCCAGGGTTGGATTCTTCTGGTTGTGGTGCGTTTGATATTGGAAATGTTAATTTTGTTTCACTTAACTCTGTAGCGTTATTATGTGGAAATAATGATTTAAGATTTAGTGTTGAAAAAGCATTGGAAACCGAACGTGTAGAGTTGCTAACAGAAAATGAACATGTGACAAACGAGTTTTCTGCATTTAAGGTTCCTAAACATGATGTAAATTGGAGGGAAAACACCATGTCATCAGGGCCGGGTCCTGTACTATTGCTTCATATTCCATTGCATCAAACAACAAATGATTTACTCTTGCGGGATAGAGCAGAGCAGAGCCATCAGGGTCGGGTCCTGTACTATTGCTTCATATTCCATTGCATCAAACAACAGATGATTTACTCTTGCGGGTTAGAGCAGAGCAGAGCCATCAGGGTCGGGTCCTGTACTGTTGCATCATATTCCATTTGTATATTAATTGTGTTAATTATAAGTTAAAGAATCAATTTTTTTTTTTTGTCTAAGGTTAACCAGATCCAATAACCCACAATAAGAGATGTGAAGATGAACGCGCCGAGATTATCAATGTAAGTTCTAAATATCAGTTAGGTCACACGAAGAATGGAAGCTGCCTATGGAACACTTCAGATAACATACTTAATTTCTTTGATTTCATCAATCTTCATTTACCATAATTTTGGATTTTAATATTATTATTTTATTTTATCTTTAAAACATTTTGAATTTTTAAACGAACAGGATGCTGCAGAGCTGACTCAATTAAGCTCCATTGTCTTGAACAATGTTTTTGCCAGTAATGATCTGAAATCATGTTGCAAAAACTTTGGCTAACATGAGGCATTTTTTTAACTGCTTCCATTCTAACATTATTAATATTCTTATGTATTTTAGGGGGAGTGCGTATCCGGCATTATGGCCATCAAAAAATAACAGCTGTTAAAACCCTTAGTGCTAAAACTACCCAGGTTAGTCCAATGCGTTATGTTAATCTCTGCTCAGAATGACATATACTTATGCTATTGATTATAATATTTATTGTTTTATGTATATAATCTAATGTATGTAAATATGTTTCTATTGCCAATTTGTATATGCCTAGACACTATTTTTAGATCTGTTTTAGCATTTGTATGTTGAAGGTCATGATTTGATTCCATTGATGGTGTCTAGGCAACCAGTTTTAATTTGGTGCAACTGAAATTATTGTTATGAATAGCTAGCTTCGTTTTGCTGCAATGCAACAAAACGAATAAGAAACAACGATAAATTGTATCCTTTCTTTGTTAATTAAACAGTTTTGGTGCAGCTGAAATTATTGCTAAAAAAACTTAGTTTATTATTAACTCTGAATGATTCAAATTGTGATCAACAGATTTCTCAATTTGTAATTGAAGCGGCCGGATTAGAAGGTGCAGATAGATCCAAAAATTTCATGGTTGGTAACAATTTCAACCATTAAATGTTAATCATTCGATCTTCTTCAGCAAGGTGTTGAAGGCTGTAACTTTCTTATTCTTTCTACCTTTTCATGATCAACTTTGGTTATGTCACATTGGTTGGTCAAGCTCTTAAGGTACCATCAATTGAGACCAGCTGAAAACTAAACAAAATTAGAGCTTATGGTTGGTATTTTAGATAAAGTTAATTAAATTGAGACCACAATTACGTTATGATATGAGATTTGAAGTTTTCTGACTCAGATTTTGTAGGCTACCTATGTATTATTCAGGGACAATATAGCGATGAAGCTCCCATATTATACTGCAATTGCAGGATTTGGTTGTGCCATATTTGCAATTTGTATCTCTCATCTTTCAGCTATTCTATTATTTATGTATAACTAAATGTCTTCTTATCATTTCAACAATATTTAACTACTAGCTTCAAAGCCCGCCCGAATGGGCGGGCATGCTTCAAGAGAGATGTAGGAAAAAACAATATCGTGATACTATTTAAATAATATAACAATCCATAACTGAAATGATGATAAACAATTTTTGATACATGAATAAATGATATAGGTATAAATTTAATGTCCAAATTCAACAATATAAGAAATTTTGTATAACTTTTAATGAATTTAGTCATTAATTAGTCTAAATATAGAGTTCTAACGACAAAATATATAGATAATCATATATTTAATTTGGAGTTTATAATTATTCAAAGATTAGTTGATAAAATGACAAAAAAATGATTAATATTTAAGCTTCACATCTTATTTTAATTTTACGATTTCAGAAACAGGGTAACCGGAACAGGCACCAGAACCGGAGGTTCCGGTTCCGGTTCCGAAAATTGAGGAACCGGTACAAGAGGTTCCGGTTCCGGTTCCGGTAGGAACCGGTGGGTACCCGGCTATGCTCACCCCTAATTAAAACTGAAAATTGTTGCACATAAAATCAAATTGCTGCAAATGAAGTTGCTAAGTGCTGCACATATTATAAAATTGAAAAAAATAATAAATTACATTAATATTGTGACTTTTAAAGGAAAATAGTTAGTTTAACCATAAGCATAACACCAAAAACCTAACACAGTTAAAAAATAATTTTAAACAATAAAAAGTCAAAAACACACGTTCACCCTTTGACATTAAAAGTAAAAACTTTAATTCTGTTTCTGCAAAATAAAAGAGAAATGGTTATTATTACTGTATCATGTACCAAGGTAAGTAAGGTAAAAAAACAAATGTTTATGTTGGACTATCCCCATGCAGAATTTTTTGAAATGCATAATTCATTTAACACCTGCAAATTTACACAACCACCAAAACTCAAAAACTCTACAACAAAAATAATCATAAGGCTAAATTATTAATGCATCAACTATTGATTATAAAAAGATAATTACTGAAAATTTATGCATTAACAATCTAAATCTTTGAATAATATGACAACTTTCAACCCATTTGCCATGTTCGACCAATTTGACCACTTCTCCCTTCTAATTAAATTCTTTTGTTGAGACCCGTCTGAGATATTGAAAAAAAAACCAAAAATCGGCAACAAACTAACCTTTTGATACTCGATATTAGTTATTTCCCGTTTCATTTCATCCTTGCAGCATCAAAAATGGTAGCCCTTTTAAGCTTACTGTCACGTCCTTCATCTAGAAACAGATTAATTACAATTTTCCTATTACAAAATAAAAAACAAAAAATTATCACAATCAATCATAACAACCATTTAAACTTGGAGATAAAATGAATAACTAACCTCAATCCATTATATTGAGGATAATATGGTGATGATCTTAAAAAAAACAGCATGTATGTTGACAACA
Source organism: Calendula officinalis (assembly GCA_963853835.1). Taxonomy (NCBI): domain Eukaryota; kingdom Viridiplantae; phylum Streptophyta; class Magnoliopsida; order Asterales; family Asteraceae; genus Calendula; species Calendula officinalis. Next base: position 72,125,843 of record OY970829.1, on the reverse strand, counting down.
ACTTGATCTAGTGTTTTTTAAACTTCTTCTTTTGGAGCATCTGTTGCAGCTCGGGCCTCTCGTGTGCCATTTGTCAGTTTGTTTTCAGAGTCTGCCATGTCACGCAGTCTTTGAAGAATTTGGTTTGCCATGTCACACAGTCTTTGAAGAATTTGGTTGAAATTGTTGTCATAAAAGACAAGTTAATAAAAAAAACTAAAATATTGAAATTTACTTATATTATCAATATACATGATCTTGAACATTCATGATAGATATGGACTACACAACATACTTAAGAACGTGAGAAGCCATTAATAACTCAGGTTCTCCGCCACATACATAAGGTTTTCTCATACTTTTGCAGTAGATATCAAAGTTTCCCTCAATAAACCTTAAGAAAATAAGAAAGATTCGATCTTTTTTTATTTGGATTGTAATAAGAAAGATTTTAAAACCTGATTTGATTTATCATCCTACACATTCACCATTCCACCATTAAATATTGTTAGTTGAGCAGGTGCACAAGACGTTTTCTTGCCATTTCACTGGCTTGATGGTTTTTAGAGGCTTCGAAAGCTTCTGCAGCAGATACGTCAATTAATTAATTAATTAATATAATTAGTTATAGTCAGCTACAGTTTAATTAGCAACCTCAAAAAAATTGAATAATGGAAAGACAGAAATCTTTAACTGATAAAGACCACTGGGCTATAGAGCTCCTTGAAAACACTATATATGATTAGAATCCCCAAATTAGATGAAATAACTACGAATTCACCATAAATTAACAATAAATTTACTGAATTTTAACTTCGAATTGGAAAATAAATTGACTTCATTTTATTAAAGGTGTACAGATTATAGAGTCCAGAACGTATAATCAGGTCAAAAATATTGAAGATTAATGTAAGAAAATGGTACCTGATTCTTTGCATCCTTCAACAATTTTTCTTCAACCACGATCACAAAATTTATAACTTTACCCTAAATCACCGGTGCCAGAACCAATTTATGTGGGTCTTTGATTTGGAGAAGCGATTGACGATTTCGTCAAGTAGCATGGAGGTTGGCGATTGGAGACTTCGCCAAGTAGCAGAGGCCATGTAGATTTCGTCAAATAGCATATAGCACCTAGATTGGCGATCGGCGATTTCGATTTGGAGAAGAAGCGATTGGTGATTTCTTCAAGTGCGATCGACGATTTCGAATGCAGGAGAGAGACGGAGTAGATGGAGAGAGATTGGAATGAAAATTTAGGGTTTTTAAAAAATTTGTGTAGAGGGAGAGAGACGGAGTAGAGGGAGTAGAAGGAGAGATATGGGATGCCACGTGGACGAATTGGAGAATTACACGTGGCATTGCGGACCAATGAAAATGCTTGAAACTGATTAGTTGGCAAAATAAAATCATACGTAGGCTCATATATAGGTTAAGATATGATTTTTTACGTTTTCTCCATTGTTATTCATTTTATTTTTTGAAGCTAGCCCGCCCATCGGGCGGGTTATGAAGCTAGTATATATATATATATATATATATAGGGGAGGGTTCCATTGAGAATTGATATATAGGTGAGAATGTGAGAATTAGGCAAAAAGACGCGCGGTGGCATTTTTATAATTAAGTCCAACTTTTCTGTCCCACACGCGGTGGCATTTTTGTAATTACGTCCAACTTTTTTTTAATCATCGATGATTAAACTGGGTGTAGTGTTTTAATCATCAATTATTAAACTTTTGAGATTGTATTTAATCATCGATGATTAAACCCAACCCCAAGTTTAATCGTTAAAATCAAAGATACTGTTTAATCATCAACAATTTTGTCTTTAAAATCAAAGATAATGTTTAATCATCGATGATTAAACTTGTCTCCGTTTTTTAGATTCCTAATTCTTTATAAGATGTTGTTTAATCATCGATGATTAGCGTGTCTGCTTTCTTTATTATTTTTTTAAACTTTTCTTTAATCATCGATGATTAAACTGGGTGTAGTGCTTAATCATCGATGATTAAACTTTAATCATCGATGATTAAACTTTAATCATCGATGATTAAACTTTATCTGTGTAATAATCATAAGATGCTCTTTAATCATCGATGATTAAACTTTAATCATCGATGATTAAAGTTTAATCATCGATGATTAAACTTTAATCATCGATGATTAAACTTTATTTGTGTAATAATCATAAGATGCTCTTTAATTATCGATGATTAAACTTGAGTTTGGGTTTAATCATCGATGATTAAACTGAGTGTAGTGTTTAATCATCGATGATTAAACTTGACTATATGTTTAATCATCGATGATTAAACTTGAGTTGGGGTTTAATCATCGATGATTAAACTGAGTGTAGTGTTTAATCATCGATGATTAAACTTTATCTGTGTAATAATCATAAAATGCTCTTTTAATCATCGATGATTAAACTTGATAATGTGTTTAATCATTAATGATTAAACTTGGGGTTGGGTTTAATTATCGATGATTAAAAACAATCTCAAAAAGTTTAATAAAACCAAGTTTAATCATCGATGATTAAAGAAAAGTTGGACTTAATTACAAAAATGCCACCGCGTGTGGGACAGAGAAAGTTGGACTTAATTACAAAAATGCCACCGCGCGCGTGAGGGCGGGGAGGAGATGAGTGGCTGAGATCTATTCTCACATTCTCACCTAATATATTAATTCTCAATGGAACTCACTTATATATATATATATATATATATATATATATATATATATATATATATATATATATATATATATATATATATATATTGTATTTAGGGGCCCATTTTTTATATTCGCACCGGGCCTTCGCAATCTCGGGGACGCCCATGAGTTCTAAATGATCTGAGACACGGTGTGGTGTCACGATGAAGTCTTATTAGAAATTATGGGGCGGATAACATGGGATGGCAAATGGAATTCGGGAATTGGATGAGAAATGCGACATCAATGATTATTTTGCGGGGTCAAGCTTTTAGAATTCATCCTTTTGAACTCGTGTGCGCTTGTGGAGTCGTTTCAATGCAACTTCATACTACTTTAGTATGTGTAAATTGATCCACAAATAATTACAGTTTAGAATACATTTAGTATACCGTGAATAATACTTGCGTTTCAATAGTCATGTATATGTTGAATCTCGTATGCATTGTACCATTTGTTCAAGGGAAAATTATAATATCGAATCTTGACTTCATTTGTTATAATCGTAAAGTTTTTTCAAACTTCAACATTATGGGGGTGTTTGGGAGGGCTTTTTTAGTGAGCTTTTAAGCTTTTTAGCTTATTTAAGTTACTTAAGTTCTTTTAAGTGTTTGTTTGAGCTTATAAACTTATGCTTATAATCTTAATTAGAGGGTTTTAAATAATCCCTTTTGAAAGGGATTTTAAGCTTATTAAGAGTTTTTTACCCTTTTATCCTCACCTTTGACACCCACATATATTTAATCTAATTTTTTTTATTAAAATTATTTATTATTATTATTTTTTTTTTATTTAAAAATTAATAATTTTTATTTTTTTATTTTTTATACCTTTTGGTAATTTTACAATAAGCTTATATAAGCTTTTCCAAACACTTTATTTTTAAAAAGCTTATTAATTTAAATAAGCTAATAAGCTTAGCTAATAAGCACATCCCCTTAATAAGTTTTCCCAAACACCCCCTATAATCGAACAACTTTTTAATGCCATGTGAATCTTTGAATATTATGATAGTAACAATTGGACATAGATGAAACAAATAAAACGCGTAATGCGAAAGCAATCCATGAACCATTCTCTTCGAGCTTCATGAATTTCCCATCTTTTTAACATGCTTTACTCTTTTCTTTATCATGTTTTACTCTTCAGTTTGTACTAACAACATATTAAGAGCATTAGGTGTGGTTGCTTAAGTCAAACCGCCACCTCTACGCCACATCATTATGACTGAAGGAGGTTACATGTTCACCACCACTGCTAAACAGGAATTTCGTAACACCACCTCCAGTAAGATCAAGATGCAAGACAACATGAGGTAAAGCATGACCATCGTAAAATTCCGACGAAACAGCAATCTGGAACACTAAGAGATAAAATTCGGTTGATCTATAGCAAATTGATTGGGGTTTTAGCAATCAATTGAATGGCTACAAGATTTGTGAGATTATCTGAGAAAAATTATACGAAAATGGAAAATAGTGGAGAGGAATTTATCAATCCTCTGCGAAGCCAGTGGAAAAAAGGGGCGATGACCGGTTGATTGAATATATATAACACGGAACAATATAAGGTTCTTATTACTCCGTGTTTAGCATAACCGAGACTACATGTAAATCGTACTATTATGTACTTAATTAATCGATGATTCTAGTGGTAAGTGGTAACACTATTTCATATAGGAAAATGATAATGACAATCTTAAGGGCTGTGAATAAGAAGACAAAACTAATGTAAAAATCGCCCCTGAATTTTAAGAACACTACTCCATCAATGAATGTATAAACGTTTTATGCACGTTTTATTAACAAAACCCTTTGAAATAATCGCTTAGAAGTTATGAGTTCGATCACTTTATTAAATAAACGTTTACTATATCGCGCACACAACAAACTAAACTAACCACCCAAAATAGCCAATTATAAACAGGAATGCCTCTTAAAAAGAATAATATTTTTTTTTTTGGTAACCTGGTTCCGACTTGTTTTACGAGCCGACTAATCACAGAGTGACCACTCGCTTTGTGGGTAGCCCGGAATCGGCGCAGGTGAACCTCTGTGACCACAAGGGGTACTTTTTTTTTACTTCTAGCAGAGATTGAACCCGAGACCTCCTGGAAATTTCAACCTTTTTGGAGATCAAGTTCAACCACTAAATCACCACCCTTGTGGTTAAGAAAAAAGTATTATTACGAGGTACCCTTGTGGAAATCATTGTTTCAAACTGATATTTACTTTGTTTTAAACTGATATTATAAAAAAAAATTAAAAAAATATTCTAAATATATTTTTTGGTTTATTTTGACAAAAATGTTAACATAGTATGTACCTGTTATTGATCTTGTTTCATCAGCAAATGTGGCAAACGTGGCCTCTAAAGCACGAATGAAAGCGAAAGAATATCACTGTTTTCATTTTTTTTAGATATAGTTAGTGGTCGATCTTTGCTAATAACTTTGATTAAAATTTAAGGTTAGTTTAAAAAGACAAAGATAGTTAGTGGCTGCTTTGGTATAAAAAAAATTATTTTATTGAGTACACCCTATTAAGTTTGAGAAATGAGAATTTTGTTTGAGACAAAAATTTAAGGGGAAAGGGGGACTTTGTTATTAGTCAGTATTATTTTTGAATTTTTAAATAATTTCTTTTCCTTAATGTTTTATCATTTGAGCTACTGATTATTTCTCTCATTCAAAATTCTAAAAAATAAACAGAATAAAACTTGCATTCTATCAAGAAATAGTAGATTTATAGGAAATGTTACTTTTATGCATGAAGTGGTAAAGAATGAAGTCAGGCTAATTGTTTGTACTCTCAATTACAAAACCACAGTTAGATCTAACTAATAAATCTTGAAGCATCCCCACCCATCGGGCGGGTTATGAAGTTAGTATTAAAGCATCGTAGCTAATCTAACCATAAATCATAATATTAGTTTATTTGACGTATACAATGGTCCATGTTATAATTTTCGGGGATTTGATTAGGAATGCGACATCAATTATTTCGTAATTCATCTTTTTGAACTCGTGTGCGTTTGTGGAATTTTTTCAATGCAACATCATACTAGCTTTAGTAAGTGTAAATTGTTTAACAAAATAATTGCAATTTTTGAGTATCAATAGCCAAACTTGATATATTGAGTGGTACACGTTTTACCCCTAAAGTTTCATAGAAGTTATGTAATGGTTGACTACATTCGGTGAATAGTTACGATTTAATAGTCAAGCGTATGTTGAATTTTGTATGCATTGTACCATTTGTTCACTAGAAAATTAGCTTAATATCGAACTTTCACTTCATTTGTTATAATCGTAAAGTTTTTGCAAACTTCGACATTATAAACGAACAACACGATAGTAATAATTGGACATAGATCAAACAAATAAACAACACATACACCTATAATCCGAAAGCAATCCACCATTTTCTCTTTGAGCATCTTGAAGTTCCCATATTTGTAACATGCTTCACTCTTTGTCTTTATCATGTTCTATTCATCAGTTTGTACCTACAACATATCGACTAAAGGGGGCAAGTTATAATACTTTTTTTGGAAACGGCAGTTATAATACTTAGTGAGTACATAATAAACACATTTTTTGCACTAATGTCTAACTGTGTATATCTTTAAGGCCGGGACACACAGGGTGGATCTAGTATGGTGCACGGGGTTGCCCAGGCAACCTCTCAAACTTTTCGAATTAGTGTTAATTTTTTTTTCTTTTAATGTAACTGACACCCCTAAGAAAAAAATGCAACGAATATTCTTATGTAGTAGAAAGAATAATAATAATATATGTTATATTTAAATATTTGCTAAAATGATAGCTAAAGAAAAATATAATTAAAGTCCAATAAAAATTAAGTAAAACCCATACTCCTTATTTATTAAGTTTCTATTTTTTATTGATTCTGAAACAAGAGAACATGGTTTTTCCTTTTGCTATATAAGTTATTAAAGTTGGTTTTGGTTTTGCTGGTTTCAACTGCAACAGTTGAAAGATGCTATCCGCAATGAACCTTCTAAAGACCGATTTGCGCACTAAAATGAGTGATGATTTTTTGAACCAAGCGTTGTTTTGTGTAGTAAAAAAAACGCTTTAAGATGTTACAATTAAAAGTGCAGTCAATCGTTTTTAGAAAAATGAAAGAACAAAGAGATCAACTTTAGAATGTAATTTATAGACGTTTTTTTACATATGTAATGAAATCGTACTTTCCAATTTCTTTTTATGTTTTTATATAGTATGAAAAAAATTGTGCAACCCCTCAAATTTTTTTCTGGGTCCGCCACTGGGGACACATGCTATTAAATGTTAAATACATTTATTTTTAAAAGAGTGAATTACATCTAAGGTCCCTGTGGTTTTACCACTTATTACAGCCAAAATCCCTAAACTTCATTAAGTACAATGGAGTCCCTGGTGTTGCCATTTTGTTGCACACGTAGTCCCTGAAGCAAACGGACGTTTATTGGAGCCGTTAAATCCCTCATGTGCACATCACATGATGGGTATTATGGTAATTTTCCACCCATTCCTCATATTTAAACCCGAGTAAATTACATGGAAGGTCCCTGTGGTATACTACTTATTACAGCCTTAGTCCTTAAACTTCATTTATTACACCGGAAGTCCCTGGTGTATACACTTTGTTACACCCATAGTGATGATGTGGTGGCAGTAGTTATGATGTTAGGTGGTGGTACGTAGTGACGGTGGGTGATGTCGATAGTGATTGTGGTGCTGGGTGGTGGTGGTTGGTGGGCGTGATGGTGGTGGGTGACAGTAGTGAATAGTGAATTAGTGATGATATTGGTGAGTGATGATTAATAGAATAATATGGGATTATGGGTTAATAAAGATAATATAATACATGAATAGTTATAGTTCTGTCATAGTAGCTTAGTTGGTTTGAATTCCTTGTTAATAACATGAAATTTGCAAGTTCGAATCCTTTAGCTGTTTTTTCAAAACGCAAATATCTCTACTATATATAATGTATTTAGGACCTTTCTCTAAATAGCATTTTGAAAATTCAGCCAAATACTTTCTATATTTGGGTGTCCTTTGCATTTTAAAAAATAAAGAGGCAGCAGGGTTCGAACATAGGACCAACGACTTGAAACATACATACGCTTACCAGTTGAACTACAAGCTGGGACGATTATTTCTTCTTAAACAATAATGATAATCTATTCTAACCTAACCTCAATTAACAGCCCAGACGTTTCATTTCCCCTTAACCCTAAAATTGGCTCATCGTTTCCTTCAACCTCGATTTCTTCGACCATACGCCTGCAATTGTCTCCTCGGGTCTTTCAACCATGCGTCCACATACTCCCTCCTCTCTCTCTCTCTCTCCCCCTCAACCTATCACATTGTTCTCCGCTGCGCTTCCAACACCGTCGCACCACTGCCTTCCCTCCCCCTCCCTTCAAAATACTTTTCGCCCTATCAAAACTTCGTACGGCACCTCCGTTGGAAGCCTACTCCACCGCACAAGACGCCTCATATGCTCAGTCACCATCTTAAGGGATTCTTTTACCGACGCGAAACAATTAATCTACATTGTATGTTTGTTTTCATTTTCAGCTTTCACTCGGGTTTATCAATTTATGGTTATCGCTACACGCATACAGTGATTGTATTCATTTTATGATTAAGGTTGGGGGTTTTTACTGAGTCATGGAAGGTCTAATCCATTCAAGTCTTCATCATCTCCATTGGCACGTCTTCACGATTTAAGGTACTTACCACACTTTCTTTTAATGGATTTCCTTGATTACCATTCTATTCTTCGTACCATATAACTTTATACATCTTTTTATGGATTTCCTTGATTACCATTCTAAAGCAGGTGTATAATATTGTGTCCTCATTTCCATTGTTCACATGTAATGATGATTTTATTGAATAAAGCTCCGCCAGTTCACAATGTTTCTGGGGAGAATATTTGTGGATGTAAGTCTTGTGATGGATCCATGATCACTCGAAGTTATAGGGCAGTGAATTCAACAAAGGTAACATTAAATCCATCAAGAACTTCACTCTATTATTCCAATATTATGTAAATTGAAAATAAAATATTATGTTTCTAGGTGCAAAATGGACTTACTGTAAATGGCATGGTATTCGATAGAGGAATTTCATGGTATTTTTTAAGGATCCTTAACACCATTGCAGTTATGAATGTCCCTCTGATTATATGGTTTTGTTTTACAGCTCTCTGATGTGCAACTTAAGAGAAGCCTTGCAACAAATTCAGGTTTAACACTTGCTTTCTGCATAAGCATGTGTAAACTATTTTAAATTGTTCATATTTAATTTATCCTATGTTTTATACTATTGCATTGCAGTCCTACCCTCACACCAAGAACTTGGGATGCCTTCTCTCTTACCTACAATGACAGAGGTCTGTTTTTTCATGGTAGCTCAAAACGGTTCTTTGTATTGCTCTGTATTTTTAATATAATGATTAATTTTATATGTAGGGAAACATAGCACGTTGGTTAAAGAAAGAAGGAGATCAAGTTGCACCTGGTGAAGTATCTTGTGAATTGAAACAATATGTTTTCCTTGTCTTTACTTTTTGGTTTGCTGTGAGACTAATTGCTAAACATGTGAATTAATTAATGAGTTTTGATAATGGGAGGAAGTGGTTTTTAAAATTCAGGAGGTAGTTATAGATTGATGTACAAGCTTCTGATGAGTGTCTATTGACAAACCCTTGGGCTGTCATTATCAAAACCCTTAATTAATTACTGGATCAAGAAATTGTAGAATAGAATGTATGGAAGAAGGATATATTTAGCTAAGAATATACATCGGGATGGAGCAAAAGAAATTAAAGTTAGCGAGGTCTTCAGTTATTCTTCTAAATTTTGTACATATGTTTTCTACAAAAAAATTGCTTAGAATAATGGTAACAAATCCATTTGGTTTTTTTGCTGCTGTTAAATACAACAGGCAAAAATTTTAAAATTTTAAAAACTAAGATTCATAAGTTTACTGATGAAGTTATTGTAGATCAATTAGACTGTTATAATTCGCTCCATCGAATGTTGTTCCACCCAAAACTGCAGAATCTTCTAAACATGAGGGGAACAAATTCATATGTTTTTTGTTGTTGGCATCACATAGTAATGGGAATATCAGATGTTTAGAAACAAGTTTGACTGTTTTATGGACAATGAACAGTTAGGCCACCCAACTATTCAAATTCATTAATTAATGCAACACACCTAATTGAAATTATATAAAATTATCTTTATTGATCTCTTAAACTTTAAAAAGTTAAAATTACCATCACCATCACCCATCATCCGCAATCACCAACCACACCCAACAATAGGTCGCCGCCAAATATAGTTACAGGGTACCCGCCGCCGCATTGCGCGGGTACCTGCTAGTTTTATAAAATAACAAGTATATTTGCTGAAATATAAGTTTTGTTAATTTATCATTTTATATATAGTAAAGATATCATAAATTAAATCTTTTAATGAATATTATATAGAAAAAGAGTTATTATACGAGGAAACAAATCTTGACTACAACGAAAGAGTTTATGGTGGACATAAAATTAGGTCAAAATTGTCAGTCGTGTAAACACCCTAAAACGACTCTATAGTCGCCAAACCAAGAATTAACACCAACCTCTTTCACCAAACACCTCCCTCCCTCTCTGCAATTCGTATCGACAGAGACACAAATAAGCAATCGAATGAGTGAATTATTCGTTTGAATTCCATTATCAACATAATACTCACCTGGTAATTAACTCTCTGGTTTTTTCAATATAGTGTTCATAACTAAACTGGATTTTTTTAATTTCTTGAAAAAAGATTCAATGTTTATCAATTTTGTTATCATATGTTGTAAAACCCTTTCCCCCTGTTTTCCTGTTGATTAAATATACATTTGCAAGTTTGTATCTCCTCTTATTTAAATTGGGTTCTTAAAATTCTTAAAAAATTTCAATTTTTACTACTTTGCTATCATATGTTTTATGAAATACATTTTCCCCTGTTTTCTTCTAATCAAAAACCCATTTTAAAATATTTATATTTCTGTATGGTATCCGTTACCAAATTTGGTATTTTTTTCAAAGATTCGGCTTAATTAATTTGCTATCATCGGTTTTAGGGTTAACCCTTTTGTTCCGTAAGTATATTCTTAGCTTAAAAACGCCGCCATTGTCATATCTTCAGTTTTTATCTCTCTAATTAGTGTTTCATAACCATGTTTTTGTAGAAAAAGGAATCATTTTTCTGGGATTTATCGTAATATTTCTGGTGAGTTAAATGGATACAAGACGTTTGTTGGAGAACAAAGAAAATGGGTTATTCCCAAATTCCGGAATAGGGTTTCTTTGGTGTTCTAACAAAGATGACAATCTCTCTCAATCCGGAAGCTTTTTTGCAAGTGTTGGGCAGATGGGAGGCAGGGGTACTTTTGGAAATACAAATGATAATGAAGGTGTTAATCTTTCGTGTTCATCGAAAGTTGTTTCGACACCCGAATCCAGTTTTATGACCGTTGAAGTACCGAAAGTTGATGCAAATGATGGTGTTTTGAAGAAGAAAAACGGGTTGAAATTGAAAATTAAGATTGGTAATCCGTCATTAAGGAGGTTAATTAGCGGTGCAATTGCAGGTGCAGTTTCTAGAACATGTGTTGCTCCATTGGAAACAATTAGGACTCATTTAATGGTTGGTAGTTGTGGGCATTCTACTACTGAAGTTTTTCAAGATATTATGAAAACTGAAGGTTGGCCTGGTCTTTTCAGGGGTAATTTGGTCAATGTCATTCGTGTTGCACCGAGCAAAGCAATTGAGGTAACTTTAATTTATTTTATAGTATTTGTATTTTTAGTCTGAAAAACAGTATTCTATAGCTTTTGTAGTTGCAATATTGCAGTTATTTGCTTATGATACTGTGAAGAAAAGTTTGGCTCCAAAACCCGGGGAAAAACCAAAACTTCGTGTACCCGAATCACTAACTGCAGGTGCAGTTGCTGGAATTAGCTCAACCATATGTACCTACCCACTTGAGTTAGTTAAAACTCGCCTCACTGTTCAGGTAAAAAAACTGAACTTTTATTAGTTATAGATGGTGATTTTGACCCATTCAATATGGGTTTTGTTTTATTTCTAATGGGTCAAATGGGTAAAATTAAAAATATAAAGGAAATGGGTCGAATGGGTCAAACATGTCAAGAATAGCCCAAATGTTTTCATCCATAGTGTAGAGAATTGTTCAATCTAGTACCACTTTTAATCATAGTCCCAAGGGACTATTCTCAATCATTGGATTAATCACATAAATTTTTATCCAATTTTTTATTATTTTTTTTTCCATTTTCTTTTCAATTTTTTCATTTTCTCTTTCAATTTTTTTTAAAAAAAACAACATTATGTGATAATCACATGTGATTGTATACCTGATGATTAATTATTCAAAAAAACAATATATATATAAATAAATTAATAAATTAATTTTAAAAAAATAGTTTAATTAAGGAGTGTCAAATGTCAAAAATACCCTTCCATGTATAAAGCATGTTATTAATCTTGATCATTAATTACTATCGATCCAGTGGTTGTAATTTGTCCTTGGTACTATGTTTTTTACATGGACTTTATAGAACCCAAACATGTAGGTCATTTTTTATCATTAGTTTTCACAGTTCATATAGTTAGTTTATTGCTATAAAATATTATTTCTAATTAAATCCAGTACAAATTATTTATATAAAAGTTTAAACAAACACAAAAAAATATAAATTAACTATAAAAAAATATTTACTCGGTTATATTTTCTTATTTTTTCAGAGGGGCGTGTACAAGAATCTTGTAGATGCATTTTTAAAAATCATAAAAGAAGAGGGGCCCGCAGAACTCTACCGAGGCCTCACACCGAGTCTAATCGGTGTAGTTCCATATGCTGCAACAAACTATTTTGCATACGACACTTTAAGAAAAACATACAAAAAGATCCTTAAAAAGGATGAAATCGGGAACATTGCAACCCTACTAATCGGGTCAGCAGCTGGTGCAATTTCAAGCAGTGCAACATTCCCACTTGAAGTGGCCCGAAAACATATGCAAGCGGGTGCTGTAAACGGGCGGGTCTATGATAACATGCTTCATGCACTTTTGAGCATTCTTGAGAAAGAAGGTGTTGCGGGTTTGTATCGCGGGTTGGGCCCGAGTTGTGTTAAGATTGTTCCGGCTGCTGGGATCTCGTTTATGTGTTATGAAGCGTGTAAGAAGATACTTGTTGAGATAGAAGATGGTGAACCGTGAAGAAACGGGTCGGGAAGTGGGAGTTGAGATTTGGATTTTTTTTCTTTTGTTTTTTTTTGGGGGGGGGGGGGGGGGGGGGGGGGGGGGGGGAAGTAATAAAGATTTTAAAGATTGTTTTTTTGAAGGGAAGGATTTTTTTTATACATGAGGAAGAATTTACATGTTTTGTCTTGTGATCTAAAATGGATACTTGATGTTTGATCACATGTTTTGGGATGAGAAATTCGGTTTTTGGAGTTAGTTTTTCATTTTGACTATGGTTGTGGATTTTATAGGTTTGAATTTTATAAATAATGTAGTAAATAAGATTATAAAATGGACCGTTAGAAATAATAATTTACTTTTATAAATAATAATGTTGATAATCCATAAAAGTAATTTTATTTGCTAAAAGATCTAGTTTATTACTGGCCAAAACACTTAAATGTATGTTGGAAAAAGGTATAAATAATAAATTTTTTTTTCATGAACATATATCCTAGTTGTCTAGTTCCGAACAACTACCACAACATTGATAATCTTGTTCAAATGTATATGAAATCTATATGCCATAAACATAAACATGCAATTGAATTTAAACTTATTTTCCACAAGTAACTCTTGAGAGTGTTTGGATTAGTTTATTATGTTTGAATTAGCTTATGCTAGTAAAAAGGGGAAAAACATGTCTCTTTAGTAAGCCATAAAAAAGTGAGTAAAATTATCTTTTTTATCTCAATCATAAAAAGAAGCTTAAACTCACAAGCTTGAACTTTACACTAGTTTAGGCTATAAGATCTCTTGCATTAGCTATTTCTTCGCAGTAGCTATTTCTTTCATGCGTTTTCAGTTTCACTACATTCATGCCAAACGATCTCTTTCCTACTGGCACATTTGTGCCAACATCTCTTCCTTTTTTATTCAGTTTTGTCACAGCAACATCATATCAATATTTTTTAATTAAATATAAATCTTAATATACTTAAATTTATAAAACTAAAATAAAAAACAAAAAAAAGACAGCTTTTTAGATATTATATAAGAACTACTTTTTAATTTAAAATTTAAAAATATTTGATTTTAAATCCATCCCCAATAGCTTAAGGGAAAAAACACTTTTCAAAAACAAAGAAGTAATGGTATTAACTTCTTCAAATCGATGAAACAGACTATAAGAAAATTAATAAGCTGAAAACAAACATCCCCATAAGACATAAACTTGAGATTTTTATAACAAGAAAAAAGCAACATAAAAGTCAAATGAGCTTCATGTATGATAATAGACAAAATCAACAATCCATATCATATCCTAGTTCAAAATCCAAAAATCATTAAACCACAACTTTAATCATTTCCATCTTGTAATTCTGGAAAACCAACTATATCCTATTCCACCACCCCCATTTAATCTTAGTTACCAAAAATCAAAAAGTAAAACCAAAACACCATTCATTCAACTCATAATAAAAGGGTGGCAATCTCAGATCCATCACTCCCAGCCGCTAGGAGCATCACATTCATAACCACCATAACCACCGGAATATTCCTCAGCCACCGGAGCAGGGGTAGAATAGTCATAACCACCACCACCAGAATTATCCTCATACACCGGAGCAGGGGCATAATAGTCATTACCGCCAGAAGCCTCACCATAATCCACATTACCATACGAACCATTATTTCCACCCCTAAAATCCCGACCACCATACTTACTCGACCCGTAACGATTACCACTAGAAGACGAATAACTTTCGGCATATTGACTAAGCCAATCGGGCGTTTCTTGATGAGCTTCTTTCATGAGTTCAGAAAGTGCTTTAGCGATACACGAATTTTTGTCGCTAAAAAAACCCGTCGCTACACCTGATTTTCCAGCCCGGCCCGTTCGCCCGATTCTGTGAACATAGCTGTCAATGTCACGTGGTAAATCATAATTGATCACGTGAGCAACATTAGGAATGTCAAGCCCTCTTGATGCAACATCAGTAGCTACCAAAATTGGTGTAACCCCAGTTTTGAATGATCTCAATGCTCGTTCCCTTTCCTGTAGTAAATTAATTTAAATAAAAAACATATTAATTGACAATTATAATTTATAACAAATTAAATATTTTATAAGATTACAGTATAAGATAAGAATTATGAGATAATATCCTTACATATTGCACTTTATCACCGTGTATAGCGGTTGCAGGGAAACCGATCCCACATAGCCAATTTTCTAAAATATCTGCATTCCTTTTCGTCTCAACAAAGATTAAAGTCAACGCATTCTAAATTAACAAAAAAAAAAAAAAAAAAAACTAATTAAATCAAATTTGTTGAAATAGAGATTAATTAAAAGTCAACCTTCCCAAGATTTCCATTTGCTTTCTGATCTTGTAGTAAGTTTCGTAAATAATCGCGTTTTTCTAAATCTTCAACAAACACAAGTTTTTGGGTAATCAAGTCGGTACTCGAACCGACTCTTCCAACAGACAGAAATATGTAGTTCTTAAGAAAATCCTGTGCCATCCTCTGTAATTAAGCACATAATCACAATTAACAATTAATAGTTAATTAAATCCAGGGTGATTAAGTAAGATCCAAAATTTACAAAATAGATTATGAGACCGTGCGACCTCCATACAAAAATTAACAATTATCCTCTGATTGCACAAAAAATTATATGGTCACATAAAAAAGTAGCCACATAAAAAAAAAATCTCAGTCGCACAAAAATTGTCTAGTTGCACAAAAAAAATCAAGTGGCACAAATTTATTTTGGGGAAAAAGTTTATTTTTGGTTAATTATCTTTTAAATCTATTACAAAAATACTTTGAATATGATTAAAAATGTGACTAACTTGAATTTCAGCCGGAAATGTTGCACTAAAAAGCATAGTTTGTCTTAAACCAGGTGGTGGCATATTCGAACGTTCGATAATTTTTCTAATTTGTGGTTCAAATCCCATATCCAGCATACGATCAGCTTCATCTAATGCCAGATATTTGATTTTTTCTAGTGACACTTTTGATCGTTCGATCATGTCCGTTAATCTTCCAGGTGTTGCGACCAAAATGTCAACACCTCTTCCA
This sequence comes from Calendula officinalis, assembly GCA_963853835.1. Lineage (NCBI taxonomy): Eukaryota > Viridiplantae > Streptophyta > Magnoliopsida > Asterales > Asteraceae > Calendula > Calendula officinalis. The sequence goes on along the minus strand of OY970829.1, from coordinate 72,109,778 downwards.
AAAGCTCTTAACTACATATACATAACCATGGTTAGCGTAATTAAGAAATTAGGGTTTTAAAATTGGGGGAAAAATAGTTAATATAAAACCTGATTGTAGATTGGTGCACCGCCATATGCAACAGCAACTTTGACACCAGTTTGATAACAGAATTTTTTAGCTTCTTCAAATATCTAATGGAATAATATTAAAAGAATTAATCAATGTTATAAATAAATAGCTAAAAATGTGAGAAGATGAACGATAAAAAATATAGTATTAAAGAGGAATCAATAATAGTTTAACAAACCAGAACACTAATAATACATAGCAGAGCAAAATTAAAAAAAAAAATAAAAATAAAAAAAAAAAACTAATAAACCCTAACCCTAAATATAATAAACTATTGAAAAAATAATACTCATGAAATAAAAAATGTGAAAAATGATCTACTTTTATAAGATAAACAATCTTCTCCTATATATGAGCATACATTTGATTTTTGCATGACAACTCATCAGTTTGAATTTCTACCATTGGTCCAATATGCCACGTGGAATTATACCATTGGTCAACCAATTACTCAGCCAATTCCGATCATTTGAGGTTAGCAGTTAAACATATGCATATTTTACGGGGAAGTAATCTTCCAATAACGAGTCAACATACTCCTACCATAAATTTAGGAACTTTTAAAAAGGGAATATATTTAAACAAAAATACCATTTACCTTTGACTACTTAATATAATTCGTCCAAAAGAATTTAGATACAGTAATTCTCGTCAAAAATATTTTGTAGTGAGAAACTAAATTATGCTATTGAAAATTAGAAACTTACGATTTATGTTTTTATAAATACCTACACATTTATGCCCAAAACATAAAACCTTTGACATGTCACTACATTTCGTCAAAAAAAAAAAAAACTATTGAAAAGCGTTTATGAAAAAATTTATGCGATTTTAAGAAAATTTCATATAAATCCGGAATGTTTGTAAATATTAAAAATTTTGGTAACGGTTTCGAAAAGTCTGTTAATTATCCTTTCCTTTTAACAATGTAAAACTCATTTATATCTTTTATTCAAATTTTAAAATTTTAATAAATCTAGAATATTTGTTAATATTTGAATATTAATAAAATCTTTTGAGATTTTTAACAGAATTTAAAATTCAATAGCAAAGGATATTACCTTAAAAACTTAACACAAATCAAGGAATATTATATAACCTCTCTCTATATAAATCAATTAGCTTCACAGCCCGCCTAGATGGACGGGCATGCTTCGAGAAATAAAAAGGAAAATACAAAAGAAAAAAAAAAAACCTTAAGACTTGTATATAGTAATCTATTATTGAAATGATGTTATACATGTTTTTAATACGTATCACATTTGTTGCGACAAATATGACAATTACACTAACTCAACAATAAATGTCATATACTCCGTATAAGAAGTTTTATTTCGTCTTTAAATTTTGTGTATCATTTGTGATATGTATCAAAACACGTTTAGTATCATTTCAATAATAGATTACTATGTACATTTCTTAGGTTTTTTTTTTTGGTATTTTCCTTTTTATTTCTCGAAGCATGCCCGCCCATCCGGGCGGGTTATGTAGCTAGTAATAATATATTACGATAAAACTCAATGAACAAATACAAAATCCAAATATACAGAAATATAATAAAAATGAGAGACATTATAAAAAATGGAAAATGATAAGGGCTGTTACTAAGACGTCAAGACACGCATCAAAAGCTTGTACAATAATCAATAACCGCCCCTGTATTTTAGGAATCCACTCCACTACTGAAAGTACAAATCATTTATGCACGTAACAAAACCCTAAAAAAATAAAAGAAAATTGTTTAATGTTTTTGATGACGAAATTTTACCTGACAACAAAGTTCTCGGGTCGGAGACAAAACAAGAGCAAGAGGGTACGCCACCATCTCCCACCGTCCGTACACCGGCGGCTGGGGTGCCTGTATTTTCAGAACCCCACTAATGATCGGAAAACAAAACGCTGCCGTTTTACCAGAGCCAGTTTGCGCACACGCCATCAGATCACGTCCGGCCAAAGCTACCGGAATCGCATGACGCTGTATAGGCGTCGGTTTTACGTACTTGCAACGATTTCTGATATTATCATTTAACGAATCACCTAAGTTTATCTCAGTAAATGTGTTAACGGGTTCGGGTACGTCCGACCCGGTAATCTCCACTGGTATATCTTCATATGCATCAAAATTAATCCCCATACTCGGGATTTCAACGTCATTTTGATTTTCAACTTTATGTTGATTAAATGTTTCTGAACGAGAATCGAACTGATTCGGAGTTCTGCTGTAAGATTGGTACTGATTTGGAGTTCTCGTGTTTCCCTGTACGGAACTCCGGCCACCGTCACTACCGCCACGGCTAGGACCACCGGCTCGGCCGCGTCCACGTCCACGGCCGCGACCGTTTTGATGAGCGAACGATCTTGTGGGTTCTTCTGTAATGTGGTTGGTTCTGAGGTGAGGTGGAATGTAGTTGGGTCGACTCCATTGGCGATCGGATTTTGCAGCGTCGGCGTAAGTATCGGAGAAATAAGAATGCGATGACATGATTTTGTGGAAATTGTTACGAAATGGAGAAGACTGATGGTTACTAGTGGATATTAAAAATGGAAGAATATGAATCGTTTAGGGTTTTGCAAGTTGTAGAAAACCCTATTTTAGGAAGGAGTTCAGATGGGGGTTTTCATGGCGGAGAGAGTCCCCGGTGAAAATGGAAGTTAAAAAGGGGAAGAAACGGGGCGTGGGGATGGAGTAGTATGGCTACAAAGGTTACCTTCCTATTGGGAGCGTGAAGTCCAATCGCTTGCATTAGCAAAATATCTCAAGTGTATTTACCATTAAGATTACATATTTTTTTGTTGGGTAAATCACAAAAACTGTCCCTGACATTTTCTATATTCTGGATTTTTGTTCATAAACTTTTTTTTTTCCATTTTTTTTCCTTACAGTTTTTAAGATTCCACTTTTTTATCCTTCCGTCTAAGTCCGTCTATTTTTAGCCGTTAACCCCCATCACGTGCATAAAACGTGAGGGTAATTTCGTCTTTTTTTAAACCCCCCAAATAAAACCCTCGTACCCCCCGTTATCTCTCTTTTTCTTCATTTTCATCCCTGACCTTTTCTGAGAAACCTAAATTGATCGGTGATTACGCAAAATGGACGCCGGACTTCCAAATGGCCCGTGTTGGGTTTTTCAGAGAAGAGGATTTCGAAGAACCTTGGTTGAAAGACGTTTATGGTAAGCATTTGCGTAACCTAATTCTTATAAATTTGAAAAAACTTAATTTTTTTTTTGAAATTTTGTTCAGAAACATACGACGGTCTGTTCTCTATCAACCTTCATCATGGTGGTAGTTTTTTAAAGTATCCCGGTCGCAAATACGTTGGGGGTCTTGTTCAACTTGTTGATTTGATAGATTACGAGTACTTTTCAGTACATGAAATCGACAGGATGGTACAGAAATTAGGTTATAACGGAGACCATAAAATGTACTACCATTTTAAAAAACCCGATCATGATTTAGATTATGGTTTGCTTGCTTTGGGAAATGACCAAGATGTAAGGAATATGCTAAGTTACCTTGGAAGAAATAGATTATTTCATGTGTATATTGAACATGGGGTAACCTCAGTATTTAATTACTGGAGATCACCAGAACAAAGTAAGGTTTTAATAGAGGAGATTGATGATGATGATGATGAGCATGCTATGGTTGTATCAAAGAAAAAGCAAAATCCAGTAAAGAAGACTTTGTGTTTACCATGGTTAGGTTCAACACATGATATGGAACATGGGCAAAGTTCAACACATGATCCAGAAGTTATTGCAGATCAACCAGAAATAAATGCAGAAGTTATTGCAGATCAAGAAGAAACAGATGCAGAAGTTATTGCATATCAACAAGAAACATATGCAGAAGTTATTGCAGATCAACAAGAAATAGATCCTGAATTTAATGCATATCCAGAAGTAAATGCAGAAGGTAATGAAGATCCAGAATTAAATGTTGAATTTAATGCAGAAGATGAGTTACAAGAAGATGAACACAATGAAATGCATGACGTAGATGTTGACATGACTGATTTTAGTCTTCACATTGAAAGAAATGAACTTTTTGATGAAAATATTTTACAACCGAATGTTCAAGTTAATGAAGATGTTGGTGGAATTAATTTTGATGAGTATGATAGTGGTTATGACAATGAGGCAGAAAACTTTGAAGTTGAAAGACAAAGAAAGAATCAACTGAGAAAGATTATGAGGGAATCCCAGAACCGGAAACACAGTTCTATGTAGGTCAAACATTTTCAACAAAGAAACAAATTCTAGATGCTATTAGGGAACATGCAGTGGAGAGTAGAAGAGAGCTTAAAGTAATTAAGTCAGATTTAATACGTGTATGGGTAAAGTGCTTTGGATTAATACCCAAAAAAGTTGAAAAGGGAAATGCTGATAAACAAATTCCTATAACACTTGAAAATGGAAAGGGTAAGAAGGTCAGTCCAAAAAAAGGAAAGAGTAAGAATGTCATTCCTCAAAAAGCAGAAAAGGGAAAGGGTAACAAGGTCACTCCAAAAAAACCAGAAAAAGGACAAGGTAGCATTGGGAAGGGAAAGAATATTTCAAAAGAAGAAGTAAAAGACAAAAAGAAGGGCAAAAAGGTAAAGTTGATCCAAAAACCTACCTGCCTTCCTGGGAGACCAGGGTTCGAGCCCATCTATCAGCTTTTTTTTCCTTTTTTTTCTAACTTCTATATTTTTTCTTTCTAAAAACAAAGATTTACAATCCCAACTTTTATGTTCCTATATAACTAATAATTTTTTTTAAATACTATTATTATCTACTATAAATATTATTAATCGTTTTATTTTTATTTACTATTATTAAATTTCTATACAAAATTGGTATCAAAGAGGTCTAAATTTCTAAAACAACAAATTATATGATCGTATTTTAAGTAAACTAACAAATACAAATTTATATAATAAGTAAGCATAAAAAAATTTAGTTACAACAAATAGAATATCATAAATCACACATATAACTAGATAAAAAACATCTTTTAAGTGTCATATAAAAACTCCCACGGCAATGCGCGGGTATTTCCCACTAGTTTCAAACAACTATATTCGGAATTGCACAACAACTCATCTGGCTTAAATTTAATTGTCATCAAATTAATGAATTCACATATAGGTTGCAGATCATAAAGGCAATTTTAAACAAAAAAGGATTTCTATGCCAATGGAAAAATACAATTTTTATAACTCATGGCTACTCTAACAAAAACTAGGTAGTTGTGAGCTAAATATTCAAAAACACTCATAGGCATAATTAAAAATACTATTCCCTACCTCCCATAAAAAAATTCTCAATTCTCCTTAAAATTTTGTTCCACAAAAAAAATTCTCATTTCTCAAATTTGAGGGGATCACTTAATAAAATAATACTTCCTCCGATTCAATACACTTTGAGTTTCACGGTTTTTGAGGCCAAAAATTATAATGATGGTTAAATTAGATTAATTGGATGGTTAGTGGAGAATGAGTCCCACACCTTTTGAATAAAGTAAGGTTAATGATGTTTAAAAGTAAAAAGTAAGGGTAAATGAGTCATATCACTTTGTTAAAGTAGATAGTTAATGGATGTGGGTCCCACTTTTTTTGCCAAATAAGGAAACTTTTCAAAGTGTATCACTTATTTTGAATCACCCCAAAATGAAAAGTATATCACTTATTTTGAAATGGGAGGAAGTATTATTACCAATAATTTCACCATAAAACACTTTCTTCTTTAATCTAACTTTATATTTTAATCAAAAGTATTACTAATGACCTCATCAATAATTATCTCCTAAAATATTATGTCCAAAAGAAATGAAATTTTTTTTATACGATGGAAAAGTATTTACTAACGATTTTAAAATCACCGTTTTATATTGATTCTTAAATAGTTTCACCTATTTCTCTTGAGAATTTAAACATTTGTTTATACTTTATTTTGACTTATATTAGTTTTTAAATAAACAATTTGAATTTTGATTTAGTTTTAGCCATTTAATAAAATTATTAAATGGCAAAATAAATTCATGTAAAACAAATAAAAATAAAGGAGCATCAAATTTCCATAAAGTTATAAGATGTCACAAACAAATCGTATCTTTATAAATTGTGTGATACTTGAAGTTGGAGAGAGTGTAAATTCACGCGCCTTTCTGAAACAAGAGTAGACATGGTGGTGGTTGTCGCACTTGTCAAATGACAGAACAGTAGGGGTGTGTATAAAAACCGGAAAACCGGAACCGAACCGGGACCGAACCGGAACCGGCACCGAACCGGACCGGAACCGGCTTAACCGGTCCGGTTCCCGGTTCTTAGATTTGATAAAAATTAACAAACCGGGTTTACCAGTTCCGGTCCCGGTTCGGTTCCGGTTTTTTCGGGTTTGGAACCGGCATTTAAATAGGTATATATACTTACGAGTTTTCATATATATATGTCGAAATAATAGGTATGTAGGCTTTTAATAGAAACATATTTTAATTGAAGCAGCCCGTGAACCCCCGCAAATATCATACTTCTATCAAAAGTACGCTAAAATATCTAAGTTATATACTTTAAGATGAAAATATGCACCGAAAATGTATAATCGGATGGCAAACACAAAAACCGGGTTTACCGGTTCTAAACCCGCTTGAAGACCGGACCGAACCGGAACCGGACCGGGCCCGGAACCGGTTTAACCGGTCCGGTTCTCGGTCCTTGAAATTTCCTTTTTTCGGTTACCGGGTTTACCGGTTCCGGTCCGGTTCGGTCCGGTTCCGGAACCGAACACATCCCTACAGAACAGGTAGTGGCTATGGCACAGAGCGCCGCGGCGCCAGCTGTCACTGCATATAGTGGCGCGTGAGGTTCAGTCATGATACCCATATTCGAAAATTTTCTCATACATTTAATTATGATTTATAAATAATAGAAATGATTAACAGTTAACACGTTAACTTGTGCGCTAAAACATTTTATAGGAAACGATTATAAATGACATGCTGTCTAAAAGCTACTAACATAAGAAAAATGTTAAATATGATCTTAATAGCACTCTTTAATAATTTTCTATTTAAAGTAACAAAAATTTATCCTTTAAATTTCATTAACTAGAAGTTATACTAATCTAATTGTCAGGGCCGATCCGGAACTTTTGAAGGCCCGATACATTTTCTGAAAAAATGGGCTCTAAAACGTAAATGCTCGAAAATTATAAATATATTTTTTTATAAAATTTTCATTATAGTTCTATGTGGTTGTTGATCCCGCTATAACCTAATATTATTCGCGTCAATAAAAAATTTATATTATAAATTAAAAATACACATACAAGAATGATATTGGGCCCCCTATTTTGGTGGGCCCTATTCACATGCATATTTTGAACACTCCTTGGGCCGGCCCTGCTAATTGTACATTAAAGCACACGGTAAGTGGTCGCCCCACCGATCATTGCGTGGTTTGTCATGGTAGACACTACGAACATGAGCGAGAGAATGGTGAGGTAATTTTATTTCTTTTTCTAATCAAAAAATAGGGTTAGTAGTGTGTTTTTGATGTAAAACTGAAAAGATAGAAAAGATTAGAATCCGTTGATTCAATTGAATACCGGATTAATCTAACACAAAACACGTTGATTCAAAAGAATACCGTGAATTGGTCTTCAAAACTTGTTCTAACACGAAGAACATAATTTCGGGAGAGAAAACTCAAAGTTTGTAAATTCATCAACTGATTATTCCAAATGACAAAATACACTTTAAATATGGCCCAGAATTTCGAATGGGCCTAAAACGATAAACGGGCCGAAAACTGGGCCTAAACGAAGTTTGCAAAATTAAAGAAAAAACACTAAAATGCAAATAAAGTGTCCAAAAACAGCGTTTTTGGGCGGGAAGTTGGGTAAACCGTCTACGGCTGTTTATCATGTCGTAGTCCTCGTTTCGAGCTTCGATTTGGTTACTCGTGGGCCAGAAACAGAGACCCGAGCTGAAAGTTATGACCTTTTTACCATAGCTCATTTTCTCACACGATCGTGGGCCTCAAGAAACAAAAGGACCCGTTCTTCTACTGGACCTGCATCAGTTTTCCACAACATAGTTTTTATGATTATGTTGATGTTGAGTGAAAATATAATATAACATTGATATAACATCAAGTGATGGCATGGCGAGTCTTGTCAGTTGTCACACTCAATGCTCTTAACTATTTCAATCACCTTTAATTATTAGAGAGTGATTTTCACATTACAACTTTTATTTTATCTATCACAATTATTGCTTAATATAATTGTATAGTTAGCTGCAAAACTTATATAGTGTTGTATAAGAAGTAAAAATTATGGTGTAGAAATAAATTCCCTTAATTATTATCATAGGTCATGGGTTCAAGTCTCTGTCGTGGTATTGAAGGAAGGTTTAAGGTGTTGTCCATGATCTATAGGTCATGAGTTCAAGTCCCGTCGTGGACAAATAGATGGAAGGTTCGAGGGAAGACATACTGCCCCTTGTGAATGTTACTGTCTAGGCTCGAATCACTAACCTACTAATTAGCCATTCAAAATTTTTTTTTAATCATAATAACAATAATTATCAAAACCCTAACATTAATAATTTCATAAGTTACTGCTTTTCCCCTTATGTAAATTGGGAATTAAAACATCTGAAAGAAAACACGAAGCATATATAACAAGGTCAAATAATATGTTAGAAGGTCAATAACTTGAACTTTTATTTTTTTTAAGGAATAAATGTTTTAATTAGATAAAGACCGTTTTTTACATAGAGAAAGGCGACAAACAGATAATAAGTTGCGTCGTTATCCCGTTTTGAATTGCAAAATTAATTTTTTTTTTTAAAATAACATTTGTGCTTTTTTAAGACGTACCATTTAATTACAAATTTGGCCAATTTCAACATATTTATTTTAATGATTTGTTACATACGTGCACTTTTAGAGTTAATTGATTCGGAATACATACTTTGAGTTAGATGGCGTTGACAAAAAAAAGGTTATGTAACGATTCATATAGGAATATATAGATCAATTTTAATGTAAAGTAAATACTTCCTCCGATTCAAAATAAGTGATACACTTTCCTTTTTGAGGTGATTCAAAATAAGTGATACACTTTGAAAAGTTTCCTTATTTGGCAAAAAAAATGGGACCCACACCCACTAACTATCTACTTTAACAAAGTGAAATGACCCATTTACCCTTATTTTTTTACTTTTAAACATCATTAACCTTACTTTATTCAAAAGGTGTGGGACCCATTCCCCACTAACCATCCAATTAATCTAATTTAATCATCATTATAATCTTTTACCTCAAAAACCGTGAAACCCCAAGTGTATCACTTATTTTGAATCGGAGGAAGTATTAAACTTGAATAGATTAACCCTTCCAACGAGCAATGAAGACAAAAACCAAAATGGGTATCAATAATGTTGAAGTAAAACCAAAAAAATTAAGGAAGCCACATAAACAGCCTACATCAAATGTTTAACAAATAAAATATGAAAATACGTATACAATTGAATCACAACGCCCGAAAGTCCTTACAAAATAAAAACTACATTTATGTGTGTACACTTAATCCGCTTTTGATAATTGAACCCATAATGTATATTCAGTTAATTGTAGGAAACCCAATTTCGTTATCACCAATAGAATATGTTACCTTTTTCCTATATAAGAAATATAGGTGAAAAGGTATGATGGTATAATTTAAGTAATTATTTGTTTTATATGCCTTTTTTTTTATAAGAATTGATATTGATATATGATTTATTGCTTTAGACAAAAAAGGCAGAGAGTGAAGGGAAGGAGAGGGAAAATAATAAAGAGACATGGACCCCCCTCATTTGCATTAAGTATTTTTTTTCCTTAATTAGAAGAGTTGATTAAATTTAAAATACCACTAACCATACAATATGTATCTACGAAACGAATATAGAGTACTACACCATTATTTAGACACTCCTTTTTATCATATAAACATTCTTAATCTTAAAAATATAAAACAATTTAAGTCTTTATTATTAATTGATAATTTAAACCTTTTATTAAATTAAATTTAAATCTTTTATTATTAATTATTAATTTTAATCTTTTTATTACTTGTTACATTTACTTATCTATAATTTGTTATATTCTTAATTTAAAATTTAAATCTTTTATTTATTCTTAATTTAATTTAAATTAGTTTTAATTACTAACTTATAATTTAATTTAATTATTTTGATATACATAAAATACAAAATACAAAAGAAAATAGTTAATAAAAAATATTGTGGTGTCTAAATAGAACTAAATGGTATCTAAATAGTTAACCCCTTAGATTAATGGTATACTTCATCCGATTCAAAATAATTGATACACTTTTCATATTTGGATGATTCAAAATAAGTGATATCTATTAAAATTTTACCTTATTTGGTAAAAAGTAGTGGGCTCCACACCCACTAACTACCTACTTTATAAAGTGAAATGATTTTTATACCCTTAATTTTTACTTTTAAATATCATTAACCCTACTTTATTCAAAAATTATGGGACCCGTTCACCACTAATGATCCAATTAATCTAATTTAACACTCATTATAATCTTTTGCCTCAAAAATCGTGAAACTCAAAGTGTATCACTTATTTTGAATCGGAGGAAGTATTACAATTTACAAATAGTCATTCTGTCCTTCGATAAAGTTTCCAATTCTATTTTCACAAAAATTATAGGACAAATTTGATAAAAAGTCATTAATAAATAATTCTGATTAAATATAAGGTTAGCTGAGTTAATAATGTGCCTTTGCACATATTTTTATGTAAGAAATATTATATTTTATTCGATAGAACCTATGAAATTGAAAAAAAGAGAAATTTATTAAAGAAAAAAAAGAAGAAATTAAAATTTTATTTAGAAACATAAGGAATAATAAACTGGAAGGCCACCAATAACTACTTCAATAAAAATGAAACATCCACTTGATAAAGGTTTAGATGTACATATTATACCTTTACTCACAAGTAGACCCAAATAAATAAAAGAAGGTTGCAACATTGACAATTGATACATTTCATTTGAGTTGTTACTTATTTAATATTCACCAAATTAATTTGTGTGTTCTTTCTATAAGATAATACAAACATTGAAATTTATAATATCATGCTCATTCATTATGATTGTATTTCAGTAACTTTTTTAATTTTAAATTTATTATAAAGTAATTATTTCACTTTGTCTAAGTAAAACTTAAATTAAGATAATATAGTTAAATTTTTCTTTTTGTCATTAATACTTAATTAGAGGGTAAATAATAAAAGAAAACTTAAAAACCTTACTAAATCACCCTTAATATATGAATAATATTAATAAATTTTAAAACCCCTATTATCCTGAACACTTCTTGATTTATAATGAAGAGTGGCATACGTACCAGTGTACCACAAATGTATGTGGGAGTCATTATAATAATTAAAAACTCATATGCATCCTCCAAAAAATTATATATTTTCAATTAAAAAAACTTGTCATCTAAGACATGTGCGAATGGCACATCCTCAAACTCGCCGTGAGGAGTTTCAAACTCGTCGAGACTCATTACCATCGGTATCATTGTGTCAGTAGCAATTCTTCGGTATATCTCATCCATGTGACAATGAGTTGGAACATCACATCAGAGGCATGTGTGAGAGGGAGGGTGCAGGGGGTGAGGGGGTTAGTTTTTTAATTTTTTTTAAGTGATGATAAGTTACTGTTGGCATGATCTTGTCAGTAAGAATGAGGGCGATGTGGCACTATTGATGAGTTTGAAAACGCATCACTGTTGGGAGAAGCCTAAGTTGTTTTAAAACTAGTAGGTTTTATCTTGCGCGGTACTCCATGATATTTTCATATAATACTTAAAAGACTTTTTACTAATATTTATATAACACCCAAAAGATTGTGTTATATTAAAAAATATAACTCCTTTAAGGCCACAGAGGTACACATGCACCGAATCCGAGCAACTTGCAAAGCCGGTGGTCGCCCTAGGAGTAGTCGGCTCGCAAAGCGAGTCAAACCCCGTGTTACAAAAAAAGACACACGTCAAATAACCAATTGAAAAATGGTACTGTTAACCAATGTTCATAAATATGTTATATATAATTATAGAGAAGAGATGTGACATTGAAGAGTAGATTATCGTATAGTATTTAGTTTAGTTGGTTCGAATATAAGGGCGCTTGAAAGTATTTCACATATTCCTTACGGGGATGGGTATGGTGGCGAGCCACCCTCCAAAATCTGACATTGTCTTGCAAACTCACGGCGCGACCACATTAGGCGTTATGTGAATGCTGGTCGACACCAGTTGACTGGCGAAGGTAACACACGAAAGGGGGGGGGGGGGGGGTGCCGAGAGAAGAAGTGTTTTTAAAGTATTTTATGTGTGAGTGATATTTTAGTAATATTAAATTAGTATTTTGGGTTAAATTATTAATGAAAGGGTATTTAGGAGTTTAAATATGAAATATGAAATGCTAATTGACACTTATATGATACTTATAAGATTTATTTTCATTTTATTTGGAGTTTGTTTTAGCTTATTCAGTGAAGTTATTAACTTATTAAACTTTAGAAAAAAATCAAAAATAACAACTTCATTTTTCCCACTTGTTAGTTTATCAACTAAGTTTACAAGGTATTTAAACCAATAAATTCATAAGCCAAAAAAAATCAACTTGTCAATTTTAAAATTGAATGAATTCACAAGCCTGTCAAATAAATTAAAATAAACACCTAATAAACTAAATTGTGGAGTATATGATATCCGGCAATTTGAGAGGTGATATGTGATAAAAGGCTGAATATATTAATCGAATTGTGTGTTTTACATTGTAGGTAAAGTCTGGTATTTATACACAAGAATATTAAATTACAAAGGGAAGGTATTGATGTGCTTGGCTGGAGTCAAGGCTGTCAACGAGGAGGACAGCAAGGTGATGCAGATTTGTAGGGATTGTTTCCTGTTTTGTTTAGTTTCTTGTTTTAACACTCCCCCTCAAGTTGAATGGTGGGATCACCAAAATTCAACTTGCTCAGGACTTCATATAGGGACCTTCCGCTAACAGCTTTAGTTAGGACATCGGCGAGTTGGTCTTCGGACCATACAAAAGGAAGTGTGATGATCTTGGCTTCTAACTTCTCTTTAATGAAATGTCGATCTACCTCTACGTGTTTTGTTCGATCATGTTGAACCGGGTTCTCAGATATTTGGATTGCAGCTTCATTGTCACTGAACACTTCACTGGACTTTTGTGGAGGGTATCCTATCTCGGTCAGAAGTTGTCTTACCCATAGTACTTCGGTAATTCCCCTAGCGATTCCTCGAAATTCCGCCTCAGCGCTGGATAGAGCAACTACCTTTTGTTTCTTGCTACGCCATGTTACAAGATTTCCACCAACGAGGGTGAAGTACCCTGCGGTTGATCTCCTGTCATTTTTATCTCCTGCCCAATCTGCATCTGTGTATAATTGAGTCTCGAGATGACCATTTGGTTTAAATATGATTCCATGCCCAACTGTTCCTTTGAGATACCTTAAGATTCTTAGGACTGCTTCCATATGAGGTTTTTGAGGTCTGTGCATGTACTGGCTTACAACCCCGACGGCATATGCTATATCTGGACGAGTGTGTGCGAGGTATATAAGTTTCCCAACCATTCGTTGGTACCTCAATTTGTCGACTAAATCTTTCTTTTCTTCGTTGAAGAGCTTTAGGTTCATGATCATTGGTGTTTCAGCTGGCTTGCAATCGAGCATACCGGTTTCCGTCAATAGGTCAAGAATGTATTTCTTCTGATGCATGAAGATCCCTTGTTTCGATCTTAGAACTTCAATTCCTAGGAAATATTTGAGATTTCCTAGATCCTTCATTTCAAATTCTGAAAACAAGTTCCCCTTTAATTTTGTAATTTCTTCTTTATCATCACCTGTAATAATCATATCATCAACATAAATTATTAGACAAGTTATTAATTTTCCTCTTTTCTTGAGGAATAGAGTGTGATCAGAGTTGCTTTGTTTGAACCCATAGCTTTTCATAGCTATGGTGAACCTTCCAAACCAAGCTCTAGGTGATTGTTTTAAACCGTAAAGAGATTTTTTAAGGCGACACACTTCCCTTTCTTTGAAATGCTTTGTGAATCCATGTGGAGCTTCCATGTAGACCTCTTCCTTTAGTTCTCCGTGTAGGAAAGCATTCTTTACATCAAACTGGTGTAGAGGCCATCCTTGATTTGCAGCTATGGAGCAAAGAACTCTGATGGTGTTGATTTTTGCTACGGGAGAGAAGGTTTCTGAGTAGTCAATCCCATATGTTTGTGTATAACCTTTCGCCACTAGTCTTGCTTTGTACCTTTCAATTGTGCCGTCAGGTTTGTGTTTGATTGTGAACACCCATCGACACCCGACGGGTTTTTTTCCTGGTGGTAAGATACATTTCGTCCAAGTTTTGTTCTTTTCTAGAGCTTTCATCTCTTCTTCCATGGCATTTTTCCATTGTCTTGAATTTAGGGCTTGCTCGATATTTGTAGGTATTTCGTCTGAACATAGTGCAACTGAAAAGGCTTTTGCTTCTTTGGATAGGTTTCCTTTGGCTATGTTGGCCATTGGATACCTACTCTCCTTCTTGTTTATCCTTTCAGGAGAGTATCTGTTAGGAGGAACACCTCGATTTGATCTTGGAGGTAGACTATATTGTTCGGGTTCATCTTCTTGAATAGTATTGAACTCTTCTCCATCTTCATTATCTAATCCCTGTATGTTTTCATTTTCTTGTACAGAAGAGGTATTATTAGTTCCAGTAGTTTCAGGAGATAGAGTACTTACCTCGGGTACCTCGGGTATCAGGACGGGAGGCGATTCTTGGGGGGCACTGTCTTCAGGAGCACTGTCTTCGGTAGGTTGAGCTTGTATGTTTGTTGTGTCAAGCCAACTCAGGGTGTCGATTGTATTAGAATTCATATTCTCCCCCTGACCGCTGAGGTTGGAGGTGTAGTAGTATTCTGTTTCTAGGAAGTCACAGTTCATGGTGGTGAACATGCGTCGAGTCTTCGGATTGTAGCACCGGTATCCTTTCTGGGTTGGCCCATACCCAACAAAGACACATTTTTCAGCACAGGGGTCAAGCTTAGATCTAGTGGACTTTGGTATATGGACGAAGACGGTGCAACCAAAAATACGAGGTTCAAGGGTTAGGATAGGAGGTGGTTCAGTGTATTCAGTGAGCATTTGTAGTGGGGTTTTGGATTTCAAAATTTGGGTTGGTAAACGATTGATGAGATAGGCGGCTGTGACGAGGGCTTCCGGCCAAAAAGTTTTTGGAACTTGTGATTCTATTAGGAGTGCTCGAGTAATCTCAAGAAGAATACGATTTTTTCTTTCGGCGACACCATTTTGTTCAGGGGTATGTGGACAGGAGGTTTGATGGATTATACCTTTGTTTTGGCAAAAAAGTTTCATATTATCATTAATAAATTCCCCACCATTATCAGACCTAAGAATTTGGATAGTTTTGTTGAATTGGGTTTGGACCATGTTATAAAAAATTGTAAATTTATCAAAAACCTCGTTTTTATTTTTTAATAAGTATATCCAGGTCATACGTGTGCAATCATCTACGAACATGACAAAAAAACGATAGTTTTGTCCTCCGGTGATTGGAGCTGGGCCCCACACATCCGAATGAATTAACGAAAAAGGAAGGTCAACTCTCGTATAATTTGGTTTAAATGTTTTTCGATGACTTTTGGCAAAAACACATGTTTCACAATGTGACTTACAATTTAAAGGAAAAAGTTTAGGAAATAAAGTATGTAAATAACTTGTGGATGGGTGACCTAGCCTCCTGTGCCACAACCAAGCTTCCCTTTCTGTCGTACCATGAGATAGCATATCACTTCCAGTTTGAGTAACTTCATCCACATAGTATAACCCGTCTCTTTCAGTGCCACGCCCAATTATCGTTCCCGTCCTGATATCCTGTAAGATACAAAACGTTGGTTGCATGAGTACTGAGCAATTTAATTCTTTTGTGACATGACTAACGGATAAAAGTTTATGTGATAGGTTGGGGATATAAAGACATTTAGAGAGCTTGAGGGTTGGAGATATCTCAATACTCCCTCCTATTTTTACATGAAGTTTTTCCCCATTTGCGGTTTTTATATATGATTTCGTTGGTGGATTTGTAGTTGTAAAATCCGATAAGTCATGGGTCATTGTGTCGGTGGCCCCACAATCAAATATCCATAATTGTTCCCGTTTTTTAATATTTTGAGCTATGTTGACAAAACCTCCCACATTATACACTTTTTCACAAATTTTAAAACTCTTATTTAAAAAGAAGTCAAACGTGGCAGAGTGAATATTGTGGGGGTCAGTTTCGGAACAAGACAATTTGTCTTGAGGTTCAGTTTCGCAAACATGCAATAAATCACTATTTTGAGTTTGAGGGTTAGTTTTGTAAAAAAGTAATTCTATATTCTGGGGGTCTGTTGTGTTAAAAGAATTAAACTGAGGGGGGGGTTTCGAGTTTCCACTCTCACCCCCGTTACCTGCATCCACATTGAAGACTTCGTGCCCTAGATCGATCGTCGGTTCTGCAGAAGTCGCAACTCCCCCAAATCCGCTGCTTGATTGTCGATCAGTGCTCTTGCCTTCACCGGATGTTCTTCCTTTCCCCTGGCCGAGGTTCGATTTGCCCTTTTTGTGGCCATCGGTCCACCACTCAGGGTACCCGACAAGCTCAAAACACTGCTCTTTGGTATGCTTTTCCATGCCACAATTATCACACTTAAGGTGGGACTTATCTTCTTTGGTTTTTGTGTATCTTCTCCCTTCCGGTGGCCGGCGATAGCCTCTAGTTGCTAGACCCGACCCTTCGATTTCAGTGGCTGCAGCGGTGGCTGCAGCGGAGAGTCCAGTTGCGATGCCCGTATCAGGATTGGTTGCTCCCAGAATAGATTGGTGAGCAGCTTCCTTACGAACAGTAGCATACGCCGACTCCGTAGAGGGGAGATGTTCCAATCGAAGAATTTCCCGTTTGATGGAATCATATTTCCTGTCAAGAGCATTTAGAAATTGAAAAAGTTTCTGTTCTGACCTGATTTTTGCATATTTTTTGATGTCATCTGGGCATTTCATTGGGTTTGGATCAATCCTGTCAATCTCCCCCCAAATCCCCTGTAATGTCATCCATAGTTCTTCAAGAGAGCTTTCGTTTTGTTTGATGTCATTAGCTTTGACATGAAGATTGAACGTTTGTAGCTTGTCCTTTCCACTACTATATGTAACCACCAAAGCATCCCACAAAGTTTTTGCTGTGGGATATTCGGTTAGATTACCAGCAAGTGTTGGCTCGATGTTTTGGATGAGCCATGAAAAAACAATCAAGTCTTCTTGTTCCCATTGATCAAAGGCTTCGTGGCTTTGATCCGGAGGGTTCGAGGTGAGATGAGATAACAAGTTTTTTGATTTTCCGCCTATGGCGACCCGAATCATACGGGTCCATAAGGAATAATTTTGATTGTTGAGTTTGAGATTGATTTGTAGGTTATCAGAAAGTTTGGGGGTTTGTGGCTGAGAATTGATGCTGTTTCTAAGCAAGTTTGCTAGTTGTAATGACAAACTTGCATCAGAATTGTTGTCTGTCGACATGATGGAATTTTTGATCGAAAAAAAAAAAGGCTAGAGAAAGCTGGTATATGATGAGCTGCCTGGCTCTGATACCATGATAAAAGGCTGAATATATTAATCGAATTGTGTGTTTTACATTGTAGGTAAAGTCTGGTATTTATACACAAGAATATTAAATTACAAAGGGAAGGTATTGATGTGCTTGGCTGGAGTCAAGGCTGTCAACGAGGAGGACAGCAAGGTGATGCAGATTTGTAGGGATTGTTTCCTGTTTTGTTTAGTTTCTTGTTTTAACAATATGCTTAATCAAGGGTAAATAAATTGTGATTTTTTTCTTTTTAACTAATAGCAAGTTCAAACTTTCTCATAGTTCGTTTCATAGTTCATATGTCAATACTTCGTACAGTTCCCACGTAAGTTACTTTTAATTTTCCTATCATATAATTAATTTGTTATTATAGAATGTGTAGTTAAAAGGTTTGTTATTATATTTTCTGATCGCCGAAACCTCAAACTTTGTTATACCGAGGCATAAGAACTCAGAAATTACCGTTCCCGTAAGAACTCATAATTTTTGGGTATTATTGGATATACCCGAACTCGACCTATTATCCGAACTACCCATACCCAAATAACTAAATTTAATTTGGTTCGGGTATTTGGTATCTTTTTATATATGAAAAAAACCGAACTACCCGAAACCCGGAATATTTACCCAAATCAACACCCCTAGTCAAAATGATCGTATTGGATGACAATATTATTAAGTATTTACGATATAGCAGCAATTATGCAAATAGCGTACACATGTAAAATAATGAAAAAAATACAAAATAAATATTATAAATTAAAAAAAAAAAATCAATGTCTATTTCAACTAACTTTAGTACTTTTAAGTTCCAAAACCTATCTAAAAATCAATATTTCTATTTTATTTATGCAAACTTTTTTATAAAAAATTGATTTTTTTTCAGTTTCAACCGGCGAATTCTTCCGGATTTTTATGTCCAACCGGCCGGTTCCGACCGAATTATAACCACCATCTAATCTACCCATTCCGACCTGTTTAAAAGGTGACCTACTTATTGGATTTAGTCTCTCAAAATGTGATAATTCTGGTATACTTAGATTCAAGGAAGAAAAAAAACATCCTTATGACCATGGAGGTCCACCCGCTCTAGCTCTGGGCTACCCGCAAAACTAATGGTAGTCATGTGATTAGTTAGCTGACAAAGCAAGTCGGAACCAAGTAAAAAAACATACAAATAATTATAGAAAAAAACATAGAAATAATCATAGATAGAAAAAAACATGTATATATCTTTATAATCTTATAATTATCAATATCTAAAACATACATATATATATATACCCAAATGACAAATTCACCCACATACATGAATACAATACTCAACAAGCAACATCACCAATATTTGACATCAAAAGTCAAAATCAAGAGTTTTTCAAGATTTTGACCTTTAGAATTACCTCTTTTTTCTCTGGTTCTTGTTCTTTGCAGGCTTACCAAACATGCTACAAATGGCACCACACCCAGAAACCTTAGGTGAAGGTGGGTCAACTGTGGGTGCAACATCCATGGTTTTATACGGTTTGGGTTCTGATTTTTGCGGGTCTTTTTTGTCTTTTTGTTGTAAATCATCTTTTGGTTTAAGCTCTCCTGATAATAATTTATCATCCCAAACAAGCCCTGATGACCCTGATCTTCTAAATGACACTTCTGACCTTGGTAATCCAGCCATCTTTCTCTTTCTGAAATGGGTTTTTGTTATGAGAGAGAGAGAGAGAGAGAATTAAGTGCAAATATATGGCTGTCTTGACTTGTTTTAATGAGTATAGGGGAAGATGATGACAAATGAAGCATCAAGAAGGTAAAAGTCAGAAGATGGCATATATTAGAAGTGTGAAATTACGAAAATATCCTTTTAACATTCTTGGGATTTCCAGTTTTTCACAAATAAATTAGCATTTAATAATGGATGTTTGATAGTTAAGTCACAAAGCGGTTTTCCATGTGGTTTATGTGTCAGCAAACAAGAAAAAGTCAAACCAGAATGGCCCAAAGGTAGTTGTGTTGACTTGGTGTTTGGTCTAGGAAACATCGGACGGCCTAGATCAAACCACATACCATCCATCTTTATCATTTCAATTGAACTAGTCAAAAAATATATCTAAAACCAAAAGTTACCACTTACCACCATGAGGATTTGGTTATATCCACATAAAAATTACTTGTGCTACCTAAAAACAAAAAATGTATTGTTTCTATATAAAACGATTGACACAAAGATAAAAGTAAGGGTAAATTGGTCACCCAGATAAACATTTTTATAAGAGTAGTTACAAAATAGCCACACAAGTATCTGTTTTATTAATTAAAAACCATTTTTATAAGAGTTGATAACAATTGCTACAGAAAATAACAAAAAGCCAATAAGTTGGTCCTACATTTATTCTACTAAAAAAACTTGCTATCCTTTCAATCCTAACAAGTTTGTACCCAAAGTTGTCAAGTGGTGTTCTTTTTGTGACAAAATTTATTACAATATTTTTAAAGCCAATCCACTAAAACTTGTATACCATTCCTTCTGTGTATCCAAGCTCTTTCAGTACACCACTAACCTGCAACAATCCAAATATCTCATTCTTTGTTGCCCAAATAAAAAATAAAAAAAGAAAAAGAAAAATGGTTCCTTTTACAAACCTCGCCTTGTGACCAATCTTTCGCTTTCCCGCCCGATACATGTTCCATCATGCCAGGTGGACCACACACCTGAAATAACAACAAAGACTCCCATAATAAAAAACAAATATACATGTGTGTGTATATATGTATGTGTGTGTGTGTATATATATTTATTTATGTATGTATAATTGTATATGTGTTTGAATTTTGATGTGATGAGATTTTACCAAAATAAGTGTATCGTCACTTGGAGCAGGTAAGCCTTTTGAGGCCATATCTTTTGATATGTAACCTGTACCTCCAACCCAGTATTTTGATGGACTGTCAACCGTATAAAATACCTAAAATTTCAACAACAAAAATAAAGTAAGATTTAAAAAATAATACAACATAAATGCAACCAAATATTGTTCTCGTGAATCTGTAAACAAAAAAACAATGTTACCTTCAAATTAGGGTGGCTAGCAGCAAGCATATCGAGTTTCTTTTTCAGTAGGATATCATCAGGAGATACATTAGCATAAATCAAAGATACCTAAAATAGTATTAAAAATAATATTAATAAATAAAAGTTAAAAAAAAAAAAGAAAAAAAAGGAGAAGTTTCATTACTTTAGTGTTATCATCAGGATTCTTAAGAATTGCCTCTATAACTTGAAGCATTGGAGTGACTCCAGACCCACCTGCAATCTGGAAAAATAAAAAAATATTAATAAAAAAGACCAACAATAAATTCGTCATATTCTTACAAACTGCACTAACCATGCCAATGTGTTTCTTCATATTGGGAGTGTATCTTAATTTTTCAATGGGTCTGTAAAAGATCAATAAGGTTAGTTATAAGTAGATACACAAAATACCGAGGGTAAAACTGTAAAATCAGCTTAATATTTAAATTAATGTTTACCCTTTTACTTCGACCACATCACCAGGCTTTAGTTTGTCAAAATGCTGGCTCATTTTACCTTCTGGATAAATCTGGACAAAATTTGTAATATAAAATTATAAATATTGAAATTTATTCATGCAAAAATTGAAAACACGCACCTTGATCATCAAATCAAAGTAACCTTTAGAATCATTATCTGAAATTGGGGTGTATCTGCAAATATATTATTACAATTAAAATTAAATGAAGGCTTATGTGAGATTACAAAAATGTGTACTATTTATACAAAACTTACGGGCGGACAACATATTTTGTTTTCCCTTCAGCATCTTCTCCCAATGGAGCCCTAAAATAAATAAATAAAAACATATTTTATAAAATGGCAGGTATATGCAAATTACCTAAATTGGTAACATTATAATTTTGATTCAATAAAACTTGCCTTGTAACTAGACACGATGCAACATCGAGTCCCAATTTAAGATTTGGATCAAAAGAAAATCTGCAAATATTAAGGTCAAATTTGCAATTACCAATAATGTATTAATACAATAAAAATTAAAAACGAAGAATTTGAGTATGAAAATTACCTGAATAACTGAGTATTGTGACTGACTTTAGCTCTCTCTTGAAGCTTAAACTCTACCCATTTATCAGGTATGAGAGCTGAAATGCACAAACAATTAAATCCGTGAACATGTCACAATCCGATTAAAAAAAAGAAGAGAAAAAGATCATGACGAGATGAGAGAAATGCAACAAAAACTTACCAGTTTTAGGACCAGTTTTCTCATTGATTTGATCCAGATGAACCTATTAGTAGATAAAACAAATAGTTAGTCACATACTTACGTACATACTTATGTATATGCCGTTTTATGCGGTGTATATGACATTACATATTTACATACAAAGCATGAGGATGGAATTAATAGCATAAAAGAAACACGTTGACCAGTATATGTTTTTCATAGATATTTTAATTTTTAACTGCCTTCTTCAACCAAAAAGGGTTACATCAGTTCTAAAACTAATAGCAATAAGCTGGACGGTGAACCACAATGCATTTGAGATCCAAGATTCACAGTTTAGCTTTTTATCTTGTAGTGGAAAATGAGAGATCCTTACTCATACTTTTGACAATTAGTTATCATGTTCTACCAAACAATCAAATCAAACAATCAATTCCTAAATGGGAAACACACACACCTAATCAACAAAATGCTAACAATTCAGCTTGAAGACAAACATATCCACATTATCTGAAAATCGATAGGAACACATTTTGCTCAGTTTTAGTTTTTTGTAGTATTCAAATTTCAAATCAAGAGTACAAGAACATAATGAAGACTACCAAATTAGAAGATCCGATCAAACAATCAAATAATCAGCTCCAAACTAGCAAACATACAAAGCTAATCAACAAAATCCTTACATCTCAAATAAAACAAATTGCTGCAAATCGATTCAGCTTCACGATCGCACACATCACATTGTCCACACAACGACACAATCACATATCATTCCCTTTAGTACTTGTAATTAAATTGAAACTACAATAAGATGAAGAAAAGTACCAAATTTGGCTCGGAAAAGTAATAGAAATACGAGATTCCACCAGAGATGGCAGCGATTGCTCCGACTGGCAACCGGAAATGCGTTGAATTCGATTGCGATTGGCCACGGAAAGCGTGTGAAAATGAGATCGGCGAAGCTTTGCTTAATCTTCTGAAGAAAGTCGACATCTTCGGTAATGGAGAGATCGACGAGTGACTGAGATTTTGAGGGTTTTCGTTAAGCCCCTCCGATTTTCAGGGGAAAAGGGAAGAATGCAGAATAATCGTCTGTGATGTGATCCATCGTACCTTCTGTAGACCTCACGCTCTCATTCGCTCCTGAAATTAATGGGCTAGAAAATATGCAAAGTGTGGGTTATGTTATGTTATTGAACGTTTATAGTTGTGTTATATTGAACATTTAAATTAACTTATATTAATTGTTAACTTATAGCAATTTTATATTTTTATCTAGGTAAAAGGTTAAGTAAGAGGCTAAGATCAAGTAAAAGGTAAAAAAATGTATCTATCAAACATTCTGACATCTAACCGGATCAGAGATTACCTAGACTTAATAAGAGGCAAATCAAACACCCCTTGCTATTAATAAGGATACAACAAAACAAAACAAAGAATATAGGGTATGAACATGATCAATCATTTAACAAAATCATACAAGGATCTTGCTCATAAACCAATGTTCTAACATGATCAACAAGATTATCAATCACTAAATAAATCAAACCCACATGCCGATGAGATCTATCTCTCGCAATAAAAACATGAACTTCATTATTCATTTCAATCCAACTACAACCAGCTTCCTTAACCACCCCATTATCCTCCATTCTTTGTCTCACCTTTTTCACCTCACCCCACATACCCTTACTCGCATAAATATTCGACAACAAAACATACGACCCACTATCATTAAAATCACTCAAAATCGCCATTTCAGCAGCATATTTACCAATTTCAAGATTCCCCACAACTCTACACGCACTTAACAAACTCCTCCAAATCACGCCAGCTGGCGGTATCGGTAAATTTTCAATGAAATCTTTAGCTTCGTATAGTTTCCCGGCTCGACCTAATAATGAAACCATGCACGCGTAATGTTCTAACCCTGGTTCAATACCGAACTTAACCATTGACTCAAAGTGGTCAAACCCGTGTTTGACCAACCCCATGTGGTCACAAGCCGAGAGCACGGCTACAAACGTGACATAATTGGGTCGGGTGCCCTCGTTTAACATTTTTTTAAATAATTTTAAAGATTGTTTAGATTCTCCGTGTTGTGCGTGTGTTAATATCATTGAGTTCCAACACACGGTGTCTTTGTGAAACGTTGAGTTAAATAGATTTTGTGCTTCTTTTTTGCTTCCACATTTGGCGTACATGTCTAATAATGCGTTTGTGACAAAAGGGTCGTTGTTTAAACCGGTTTTTAATAGTTGTGTGTGAAATTGGTGGCCGATAGGAAGGCTAGCTAGATTACTAACAGCTGTAATCATTGCTACAAACGTGAATTCGTTTGGTTTTTGATATGAAATTTGTAGTTTTTTATAAAGTTTAAGAGCGGTTTCGTTTTCGGATATTTGGGTATACCCGTAAAGCATAGCGTTCCATATGACAATATCTCTTTCAGGCATTTCATCAAACACTTGGCGTGCATCATATATGGAAGAGCATTTTGAGTAGACATCGATTAGTGCACTACCTGCAAATATATCCAAATCGACACCGAATTTGACGATGAACCCGTGAATTTGTTTGCTTAAGTTTAAAACGAGCAATGCAACCGAAACACCAAGAAGACTAACAAAAGTCAACAGGCTCGGGTCAACGTTTTTAACCCTCATTTCACGAAAAAGATCCAATGCTTCATGAAGATTCTCATTCCTTGAGTAACCTTCAATCATTGCATTATAACCAATCACATTACGAATTGGGATACTATCAAAAACTCTTCTTGCATCATTAACACGTTTGGATTTTGAATACATATCGATTAAACCGTTATTCACAAATTCGTCTTTTTCAAGATTCATTTTTATAGAATAAGCATGTGTTTGTCTACCCAAATCTAGATCCTCAAGTGAAGCACATGAAGTTAAAACACTACTACAAGCAAAACCATCCGGTTTCCAACCGTTTTTGGTCATTTTTATGAACAAATTAATAGCCTCTATATCGAACGAGTTTTGCATATATCCAGAAATCATTGAAGTCCATGAAATAACATTCTTGATTAACATATGATCAAAAACCTTCCTTCCTGATTCAACTTTACCACATTTTACATAAAAATCGACTAGTGCATTGTTCACTGATACATCCATTGATGCTTTTCTTCTTAACACAAAACCATGAATTTGTTTTCCACCTTGAAAAAAACCAACAACCGAACATGCACTTAAAATACTAGAAAGAACATATCTATCTGGAATAATGTTACTTTCTTTCATTTGGGTTAAAAGTTGTAAAGAAATTTCACTTTTTCCCGATCTTGCATAACCAGCTATAATCGTTGTCCATGTTACCGCATTTTTAATCGGTAAATTATCAAAAATTAATCTTGCGTCATCTACTTTACCGATTTTCGAATAAAAATCAACGATTGAAGTACCCACATAAACATCTTGATCAAGACCTGTTTTAACAACCAAATTATGCAATTGTAAGCCCTTAATTGAACTCCCTAACTGTGTAACAGTGCGAATAACACTAGCTAATACGTACTCGTTAATGGTTTCGTTAGAGTCTCTTTGGAACTTAAGAAACATCAACCAAGCTTCTTCATTGCATCCATGATGTGTATAAGCAGAAATCATGGAAGACCAAGTGCTTATATTTCTCTCACGCATTTCATCAAACACCTTCCGTGCATACGCTAAATGGCCACATTTTGAATAACCGTTGATCAATATGTTTGCAAGAAAGATATCAGATTGAAATCCATGTATTATAATCTGTCCATGAACTGATTTGTAGTAGCCACTTGAGTTATCAGTGATAGATGGTGACTGCAACAGCTTAGCAAGTTCTTGCTTTAAGCTTCTGCGTTTCAGAATTAAAGGCATCAACGTAGAGAATCTGTGAGATTTTGAAAATTGGGTGTATATGATTTTGATATCGCAAGATTTCACATGTGAAATGGGTGCATATAAACTTCTTACGTGCTTTCTCATTCTATTCAAATGTTCATATTCATCAACTTTAACAATTATTACGGATGAGCTCAATCCTCTGCGACAGCGATGGAGGATCAGACCACAAAATCTTCGAATCAACGGTGGAGATTAGTTGGTTAGATGAATTCATCGCCGGTTCCGGCGCCGTCGTAAATAAAACCTTCGAGAGTAAAAAGGCGGGAAAATAATTATTTAATCCCTATAATTGGTGGAAAGTTTTGGAATCTGTCCACAGGTTTTAAAACTCACATTTTGGGTTTAAAATAGTTTCATAACGTTCTATGTACAGATTAAGGATATATTTTGGGTTTAAAACAAAACTTATTCGCACATTACGGTTTATATTTTGATATGTTTATACAGTCTGTTTTAAAACTTGTACAATATGATGAGTTAAGTAGTTTTTATGATGTCGATATCACCCCATTTATATATATTTGAAAGAATTTATCCATTGAAATCTCTTTAACGCTAAAACATTTTACCTCAAAACAAACTTCAACACATAATCATCGATGTCGGATGTATGGAACCGACTCCAACTTGACACATGAGCAACAAGATTCAAATTATCGTGATGGCTTTTCGTGTTACTTCATACAAGTATATTCTTGTTTGAGGATTTGTTGATATTGAAATATATCTCTAGTTATCTTTTGGTGTCCACAACAAAAATATTATCTACAACTTGAAAGAATATATCGTCTATATTGATTTCTTAACACCATAAATTTTGTTTCTTAAGACCATGTGTTAAAGAATATATCTTGGACCATCATCGATATGAATTTATCACGCACCGGTACTTTAGATTAAGAAAACAAATTCCAATCCAACGATGAATATTGTAAAATCTTCGTATTCATGTATCAAAAGTACATCTTTTCTTGAATTATTAAAGTTACCAAAACGGTTTGCTTTGAACCCTAGAAAGGGATAATAAATCAAGAATCTTGATAAAGACAATATCTCATTCAATGTGGAGATGCTCTAAAAACCCTATACATCAACAATTGTGATCACACTATATGGTCACTAGTCGATAATTAAACATCCTTAGACTACTCGCAATAGGTGAACAAACTCATTGGTCACCCCATGTGTCCCCGATTGTGTCCTCATATTACGAGACTAATGGGCAACACGTGTCCTCCTTTTTTTTTTTCCTTGAGTTTGGTGGTGCAGCCAATGGCGGTAGCAATGGGTGGGCAGGGTGGGCACCTGCAATAATGTTCTTTTTGTGTTTATTAAAGTTAAATAGTATACATATAAATATTAAGAGTTTTGTTAATAACAACCCTTAGGGCTGTCTCTAACGTGCATAAATTAAACGTTTGTACATTAATTGATGAAGTAGTGTTCCTAAAATTCAGGGGGCAATTTTTACATTATTTTTGTCTTCTTATTGACAGTCTTAGGGATTATTATTATCATTTTCCAAATATTAAACATGTATTTATTGGTAGCTCTTTGTGCAAGGAAATTAAGGATGACATATGAGTTCGAAATCCGCACATCTTTAGTTTTATCCCCTCCTATCCTTTTTATTTCCTCATACTACTATATCATTTTCTTACCATAAAATTAGTAACAAAAGATTAACTTTTCTTTTTTGTCCTTTGCTCTTTATAGCCTAAAAATAAACTTTAATTTAATTTCCCCCAATTTAGTTATTATTTTCTCATTTTTAAAGTGACATTTTTTCCTATAATTAATATAAAAGAAGTTCTGCTATTGTAAATTAATTAATTGATTTTACATGAGAATTAGAACTAAAAGTTAGAAATGATGAGCGTCCCAACTTAATTCGTTTTCCAATTTAAAGTTTGAACCGAAAAGTAAGAACGTCACCGAAGATGTAACTTACGCTCCTAAACTTTGTCCCCCTTTCAATATTTTCCTGGTACAGCCCCTGGGTGCAGCCAACCAAAGGTTGTGCTCTGGAGTTTATTCCTGGTACATTATGCATGATTAGTGAGTGATATGTTATTAATAAAATCAATTTTATGGATTGATCGTGAGTTTAGTCACCAGTGTTGGGTTTGATAATATGTTTTGGTCTAGAGAGAGAAATTTGATGTGACACTATTAGATGATCGATAATATTAGTATTAGATCTTTGTTATAATTGTAATTAAACAAATATCTAACAGACACTGATAACCACATTACGCATAGTCATACTGAGATTATGTATAAGAAGGAGTTTCGGTTATATAAACCCCATAAAGGATTCACATTCCTGCCACTTGCTTAAGTTCTTGCTTTTGGATATGTCTTAGACGAAAATTCTAAGATATCATGTTGGTAGTAACTATACAAGTGAAATTTGTTTAAGGATACATATATAATGCATATATACATCAATAAAGAAATGAAATATATATGCGTTGTGGCTAACGTGCACGTGCAAATTAATTTCAAGTGGGACTATGAATTATTGCGAATAAAATAAAGATGTATATTCACAGGGAAAGAAAGCGATAACATAATCTTTATTCACAAAATTGGTACCATCGTAAAAGTGATAGGTATGCAACTAAAAAACTAACCAATTGTAATTTTGACTCTAACATGGTTACAATGTAAACCTTAAGATCACCTTCCATCCTACAATATTCATTTAATACGGAGTATCTATTTGGGTCTCACATATTTTTGATTTTGCTATAACATTCCATTGTAATTTCTTTTTGGAAAAGCTTTGACGGAGCTCCATAGCCATGGCAAGGCGATCACGAGAAGCTTGGTGTGCTATAGTGACATTATATTTAGCTGCTTTAGCGAGGTGATAATAAGCCTACTGCCACACCAAGCCCCCTTTAAGGGCATTCACATCGATATTACCAAATCATTTGCAAATGAATTTGAAAGTGAAAATTAAAGTCACCTGTGTATTTCACTTTTAAAATATGAAAGTCCTTTGATAATTGCAAGGTGGTAGTTGATGTAGTATTGAGAACCACTTTTAGACGTGTATTGTAATTGTAGTGATGTAGAAAGCAGTTGCAAAGTTGACGTGACATAACTGAAAAATGAATAATATTTTATGGATGTGGATGACATAACTCGAAGTGTAACATATATTTCATTATATGTAGACAAAATAAGGTCAATTCTCAACCTTGTGTGGGTATCAAAAGCGGATGCAAGAAAAAAAATGAGTGATATTACTGGTTGCATATTTTTTTACTTAGAGGTATCATATATACTAAAAAATTGTAACTTTTTAATATTGTTCGGAAAATTTTGAGGGATTATACGAGCTACCCGTGCTATACTCTAGATCCACCCCTTGTGGATATCACGTGTGGGTGTGTCATCCATGCTTTCCTCTCAATGAGAGTGGGATGTCCATTGTACATAGGGGTGGCAATTTCTGACACGACCCGCAACCCGACATGAACCCTACACGGAAAAGGTCAGGTTTGGGTTGACCATAAATGGGTTCGGGTAAAAAACAGGTCGACCCGTCCAACCTGCTTATAAATCAGGTTGGGTTCGGCTTGTCTTGTGTGAACCCGGGTCGACCCGCCAACCCATTTAATTTTTAAAGATTTTTCAAAAAAATATGTACATAGTAAATACCATAAATAATATAAGGCACCCTTTAAATTAGTTATCTTACCTAAAGTATTTCCGTAACTTTTTTACTTTTTAAATTTGAATTTCTCCTTTAAATCTCACACAATTAAGTTCTGGCATATTTTCCTAACCAAAAGCTTGTAAATTTAGAAGGTGAAGAATTTCTTATTTTCCTAACTAAAAGCTTGTGAATTTCGCCAACATGGTTCTGATCCGCTAACCCACTTGTCCCTCCAACCTGTTAAGTTTATGGATTACACAGTTTGGGTCTGAGTTACCTTGGTTTAAATGAGTCCGTGTTAGGGTTGCTTTTTCTGACCCAAAATTCTAACAGGCCAGGTTTAGGTTTAGTGATTCCAACCAGTCAACTCGCCAAACCCGAATCCGCTAACATAAACCAACCCAATTACCACCCCTAATTGTACCTATTGCGCAAGGAGTATCGTTGTAATAAATCTAGGGAACATTCATTCCATAAATCAAAGGGTATTAATATTTTATGAGAATTCATTTATATATTATCATACATCATATATGTAACACCCGTATTTTTATAACATCGTTCATATATTAAAAATGCATTTTTCTCAATTTAGTCATGATGTCCAAATTACAGTTTAACAAAAACTTTAAAATCGTTATCAGAGTTTACAAAAATACGGTGTCACCAAATATATCAAAACCATAGGCAAACGGGATCTTTCAGTCACTATCTTTATCAAAATATTATTAATAAAGACTCATAAAAATATCATACATGTTCTCAAAAGCTCTACTATGTACTCAGTTTTAAAAGTCTCATGTACTCACCTTAGCAATAGTTAAATCCAAATCGTGTTTATCAACATGAATCCTTGCTTCCCACCTTTGGAATATCTCCAACCTTTAGGTCCTTGCACCCTATCAACGTAATCATCACATTTCTATTTATCATCCATAACTAAACATCATTTAACAACAACATAATCAACCCCAACCACCAAGTTCATCAACTTGGTGTGGATCCATAAACCCTAGTTTATGATTACCAACCCCAATCATAGATATGACATAATCCATAGTTCATACACTTCTTATGGGTGTTTTACATCCACCATCAACATATTTAGCCAACACTTTTGACAAATCACCATTATCACCACTTCCCCCAAATCAAGTTCATAGTCAAGCTAGGAGGTGAAACATACCTTAGATCTTAGTTTAGGTGCATAAATCCTCAAATGTGGTGAAGATCTAAGTTCAAGAACACCAAAATCGCCCTCCAAGAGCTCTCAAATCGGCTGCACTTCAACAATGGTGGAAATGGGTGAAAACCCTAACTTTCCCGTTTTTATATCGCTAGACAGGACGTCGCGCCGCGAAGTCCTAGTTCGCGCCGCGAACTAGATCTAACACGCGTTTCTCGCGACCACGAACTCGGTCGGGAACTCCTCACGCCTGATACCCAAAGTCACTGCCAACACTTCGCGTTCGCGAACTTCTGTTCGCGTCGCGAATCCGCCAGTGCAGCCCAGGCTGCAGATTTTGTTCCTTTATTTCGACCCGGTTTCGACCTTAACCGTATCAAACGATGTCCAAATGACACGAAACCAATTCCTACGTCTTTTAAATGATTTATCCATAATTATAATATTTTTCTCATAATTTATTCGATTCAAAATTTCGGGTCGTTACAACTATCCACCCCTTAAAAGGATTCCGTCCTCGGAATCTCTCAAAATTTCCAATCCACATTCGGTTGAGCATTCCGCTACCATCCTCTCGTGGTTATTACCATCGGACTTTTCCCATTCCAATTTAATCAACATCATACATCTAAACATTCACTTAACCCTGTTAGGTCAAAACGAGTCAAAAATCAATCTTATGCCCTTAGTACCCAAACGGGTCAAAATTACACGATTTTGACCATAACACTTTCAATCTTTTAACCAATCCTTTCATTCACCTAACAGTGATACGAAGCAATTATTACAATTATCTAATTGATTAAAACGAATGTCAAAGTCTAGCTTCGACCAAGTCGCCATATCCCAACATCGTCTAACCTTTGACTTAAGCACGAAGTCAACTATACTTTAACAATTTCCTTCCTTGTTAAGGATTACATTAATCCTCTTTTCCTTTACAATCGACCTTTAATTTATGATCCATCTATGATCATATACTCAATTTCCAAATTCAATCTTGAAAACGCCCAAACAGGCCAAGGTCGCGCAATCCGACCACAACTCTTTCAACCGTTCCATTAACCTTCTCACATACACGCAATAGAAATACTATGCCCTCGACATCTAACATCTGTTTAAAGTAAGAGTCAAAGTCCGTTTTGACCCAAAAGTCAACCGATCACAGTTCGACTAACCTTGACTTATGCTTAAAGTCAACCACACTTTTCCAAACTAACGACTTCCGCACTCACGGAATAACATTCTCAACTTATCACCTCCGGTTCTACCCATCATTGTTTCCTTAACAATCGTCCCCGTTTCCAATTTCAATTTTTCCACAAATAATCAGAGGGTCGCACCTTCTCTTAAGGTCAAACTAGCAATTACCGTTTCTTAACCTTCATTAGGTCACTTATACTATTACTTAGTATGCTTTCAATCATCTCTGTGTCACATCGACCATTCTCATAACTTTCATTCTCAAATATCGGTATTAGATCTACCGCAACACATTCCACAATTTCATACAAGTTCACTATATCTTGGTTACCAAATAGTAATTTGCTCACTAAGAGTTTCTCTTTCCTCATATTCCATAAGTCGTAGGTATCTCCTACACATACATGACCTAAATGCAACCCGCATTTCAAACAAAATTTTCATCTACCATAACATAATAGCAATACATATTAACCATATGGTTCTACATTCGTCATATATATACATAAACATATACACATATATATGTATATATACACACATATATCACGCCAATTCAATCTAAGCACCTCTATTGTGCACATATACAAACATATGTATATGCCACGCCAATACCATCGATACATCTCTATCGTGCACATATACAAACATATGTATATGTCACGCCATTACCATCTATACATCTCTATTGTGCACATATACAAACATATGTATATGTCACGCCATTACCATCTATACATCTCTATTGTGCACATATACAAACATATGTATATGTCACGCCAATACCATCTATTACTCATTCATTTTTTTTTTGCATCACGTAGCTTTGCTACTTTCTCACTCATTCAATCATCTATTTACTCATCATGCGTTCTAGCACAATTCTTATAATATCACATTATCATTTTCTTTCATATCTAACATATTTCTTATTTGACATACTACCCAACACGATCCACATAACATTACCTTTTCATCATCATATGCCTTGGAAGGCCATCACATAATGCACATGCATTGTACCCCGCGGGTAACTAATAAAATCTCATTTCACTTACATTTTAACCACCATTAAGAGGTTCATTTCTTTATTACCACATTTTCAAATCTTTTTGTCACCACTAGAGTGACTACCACTCCATTCCATTAACCATAATTTACCGACCATCCCTGCCAACTTTGAGTCAACCAATCGACTCCGGTCTACACCAGTAACCCATGACTTAGCACCCAATAGCTCAACACTCGATGCTCTACATTCATACATCGTAAGACATAGAAATATTCCTTTCCCAAGTGTAGTCTCACACTGCCCCATGACATATACTGTCATACCATTACTATGACATTTTACAAACAATTGCCTTCTTACCCTTAATGTCGAATTCATCACCCTGTCACAAAACTTGCTATGGCTAAGTGCCAACTTTTACTCAACCGATTTCTACAATCAAAATTCGTCATTCCCGACACTTATTCTATTCCACATATTTCCCATTTATGAGTTCTAAGACATCACTATACCTTAGTCATTCTTTCCTTCACCATTCACGTGTAACAATCTTTACATTACTTATCCGGCCTCTCGCCGAACATCCGAGTTCCATCTCCCAAGGTTTCTATTTCTAGAATTCCAATCCACACTAACATTTCTTACCGAGACTTAGTACTTCTTTGTACTACTATCCTTTTGTTGAAACACGTTTACCACCTCGGGGTTCGTCCTTTGGTACTACATAGTAGCATCAACCCTTATATCCTTACTACATGCAACACACTTGTCTATAATCCTTTCAAATACATATTTCCTTACACATAACTAACCGGGAAGACTATTCCCAAAATAAATCTCCACATCATACGACTCATCGCAATTTCTATAAGCACCAATTCGTGCAACAACCAGACAATTAACCCATAATCACATAACATTCATTTTGCTTAAGATTTCCGAGGTTGCATCATGACCCCCTTCTTTAGGTATTCTTCCGGGCAGACTTCCCCTTTCAACTCATTCGTGAGTTCCTTTCACAACATCTTATACCGTGCTATCTTCCCCAAGTTTCATACAACATTCCACCGTATCAACACCTCATCCTTCAATAACCGTGACGCCAAAGTCACCGTATAAATTTTCCTTCGTTTGCTACTCTCTAGCACTTGCTCAAACTACCGAATCCACTACACCGTGACCTCCGGCCCAGAACTTCCGAATTACCTAACAGTTTCACACGCTATGAATGCCTTATACAACATCCTTCTATTTCTTCCGACTATGTCTTACTACCTTTTTATGTAGATATTTTCCACTACGGTTTTCGCATTCGATGACTCTTCCTTCATTCGGGTATTCGAATCATTCCGTCTACCCTCATTCATTCGGTTACCCAAAACCTGGTACCTATCCTCATTCATAACTCTTCTCAATTTAGTGGAGCTCGCACACTTTTCACACACATTCTTTCGCCATACCAACGTATCCAACAACAAGATCCAAACGGTCAACTCAACAGTCGAAAACAACACAGTTAGATCAAATCACAACATTTCTCATAGGGGTCATCCCTAACATACAAATGCCCTACGGTCACAAAAGACTCATATTGCACAATTCATAACAACTTCTATAGGTCCCCTAGGTTCGACCCTAAACTTAACATAGAGTCTCAAGGTCAACCTATCGATCTCAAGGAATCTTACATTCCTATTGCTACAGTCTAAGACTAGGATGGACATCCAACCTAATTCACTTAAACTATAGCTCTGATACCAAGTTGTAACACCCGTATTTTTATAACATCGTTTAAATCTTAAAAATGCATTTTTCTCAATTTAGTCATGATGTCCAAATTATAGTTTAACAAAAACTTTAAAATCGTTATCAGTGTGTACAAAAATACGGTGTCACCAAATATATCAAAACCATAGGCAAACGGGATCTACCTACGAACTCCCGAGCTAAACATCTCTAGGTCACTTCTAGCGCAACCTCCTATCACTTCAACCTGAACCTGAGTACAAAGACACAAAACAAACGCAGTACGTGAGACAAAATAGTCTCGTGAGATGCATGGGTTTTAGACCCCAATAAGGATAAACATTTCACAAATAAATATATAAACATATATGTACATACTACATCAATACCGTCTAGTCACCCTACTGTGACCCTATAGATCTCGCTTCCCTAGCAAACATATCTAGTACCTAAACATATAGGTACCAGAAGCATAATCAAATCTAGTACATAAACATATATGTACTAGAAACACAATCATATCAAGTACATAAACATATACGTATTGGAGGCTCAACATATCTGATACATAAACATATATGTATTAGAATCATACCACGACTAGTACGTAAACATATGCGTACTAGAAGTCCATACGTGTCTGGTGTATAAACATATATACACTCGTCTCAGTGACCGGGGATCCACCGCGTCACCACCATCTATCTCTTATCATAACCTAACAATTATGCCAGTCAAAGCCTTCGGCTATCACACCAAACATCAAACAAATTAGTTATCTAACAATAACGATATATAATTAGTTCAACATAGCGTGAACGTACCTGTATGGTCCCGTGGACCCGACCTTTACCAACTCAAACACACTTCTACATTTATGAACCCTAGAAGGTCCATACTCACTTATTACATAAGATACGTTTCTTATTTATCGATATCATATACCTTCATCTCTTCGTTGACTGTAATATATAATTATTACTAGTCACATCATGATCATCTTTATATATATATATATATATATATATATATATATATATATATATATATATATATATATATACTCATTACCATCAAATCATTCTCACTTGCTTTACTAATTCAAATTTATTAATAAACACTAAGTATACATTCTTTTAATCAAATACTTTACTATTATGGTCCATTAATAAAGATTTCCATCATTACTTTAATTTACCAGATTTACTTCCAAAATCATCAATCATACTAGACATATTCTAGTATCACCTTACACCTACTTCCCTATCTTTCAGTCACTATCTTT
This sequence comes from Calendula officinalis, assembly GCA_963853835.1. Classification (NCBI taxonomy): domain Eukaryota; kingdom Viridiplantae; phylum Streptophyta; class Magnoliopsida; order Asterales; family Asteraceae; genus Calendula; species Calendula officinalis. The sequence continues at coordinate 72,073,644 of OY970829.1, read as the reverse complement.
ATCAAAATATTATTAATAAAGACTCATAAAAATATCATACATGTTCTCAAAAGCTCTTTACTATGTACTCAGTTTTAAAAGTCTCATGTACTCACATTAGCAATAGCTAAATCCAAATCGTGTTTATCAACACGAATCCTTGCTTCCCGCCTTTGGAATATCTCCAACCTTTAGGTCCTTGCACCCTATCAACGTAATCATCACATTTCTATTTATCATCCATAACTAAACATCATTTAACAACAACATAATCAACCCAACCACCAAGTTCATCAACTTGGTGTGGATCCATAAACCCTAGTTTATGATTACCAACCCCAATCATAGATCTGACATAATCCATAGTTCATACACTTCTTATGGGTGTTTTACATCCACCATCAACATATTTAGCCAACACTTTTGACAAATCACCATTATCACCACTTCCCCCAAATCAAGTTCATAGTCAAGCTAGGAGGTGAAACATACATTAGATCTTAGTTTAGATGCATAAATCCTCAAAGGTGGTGAAGATCTAAGTTCAAGAACACCAAAATCGCCCTCCAAGAGCTCTCAAATCGGCTGCACTTCAACAATGGTGGAAATGGGTGAAAATCCTAACTTTCCCGTTTTTATGTCGCCATACAGGACTTCGCGCCGCGAAGTCCTAGTTCGCGCCGCGAACTAGATCGAACACGCATTTCTCGCGACCACGAACTCGGTCGGGAACTCCTCACGCCTGATACCCAAAGTCACTGCCAACACTTCGCGTTCGCGAACCCGCCAGTGCAGCCCAGGCTGCAGATTTTGTTCCTTTATTTCGACCCGGTTTCAACCTTAACCGTATCAAACGATGTCCAAATGACACGAAACCAATTCCTACGTCTTTTAAACGATTTATCCATAATTATCATATTTTTCTCATAATTTATTCGATTCAAAATTTCGGGTCATTACAATATAATATAAGTTTTATAATTAACTGTACAACTATACTAAGTAATGGTTATGGATTTGTAGTATATGTATTAAAATTTATGGTGTAAAAATCATCACTCGTATATCTTATAGATGGGAAGGAAAATGAAAATGAAAATAAAAATGAAAGGTAAGATTTAAGAAGATAGCACAGTTTGTGTAAAGTGTAAAAAGAGTAAGTACTCTTGGCAAAATCTAGAATCTTAACTCAACTGCCCTAACTAAGAATTTTAAGTAAACGAAAGCTACGCACGCCAGAGGAGTTGAAGTGCATTCGTCTTCTATTACATTACATCATCATGTTTTATAATATTTTATTTTGAGATGCATTTTTATTTCAGGTTTTTAATGTTTACTTTTTCGAATTAACATTACACATGAAGTGTTCAGAAATCAGAATATATATTTTTTAATTATGTCTCAATTTATATATTAATTTATAGTATTATATATAAATTAGAATACCTAAATCTAGTTTTAATTAGCATATACTTCGTATTTAAAAAGTTAGCCGGGATAAAAACTGATTTTTCAATTAAAAAGAAATCCAATAATAAAGACTATATAAAAACAATTATTTTAGTTAGCGTAAAAAATAAAAATTATTTAAACATAATTATTTTAATGAAAAAATAAATTCGGTAATAAAGTTTCATTCCATTCATTGAAGGAATGAGAAAAAAACACCCCTCCCCCAAGGAATGAAAATCATAAAAATAGAAGGAATCACATTCCATAAGTAATGATTCATTACATTCCTACAATGTAAGCAAACATGTTTTTTCCATTACGAATGAATGATACATTCCATTCCGCCTTCCATTCATGCATACCAAATACTACCTAAGTGTCACTGCTTACTCTCTTGATCTATTCTTCTCTTGGCACATATAACAAAATCTTTTAAAATCATAAATTCAAGAATTTTCTCTCGGGTAAAAGTTATAATCAATTTTTAAATTTATCCCCCACAAATGTTCTAGCCCGGCTAGTACCAAGAATCACAAATTGTTTAAAACAAAAGCATAAGAAAATAAAGGTGAAGAGATAAAGTTGTTGACTATGAAACGTGTGAAGCTCAACATATGTTCAAACTTCAAAAGCAATGCCCATTTTCTGCATAACATAAGATGATAGATTCTTCAAGTATTATTGCAGTCCAAAGAACAAAGGTGTCTGCTTGTGATTTTTCCATTCTTGAAGTAGATGGTGCTTTAGCATTGAATACGAAGTAAAAGTTGTGGTATATAAATCACTTACTTTCAGTAATATACTTCCTTTGTTTCAAAACTGTGCTTTAATATAAATGATACACTTTGAAAGCTTGCCTTATTTGGAAGTAGTGGGACCCACACCCACTAACCACCTCATTTAATAAAGTGAAATGACATATTTACTCTTACTTTTACTTTTAAACAACATTAAATCTAATTTAATTAAAATATGTGGGACACATCATCTACTAACTATACAAATTAATTTTTTTTTGAACGGCAAGTTAGTAAGTTAGTGGTTCGACATATGCAGTGACATCTAAGTGGGCAGTATGCATTCCTCGAACATATCTCATTTTTTGGGGAATAAAGCCCACCACCTTTTTTCTCCTAAAAAATGCCCCCAACAAGTCTTGAACCCAAGACCTCTTGAAGGCAAACTCCCCAAAGCAACCCTTAGTGGCCAAATGATTTCATTAACCTTCATTACCTTATTTTGCCTAAAAAACTGTGCACTTAAAAATGTATCACTTATTTTGAAACAGAGGAAGTATATAGCAAAGTATCTCTTTAGATCGAATTATTCTAGTAATAACTTTTAATCAGGATTAACACTGCGAAGGCTACATATAAAAAGTGGAATTAGCAATGTGTTGCATTATGAGGGTTCGTTTTTTGCCAAGTCGGTTTTTTGCCACTCGGTTTAGTAGGGTGTATTCAAATAATATAATAATAATATTATAAATAATTTTAATCTTTGTCATTAAAATATATATTTGAATTAGTGGTTTTATTTCTTTGTAATGAATAGGTATAATGACATTAATGTAGGTGATTATACTCATGACCATTTCTATTATAAATAGAGATGGTGTGGTTCATTCGTAAGACACAAAAAATTCATATACTTTCATACACTCACTTACTAGCTATCATAATTTTGCTCTCTCTATTGTTATTGTTCTTAAACACAAGACATTTCGGTAAGTGTTTAGGTTTGGATTATATCCGGTAGTATAAAACTACTCCGGTTGTTTTACCATTGGAAATAGACAACGAATCTATTTTAAGGTGATTTTGAATTTCACGAGACTCAACCAAAACTCGTTTAATTTATTTGTACATCTTTGTTTACATATTCTTATTTCAATCATTGCAATCATATTTGTCAAATAATTAAAGGAAAATTGTATCACTTCCTGTTATATATTTCTAATTCATCTACCTACCCATAAGATGATTGATAGGTTGATCCCACTAATTATCTTTCATAATCACATTATTTGATTTGGACATTGTATTAATTGAATGAGTACTTTGATAAGTAAGAATATTAACAAAAATATAATCTCTCATAATTAATTATGTGAAAGGGCATCAATAAATATAATGGGACTAAAGTAATTTGAAATGAAACTTCACTATATTTATTTGAGTTTTTATAATATGTGCGCTAGTGGCACATTATAGTATTATTAAATCTCTTTTATGTCCGTGTATTTAATTATCAAAAACCTTTATTTTCAATGGAAAGGGTAAATCGGTATAACACAAAAATATTAATGACTTATAAATATAATTTTACTCTAATTAAGGAAATTCTGGTTTATAAATCTTCGTTATCGTATGCCCATGGGGCAAGCATTAGCAAAACCCTATTTATTTTAATACTTCCTCCGTATCACAATAAGTGATACATTTGGAAAATCACGGAGTTTGAGGCAAAATATTAAAGTAGAGTTAAAATATATTAAAGTATGGTTAAAATATATTAAAGTATATAGTTAGTGGATGATGGGTCCCACTTTTCTTGAATAAAGTGATATTAATTAGTTTTAAAAGTAAAAGTAAGGGTATAAGAGTAATTTCACTTTATTAAAGTGGATAGTTAGTGGAGGTTGGGTCCCACATTTTTGCCAAATAAGGTAACTTTGAAGTGTATCACTTATTGTGAAACACCCATAAATGGAAAGTGTATCACTTATTGTGATACGGATGAAGTATTACTTTTAAACATAAAGTCAAATTTGCTACATAACAGTCAACGCCGGCCAAGTGGATTGCAAAACCCATCTTGAATCAGGAAATGGTACATTATGCCTAGATACAAATAATCCTTCTGGTCTTACCAACCAATAACAATGTTGTTCACCAAATAAGAATTTATAGTGGTAACAAATATCATTAATATGGTGATCATAAAAATCCAAAGTTACATTCTTTGAACCCGAAGAGATAACTCCGACAAACAGCTGGTAGTTACAAAAGGTCCAATTGAAAGTTTGATGAGGAGACAATGGACAATCGATACAAGGTGGATTAAAAGGGGCGCCATGTCGATCGACATTAAGTACGATGTTATTAGGCATATCATTTGTAACAAACATATGCCACTGCGGAGTTAGAATACAATTTGGTGAAGAAGTCGTAGCACATGAAAATGTCGGGATAAGAGAGAAACGATGACTAAAAGGCAAGACATTATAAAGTGTTGTATGAAAAATGTAGTTAGTATTCTCAATTTATAAAGGCACATATGCTCTATACATAACAACAATTAAAGTGCTTTT